>VDFB02086081.1:219949771-219973835 GCA_007258455.2 Sequoia sempervirens
ATTGAGATATTTGAGCTTGAAACAAATCTCATGCTGAAAACCACTATTGTGTTGTTGGAAAACAAGTTTCAACTGCCATTTAATGGTAAACCATCTGTAGTGTAATGGTAAAATCCTCTAAAATATTGGGTAAAATCCTATATTTACTATTATATAATAATAAATATAATTATATTATATATAATTTAACTAATATTAATACTATATTAAATATATATTATATTAATGGCATTTTGTATTATATAAACAAAAGTTTTTATTATTAATTATTAATTATAATAATTTTATATGTATTTAATAATTTTGTTAAGAATATAATATATAATTATAATAAGTTGAATAATTATATTATTTATTATGTAAAATATAGCTAATATATACTTAACTATATTGTAGAATATTAAAACCTAGCTAAATGGTGCCATAATTTTAAATTTAATTAACATACTCTAAAACCTAACAAAACCAGGTTGTAGCTCGTCAAATTGGATAAGTGAAAGGTCAATACTAGCACCGAGGAAGAGTTTGGAGGAGTAAAAATAAGGTCAATACTAGTGTTGAGGAAGAGTTTGGAGTTAAAACAAGGTCAATACCAGCACCGAAGAAGAGTTTGAAGGAGTGAAAACAAGGTCAATATGAGCACTAAGGAAGAGTTTGGAGAAGTGTAAACAAGGTCAATGCCAGCACCGAGGATGAGGTTGAGGGCAGTCAAGGAAAATCAACAACCAAGGGACAATGAGTAATGTAAGTTTGGCACCCCCATTCTCTTTAACCTACAATTTTCATGCCTAGTTTCCAAAGATCTTCTTGTACATTGGCACCCCTATTCTTGTAAAATGGTATAAGATAAGACAAAAAAAATAAAATAGCTTAGTCTTTCACATTTTTATCGACCAACCTCAAGTCTTCGAAAAACTCCCATAATCAACACACATCTTGGTTGAGATCTAGGATTTCATCACACATAGCCTTCATCACATGAGTCTGAAGAAATTGTAGACTTAGCCCTCTCTACAAGCTTAGTGAATTTTACCACTTTATCTTTATTTTTCCTCCAATATTTATGTTTGTCCCTCCCCTTTCAATCATCTTGCACAAATTGAGCTTACAGTTTCCTTTTCTTATTGATCCTTCATGTGCTCATGTCAATCTAGCTAGTTGACCACCTAGTTACCCCCAACATCCTCCACGTTAAGCTTAATGCCTCCCACCTCCTCCAAAAATATTGACATTTTCATCATTCTCATCTAGAACTCATAATTAAGTCCCACTAACTTTCAAGGTTCAATTTGTTGGTGGGAACATGTTATTCTTTGTTGTACGACCTACCTCAAATCTTATGTCCACAAAGTTGCTAAAAACATAAAACGATAAGAAAAAAAATTGAAGGTACAACTAAAAAGGGGTTATTTCCTTTTGGCCTCCTCCACCTCTTATATTTCAACATAGCATGGAATTATGCTTACATAACATAAACTCAAACAAATGGAAGTTTATAGTGGCAAAGGAGCCCAAGTATATGCTAGGCTAAGCTAGATCTAATGAATGGAAATAGAGGCATACAAGAGGCATGCAATTCTTCTTTAATACCTCCACCACAAACATATGCAAGGAAAGGTCTCCTCCCATATTGGTAGTGATAAACTCCTCCACACACAACCCATAAAATTATGAATAGAGGAATATAATCTTTGAAGAACTCAAAGTTGATTCTCTCCTACCTGATGCAATTAGTCATTTTATCCTTACAAACATTTATAGTGATTACAAGAGGCACATAGACCAATTCTTCATAATAGAAGAATTTGATCATACTTTTCCAATGATGACATTATGAGAAAACCTTAGGTTAAATTAATAATTCCTAGCTAAGTTCTTTAAATCATGTCCAACCGTATAAGAGAAGACCGTTGCTATGTGTACTTGGATACCATGGATAAAGTCTCTTTGGGCTCTTTCATCAATCAAGGTATTGTTAAATTTTAACACCTAAAAGTGAGAATGAAGAATATTTCCTAGGATGGTGGCCAATTATGCTTCTCAACACCTAAATTACAAAATCTAGGTCAATATCATTACCATCACAATTAAACCTATTGCTTGAAATATATTCATACAGGTAAAAAAATTGGCTTTCTTGAGAGTATATACATTCTATACAATTCAATCCTTGCATCAAAGATTGTTGAATGGACCCAACAAACTACTCATGATGCCCTTCCTATTAAGTTAAAACTTTGACTAGACATATGATTGCATCAAATGTCCTTTCATTTATAAAAGGCTCAAATGGATTTATTTTTATTTCAAAGTAGAGATTGGACCATCAAATAGTGTCACCATGACTCTTCCAAGATATCCATCAAATTGATAAACCTTGACTTAACAACCACAAATTCACAAGAAAATTGCCCCTGTCAACCCTAGGGCATCAATTTAATGTCAAGTTTCTTGCTTTAACAGACCCCTAAATGCAATGAACCTCTATCATACCATGTTGTACACCATTCCACTGAGTTATAGTTCCAAGATAGTGGGTGGATTGGTGGATGTCATTTCTATTTAGCCCTCAAATCCTTACACAGGCAAAATAGGACAGTCCTTGTATTTGATTGTTTTCTCCAACAAAACAGTGATTTAGCACTTCAAAATAAATTCAAATGAAAGGGAACACATATATTTATTTGCACCAATGATCTCAGAGCATTTCAAGCTTGTACGGATCCATACAACACAAAAGAACTTTAGAAAACAGTAAAAACACAAAAAAATTCTTCAAGAACATGGTATTTGATATGAAATTTTGGTATCAACTCCTCCAACAATTGCAACAATTTCAATGGGATGGGAATACAATATGATAGAAGTGGGATAAGAAATACATCATTTGAAGCATCAAACCAATATGCAAAGATGAAAGAAAGTGTTAACCCCTTAAATTGAAAAAGTTTCTTTTAACTTTAAGTTTGTTGGGTAGCCAATTCTTTTAAGTTATAAAATCCTACCATCATAGATAATCAAAATATTGTTGTTTCAAATGACTATGAGCACTAACTTTCACTATTTGAAGATGTTGAAACCTTGTCACAGAGAACTATAACATTGATGCAACCACTCATCCTACCTTAAAACATACTAAAAGTCTCCTAGCAATTAGACATAGGAAGATTTAAGATGACTTAAACATTTTTTATTTCCAAAGCATAAACTTATGATGACTTAACCAAGCCCAGTACACACTCTCTCCCCGTTAACCACTTAGACATATGGAAATTAAATGTAAATTTGCTACTATTTTTAGTCATGTAGGTGTCCAATAAACCACTTGGTGGTGTTTCCCTTCAAGTTTATTTACTTGAATGAAGAGAAAAAGTCATTTGATTACAATTAGAGAATACATTTGAGGCCTTGGTTATGTAACTAGGTGGACCATAGTCACATTTAACACTTGTTACAAATTTTGGGAGTTAAAACATTAAGTAGATTTGATTTGTGATGGACACATTTGGATGGTAGTAACAATAACTTGCAATCTATCAAGACTTGATTACCTTATAACCTGTCAAATTATAGCGATGAAATGATAGATTAATCATAATGTCACCTTGGGATCACATCACCATGAAAGAACTTTATCCAACATCCTTATGAGTGCAGGTACCACCAAATAGGTATTTGTTAGATCTGTCTTCCTCGAGTGAGGGAAATTCAGGAAGAGAAGAGGAAAGTGAGATGTGTAGTAGGTCTAAAAGAGGGAGATCAACTAGAGGTCAAAAGATTAGAAGAAAATTTTGTAAACACATGGAATTTTTTCTTGCTGACTGAAGGGGGGTCATGTTATTATGATGATGAGAGCATAGGCAACATCGAGGTGCCCTTGAGGCACAAACATCTACGGAAACAATGGGTACCCAAGGAACTTCCTCCAATAAACACTGATTTTTGTGTCAATGAGAGGATATATCGCATAGTACCATCGTCATTACATGGTTTGGGCCTATTTTGCATGGAAGACATAAAGTTTTGTTATGAAAAAGTTACTGAATTGATGGAGTATGTTGAACCTTGTTACAGTTATAAAAATTGGATACAGCTAGTTCGATATACATGAAGTATGCATAAGTATGCACTGTCAGCAAATTATATACAACTAAAACATAAGGATCAAAATAAAGGAGTGGCTATGTAAATTGATGGAAGGCCAAAAACATTAGAGAATATTGTAGGGTTTATAAATAGTACACAACATGGGTCAACAAATAAGCAACCCAATTGCATATTTGAGGCGTGTGAGGGAAAATGTGCATTCGTATGTGCGATAAAATCAATAACTGTAGGGGAAGAGTTGCTAATCGATTACAATTTGAATTACTTAGATACAAACACAGTTACTATGGGGGTGGTACGTACTATATACCATTTTACCCAACCTCCAATTAATGACTCCAATATACCATTTTATTATTATTATTATCGTAAGTTTATTGATTTCATTTCGGTAATGTATTTTTATATTTAATTTTTGTCACAGCGGGACATTGATCATACTGGGAAGGCTCCGACCCAGAGCACAGATCACAATGCATCTTCAGGCACTTTTGCCTGATAGGTTTACCTCATTATAATTGTACAAATTAGATACAAGAAAAATGTTTTATTATTATGTTTTTTTCATAAGTTTATTGGGTTAATTTTGATAATCTTTTTCATATTCTTGTTGTAGTCGCCTGATCGGGGAAAGGCACCAGCAGTAGAGGAGAGCATCCATAGGGAGTTGTAGTCACTATTATGTGATGATGACATCACATATTCAACAAACCCTCTCGATATGATAATGAACACCCAAAAAAAATGAAATGAAGAAATCCTTTAGTTGTTATTCATAGTGCCTCAAACAAATGAGATAAGAGAGAGGATTAAAATGTTGACAGAGAGACCACAAAAATTGCAAGTAAACTATCACGAGGTCTTTAATTATAACATAAGTTCATTCATGGTTTTGTATTTTGTACTCTTTTATGTCATGAACTAAAATATGTGTTGTTTTTATAGAATTTTTTGTGTCCTCGTGATGTTGTTGGCCATGATTAGGGTATTGCAGGTGTTGCCTGAGGAGTAGGGGTTGGTACAAGTGTCCATCCTGATCTTCCTATGCATACATCACATCATCCGACCCCATCATCTATGCCTATATTGTCGTATGAAATTTTGGCAACACATACCATGCAAGCATCTAGTAGTGCACCCTCTGGCAGCAAACACATGCCATAACATGCATCAGGACATGTACCTAGGGATGCAGAGGCCACTAGTACTGGTGATGTTTTAGCAACATTTCCTGGATCTTCTTGTATTACTAGTATGGGAACATTATCGGTCACATTTGTGGTGATTGAGGATTTAATTCCCATAAAGATAGAGAAGGTCCCAAGTACTTTAAAATGTTTTAATTATTATTATATATAATCCAATTGAAAATTACTTATTGATCACTCTTTTTAGACTAATGATCCCATGATCATTTGGTAGGAAATGATTTTTTTTAATAAACATCTAAGTGATATTACATTGGAGCTCTTTGGGCCCACCATACGTACACGGTGGAATTCCCAAAATCAAGATTTAAAAGATGAGCTTATTAATCGTTTAGTTGTGTTGTTCGGTGATAAAACATTCAACCAACCAAGGTCCTTAAGAAAATTGGTACCTATCTAAATTATGTGAGGGACCAATATAGGTCACATTTAGAGAAGAACAAAAAGTACGAATGCCCCCCCATGATTCCAGAGAGGGAGTGGAAGGGCCTAGTGTTAGATGGAAAGGAGAAGGTTGAAAAGAAAAAAGGAAAGACACCACTGGGCCAAGGAAGGTATGTGATACTATCAAAAATGTAATTATATATTGATTACTCTTTCTTTTTACATAATATAACGTATTTCAAACTTCTCATAGGTTGCTCGACACATAAAAGGCAACAAAGGAAAGACTAGAAAAACACGGGCATCACAAACTTGGCTCTGGTGGTTATATGAAATTAGCCGCATAAATTGTAAGTATCAATAAATGAAATATTGCATCTAAATAATAAATTGTAAACAATTTTGGTTTTATCACACCATAGAAGAAAAATTCATGAACTTGTGCGAAAATTCAAAGCTCTGAATTCAACAAAGCGCCCACAAAAGAGGACCTAAATATTTCCTTCCAACAAGGCTATGGAGTCATGGATGAATGCCTAAGAGTCTTGACTAGGCAAACACAATCTTCCACTGCATCTGACACGCAGGTAAATTAACTCAATAATTTAAAATTGAATACTTGAGCAATCTATTCAATATTAATTTCCACCATAAAGTAATTATGTGCCTATTTGTTTTAAACAAACAAGCAATGATAGTAGTGCACATAACATTGGAATGCAACCTGGTGAGGGTGGAGCACAACCTATAGATGAAGTTCATGGTGTGCATCCTAGTACTGGATGTATTCATGTGCTATACAAAACACAGTATGGATTAATACAATTAAACATCTTTAATTGCAATTTGTGTATTAATTAATGTAACCTTTTGTGTTTCAACTTTAGAGTATGTAGAGTGTGATCAACATGTTGAGCATGATCAGGCTAGAGAAGATCAGGAACATGATGTGGCCCCATCAGGTAAATAGGACCACTCAATGTTCTTTTAAACATATTTAATTGCAGTTGGTGTATTAATTAATGTAACCTTTCGTGTTTCAACTCTAGATCAAGATTTAGAGGGTGTTCAACATGTTAAGCATGAGGCTATAAGACAAGATCAGGAACATGATGTGGCCCCATCAGGTAAAGAGAACCACTCTAATGTTCTGTTAATTAATGAAATACATGTAACAATAATAATAAAACATATCAATTTAACATTTCTTTGTTATTGTAGCAGACCCCCCTTGTAGCGGTGTCCACATCGTGAGTACACAACTAAGCATACATTAAGATCACAAGTAGAGGGCATAACAACTAAAGGGGGGATTGACGATTTAGAAAACAATACTCCACTTAAGCTTTTTTTATCTTCAAAAAAGAAACAAAAGAAAAAGTGATTGTAATCATATTATGACAACCATATCTTTTATAATATGTAAAAACTGAAAGAATGAATGTTATATGTTAATGAACGAATGTTATATGTTATTAATGGATGAATGAATGATTAATGTTATATGATCGGGTATGGAGAATTGAGAGTGATGTGAGGGGGGGGAAGGGGCCAAATGAGCTTCCACCGTCACATGGTTGGCCCTGTGAATTAGAGAATATTAAACTATTCTTGAAACAAAGAGAAGCTCAATAAGGTAAACACTTTTCAATATAAGACATGCATCATTTGAAGCATCAAACCAATATGCAAAGATGAAAGAAAGTACAACTTTTCACTATGGTGGCAGAAAAATGATTCTTTATACCCTGATGCCTTCATTTTCCAAGCCAATTTATCCTAATTTACATAGCTCTACCATGTTTGTGGATGTGATATGACTCCTACACAAAAAAAATGTACCATTTTACGGCCTTCAATCCAACTACATCCAAGTATCTTTTTAATTCCTTTATCTTTCATCAATCTCTTTACTATTTGAACCTCATATAGATGTTTTAGATGAAGAACCCATTATTGTGAAATGTGCCTCCAGTTGAGTAAAGTGAATCCATGCTTTGCATCATAATTTGAAGTTGTTTCCATTTCAATGTTCTGAGTTTAGTTTGTTTGTATGGATTTGTATGAATATCACATTGTGTTGTGTGTGGATTTAGTTTCAAAGCTCCATTTCTTTTGTCTTTAGTGGTGACATAACTCTAAAATTTGACTTTTGTGCATAATAGGTTAGTGGAAATTTTGACAACTCTGAAGGGTTTAGAGGCTCGATTGAGATAGATACATGGATATTTGGATCTTTTTGTTGATGGGAGGCTTCCACTTAACCATGAAATTTTGTACCATTTGCAGGTATGCAAAAAATTTCTCTACTTACATTCATTCAACTTACTGTAGTATAATATGTGACAAAAATCTCCTTTTCATTATACTTAGATGGATTTTCATGCCCTGTTCCAAAGCACATGTTTTAGAACAAGCAAGAAGGATGCTGGAAAGGGTTAAGGAATTTGGCTTTACACCTACCAATTGCATAGTTTACTTCATTCATCTAGCATATTGCCAATGTGTTTCACAATTGTTGGAATAATATCCTATAATTACAGAACTGGTAAAATTAAAATATGTAAGTTCCAAATATGGAATTACATATCTTTCTATGAATTTTTGAAAGAAAATATCAAAATGGAGAAGTATTAACAAAATAATCTGCATAATTTCTAAAGATTAGGGAATTTTTTTGCAATGTTATCTTGAATATATTTAAGACAAAAGTAACTTATAGAGATTGAAGCAGAATATTGATAGTCAACACATCTTAGTAGTATGGTCTCAATTCAAGAGAACTAGGTCTACTATCCATTAGCTAGTAAAACAAATAAAATCAATTCATAAGATTATTTTGTTCTAATAGGGTTGACTTGTTGCTTGTTTCTTTTTTATTGTCGGGAACTCATCAATATACACTTGGTTTTCCCACCTTCTCTTGCCTTGTGGCCAGAGAGTTTCTACATAAGGCATCAAAGTAACCTTCAAGATTGACAATGGAAATGAGTACAAGGTCAGTATAACTTAATGTTAATTGGATTTTTTTTATTTATTCAAGACCAATTGAGATTCATTTTCTACTCACACTACTTTTATTTACATTTATGTTTTGCTAATATCCATTTTCCTTTACATTCATATTCTTCTATACATATTGGGTTTACAATAATGTTTTCCTTAATTTAATTTAGGGGAGAGGACCCATTAGTTGTGCATGTTTCAATAGTTGTGATAGTAGTGGTTTATATAATGCCCAATATTTTTATCAGTATTGGATCAATAGTTGTGACTTTAAATTTGTTAGTGTTGACGATGACTCGTAGTATTTTCAAATTAGTTGCATTCAACTTAGATTTGTAAAATGTATAGAATGACATGAATTAATAACCTTGAAGTTTTTCTTGAACTGTATAGAATTATTGAAGCTTTTACCTCTATATAATTTTTCATACTTCCCAATAACTGTATAATTCAACAAACAGCTGATACCAAAGACTAAGCCACAATTTCATATATGTTCATTAACTTCATCGAACTCCATGCATGCATCTGAGTCTTTTTGATGAAAACATCATTACAAAAAAAAACTATCTACAATATTCTTTTTTCCTATTCACCTCTCTCCTTTTGATATAAAAAAATGGATACTTATACATCAAATGTTTGAAAGGAAATGTCCTTTCATAAATTTCTTATACATCAAATATTGCCCAGAGTCACCCTGATAATTATTTTGATCCATTTGTATCTTCATCTGCAAGAGATCATGTATCGCTAGGATATTATGCAGTTTCCCTAACGTTGTGAGTCTCCCTGATGATTATTCTTTCGATATCAAGTATGTCGCCAAGACTCCTGTTGATGTAATCTTATAAGCATGACATGGCAGGTTGGGTAGATATTCACAACTTACTCTTATGGTATATGTCTTGCCGATATGCTTCCCTCGTGCTTCATCGATGAGACAAGATGAGTATCTCGTCGATGAAACTTCATCGCTGAGACCATAGGAAAGTCCTCCCAATATATCCTCTCATTGTAATAGTCTTGATCTTTCACCGATATTCCTACATTTGAATGAATAGTTTTTTTAAAAAAATTGCAATGTTTTGTTGAACTTTTGATGAAAGAAACCGACGAACTTCCAAAAGCATCTGACAAAATTGCAATACGTCTGACGAAACTTTTGTCGTAATGACTTTCCTATTTCGTTGCAATTTTGATGAGCTTTTGTTGTTGTTCTGTTGATCTCAAGTGTGTCACCAAGACTCCTGCCGATGTAATCTTATCAGCATGACATAGCAAGTCGGGTAGACATTTAGAACTTAATCCGATGGTATATGTCTTGTCGATATGCTTCCCTTGTGCTTCATTGATGAGACAAGATGAGTATCTCACTAATGAAACTTCATCGCTAAGACCATGGGCCATTCCTCCAAATATATCTTCTTAGGAAATTTTGATCACTGTAAAAGTTTTGATCTTTCATCAATATTTGCAATACATCTGATGAAACTTTCCTCATAATGACTTGTCTATTTTGTCACAATTTCGATGAATGTCTATTGTTATTCTGACGCTTTTGCAAAGGCATGCCACTTGTGTTCTATCTATTATTCGTCACTAGGTAGACAATCGTTTCGTTGATATTCTAACGAACACCAGATCCCTTTTTCATGGTGGCAACTGAAAAAGCCGAGTCATGATTTTGACATTTTAAAGCTAGTCAGAAAAGTGACAAAAATTTAGTGACGGAAATTATTTCAGTGATTCATCGGTATTTTGACAATAGGTTGTTGATATTTCAACAAAATTTTGTCTAAAATTGGAGTCAAATATAGTAGTGTACTACCCCTCTTGCTTGTTCAGATCCCTTTGCTCCAATGCTTTAGAAGGTTGCTCAAGTGCTCCGAAAATTCTTGCATGTGTGAGAAAGAGTTTGTTAGAGTAATGAAAGATCACCAATCAATATATATGCAAACATCCATAAGCATATAGCATGAACCTCATAAGCATCAAAATAGTTTGCATACCATAGATGTCCAGGAAAATAGAAAGGTTATCAAAAACATTTATCATATTCTCTTCTTTTATCTAACATGTTTTCTCATTGTGCAAGTATAGGTGAAATTTTTGTTGCTTCATTTGATCACAGCATGTGGAGGGAAATGGGCTCCCACAAGGGTTGAGCCCAACATGCTTCCCTTTGATTTCATTAGAGAAGGATAGTTACATTTTATATCACCAATGTAATCCTTGAAGATGGGTTTCATTAATCATGGTGATATTGATAAGAATAGATATCTTATTAATAAGAGTTCTCTCATATTAATAAGGAAATTCCTTACCAATAGGAACATGGTACAAAATTGGCCTACAAAGATTCCATGATGTTTTTAGTTTGAAATTCATAAGTACAGGGTCATCATATTTGTGAGACAACAAGATCTATCAAGTACTATAAGAAGCTATCATGAGCTACATGGAGTAGCTATAGGTGAATTAGTGAAATCAAGTATATGATCAATTCATCATGTTAATTTGTTGATCATGTTAAACAGGCATAGGAAAACTAAGAGGGGGGCGTGAATCAGTTGTCACACAAGTTCAAACTTAAAACTTTATCACTTATAAATTCAAATTAGGTTGACAACTCAAAATTCCCATGATGGAAAGGAATAAGAGTGGACCAATAAAATTATTTTTCAAGATCAAAAATAACATTCTCAAATCAACCACATGCTTCCTCAATTAATTTTTTATTCTTCGAATGAAGTGTAAACACCAGGTTGGCCAAACCTAATGAAAACACAAATAAACAATGATGCACATGCTTCCCAGCATGAAGATGACATGCAGACTCCTCAACATTCTTCATTATTCATGAGACTTCATCTCAAACATCTTTAGATACGTCCACAGCAAAACAATATACTTCATACACTAAATACCTTTCACTAGACCATTCGAACAATGCAAACCTACACTGGAATATAGAACCATAACTTCCATATTATCAAACTTCAACCTTCTTTTCCAAGACACAGAGAACACCATTATAAGAAAAATCCCAGATCCGCAAGATCTTAAACAAACTAGCAGAGGACTATGGAGTAGAAACATTTCTCCCAGACTACAGAAGATCAACTCTAGCGGTAGAACACACATACCGATGGACACAAATTTCACATACCATCTCACCAAAAACTGAAACTCAAAATATATCATCATCAGATCACTGTAATGAAAACTTCAGAACCACACACATATAGGATCAACATAGGAAAAATGCAGAGCACATACTGGAGCACAATCTGAACACATTCATCACTCTAACTTCTCTATTAATTTTCTCAAAATCACTTGGAATCTCATCAACACAAGACATCTACAGCCATATACGATAGCTCCATGTACTCATAGCATCTCAACTATACATGTACAATCTGCAACATACTAAACAGTGTTGACATCAATGACAACAGCACCAAACTAGCCCATACTTACAAAAATCCCCCCCTTTGTCATTGATGGAAACACATGGTGCGAAAAACCATCAAAGACAACAACCTACACAATATTCTAGGAGAACACCTTCTCTTTTGCTACAACTATTTTTCACATGACTTTCTCTCCCCCTTTGACATCAATGGCAAAGAACAATTTCTTTGATTAATCCCCCTTAGGAGTACAGCCATCCTGAAACAATAAAAACCTTTTCTACTCCCCCTATGGAGTAGACCAATCTATCAGTCCAGATAAATAAATAATATGTGAATTCACTGGATTGATGCACCTTCATGTGCACCTAGTTAGGAGGGCCAATGACCCTCAACTTCTCCCTAAGATTCTCAAAAGTATCCTTCAGAATATCCTTAGTAAATATGTCTGCAATTTGTTCCTTTGTTGTCACATACTCCAATCTGACCTCATTCTCCAACACTTTTTCTCTCAGAAAATGATACTTGATAGATATGTGTTTCATTCTTGAATGCATAACTAGGTTCTTTGAAATGTTTATTGCACTTGTATTGTCATAGAAAATAGGAATTTTCTAATCGCATATCACACCAATGTCTTTCAAAGTTTGTTTCATCCAAAAAACTTGTGTGCAGTAGGATGTTGCAGCAATATATTTTTCCTCTACAATGGATAAAGAAACTGAGTCTTGTTTTTTACTCAACCATGACTAATCTTCCATCAAGAAAGAAAGCACCACCACTGGTACTCTTCTGGTCATCTACACATCCGGCCTAATCAGCATTTGTATAGGCGCTCAAGGTGAAATCATTACTCTTAGGGTACCATAGTCCATAATCTAGTGTGCCTTTAAGATATCTAAATATGCTTTGTATAGCTATAAGATGTGCTTCTCTAGGATCTTCTTGAAATCTAGCAACTAAACACACTCCATGCATAATATTTGGTCTGGTAGTAGTAAGGTACAATAGTTCACAAATCATGGATCTGTATTTTCTCTAATCAGTCTTAGTAGATTCGTTATCCTTGCTCAGTTTACATCCAGTTACCATAAGGGTACAAACCAGTTTGGAATCATCCATCCCAAACTTCTTCAATAGTTCTTTTACATACTTTGGTTTTGAAATGAATATCCCTTTATCAGTTTGATTCACTTGTAGACCAAGGAAGTAATTCAATTCACCAATCATAGACATCTCAAATTATTTTTGCATTTCTTCAACAATCTTTTTACAAATGCCTTCATTTCCACCAAAAATGATATCATCAACATAAACAACTACAATCAACATCTTTTTACCTTGCACTTTGAAGTAGAGGTTGCTATCAGTAGAACCTTTTTTCAATCCTTGCTTTGTCATATATCTATCCAATCTTGCACACCAAGCTCTGGGAACTTTCTTCAATCCATACAATGCTTTCTTCAATTTACAAACCATGTTCAATTTGTCAGACAAGTGAAACCCTTTAGGTTGCTCCATGTACACTTCTTCCTCCAACTCACCATTCAGAAAAGCTGACTTAACATCCATTTGATATACCTTGAAGTCCTTGTGGGTAGAAAATGCCAAAAACATTTTGATAGCTTCCATTTTGGCCATAGGGGAAATTTTTCTTCAAAATCCATACCTTCAACTTGTGAATGTCCTTTACATACTAGTCTTTCCTTATTCCTTACCACTTATCCATTTTCATTCAGCTTATTCTGGAATACCCATTTTGAGCCAATCACATTTTTGTTCATACTGGCCCAGGGACTATTTCCCATGTCTAATTATTTTCTATCTAATGCAATTCCTCTTTCATAGCTCTCATCCAACTTTCATCTTCACATGCTTTTTTTACAGATTTAGGTTCTATTTTAGAAAGTAAACACAAATTTACCCCAGCTGCAACTCTTCTTCTTGTCTTCACACCTTCGCTCTTGTATCCAATTATATGATCTTCCACATGATTCTTATGTACATATTTAGGAGTCCTAGCAGTAGGTTCTTATTCATTCTCTTCTTCTTCTTTCTCTTCTTCTTCCTTCTCCTTATTTTCTTCAGGTACATGTTCGTAGATAGGATCATCAATTTCAACTTCACTTATCTCAATAGGTATGTGTATATCTTCATCAACTTTCACATTAGCACTTTCAATAATCCTTCTTAGTATTTTGTTAAAACATTTGTATGCCTTGCTAGTAGTAGAGTATCCAAGAAATATTCCTTCATCACATCTAGCATCAAACTTTCCAAGATTTTCATCATCCTCTTTTAATATAGCATTTGTTTCCAAATACCTTAAAATATTTCATAGTAGGAATCTTACTAGTCGATAACTCAAAAGGTGTCTTTGTGTTGTTGTGTCTGATATGAACTCTATTAAGAACATAAAAAATAGTATGTATCGCTTCTCTCCAATATACATCCAGTACATTGGACTCTTTCATCATAGTTCTAGCAGCTTCTTGTACTATCCTATTTTTCCTTTCAACTACTCCATTCTGTTGTGGGATTCTTGAAGAAAAAAACTATATTTTATGTCATGCTTCTCACAAAATGAATTAAATTCTCCAGAAGTGAATCCACCACCTCTATCATATCTCAAACACTTGATTTTCAAATTTACTTCATTTTCCACTCTTGCTTTGAATACCTTAAACCTATCTAGGGAATGATTCTTTTCTCTAAGAAAAGAAACCCATGTCATTCAAGTGTAATCATCAATAAGCAACATGAAATATCTATCACCATTCAAGCTTCCACTCTTAGTCAGACCATAGAGATCAGTGTGTACTAACTCCAACATTCTGGTAGTAGAATTTTCTTTTCCCTTAAAGCTACATCTTGTCTATTTTCCCAATTGACAACTTCTACAGATAGCATTAGCAGGTCTTGTGATTCTAGGCAGTCCTCGAACAATCTCCTTAGCACTGATCTTGACTAGGTTAAATCAAAGTTCACATGTCCCATTCTCTGATTCCATAACCAAATTTCACTTATTTGAGATACAAGACAATGACCATCAACTCCCTTCAGCTGATAGATGTTTCCATGAGTTCTTCCAGCAACAATCATATCTCCATTTCTGAATCTTTTTATGATTTCACAAGTATTGTTCTGAAACACAAGTTTAAAAACATTGCTACACATCTAACCAAAACTCAAAAGGTTATGCCTCAAACCCTTCACATAATATACATCATCAGTATTGTGCACTCCATCAAAACTAATTGAACCTTCACCATAGATCTTAGCTCCTAAATCATCATCGAACATAACTAAACCACCATCATATTTTTCAAGTTTAGTGAACTTACTCTTATCTCTGGTCATGTGATTTGAACATCCACTATCAATTACCCAATAGTATTCATCCTTTCTTGCATGAAAAGTGGTAACCAAGGTACCTTCCATCATATTCTTCTTAACCTTCAGAGCCTTCTTAGTTACACATTTTCCAGAGTTAGTGGATATAGATTTATTTTCCAAAGCTAAGAATAAGCATTCACTATCATCAACCTCATTGTCAGATTCATCATCAAAAATACATGCCCCTTCCTTAACATAGTACAACTTCTTATACTTCTTATCCTTCCTATCCTTATCCTTATAATCCTTGTTCTTTTTATGTGTAGCCCTATTCAGACATCTTGAAGCATAATGACCAATGTTACCACAACTAAAGCATTTAAAGGGTAACATACCTTTATACTTTTTGGTGCCTTTCTTCATTTTTTTGTTGAAGTTTGCTTCCAACTCTTCATCATCGCTATCTGATTCTTCAATCTTAAAATCCTTAAATTTAGTTTCTATCTTCTCTTCTATCATGTCTTCTTTCTAGAACTTCCTTATCTCAAATTCTTGTAAGGTGATGAACAACTCTTCTAGATTGTACTTCTTAGGATCATACATTTCTTCAATAATAGAGATCTTGTCACTGTAACATTTTGGTAATATGATCAGGATCTTCTTGATTATATATTCATCTAATAGTTTTCTGATGCAGAGCTAGGAGGATTCAACAACACATCTCACAAACCTTCAATAATAATCCAAAACAATCTTTGTATAACACATGCTATTAGGCATTGTATATCACATTGGAAACATAACTATGGCTGCCCACAATTTAGTGCAATGAACAGTCATTAATAACTTCTACAAAACAAACAATGAAGCCAATCACTCTAGTGAGATTGAATAAAACATAGTTATAGACTTTTCCTCCAATTTTTATGAAGATCCAATAGTGGAAATGAAATTTATTGTATTTTTACCAAAACTGCAAACCCTAGGTAGGGTTCAGACCTGCCCTCACAAAAATGGTCATAACTTATTCAAATATTAATGAAATTTGATGATACTTGAAGAAAATGAAAGTAGATTCACATGGAAACAAAATCCAATTGGTTTCAGATCCAAAATATAGAGTTTACAATTTGTACCATCACATTTTTTTCAGACTGTAAATTCTGCACAATATTGTTAGAATAGGCAGTCTCACCAAAATAGTCATATCTTCCATAAAACTCAATAAAATTCAATGAGACAAAAATAATTGGAAATTATAAATAGATATTTTTCCATCCATATATGATAATCCATTATTTGAGTCCATACCAGGCCGTACAAAGCACAACTTCAGCCTAGAAACAATGTGAAAATCAGAAAATGCACAAAATTTGAGGTTTCCATTCATCAAACTTCAAAAAACAATGTCTCCAACCCCCAATTCAAGTTTTTTTAGGGTGTATTTATACATTTCCAACCACAACCAACCATTTTCAACTGTGTTTTGATTAGTTTGTTGACAAAACACCTTAATGACACTTTTTGACAAGTTGCTTGACAACTTTTACAATTTTTACAATATGGAACAACCTTAAACATTATTTGACAAATTACTTAAAATGTGACTTCCTAAGACTCAAAAACCTATAGAATGGTTTTATAAACCTTATTATAAGACTCAATACATAAAATAGAGAATCTATTTACAAATGGCCTCATGGAGGCAAGAAATCAAATAGGTGCTCCTGCACCAAATTCTCGAGGGAAAAAGAATTCAAGCCCCTTTGAATTGTATTCTTCCTAGTCTTCCAGTTACTTTGCAATTTTTCCTTTTTCTTTTCAATCATCATCGGTCCTTTCTTCCTTTTCTTCTTCTTATTCCTTCTTCTACCAATCATCCTTGCAACTTGGAGGTCCCAAAACTCTATCAGATCATTATATCCTTCACTTTGTCCTTCATAACCTGCATATACATAGTCCAAATAAAAATTAGAAACACAATATAGAGACCTTGAGGTCTCCTCCTTGTCTTCTTGTACTTCAAATTCCTCTTCACCCATAACCAACTTATCCAATATTGACACCAATTCACTTGCAACCTCAATGTCCTTATCTTTGTCCACCTTGATGAGTTCCTCTTCCTCTTGTTTGACATGCCCATAACCAACCTTAATATCCCATTCTTCTTCAATAGCTGCATATTGTGCCCATGAGTCTTCTTCTTCATCTTTGAGTGAATTTTCTGCCCTCTTTTGTTTTCTTTGCTTCTTCATAATCTTCTTTAGAGGCCATCTTAACCTCTTTGGCATTGGTATATGCCAAATCCTTAGTGATTTCTTAAGAATTTCATGTTCCTTGGCTAATCTTTCCAACTCTTGTCTCATCTCTTCCATGGCTTTCTCAACTCTATTTGTCTTGCCTTCTTTCTCTCCATATTCCTCAACTCTTTTTCCTCTCTTTTCTTCTTCCTTCATGAATCCTTGGCCTGTAAATATCTTTCCAATCTTTTCAACAAATCCATCTTCACAAGCAAGTCTCTCCTTGCTTCCACTTCACCTTGCCTCACCTAGGAAATCAGGTTCCTTCCTCAACCTGCACAACATAACACACAACCACAACCACAAAAACAAAATATTCCTCTACCCAAACCTTACTCGGCTCTGATACCAATTTGATACAGAGCTAGGAGGATTCAACAAAACATCTCACAAACCTTAAATAAGAATCCAAAACAATCTTTGTGTAACACATGCTATTAGGCATTGTTTATCACATTGGAAACATAACTATGGTAGCCCACAATTTAGTGCAATGAATAGTCATTAATAACTTCTACAAAAAAAAATAATGAATCCAATCACTCTAGTGAGATTGAATAAAACATAGTTATAGACTTTTCCTCCAATTTTTATGAAGATGCAATGGTGGAAATGAAAGTTATTGTAGTTTTACCAAAACTGCAAACCTTGGGTAGGGTTTAGACCTTCCCTCACAACAATGGTCATAACTTATTCAAATATTAATGAAATTTGATGATACTTGAAGAAAATGAAAATAGATTCACATGGAAACAAAATCAAATTGGTTTCAGATCCAAAATATAGAGTTTACAATTTGTACCATCACATTTTTTTCAGACTGTAAATTCTACACAATATTGTTAGAATAGGCAGTCTCACCAAAATAGTCATATCTTCCATAAAACTCAATAAAATTCAATGAGACAAAAATAATTGGAAACTATAAATAGATATTTTTCCATCCATATATGATACTCCATTATTTGAGTCCATACCAAGCCGTACAAAGCACAACTTCAGCCTGGAAACAATGTGAAAATCAGAAAATGCACAAAATTTGAGGTTTCCATTCATCAAACTTCAAAAAACAATGTCTCCAACCCCCGATTCGAGTTTTTTAGGGTGTATTTATACATTTCCAACCACAACCAACCATTTTCAACTACCTTTTGATTATTTTGTTGACAAAACACCTTAATGACACTTTTTGACAAGTTGCTTGACAACTTTCTTGAGCAACTTTTACAATTTTTACAATTTGGAACAACCTTAAACATTATTTGACAAATGAATTAAAATTTAACTTTCTAAGACTCAAAAACCTATAGAATGGTTTTATAAACCTTATTATAAGACTCAATACATAAAATAGAGAAACTATTTACAAATGGCCTCATGGAAGCAAGAAATCAAATAGGTGCTCTTGCACCATTTTCTTCCTTGATTTCTAACTTCATTTGCTACCAATTCAACTCTTTGAAAGAAACTTGTAAATCCTTCACACATCTTCCATATTTAGGTTCAAAAATCTATGTTTTTCCACCAACCTCCTTGTCAATTTCACCTTTTCATTTCCTTCATACATTTCTTCCAAATTATTCTAGACTTCATATGCAGTATCCAGAGAATTAACCTTAACTTGCTCATTTTTAGATAAACCACTACAAATCACATAGTTCACCTTCTCATTTTCTTCATAAGCAAAGATCTCATCTACAGAATTAACACCACCAGACTTAGGTGTATACTTTGTCTCTACAACCTTCTAGGACTTGAAACCAAGAGAGATAATGTATCCTCTCATTTGTCCCTTCCAATCATTCTAGTTAGTTCCGTCAAACATAGGGATCACCAACTTTCCACCATCGGATATTCCTTAAGAATTTAAGCTCTACACAAGGAATGAAAAGCTTTGATACCAATTGTTAAATGGCATAGGGCAACTGAGAGGGGGGTGAATCAATTGTCACACAAGTTCAAACTTAAAATGTTATCACTTATCAATTCTTCAACCACACTATTTTGTTATTAAATATGAGCATGAAACACAAACAACAGAAAGTAAATCAACACAATGAACACCATATTTTTACATGGAAAACCTAATAAGGGAAAAACCACTGTGAGGGTTAACTCACAATATAAATATTATGAAACTAAATACAAAGGTTCACTACCTAGAAGAGGACTCACTATCCAAATACAAAGGCTCACTTCCTACAAAAAGGAATCACTATCCAATAGGGAGGCTCAATATCTATAGATACAAAAAAAAACAAAAGATCCACCATAGCAATTAAAGCACATTCACATGATTACATAAGCCTTCATTTCATTTCCTTCAACATACTGAAAACTACTATTACTACTCACTCACACACACACACACACACACACACACACACACACACACACACATCTTCTCTTATGATTTGTAGCTCACTTTCATCACTTTGCATCACACTATCATACAACTCTTCACAATTCAACTTACTTTTATACCATTCTCAACCTTAGAAGCAATTAACAAGGTCGACCACAAATAACCCATTTCATAAATTCAAATTAGGTCGAAAACTCAAAATTCCCATGATGGAAAGGAATAAGAGTGGAACAATAAAATTATTTTTCAAGATCAAAAATAGCATTCTTGAATCAACCATACACTTCCTCAATAAATTTTTTATTCTTCGAATGAAGTGTAAACACCAGGTTGGTCAAACCTAATGAAAACACAAATGAACAATGATGCACATGCTTCCCAGCATGAAGATGACATGCAAACACCTCAACATGCTTTATTATTCACAAGAATTCATCTCAGATATCTTTAAATATGTCCACAACAAAACAATATACTTCATACATTGAATACCTTTCACTAGATCATCTGAACAATGCAAACCTGCACTGGAATATATAGAACCATAACTTCCAGATTATCAAACTTCAACCTTCTTTGCCAAGACACAGAGAACACCATTATAAGACAAATCCAAGATCCGCAAGATCTAAAAAAAACCAACGGAGGGATGCGGAGCAGAAACATTTCTCCCAATCCGCAGAACATCAACTCTACCGGTAGAACACACATACCAGTGGACACAACTTTCACATACCATCTCACCAAAAGCTGAATCTCAAAATATATCATCATATCACTGTAATGAAAACTTCAGAGGCACACAGGCATAGGATCAACATAGGAGAAACACGGAGCACATACCAAAGCACAATTTGAACACATTCATCACTCTAACTTCTCTTCTTTATTAATTTTCTCAAGAGCACTTGGTAACTCATCACCACAACACATCTACATCCATATACGATAGCTCCATGTACTCAAAGCATCTCAACTATACATGTACAATTTGCAACATACTGAATAGTGTTGACATCAATGACAACATCACCAGACTAGCCCATACTTGTAATAGACCTTGTGTCCAATGTAATGAGAAAGGAAGCACATTGATGCAACATAATGTTTTGAAGAACTTTATATTTGATAGTGAGGGGATATACTATAGGTTCAACATGATATCATAAAGTCATGAACATTTTTTTGACTTTCAATGAACAAGTGTGCATTGTTAATGTTTTGGTGAATAATGTTGGAATTGACTGATTCAATCCACAACTACCATGAAACACCGGCAATGATAAACCTATCACACTATGAATAAATAAGCAAGATATGATTTCCCTAAAACTTAGGTTTGATGAAAACACCAATTTTGCATTATGTGAACAATTGTTGTGAATATGCTGCCATAGATAATTGATAAATAATTTACAATGAATCAATCCTTATAAAAAGTGTGAAAGCTAACCCTAGATTAGGGTTAGATTAGAACATGACAAGTGTCCTAATAGGAATGAATGAGACATGTTCTAATATTATAAGCTTTAATCATGCAAAATGTAACTAATTAATAAAAGAAAATAATGAAATAAAAGCACTCCTAAGTTTAGCTTAAGTGTAATAAAGCATAAAGTGACCCAATTAATTAATTAGGTGATGACTTTATTACTCTAACAAATAAGAACATTAAATACTTTGAGATACACTGATATTCGTTCCTATATGGAACAAATCACAATGAAAGGAACCAAGCCTTTCTATTGTAGATTATTTCATAAGAAACCGAACAATCTTGTAGAGATAAAGTGCATTATCAAAAACCATGCAATGTGAAAAAATCAGAAGTGGATTTGAAATCCTTGCTATAGGATAAGGTGAAGCACAAACAGAGTGGTTAAAGCATGTGTAAAATAGTGCATAAGGTTTTTCATCATATAAATCCCTATCAGGTATGCAAGGCCTAAAATACTTAGTTGTGCAGATGAAAACATCTTTTATTAAGCACCTAGAAGCCTCTAAGGTCGTGGTCATAGAGGTACTAGAAGTCTTTGTATTTTCAAGTGGTAAAAACAAAGTTAGGGTTTCAAAATTTTGATTTCCATCGAGAAAATACAAACCCTCGTTCATTGTGTAGGGTTTGAATCAAAAAAGAAAGAATATATACTAAGTGTTTCATTCAAACCCTAAGGCTCACCATAGACATATAGAGTGTGTACTAGGGATGTGGGTAAATCAAAAGGCTGAGCCATAGTCATTCCTAAAAGAAGGAAAATTGGCAAAATAGAACAATGAAGGTGTGGGTTTTGATAACCCATAATTGCCATGAAATGAAAGATAGGAAAAACCTTCAAGTGTTTGTGTTAGAGATTGAGTATAGAAATGCATAGGAAACTCAATATTTCATTGAAAATGTAATAAAAGGCCAAGTTGTGCAAACCCAGAAGCAAGTTTTGGTACCTACAATCAAATATGTATAGCTGTGGCCATGAAGGAAACACAAATCCTCTGTGTTTGCAAGCATAGAGCCGTGACAAGTATATGCAAAAAATGCATGAGATCTACAAGAAATGCATGAAATTTACAAAGGAATGTATGGGAATGACAAGGAAGAGCAAGAATAAAGATTATACATTCACTTTTCTACAAGCAGGCTCAAGTTCAAGCATTTTTTCCCTTCAGAATGAACAAGAAAAGACAAAAAATGCTTACAAATTGTTTACCTCAAGATTTTTAATGATGATTCTATCAGAATATGTGGGGAAATGCCTCTGTGAGTCCAGGAAATTTCCATGGATGAATCCTAAGAAACCCTAGGTTAGTAGAAATGAAGTTTCCAAAGAGCTCAATGAGGAAATGAATGTCTTACAATTACTTTTTGGGTTAGTTTTGTTGATTAGGGTTTCTTACCCTAATCCTATGCCAACAAAAGAGATAGGTATTTTTTTCCTATATTTTTTAAAATATGCAATGTAACTAATGCACCCATGGTAAACACTTCAAGTATATTCCTTGTGGTTTTTATTTCCTTGTATATTCTCTTGCATAAAGTTTGTATTGATGTCTACATAGGTCGAGTTAGTGCCTTGTATTTTTTCATTAATTTGAAATGTAAATCATTTGGTTTGAGTGATATTTTTATAAATCACTTAATCAAATTTTTACTTTAAATGCAAAAATGGAGTATTGTGCCTTATAAATGCAATTATGAGTTTGGTTGAACCTTTATGCTTTGCAAGCATCTTGGAGTTAGTTGTTGCAATTGGTCAACCAAGGGAGAGAATATAGGAGTGTTCACTCACCTTTTTGGAAGGAATGAGGGTATTTAGGAATCAGTTTCTTATGCCTTCATGATGGACTTAGTCAAACTTGAACTTTTCAACTTGGTTGCAAAATTTTTGGCTTTTTCGAAGCATACGACCAAGGAATTTCTAGATCCTTTTTGGGTGGATTTTGGAGGGAAGTTTTGGATATAGTCACTTGTTGACTCATTTTATAGTTAGTTATTATTATGCTCTAGCTTGTACTTAGTAACTTTTGGAGTCCTTTTGCATATTTTGGATACTTTGGTAACTCTATGACATGTATACTAGTGAGTACCTTGGATATCAATGATATTGAGTATTTTTCCTTCTTATTTTGTGCTTTATTGTGTGCATCTGGTTGATTGATCGAATTACTTGTGAATTTTATCTATTTCCTTGTAATTTTGTCTCATGTTAAGCACCTTTTTGGAGAAAAGTATGTTGTTACAGGTTATAAGTTATGTTAAGAATGCAAAAAAAATTAGTTGTCAAACCTCTTCTAAGAGTTTAGCATTAAATCCTCATTATAAAGTACTTATGCAAAAAACATATAGAAGTGAGTTGTGTAATCCAAATTCAGTCATTGTTAAATTTGTGTATGTAATTTGAGTTTGCAAGTCCTCATTAGTTTTGCTGCATCACCTTTGTTTTT
>VDFB02086081.1:219973935-220299203 GCA_007258455.2 Sequoia sempervirens
CCAATGTAAATTCTGAACTGTTGTTTACAGAGTTAAATTTCCAGTTTTCAAGCTTTTGTTTGTTGTTTTTTCTTTTATATTTCAATTTGATTACTTTCAGTTACATTGAAATAATTAGAAATAACATCATTTGCACTCATTGTAATTGTGATAGAATTAGATTTTTGCATTTTCCATTCTTAGCATTTAGATTAGGTTACATTAGACGAAGATTAAAAAAAAAAACCAAAAACAAGACCAAAACACCTAAGCCACTTGGAGAAAGTATAGCTATCTCTTTCTAAGTTAACATAACCCTCAAGACTTTTAGTAGTGATGAATTTGACATGTTATATGCATCCCTTGAGGACTTCCTCTCAAAAATTCCATCCACTAAGGCTTGTTATGAGAAACCAAAACCAAGAGAAGTTAACGTGATTTAACCTCAACTCATCCTTTACCCACCTTCACACAAACCACAAAATAAGAACAAGCATGAACTTATTCTTTATGGACACCTAAGAATAATGTTTTTCAGCAACTGAGTCATAATACCATTGCTCATACATATAACACTAGAAATAATATGCAACCACAACAACCAACCCTGACACCCTTACCTCTTCCTAATCCCATTTTTCCTAGTGCTCCTCGTTTAAATTCACATAGTGGGAAGGAGTATGATCTTGTTAAATAACTTAAGAACTCTCATGCAAAGATATCTTTTTGGGATGTAATTTAGAATTCACCTAATTATCACACTATGCTTCAAATAGCCTTACAACAAGTAGTGGTTCCTCCTGGTACAAATGCAAATGATGTGACAACTCTAATACAAGGAATGAGTACAATTAATGTAGACCTTGTTGAAATGGCTCAACCCTCAATGTATGTAGTGTGAAGCTCTTAGATAGATTGCACATAGATAAATAAAAAATTGAACCTAAATCCTTATCAATTTGAGGATTCAACAATGTAGGAAAATAACTGCTTAGTGTGATTACCTTACTTATTACAATTGGAAAGGCTACCCTACAAACTCCTATTCATGTTATGCCTCATGATGTTTCATACAATCTTCTTTTGGGAAGACCATGGATTCATGAGATGCATGTGATGCCTTCAACTCTTCATCATATCATGAAATATGTCTATAACAACAAGGTATACCAAGTTGAAATAGACCACGAGCCTAAAAGTTGCTTACAAGTTGAAAAAGGAATGACAAGTCCTCTAAGAACATTGATTCCAACATCCAACATATAGAACCTATAGAAGTTGACAAGAAAGAAGTGGAAATAGTGTCAAAATTATTAGATGATGATTGGAGTTCCTTGGATTGCACACCCTCGTTAATGGGAGAATACATAATCACAAGAAAAGAAGATGAAAAATAAAAGGAACCAATGGTCATGTCAACTTGGAATTTGGATGAAAATCCACTAGAATCTACTTCATCCACTCTTGGAGATGACACAAGGTATACAAAAAACTTTGATGAGATATAATATCAACAACCACCAAACCCAAAAGAAATGGAAAGACTTTATGGGAGAGGATTTGAACTTATGAAACAATTGGGTTATAGTGGAAAAGGATGTGGAAAGAAAGAAAAAGGCATTTGTGTTCCTATACAACCTAACACACAAGAGACAAAAATGGGTTTAGGGTGTTTCCCTTCTAAGATTATGCAAGCAACAAAGAAATCATCGTTAAATATCAACACCATCATGTGCAAACCAAAAATAAACCTCACTTTGAAACATCTAGAATTGCTTGATATGGATTTTGAACCATCATGGGAGTACTTTGAAGATGATAAAGCCTTGAAGAAAATGCTAGGAGTTTATGAAAAATCACCTATTACTCCTCAGAAGAAAAAGGTTACATGTGTTATGATTAGCACCAAGCAAAAAGATGCAGAAGATGAAAGTAATGAGATAGACACGAGCAAAGAAGAGTATAACCTAGAATTTCCAAATCCAAGTGCACTTCCTCTAGGAGATACAATTGAAATACCAATGGACATCAATGATAAGGAAAAATTCAGTAAGATAGGAAAGTGCCTTGATGATGAAGAACAAGAGGATACTGCAACTCTGCTTCATGACTTTCCCGAACTCTTTGCTTGGACTTATTTGGATATGTCAGGAATTGATCCTAAGATTTTAACACATAACATAGTCCTTGCTGAAAATGCTAAGCCCATCAAACAAAAGATACAAAAGGTGAATCCTAAAATAGCCTTGCTTGTTAAAGGAGAAATTGAAAAACTCCTTGAGGCTGGTTTCATAAGACCTATAGATTGTTCTCCTTGGATCTCAAACATTGTCGGAGTCACAAAACCTAAAAATCATATTAGGATGTGTACAAATTTTTGTGATTTAAATAAAGCATCCTTAAAAGATGACTTTCCCCTTCCTAATATTGATATGATAGTGGATTCGACTGTGGGACATGATTTGTCATTCATGAATGGATTTATGAGATATAATCAAATCTTTATTAACCCTCAAGATCAATATAAAACAACATTTACAATAGTTTGGGGAACATTTTGTTGGGTCATGATGCATTTTGGATTAAAGATTGTGGGCACAACATATCAATGAGCGATGACATTAATATTTCATGATTACATACACAAAATTTTGGAAGACTATGTTGATGACATTCTATCCAAATCTTTAACAAGAGAAGACAACATGAATATCCTTCAAAAAATATTTGAGCGATTATGAAAATACAACATGAGATTGAATCCAAAAAAGTGTCTTTGGTGTAGATAGTGGGAAGCTTCTAGGTTTTATCATATCTCACAGAGGCATTGAGGTGGACACCAAGAAAATTGACACTATAATCAACATGCCGCCTCCTAAAAACATCTCTCAATTGTGCACATTACAAGGAAGAATTCAATCTATCAGTCATTTTTTCGCTTCCTTAGTAGACCACACAGGTATGTGCAGGATCATCATGGAAAAACCAGTCCCTTAAGTGGCAAAAAATTCAAAAAAATCAAAGTTAGACAACTTGACATAAAAATTTGAATAAGTTATCTGTATTATTTGAAAAATATGTAGGAATAGAATTTATAGCAAATTGAATGTAGTTCTAAACTATTAGGTTTTTTTTTTTTTTTTAAATGTATTTGGTCAAAATTTGAAATTTTAATGTAGTAGTACTTAAATTTCAGGGAAAAAATAAGAAGTAGGTGTTTATCTAACCGCCCTAACCACAATAAAATGATAATATTTTCTTATAAGATTTTAGATAAATTTAGAGGATTCATGTCTCGATGTGATGCATATTTTTTTGTAATTTTTTTCTAAGTAAATAATTAATTATGAATTTTTTATTACAACTTTTAAAAAATATAAAAGCTTGTATGTCTAACCACCTTAACTTGGTCAAAAATTTATGAAATTCAATTTTTATTTTTTTAATCTTATAGTATGTGAAGCATAGAATGTGATGCATGTTTTGGATTCAAAAAATGTGATATCATTTGAAAGCTATAGATGTTTTTCAATTAGCCTATCAATTAGGACTTTAGTCATAATTCAAATAGAAAATGAATAATAATTACTTATTAAATTAAAAGTAAGGCATAATTTATATTGGTGGAAAGCTGAGAATCTCCTTTCAAAACCCTTTTCGTTTCATCAATTTTGGGTAAAAAAAAGTCGTTAGCCACATACCCATCATATTGCCACTTTTTGGCCCATCATGATCCTGTACATACCCACACATTACCATTTACACATCTCCTTAAAAAGGATGTGCACTTTGATTGGAATGAGGATTGTAAATAGGATTTTGATAGTTTGAAGGAATACCTGGAAACTCCACCTGTTTTACAACCTGCTATGCAAAACAAACCTTTCATCCTTTACACAACCACATCATCCATGCTCTTGCAACATTGTTGGCTCAACAAGACAAAAACAGTAAAGAGCATCTTTTTTATTACATTGTGAAACTTTGATTGATTATCAAAAATGATACACAACAATAGAAAAAAATTGTTTGACTCTTGTATTTGCTACCAATAATTTGTGACATTACTTATTGAATGTCGAAATACATGTGATGATGAAATTTGACTGTCTCAAACATCTTTTCAATAAAACATATTTATCAGGATGTTTAGCTAAATGGGGGATGTTGTTGACTGAGTTTGACCTTAAGTTTGTTTCACAAAAAGCAATTAAGGGTCAAGCCTTGACCGACCAATTGGCTGACGCTCCTCCTTTAGCATTATCTAGCAATGACTCTTTCCCCAATGACAATGTGTTGACAATTGAGGCTAATACATGGGAATTATATTTTGGCATATCAAAGTGTAGAATAGGTTCTAGCATAGGAGTTATAATAATACCACCCATGGGAGAACTTTTTCCCTTGTCATATCGCTTAAACTTCCTCTGTACAAACAATGCTATGGAGTATGAAGTGTTGCTCACTAGATTATGTGTCACTTTAATCCTCGGCATAAAACACATTTTGAGATATTTGCTGATTCAAAATTAGTCATTAAACAAATAAATGAAACATATCAAGCAAAACATGACAAATTATCAAAATATAAGGATCTCACAATGACTTTTTTAGAGAAGTTCGAATCATTTACCATTGATAACATCCCTCAGAAGGATAATCGACAATGGCGATGCAATGGAAAGTGCAGCTTCTCTTATCTCTCCTTGAGATCCTTCCAAAAATTTCACCTTCTTTGTGCATATGATCATGAAACTGTCAATTGAAGATAAATCAAAAGAAGTATTAGCAACCACCAAGGAAGACTCAATATGTAACTATTTGAAAGATGTTATCTTTCTCGATCCAACAACAAAGAACATTTGAGCTCGCTTGTGGAAACTCACATCTAAGTATATAATTCTTTCCGATGTGTTGTATCAAAGATCACTCAATGGTCTCTTACTTAGATGCCTTAAAAAATACAAGATACCCACAACACTTGAATAAGCTCATGCAGGTGCTTGTGGTGTCAATTTTGGAGGAAAAACATTATTTCAAAAAATTATCTGCATTAGATACTATTGGAGACATATGGAGCCAGACTGCTTTGACTATCTAAGAAAATTCCATAAATGTCAAGAACATAGGAATTTGATTCATGCTCCTACATATGAATTTTGAGCTCAAGTTTTGATTTGGCCCTTTGTGGTTTTGGGTCTAGACATCATTGGAAAGATATCATCACCTTCCTTAGTTGGAAATACATTTATAATCACCACAATAGATTATTTTTAAAAATGGGTAGAATTTATTCCCCTTCAATCAACAATAGCTGATGTGATATGTTGTTTCATATTGGAACACATTATTGCTTTCTTTGGGCTTCCATCCACATTAGTTTTTGATAATGGTACACCATTTAAGAATAATAATGTGAAGAAATTCTTAGAAACATTTAACATACAACACCGTTTTCAACACCTTATTACCCACAATCCAACTGTTAAGTTGAGTCAACTAACAAAACTATCGAACACATCCTAAAGAAAATTGTTAACAAGCATAATAAGGATTGGCACACACAATTAAAATATGCACTATGGGCCTATGACACAAGTGTCATATCATCTATAGGAACTACACCTTATAATCTTGTCTATGGTAGCGAGGAAATAATGCCCTTGGAGTTAGAAATACCTACATTAATAATTTCTCTTAAAGGACTTATCAATGACAAAAAAAATTAAGAACAACTATTGCATTAGCTTGAAATGCTCGATGAATAGTGCATCAACACTCTTGAGAATCTTCAAGCCTATTGTAAAAGAAGAGAGTATATTTACAATGGAAATTCCATCCCTAGTGCATTCAACAAAGGTGACTTAATCTTATCTGAAAATCAACGTAACGTCAATGCTGACCTAAATGAAAAAGGAAAATTCAGTCCTAATTGGTTAGGACCTTACATAATCAACAAAGACTATGGATCTGGTGCATACATGTTAACATAACTAGATGGCACACCCCTCAAAGAACCTATTAATATCACACATCTATGCTCGTATTATGTCTAATTGATGCAAAGCAACATACCAACTCAACAATTCTCATTTCATTAGGAAAATCAATCCCAAACTGAATCAGGAGAAGATCAATTTATCTTTCCACTAAAATTTATCAAATTCTCATACAAATTTCCTTGACTCTTCCAAAAACACAACACCCAAAAGCATCATAACTTGGCCCTACAAATTCATCTTCATCTATCTTGACTGAAATCATACAAAATCTTGATTTGAACCTCTAGAAATAGTCCGCTCACTCATCAAGGCAACAATCTCTAGACACCTCTATTCTTAATATTATGGCAAAAACAATTCTTAACACTGTCCCTCAGTCTACAATCAAACACTAAGCTTGTTCCTTATGAAATATTTGTTCAAGTCACTCAAAATAGTAAACCTTAATGTATCTTTATTGTCATTATTATGAAGTAAACCATATCTCTATTTCTCAGACTCCATGACCATTATACACCTCATAACTTGACTGAAATGAACCATGCCATACTTACAAAGCATTGTCAAAGATGGTTTTCATCAGTCACATGACTGTCCCAACTGATAACCAAGTTCTTCTACAAGGTTCTCCTTTCCCAATCTCTAAACTCCTGCAAACCTACCTTCTACACCTTCAATAAACATAAGAACAACTTTTCACAACATCATAGACAATATTCAACCACTTTGCAACCATTCTTTACATTGTGTGATTAGGTTACCATTAATTATGCAAACAAAGCACCATTTATCAAATATGTTTCCATACCCTAAAGTGGGTAAAACTCACAACCCAAGTTCAAATTCTAAAGACCAAATACTCATTCAAAGACCTTCCAATGTCCATATGAACAAAACAAAAGCCTTCCGTACTCTGCTTTAAAGAAACTCCAGATTCTTACACTGTGTGCTAGGAAGAAGGCTAGTGAAATAGGCCTTTTTTACAAAGGAATCCATCTTTATTCCATTCCAAATCACTAACCAAGTTAAAAAAATCATTTCTCAAGTTGAAAAACATAGGATTTTTGAATTTTCAAATATTGAAACACTTAGAATCAAATTGTTCCATCAAACCCTTGTTTATAGGGTGAAAATGCACCAAAACAGGGAGGGTTTTGTGTATAACCCACTTACAAACCTATAGACCTCCATCCATTCATTTAAAAATTCCTTAATACATCTTCAATTTCTTTTGAAATCATCTCCACACCCCTGCACACATTATTTCTTCAAACCCATGCTTGAAACCTCCATTTTTGAATGGAAAACTCAGATTTTAGGTTTTGAAACAACAACTCCAATTCATATTCATGTCACCCCTACACTCACATACAAAAAAATCATATAAAAAATTCCCTACGTGTCCCATCCCACCATTCTACAAGGCTTACACTAGTGGGATGGCCATTAAATCTCTTAAATGACTCAAAATTGTTGTAAAAATAACTTTGCCCAAGACATAGAAAGTTGTCTCTTTTCTCTTTTTCTTTTAAAAGGTAACCTCCTAACTCTTAGGAATGATAAATAACTCCTTCATACATATGAACACACAATAAATTATCTTTGTTTCTTCTAACTATCAGTACAAGGATGAAAATAAGAGAAAGAATACGATAAATCTTAGAAAAACAAGGATTTATTCCAAAACTGATTGTACTTGAATACAAGGAGTATGCTTTTCCATGCCTTACATGGATTTTTATATCTTTCTAAATTGATAACCACCCCTTCAACTACCTTGAATGACCTATTCCCACCTTTTCTTTTCACATTCCTTCTTTTTCTTTCTTTTTACATATTTAGCAATTTTGACAATATTTGTGCATTTTTCATTTCTTGGACCTATTACATGACTTGATTACATTTAATTTAGGCACTACATGGCCTTGATACATCATTTTGGACTTAAATACACACATTTTAAAATTTAGCCTTTTAAAGGCATTACATGATCTAGGTGCTCCTCCACCACTAATCCTTTTGAATAGTATGAATGATAAAGTAGTGGTGTTAAAGCTACTAGATAAGATTCTATATGCTCTCGCATTGCTTCATTCTTGATAAACAACTATTTGTGTGTCTTGAGCACTAAAGTGATTATTTAATTCATTTTCAAGTGATTACTTTTGGATTCATTCTATTCGCATTCATCTCGTGTGTTTTGTTAGATTAGATCCTTATATGCATTTAATGTTCTTTAATTAGATCATAGGTACATTTAATTTAGAATAACATACTTAATTAATGTTGCATCTAAGAGAAACTTGAATAAGTTTTAATTAGATCACATAAAGAATGTTAAATCATGGAGACATTCATTAAATAATCTAAGAAAGGTTATTTAATTAATCACATTTCCATTTAACATTCAACACATAAACACAAATAATAAAACATCAAATTCTCATATATATATATATATATATTTATATATATATATATATATATATATAAGTTTTTTGTGCATGTCATCAATATATACAATGCCACTAAGGTCTATGACTTCTAGATCCCTCAAGACCTAGTGCTCACATTTGTCTCATAGTAGTCTATTGGGAGATGGTGGTGTGTGATCGTGATCACGATCTATTGATTGTACTTAGAGCAAATTGTAATCCATGTATCTACCCAAGGGCCTCTCGATGCTCCCATGTTATCTAATCTCTCTCCGCATGTAGCTTGGCTACCTTTGACTCTAGTCTCTCAAACTTTGTTGGGGTCCGAGATGACTATGCCTCTAGGGTAGCATCAGCTCGATGGGAATTCCTCCTCAAACTCTCATACACTACCTGTAGTCTAACGTATGGCTTGAAAAACTCTGGGTCCTAATCCATGATTGGTGGGGGCACATAGTTTGAGTCTATGGCCTCATCAGCTGATGGGGGCACTTTCTCTACAACCACCTATCAATATAGATCTTGGATATCTCTCATAGATGTTGCAAGATAGAAATAATAAACACAATTAGTACACATCATGATATATATGTATAAACCATAAGCATGAGCATAAAGCATAATAGTAAATAAAATTTCATCACCTATCTCTTTGGAAGGTTGTGTAAAATCAACTTGTCACATGTAGGGGGCATGGAGGATGTGCTAGTCTCTCAATGGTTGTGGGTGTTGGTGCCTACTACAGTTGTTGCTCATGATCTAGTAACATGAACGGGAGGAAACTCTCTCCACTCATGGTTTGCTGGATCCTCATTTGTTGCCTCACCACCCTCACTCATGGACTACTCCTCCTCATCCTCATCCTTGACCTCCTCCTCATCTACATCCTCCTAGCCATCATAGTCAATATCTACATCCTCATAATACTCCTCATCTATCACATCTACAAATATGTCTATAGCCATATAGCATGTCTCCTTGGCCTTGTCCTCTACCTCCTCTCCCTCATCTAGGAGTTTCCCAGCATCACCTATCAACTCGTCCATCAAAAATACAGGAGCTAGTAATGATATTGCCCACTACTCCTCATAGTCATTTGTGGCACTGACGTCATTAGCATGAGAGACCGGAGGCATGCCATGATCTAAGTACTCAAGTCACTGTAGACAACATCCTTAATAGTCTGAGCACTTTGTACTAATCTCCTAAAAAAGGGTCATGCCTTGGGTGCTATCTAAATCTGACCAAGCTGTCGCATGACATGATTGTAGTAGAAAGGTCATACTACGTAATCATATCTACCAATCAAGAGCCTATCCATTTATAATCACCTCATCTTTTGAGTCTCATCACGCCATTGAAGCACAAGCTGATAAGGCCTCCATATAATCTTATCCTCCTCTAATTGGTCAAACTAAACTCTCCAGAGGTGTAAATCAGCATACTTCCAAAACCATCGTAAAGGATAGTTGAAGGCCCAAGGATAACCCAAGGCTATTGGACACAAGAAGTTAGTAGGTCTAGTACAAGTAATATGCTCAAGGCACCAAACCTATAGAAGCATACAATGTACCATGTTGTCCACCTCCAAAAATAAAAATCATCCCAGATCATAGTAAAAGTGTGCTAGGATACTACACCCCCAGGAGTATTATGTCTTGTGCTTTTTCATCCCTCGTATCAGTTGTACTAGTCCTCCCTCCAGGTGATATCCCCAACCATCACGAATGAGCACTAGTGCTATTGTCAGCATCATAATCCATCTAACTAGCGGGGCTCGTGAGTATAGAAGCATCACAAGATCTATCTATGGCCTCACTCTCTCATCATGCACTAATCCACAAAGACAATACTACATTCCATCTTTCATCTCACAAAATGATCACTCTTCTTGGAAACATACTCGCTCACCCTGAATCAAAACTTAGAGTATACAGTGTACATCCTCCAGTGTAATAGTCATCTCTTCAGTAGGAAAATGAAATGTACATGTATCTGCATTTGACCGCTCTACTAAGGCCATCAACATCAGATCATGGTACCTCATTGGGGGAATGAGGTACACCCAATATAATCCTAAAATATACAAAATCTCTATATCCTCCACTAAAAGAGTGGGGGATAAATCTCAAAGAAGGCTAATTTTCTTGCCATCCAAATGTTGGCGCGAATAGGTGTGAACCTAATAAAAAAGAAAAAATATGTTCTATAAGAAGTCTAAAATCTTAAATATTTACATCAAAAATCATAAAAGTGTACTAAATTTGTTCTAGTGTACTTTCCTAAATGTCCTAGACACTTTAGAACCCTTTTGGGACACTTCACAAAGAAACAAGACACTTTGCGAAAAAGTGGGACACTTCACGAACAAAAGGGACACTTTGCAAAAAAAGGGGACACTTTGCGATTTTTTTTTCCAAGGCCCTAAATTAATCTAGAAATGCATAAAAATCATAAAATAAATGCATAAGGGAAAATCAAAGGAAGAAAAATCAACTTAGCTCATGATGGTACTCGTCATGGGCCACCTCATCTCGTAGGCCTGTAGGCTCGTCTACTCAGCATCTTTCACTACTTTTCAATCACTTTCAAGCTACAAAAAGGTAAATGAAAAAATTGTAAGAATTCACTTCACTTTTTACTCTTATATAAGTTAAAATTAGGGTTTTTACTATATTAGAGTTTAAAAAGTGCATTTCGTTCAAATCAACATAATAGGTGCTAGAGAACTTTGTTTTTTTCAACGCCGTTTATTGCATTGGAATCATGGCTCCACTCCTGACATCATCAACTATCTATCATTATGTGTTATGGTACTTGGAAATACCCTATGATATAACTAACCCTATTTGATGTGGCTAGATTGCTACCTTGATTCCACCTTCGTTAAACAAGCGGAATCAAGGGGGGGCATACATCTACCCTCGAATGTGATTTCTATAAAGAAGTTAGGTAAAGAGGATCCTTAGAAAACTAATGAATTCGTGTTGTAGGATTCGGTTCCTAATGTTGTGGTTTTGTAGATGACTACACTAGGGGATTCATTCTCTAGTATTGTGAATGAACATATACAAGTATCCTTTTATGAAATAAAGTGTAATGTTTAGAGTCCTTTAGCTTACATATGCACGTAGAGTCATATGGGTGCTAAAGTGGGGGTAAATGTGACCACCAAAATTGTACTCCCTTCTTGGAGATAGTGCAATTTTATGTCTAATTTGGACCTATCTTGGGTACCCTTGCATTAATTACCCTTTAAATCATCATTTATAGACCCCTAAGACCCATTATTTTAGATCTCGAGTCTTATTTCACCTAAAAATCCCATCAAATCATTCAAAGCATTGAAAATCCCAAAAACCCACCTCAAAAAGCTAAGGTGGGACTCATTCGCCACCTTGGGTGAATGAGTCCCATTTGGGTTCTTTTTCAATTTTGAGTAGGAAATTCACCATTTCAATTCAAATTTTTGGTGGATGTCGGCCTTTGAGATCTAAATAATGGTCAATCAAGTGATAATGCCTATATAAGCAAAGATTCTAAGTCATTTTTATCGTCTAAGAAATTTGAGCAACCATTTTCAAGAGAAAATTCAAGACACAAGTGTTGAGAATCTTTCAGAAGAGCATTCAAGTTTCAAAAGAAAAAAAAAGTTGAAGCCTTGGAGTAGCATTGAAGTATTTTTGTAGGTCTTCAAGCTCACTTTCATTTGATATCTAGCATTGTCAAGGGTTGATCATGGTTTTATATGGTGAATCATGAAGAATTCTAGGTTGGGGAGATGCAACTAGCCATCAAGCCAAGCCTAAGTACTTGTTTTCTAAATGATTCCATCCTCCATTATCACTCTACATTCAGCCTAAGGAAGGTACAAGCATCATTATAGCTCATTTAGGGAGATTGCAAATCTCTTCAAGTGAGTTATTCATCTTCATATTTCCATTATTGCATCATATTCTTGCATATTAGAATAGGATTGCACCATGTTTCAGATTTCTTAGTCTTAGACACACTTAAGGCTAGGGTTTTCATGCACATTTCATTATTTCTATCAAGGTTTAATTACCAAACTAGGGGTTTGACTCAGGAAAACCCCCCATTAGCAAATCAAGTATATATTCTATTTTGTAGGTATTTTTATAGATTCAAATTTGAAACTCAACTTGGAAGGAAAGAGTAGGTGTTGAAGTGCAGATCAAAAGTTTTAATTTCTAAAAAAGAAAAATGGGACTGATTCACCAAGAGTGGCGAATGAGTCCCACTTTAGCTATTTTTCAAATTTGTTTGTAGATTCAGATACCCTTTTTCCTAAAACCAACTTATGTCCAAAAATTCAAATTTGGGACTAATTCACCCAGAATGGCGAATGAGTCCCAGTACATCAAAAGGTCAAATTTTCCAGTGTTTCAGAGTCGCTTCTAGTCACTTATAGATTTCCAAGTGCACATCATTCATCTCACTACTCTTCTGCTCTGTTTTATTTGCATTTCTAGTTCATTTTATGTCATTATATTGGATTAGGGTTTTGTGTTTCATCTTGCACCCTACACTTCATTGTCTTTTCCAAGTTTACACTTGGTGGTGAACCCCTCATTAGATCATATTCAGACCATAGGACATCCCTATTGCAATATCTCTTTCTCTTTTGCATTGAGATCTCTAGGGTTTTCCTTGAGTGGAATATCTTTGAAAGTGGATGTGATAGCATTTGATTTACCTATCCCCCATTTTCTGAGGTTCCATAAAATATTATTTTAAAATTTGTCTTAAAAAGTATCCTATGCAAGATGCTGAAAGAAATGAAACCTCCAAAAAAATTAGGAAAAAAGAGTTATGCTATTGTTTTTTGATATTTTATATATCATAATTCACACGAGCTTTACATTTTTTGATAAATGCTTGTCTATGGTCATTTTGTTAGTTGACATCTTGAACATTGCAATTTTTCCACTAAGTCAACACTTAAGCTACTTTGGGTGTAGGTGGATCACTAAATTTGGGTTTAGTATGCTTATATGTTCATATATAATAGGGAGGGAATACATCTCCAAGCTCATGAGGGCTATTACAAGCAAATTCCATGACAAGAAAATTGCTCTAGATTGTGATGGCATTCCATCACCACGAGAAAAGGCAGTGAACTATTTGAAAAAATTCCTCAAAAAAATGTGGTATCAATGTGCTTGTCATAGCATTCCATCACCATGAGACCACATTTCTTTAAGGCATTTTTTTCAAAAAATTCACTACCTTGTCTATTCTTTTGTCATGTTTTCATTGGAATATGCATGCTCCTGCCATTATTTTTTATTCAAAAATTGTCTTGAATGTCCATTTTAGCTAGTACTATCCTTCTACAAGGATTTATTTTGTGACAATACTATGATAGCCTTTGTGACTATCCTCAACACTATCCTCTCTAGGATGAAATTTCCCTCTCAATCAATAATGAAACTATATGTTTTGAAGAAAATTTTCACCTTCCAGTGTGCCTTTCTTATCATTGTGATCTCTCCTTTGGTGCTACTTTCACTTGAAGATTACCATCCTCTATATCATCAAACTTTTAATAGTACATTTTCTTTGTAGTTTGGTCATGCATTCGACTCTTTAAATGTTCCCTATTGTCATGAATTATTCTTACCCTGGGTCATAAGCACTTCCATCAACATTTTTCTTCATAAAGACTCTAACAATTCCTTGGAACTATCATCTATTGAGTTTTGAATTTATTGTTTTATGACTGTCTTGTGAACTATGATTAAAGCCCTTTTCATTGTCATATGAATGGATAATATCACTTGTGATTATCATAGTCCATCTTATTCAACTCTATCCTTCTTGAAGGCCCTAATTCACAAGAAGTAAAATGGCATTTGAGGACAACACTAAAGGACAACTAATTACAATTAAGAATAGTGAATCAAGGGAAATATCTTAGAGTTTTCATGTTAATAAAACTCTAGGAAACAATGCTTTCTCTTGTAGCTTGGTAGGAGAAAGAAGAAGATGTAGAAGGTGTCTATGAAAAGGAAGGATAATTAATAAGTATGTTGCAAATGCGTTTGCTGCATAGAGTGAACTACTTTCCAATACCATATAGTGCAATGGATAGTGGTTGAACAGTGCTTTGAGTACTTGACTTGAGCCAATGCCTTGAGCCAACTCCTTTAGATAGTTCCTTGAACTTAAATGAATACGCAATAGTATGGGAACACAATACCTTGAAACAAGACAATAGTGAAGTATATATACCTATGTAGTTTCCTTCTTTCATGAAGGCATAATGAAGAGCATTAGATGTTACATTTTCTTGTTTTCTTGCACAAGGTATGTGTGGAAAGAGTTTTTAAGATGATTTATGAAATAAACTGGTGTGATAGTTAATCACAGTGTACAAATTAGTAACAGTGGATAACAGTAATAGTGACAAGTTACACAGTGCAACAGTACAATGTTGAACAAATGTAGTACCATCAGTGACTCAAACACCAATCAATATAGTTGAAATGAATAAATTCCAGTGGTTGAGTGCTTTGAATGATAATAAGGAAATGATTTCAAAGAAACATATAGTTGTTCATAATGGTGTGACAATACTTCTTCTCAATTGGAATTGCCATTTCATACTTTTTGATAGTTTTCTTGATATTTTTGACTATGGAGTGTGAAGTCTCTTATATTATATACAATGACAGTCCATTTTCCTTGCACAAGAGTGTTGTGGCTGCTTTGGTTCCTTTGTTTCCCACAAAGATAAAGTTAGTATAGTGTGGAAACATTTCTTAGATCTTGATGTCTTTGGAACTTGAACTTGGATCTTGATGATAGTGTCGCAGACTATGTGGACACATTTTCTTTTGATGACAGTGTGCGGATGCAACTTTTCCTTGGATGACAATGGAAGTAATTAATTGATTGGAACTTTGTTTGGCGTTGTACTTGATGACTGTTTGTTGGAACTTTACCTTTTTTACTTGATGATAGTATAACTTTTCTTGATGATAGTTTCTCATAGTTGCTTGTTGATGATAGGGATATTTGTTAATGACATTTCTTTAGTGTGTACTTTGCTTGATGATTGTTACTTGTTGACAGTGGCATGTTTAGATAGTTTGAAGAGGTTTGTTGTTGTATAGTGATAGTGGGAAGTATGTATCTAAGTCATTGTGGATCACTAGTATAAATGATATTTTCCTTGAGTGCTAACAAGTGTAATGGTTTCAGTTGTCTTGCCTCACATATCTTTGGGTAATTGATAATATCTATTTGCCTATGTCAACATTTTATAGTAAGTAGTGTGGTTGTTGTAGTGAACTAGCTTGGTACAATGGAGTATCTTGGTGTGCATGCCATTGTTGTTGGCTTAATGCTACTTTTTGGTTGGATAGTTGGTCTAACACTAGTCTTCCTTTTCCAGTGTTATGAGGATTATCCATTTTTTCAAGGATAGTCTACAATGATAGTGACAGTAAAGTGGTATAGTTTTCAAGTATTGGTCAGTTCAGTGTTTGATAATCATGTTGTAGGGGTTGTTTAATTACAGTACTATTCATTGCATCTTAATAGATGCTTCTACAGTATTATTCCTTGGACTATACTCTTCCTACATACTATGGTAGAGTGGATTGCACAGTAGAATATGATGTTTAATGAAGTGGTATTTATCTTTTCAACATCTTGTTACAAAGTGTGTAGACAAACTAATAGGTTCTATTCTCTCATGCTTCATAGTATTAGTTTGCAATCTTCTACAATGCACAATGATTTATGTACACCTATATTCTACTCAATGTTGTCTTGATTGATAGAGGATAGTTTTCATTCTCATTATTTTGGATTATTAGTTCTTGCATATTTCTATTTTGTCTTGTATATTTCAGGTGTATACTATTTAGTGCAAATGTTATGACAATTTTGACACATCCTATTATCTTGAAAGGTTTTTGTTACACAACTATGGTATAGCTATGGTTTAGTAAACCTAGGGTACTATAGGTAAGAGAGATTCCACAATAACTCAAAATTACTTCCAAGTAAAGGATTTCAATCCTTGCACAAGTCCATAGGGTTGGAGAATGGGATAATTCAACATTATAGATTTTTGAGCAAAAGAAGAAACAAATTCCAATCAATAGTGTTCTAGCTGATGAAAATTGGAAATTTGTATATTAAGGGAACATAAATTCTAAAACCCAAAGTTCTAGAGTAAAGGCTAAAAGTATATAAAAAAAATCAATGTCCACAAATTTTGATGCAAGAATTTACAATCCAATCCCTGAGAGAGGAACCATTAAGGGTTGTGTAGTTAAGTGGTAGAGTTGGTCATTGGCCAGAGACCAAGGCATGGAGTTTAGCTTATCTATATTTTACAACATGGCATCAAAGCAAGGTCTTGGATTGGAGGCTAGCCTAGTGGAGGAAATTCATAAGCTAAACAAGGCCAAGCATTAGAAATAACAACTTCCACATTTCAAAAGGACTTGTACATCAAGTAGCAGAAAAGAAAAAAGACAGAGTCGTGAACAGGTTGTCTCCTAAGTTTGGTTCCTATTGAACCAATGTTTTATAACATATAATTCACTGGAAAAGTAATTGATCAAAGATAGGTTCACTTTCCACGCTATGAGGATGTTAATATTTAAGCTTGGGATTTAGAGAAAGCTTTTAAAAAGGGGAAGCAATGGAATAATAGAACTATAAAGTAGTTTCAGGCTTGTTTTAAAGTCTTACTAAGTTTGTAATATTGTTTACATAATTGTAGGAATTTTTTGGGTTTGCTTCTTTCTACACCATGGTAACTTCTTTTAGCTTGTAGGAACCCTTATAGGGGAAAAAAATTTACCTTTCTTTCTTTACCTCTTGTTCTTTCTATATTTTTTTAACTTCCAATATAGAAATTTTTTTCTTCCTTGATTAAGGTCTAAATGTACTAAAATTTGTATTCTATGTTTCTATTAATTGTTTCAATTTTTTTTATGTTCAATTCATAAGTCAATTTTGTATTCCACAATTTTTTTAAATGTAAATTTTAAAGTAAAAATTCATAAAAATAAGGATGAAACCCAAATTATTATTCCATGTATAGCTATTTCTATGGTTGTGAGATGAAATATCTTTTAACTCATATAAACACACCATCAAATTCTTCCTATATGTCAATTGAAGAATTTGTTTGTAAATCCAAATATCATTTCCCATAAGTCCATCTATAACTTGCTAGGCATTCTGAGCTTGTCAGTCTGCTGGTATTTTTCCCAAAGAAGCTACCTCATTAAATGCATTTCAAGGAAGCCTCTAAGGGTGTCCGGGCACTTGACATGATACTTAGTGTTATATCTCTTACCCGGTTTAGAATTGTGCTTTTCTTAATCACAACTTTCTTACCTAGTTTATTATTGTGCTTTTCTTAATCATAGCTTGTTTACAATAAGATTATAGCAAGTTTTCAAACCTAAAGTTTTACTTCACATTGAATAAAAAAATTTCTCATACAATTAGCAAAAAAATAACATGAATTCTAATCCAATTGCTCTCGTCATGCCCCTGAAATTGAAAATGTGGAATTTGTTACCTATTTTAGCTACCAACTCAAACAGGTAGAGTTGTTTATATTTTACAAAGTGAAACAAAAGTTACATTCTAATCTACTATGTTTTATCCATGTGCATAAATAAATTATCAAAATGTTGCATTATTATATTATGCAAATTCATACAATAGAGAAGAGAGTGGAACGTTTTTTGGAAAAGTAGTCTTTATTGATAAACATAAATGTATGGTGTCCCACACGAGCCATGGGAATAACTATTTGAATACAAATGGAGAAAAATACTATACATTTATAGATACATGAAAGAACGAATGCATATACTAAGAGAGGCGACCCATCATTTCCTAAATGATGAATCCCAGTTGAGTTTATTTACATCTGCTACCACTAACTCATTTGACTACAAAATCCAATGAAAATTTCTAACAAAAGATGTATAATTTGATGTATTTTTGAGTACTTGTGATATTTAATGTGTAATTTTAAATTTTTTTAAATTTTATCCCTGACATTCATCAAAATTTTGACGAACCTGAGTTTTCGTTGAAATTTCAACAAAGATTTTTCGTCAAAATTTTGACAAACATGCAAAATCAAATTGTGGAAGACATAAAAAGTGAGGATGTTTTTCTATTCTTGTGAATTTGCTCTACTTGTGAATTTTCTATACTTGTGACAGTTTGTGGAGAACTAAGGACAATTTTCTTGGGAAAAATTAGAAAAAACTTAGGAAAATATCGCCAGGTTTACGGTAGTCATTGTCTTTGTCTAGAATTCATTTGTGAAGTTAGATTTGTACTTCCAGGTTTGAAAATCATACTTTAAAGCAACATATCATTAGATTTCATTTTTAGACTTGCGCATTTTCAGAATTTGATTTCTAGATTTTGTTGTGTGCAAGTTCAATATTCTAATTTTAGGAGTCTAATGGTTGGAAATCATAGTAAAATCAGAATTTAATAAGTTCTAGAATTAGCATTTTAAAGTGTTTTTTGGGTTCATTAACTTCAGACTATCTTCTCTTTTGCAAGGGTGGTTCCATGGAAAAAAAATTTGGTGTAAAATATCATAATTATTAGATTTTGTTACTTGTCTATGATTGACAATTATTGGAGTGTGAGTTTGATATTTTTTGAAGATCTAAATATTTAATCTTGGTAAAGAAAAATCATGTTAGATAATATTAGTCCAAAACAAAATGAAGAGATACTTGATAGATTGTGGGCTAGATTGAAAAGAAAGGGTGATGGGAAATGTTATTGTCCTTGCAATAATTGCAAGGGCTTAAAGATGAAAAGACTTTTAATCACAACAATTGAGAAACATTATAGGCAGCATGGTCACATTGAAAGGGGGCATGATTATCGTCCATTGGTAAGTTGTTCATTATATGTGTTTATATTGATTGAATTTGTAAATGTTTATATCATTTTAACATTTTATATATATAAAAAAAATCACTTGATCATGATCATGGTTTATTTGTATTTATCATTATTATAAAGGTGGGGCACCCTAGGGCACATGATATGGATTATCAAGGCCTGGAGAATGTGGTTTTACAAGTGGAGGAACATGGAGCTATGAATATTGAAGATGAAGTTAATGATCCTATGGAAGAAGATGATCATGTGCCAGAAAACACAATTGAAGATGATGGTACAAATACATTGATCCATGACACATTTAGTGGCACAACTGATCATAATGATTGAGATAACTTTGATGATGTTTATGATTTTCCTGTAATCGAGAAGGCATACGAGCCCCTTTATGAAGGCTCTCAAACAACTCTTCTCTATGTTGTATTATTGTTGGTGAGATTGAAGGTTATGAATGGTTTATCCAACATAGCAATCTCACGGATGTTAAGGTATGTCATATATGTCATCTTTTTTCATCTATTTTAATTGTTGCTAGTTCATCACTAGTAAATAAAGGATGAAATATGTACCATTAATATTCTTTATATTAACAAAAAAAATTATTGTAGATTGATTGGAAAAATTTTGTTACCACCATCAAATATTTTACCTCGCTCATACCGAGATTTATCTACCATTATGAAAGATATTGGAATGGAGTATCAAGTAATAGATGCATGTCCCAATGATCATATTATATATCATAAACAACATGAATTTTCAATAGAATGCCTAGAATGTTATATAAGTAGATATCCAACATATCAACTATCAAAAAAGGTGCCTCACAAGGTTCTTTGTTATATTCCCATTATTCCACATATGCAACGATTATTTAGGTGTGAAATCTTAGTGAAATTTATGGATTACAATGCATGGAATAGAAGTGGAGATGACATTCTTTGAATGCCTACGGATGGTTCTGCATTCACGAACATGGAGGAAAAATGGCCACACTTTAAAGAAGAACCTTGTAATCTCAGGCTTTCATTGGTAGTGGACAATGTCAATCCATTTGGAGAGCTGAGATCTATTTACTCAGTGTGGCCTATTTTTTTATCAACAATAACATTCCTCCATGGATGTCAATAAAGAGGGAGCACATAATGTTGGCAATGATTGTTCCAGGTATTTGTTTACATCAATTTTCTTTAACGTAGTAGCATCTTATTTGTCTTATTTGTTGCATAATGACTTATATTATTTTCATTTAGTAGTCATGTACATTAATTTATATATATTGCAGTAAAATGGTTATAATAATTGTGTAATGTTTGTGTTCTTTCAACTAGGTAAGTACCAAGTTAAAGATATGAATGTATATATCGAGCCTCTTATCGACGAGTTACTAAAGTTATGGAATGGCGTCACTATGTATGACGTCTCTAAACCAATAGGACAAAGACAATTTCAATTCCATGCAATGATTGTATGGATAATTCATGATGCCCCAGGGCTAACACATTTTTGTGGTATGTTATAATGTTCAACTACACTTTAATGATATTTAATTTTATGAAGTAGATATCATGCATGCTTTTTAGATAATCTATTCATTATATATAATTATAAAAATTGACATATTTAATCCAATTATATATGATCTTGTAGGTCTTCAAACAAAGGGAAAATTTCCATGTCCAATTTGTGGTCCAAAGATGAAATCTCGTCATTCAACAAGTTTAGGAAAGTAGGTGTTTTATGAGTATAAGCACTTCCTCCACAGAAATCATAAGTATCAAACTACTGAAAAACATCTTTTCAATGGGAAAGAAGAGACTACATCAAAACCATGAAGAATGACATCTTGCCTATGGAAGTTGGAATATAATAGAATTAATTGTCAAGTTTATACATCGGATCAAATTGTTTATTTATCATATATGATATGTTTAGAATTTATATTTTTATATTGTGTTGTGTTTACTCATATTGTAATTGAAAATGATTGTCGTTGTTAATTTGTTTAACTTATATGCTTCATGAAGGCCATCAAGGCATTAATGGATGGCTTCCACAGGGATTGAAAATTTATCCCTGACAATTTAGTAGGTTGCCCTACTATGAGGCAGCTACAAATTGTGTATTTTGTTTGATACAATGCATATCAAAAAGAATATAACATAAATATTATGGAAAATATTGGATGGAAGGCATGACAAAGAAAAAATTGTCATAATTTGTAGTGACATTCAGGAAGCCAATCATGCAATGAAAAATGTCATTAAATTAAATAGCGATGGAGACAAAATTAATATAAGTGTCCTTCCTTGGTTATTAACAGAGCAGCAAAGCAATGTTATAAAAGAAGTCATACGAAAAATTAGATTTCCCACATGATTTGTTGCGAACATAAACAATATCATAACAAAGAAAGGTGAATTTGGGTCAGGGATGAAAATGCATAATTGGCATACCTTCATTAAGGTAATTATTTTGGTATATTATAGATATATTTGTATACTGCATGTACTTTTCAGTGTATTATGTTTACTACTTTTGGGAAAATAAAGAAAAGATCATTTTATAATTGTTGCAGTACATTTTACCTCTATCTCTCCTAGACAACTTCGATAACAATGTCAAGAAAGTTATATATGATCTTGGAAAATACATGAGGTAAGTAGCGATATTTGTTCAATTTGTTGTATAGATCTTATAATTGCCATTTTTTTTACTTGTTATGTAATATATTGTATATTTTTGTTAAATCTCGTTGTTGTCATCTAAAGAAATCCATAAAGAAGATATAAATTATTGGAAGAGAAAAATTCCATGTGTGAAATGCAAAAGTGCTTACCTTCGACATTTTTCAATGCAGAAGAACACTACCACATACACCAAGTTGAGGAGATTGAATTGTGTGGACCTGTACACATAAGGTCAATGTGGATTGTTGAGAGGCACTTGAAATTTTTGAAGGCTTTGGTTAGACAAAGAGCACATCCTAAGGGTTCTATGGTGGAGGGATATATGGTATACCAGACCATGGTGTACATTACTAAATATCTTCCTAAGTTTGCAGCAAAGATCCATGTAGATCGCATTTGGGAACCCAACTCCATTAACAAATTCAAAGGGAAGTACCTGATGGGGAAAGGTAGATTGAGGAAAGTGAGGTAATTATAAGATGGTCATGGAGATTAATTAAAATACATTTTACACTTGGTTTTTATGTATATTGTACTTATTTAATTATTAATCTTCAATATACATCAATTATAAATTAAGGTTGTATATCGTGATAATTAATTAATTATACATCGTTTGTGAATTTCAATTTTTTTTGATACAATTGCTCGAGAGTGGGATGCACTACATTTGTACGTTGCAAACAATCTTATTTGGATGACGGTATGGATTGAATTATGTGAACAATCTGATCACACATTAACATGGGAAGGTGTGGCTTCGTTGGTTAAAGAAGCTCATCGTAATGGAGATTCCAATGTTACACCAAGGGAAATTGATTTAGCATATGGTTTAAGAGATAAAAGGTACGTATAAATATATTAATCACCCATATTATTTAATCATTTTTAATTATATTGATGTATATATATGTTGATATTTTTTTCTTTGTATACATTCGGCCAAGAATAAATATGTTTATGAACTGATGATATTGCAATAATTTTTACATGTTTTCCATATTGTAGGTGAAACACCACAAGGCTATGTGGTGTAATGGTCATAAATTTTGAATCAAAAATTTGGATGACACAAAGAAAACTTGTGATTCTGGGATAAATGCAGTCTTATAGGTGACTAATGTTTCATCTAGAAGTGATATACATCAAGAAGTTTTAGAAAATTGATACTATGAGATTTTGGACGATATACTTGAGTGTGACTTTAAGTCCTTCAAATTAGTTATGTTCATCATCCTATGGTACAAGCTACGATTGAATGAAAATGATCCTGAGAGAACTGTTATTGAACATGATAATGGATTTACCATGGTTAATACAAGGTCGATTGAGCAAGTTGGAAATGAGCCCTATGTTCTTCCAAGCCAATGTGAGTAGGTATTTTACTCAGAGGTTCCAAGTAAACAAGGTTGGTCATTTGTTGTTAGACATTATCCAAGAGGAAGGCTGGTAAAGTATAATATGGTTGAAGAAGAAGCTATCGAAGAACTAGAAGATGATGTAGATGATGATCACGTTCAATAGTTAGTTGGTGATGTGCTTGACAAAGATGTCGAAGAGGAGGAACTAGATCATGATGATGTAGGATTTAATGTTCATGGAGATGATATTTGTGTGGACTGATATCAATGACAATGATGATGATATGACCAATCCTTTTATTGTCGAATTTGGATCGGATGATACAGACAAAGAGTTGGATGAAGAAGAAGATCAATGACATTGAAATGTATGAGTTATGTGATTGTATTATCTATTTGATATTAATTTCTTGATAGAATTATATTTGACTTATGTGGTTACATAATTAATTCATGATGTTTTTAATTTTTATGCCATTACATTATTAATTCATGATGTAATTTTTAATGTTTAATTTTAAGTCATGATGTTACAACTATTGTAGCTCTCCTAGAAATTTTTATATGATCATAATGAAGTGTTTTGGGAAATTTCATGAAAGATGACACATTGATCGTAGTAGTGAAATAATTGCAAAGTCGTTTAGATTTTTTAGACCAATCACCCTATGCAATATCATTTTTAGGATCATCTCCAATTTGATTACTAAGACACATAAGGTAGGATTTGATTGGCTTATCTTGGAGGAACATTGTGGCTTTGTGTAATGTGAGCAAATTTTGGATGGGGTAGTGGATCAGGAGCACCTACACCTCATCTTCTATGCTTAATCATGTGATGATAATTAGGGAGGAGAATAGGTTGGTTTAGGCATGTCAAGAATTTTTTTATTATGAGTAAGGTCACTCAAGACCATTAGTCATGTTCTAGGTGAAGTTTTGAGTTATGAGTTCGAGTCTTGCACTAAAGAGTTTTGTAGCCTTTTTAAGGAAAATTAGAGAATTTACATGTAAAAGGGTGCAAGGTTAGTGTCATGTCAATAATAAGGCTATTATCAAGCCAATAGCATGGTCTTAGAGGTGTCCTAGGAGTTTCAATACATTTGAAAGGTCAAAAATTTAAAACATTTCAATAGTGATGTTAACAACCTTAAAATTAGTGTGTTTTATGTTTCATGTGATCATAAAATATTAAAAAGTTAGTTGTAGAGGTGGTTGTTGGGTGGTTGAGGTGTAAAGGCCTTTAAAAGGAATAAAGTGATCATTGTAAAGGTTTTTGATGGTTGAGGATTTAAAAGACAAGCTCTTGACATTCGAAAATCTATGTTTTTCTTCAGAATTTTTGTATTTTTCTTGTTTTACAGCACTATACGGTCACATACAGCCATAATTTGATGTGAAATCAAAATTCCATGTCATGAAGATATGTGTTAGCTTTGATTTGAATATGATTTTAGGGTAATAAACAAGGCCAAATGATTTGAACCTTCTTCTCTTCAGGTGTTGCCAAACCTAGGTGGGTCTACCTTTGCGAACTGAGTAGACTTAAGTGATGTGATTTTGTTTATAGTAATCTATTCACAATGGAAATATTACAATGAATAGATATAATCCTAATAAAGTCTATGTGTAATATTATAATATGTTCAGTTAACAAATGTAAAAAATAAAATGGATAAACTAAAAGATGAAATGTGTGAGACCAGTTCCTTGTTGGGTGTATGGAGTCTAATGAAGATCTAGAAAAGTGTAATCTATGATGGAAATAATTCAAAGTGTTTGGCACACATATGTAGTTTATAACTTGTATAAACATGCAAGTAAATGACTGAAAAACTCTAATTGAGATAGAATGACAATCCTAGTTATGTGATTCTTCTTATTGATCCAATTAATACTCTTTAGTTATTGTGATTGACTAGAAGGGTTTAATCTTTACTTGAAAGAACCAAATAATCACATCACACAAATATAGAAAATGTGTATCCGTAAACTGAATATATGCTTGATATATCAATTTAAACAACAAAAAAACATCAAAATGGAGACAACCAGATAACTGTATAATTCCACAAACAGCTAACACTAATATTAAGCCACAAGTTTAGACATCTTCATTAACTTCACTAAAATCCATACATGCATCTGAGTCTTTTAAAGGAAATTTTCATTGCAAACTATCTATTGTATCTTTCTCCTATCCATCTATGTATGTTTTACATTATGAAACAGATATAAATATATCAAAATTGTGAAAGGATGCATCCTTTCATAAATGTCTTTTGCTTAACAACAATAACAAACTAGAAATTATGCTTTATTAAGCCATAAATGGAAAAATGTAATTACTAAGTTCTTATTAATAATCCAAATGATATTTCTAAACTACTGTGACTAACTTGAAGGATTTAATAATTACTTGAAAGAACCAGCAAATCACACCACACAGATGCAACAAATTTGCATAGATAAACTGAACATATAATTGATATATCAATTTAAATAGCATAAAATTATCAACCTTCAAGACAACTTAACAATGTTTTCAATTAATCCAACAAACAACTGATACCCAAAATGTGCCACAAAATCAAATAACTTCCATTGATTCCTTCAGAGTTTCAAACATGCATCCAAGTCTCTTGCAATGTGAACATCATTGAAAACTATCTATCATATATTTCTCCTATTCATCCTATGTCCTTTTGATATCAAAAAATGGATACTTATACATCAAATGCTTGAAAGGATACGTCCTTTCAAAAATGTCTTTTGTTTAACAACAATAAATTAAAACAAGTGATTAAGCTCTATTTAGCCACAAGTGAATCTTTGATAAGTGATCCAAGTAGTCATGATGCTACTGTGTATATGCATCTCCTAACGTGTTCAGAAATGTGATCTCCATTTTCACCATCTTCTCATTCTATTTGCATGCTTCATCAAACGTTGTATCTTTCTTAGTAGCCTTCTTCAGGATCCCCTGCAATATTGATTCACATTCACCATTCCACCTGGTTGCTTCCTTCAATCTTCCTCCATCAAAGAATGCAGTGAATCCTTGTTTAGAAGCATCAATTAGTCCTTGTGCATCCCCCTATAATTCTTCAAGAAAATCTTTGTGTTTTCTTAGAAGATTATTTTCAGTGTCGATTGGCATGCTATCAAGAGCATCCCTTTGGTTTATTTCTTGGAGATTCTCTTTGATCCTTCCATCTATCCTCTTATGTTCCTATACTATAGTAAAATTGTGTGAATGTGTTCCCCTGAGCTTACTCAACCAAGTCATTAGGTTGGCTTGTCTCTTTTTAATTACTACTACAAGTGCATCACATTTCCCTTGAGAATAAGCACTTGATCCTTCCCACTGATCCTTTATCTGTAAACTTTCACCATGAGTTACTAGCTTAGTTGATCCCATTGTCACTCCCAGCATATCTTTCAGGCAGTCATTTTCTCTCAACAATTTGTCATTGTTCATCTTGTACATTTCTTTTTCTTTGATCAACATTTGTATCTGGGTCTTGTTTAGTTTTACTATATTTATCCCAATTTATGTAGTTTCCATAGGATCAACCTCTCCAATCTTCAGAGTCATAACATTCCCAAATGCTTTCTCAGTATCAATAACAACTAATTTTTTGTGAGGTGGATACAAGGCCCAAATCATTAATGACCCTTTATCTGGATTATATTTAGACCCTACATATACTTCTATCACCCCCTTAGGGCTGAGCTTATGTGTGGCATTATTATTCTTCAAAAAACTGTCAAAAACCAATGCAGAAGTGAGATCCAACCCCAGATAGATCATAACACTAGCATATTCTAACATTTCCCTTCCTTTCTCAAGGGTTATACCCACCATCTCTCTTTCCACACTCAATTTCAAATCATTTAATAATTTTTCCTCAATACTTGGTGCGATATTGTCAATTGTTTCTCTTATTTCTTTTCCTTTCTATTTATACAAGAAATCCCTAAACTCTAGAGAATTTACAAATTCACTATCTGCCACAAATGATTTGTATTCCATTTGTCTTGTGTCTGTGTCTAGGCTTTCTTCAGTGCCCAATTCTCTAGAAGGGCATTTGTAGTCATGGGTCCTCAATCTAGAAATCTTATTGGGTGGGATTTGTGGCATATCATCTCTAGATGCCTCTTCTCTAGAAGATAGCAATTATGTATCTTGCACTCCTTGGTTATATTCTTCAACCACTCTATTTGCTTCTTCTACTTCTAAGTTTCTGATCATATCATCAAACTAATAGGGTACATGATTATACCCTCCAAAGTTTATCTTTTGTTTAGCAGAATTAATGTATCCTTCCAGATCAAAGTTGGTGGTCCTTTTTTCATGTTGCATTGCAATAGCTTGTCAAGAATCAAACCATATCCTTCCTTTTCCAACACAGTAAAATCACCAAAGCATAGTGTACTAGGCATAAAAGCTTGCTTTCCAAAAGAGCTCAAGTTCATAACACTAGAAAAGTCCATTTTCCTGACAATTTCTAAATAGGCAATCCTGTCTAGAACTATTTTGGGTAGAATAAATGGGGCATCCTCAAATCCATACACTATAATCATAGTAGCATCCTCCAAATAGTACCAATCCCCCTAGTTGTGATTAATTGGCCCATTAAAATCCTTAGGTCTAAGAAACCTCTTTATTTCTTCAGACAAAGAATAGGCACACGGATGATTGTAGAATTTATACAATGGTTTTACAAAATATTCCTCAAAATGCACAAAATAGGAATTAGCAAACCTGTTATCCCAAATAGCAATCCATAACTGAATGGGAAATAACTTTCCTTCCTTTTTGAACTGTGAAACCCTCAGTTCCTCAGGCCACATCCCTAACTCTTGTCCAAAATATAACACTATGTGCATTAATAGTGAATAAAACCTAAGATGTAAAACAGGGGCTCCATTCTTTATTGCCATCAATCCTGAATCAATACCTTTGAAAATATATGAGGCATAGTCAAAAGGCCTGGAGTTGTGACATTGAATATCTGTTGAAATCACCATGGGCACAATTGACATGTATTTAGGTATATCCATTCCCAAAACCTAACCTACTGAAAAATAGGCGTATCTCATATAGGGCTCAAATATTTCAACATGGAATGGGGGTCCATCACTATCTTCTAGAGGAACTGATTTTCCACCCTATTTAGTTATGTGTAATGGTAGCCTCCAACCCTTATAAATTGTGTCCATCCTCCATAATTCCTTCTCTAATTCTTCACATACAATTTTTTCATTACATACCCCTTCCAATTTGAAAACCTCACCTATTTCATCTTTTGATACATGCACAAATGGTTTCCTAGATGGGTCACAGATGGCTTTAAGCTTTAAATTATAATGGGTAGCTAACAAATTCACCAATTCTACATTAGTGAACACATTAGGGAAAACAAGCCTCACCAGGCTAAGATTCCATGGATTACATACTGGTTTGAAATGAGTCCTTTGATGATAATGAAAACTGAACAGCTCATAACCTCTTATTAGGGTGCAAATATCACCTATGTGCTTACATTTATCATCCAATTTATCTAATTTTGTCCTAATTTGTGCAGAACATTTAGATTTGGGTCCAGAGCTAGGTAATTGATCAATAAGATCTTGATTTAATTTTCTCTCAGTGCCCTTTGGCTCAACTTCAAACTCAATTTTCTATTTTTTCCTTTAGGCCGACTACTTTCTCCATGTTTCCTACCCTTTAATTTTCCTGAGCTAGTAGCTCCATTTTATCTTCTCAAAATTGCAAAGTTTAGAGTAAAAAGAACTTACTATACTTCACTTGAAATATTTGAGCTAAAGAAATACCCTAGCCCTTTATTTTTCCCCTTTGCTTCCTCTATTACCAATTCTACAACTTCTTTGATCAATTCCCTTCAATTCATGAAATTACTTATGCTTCATGGTGCCATTAATGTCTTAGCTTAAGCACAAGTGTAGTAGATTTTTCAAATTTCTAATTGTCACATCATGTGATCATATCGGTAAGAGATTTCAAACCTTGGGTGATCCTTTTTATTTCAGGCTTAACCAACATTCACTGATCCTCCTATTGATCGAGAAGACATCTCATCCTTTTCATCGATACAAAATTCATCCATTCAATTTATATAGATATCGCCCAAAGTCACCCTGACAATTATTTTGATTCATTTGTATCTTCATCGGCAAGAGATTATGTATCGCTAGGATATTCTGTAGTTTCCTCGATGTTGTGAGTCTCCTCGATCATTGTTACTTTGATCTCAAGTATGTCACCAAAACTCTTGCTGATGTAATCTTATCGGTGTGACATAACGGGTCAAGTAGACATTCAAAACTTATCCTGATAACATTTGTCTTGGCGATAGTATGTTTCTTTATTTTGTTAGCAAGACATGATGAGTGCTTCGTAGATGATCTTTCATCGGTGAGACAAATGCAATCGGGTTGTCTTAGGGATCTTACACCGATGGCTTCGGTCTACTCGATATAACTCCTTGTGCCTTGATTGGTGACACATAACAAGGTTCATACTGATAGAACTTCATCGGTGAGACATATATGCTCGGTGAGACATATATGCTCACTATGACTTTCTCACTTCACCCTAATTACCATCTTGATCTTTTTATGTCTTCATCCAAAAGACATCATGTATCGCTAAGACATTCAGTAGTTTTCCTGATGTTATAAGTCTCTCTGATGATCACTTCCTTTGATTTTAAGCACATCGCCAAGATACTTACCAATACAATCCTATCGGCATAACATAGAGAGTCGGCGGGACATTTTTGAACTCATTCTGATGGTTTTTATCTTGGCAATAGTATGTTTCTTTGTTTTTTTGGCAAGAAAAGATGAGTGTTTTACCGATGCTATTTTATTAGTGAGACAAATGCGCTCGGGCTGACTCAGGAATCTTACACCGATGGCTTTAGTTTGGCCAATATAATTCCTTGTGCTTTGATCAGTGAGACATAATAGGTTTCTTGCCAATGGAACCTCATCGGTGAGACACATATGCTTGCTATGACCTCCTTATTTCACCCCGATGGAGCTTGTCTTGGCAATGAAACTTATTCATCGGTGAGACCGTGAACTATATCTTTCCAATGTGCATCCTTTTATGAAATTTGATTAGTATCACTAAAACATTCAATAATTTTCCCAATGTTATAAGTCTCCTCGATGATAATTCCTTCAATCTCAACTATGTTGCCAAGACTCCTACCGATGTAATCTTATCGACATGACATAGTGGGTTGGGAGGACATTTTGAACTCATTCTGATAGCGTTTGTCTTGTAAATAGTATGTTTCTTTGTTTTTTCGGCAAGACAAGATTAGTTTTTTTCCAATGATATTTCATCGATGAGACAAATGCACTCGGTTTGACTCGGGGATCTTACTCTGATGGTGTTGGTTTGGCCGATACAACTCCTTGTGCTTTGATCAATGAGACAAGATAGGTTTCTTGCTGATGGAACATCAGAGAGACCTATATGCTCGATATGACCTTTTCATTTCACCCCGATGGAACTTGTCTTGTCGATGAATCTCTTTATCGGTGAGATCATGGACCATTTCATCCCGATGTGTATCTTCTTATGTAATTTGATTGGTGTGACATTTATGTTCTTTTGCTGATATGCTGAAAATGAGAATATAATGATTTATGAATCAGATAGACCTGCACAAATTCTTGTTGATATGGGTTATTTGAATACTAGATTTTAAAAGTTTTTAATGATATCAAATGGTCAAGAATGATGTGATCATATGTGACTATGACGGATTATACTCAAGATAAGGTTTCCTTTAGGGAATCAACAAATGCAAAATCACTGTAAAATTTTCAAAATTTTATAGTTCCAATAGAGGCATAAAAATTGATGCCCCAAGGTTTCATGGGAATATAACAAGTTTAAAGGCTAGTTGCTTTGTAAAATAGGCCTAATCAACCTAATTAGCACAACCTAGAAAGGGTGATTTTTGGTGATTTGTTCCAAAGGACTTGTACTTTCCCTTGAAGTATGTTTAATAACTCCAAAATGGGTTCTAAAACCATCAAGGGTTTCTCTAGTGTTTTGGGAAAGTTTTGAGTTATTGAGAAAAAACTAGGTTTGCATTGTTACAAGGATTCAAGGAGTCAAAGTGTGAAATCTGACTTTTGTTGTTTTTCAGGCTTTGAGAGTTGTTTGGATTGTTTAAATTGGTCATTCTAAACTTGTTGGAAGCCTCTTAAAGGCAAGTTGTAAAATTTATGATTAAATATATCTCTTAGAATCCTTTTTGTCCCAATTTGAAAATAATTCTATATTATAGAATACATTTTTTAAATTTTTGAGATGAAAATAGCAAGGAAAAATCAAACAAATATCTTTATGAAAGAAGTATGTTGGTGTGAAATTAAATATGATTTGTATTCCAATGTAAAAACTACAAAGAATGGAAATAATTCTTTCAACACATAAACTATTTTGTAGTAGTCAATTAAAATGAAAAATATTACTCTATATTAGTTAGGATACACAACTAAGAAAATGATCTAAATAGTCTAATAATTTGACCATTAGCATTGCAGACATTTGAATTTAGACACTTAATTTATCCAAATTTATCCCCTTTCATCTAAACATCCTATTATTTGCATTAATTAAGTAATATTACTATTATTTAATTAATATCCTTAAATTCCTCTAAGTCCCTAAGGTATTTATTTGACAATTAAATACCTTACCCTCTTTAATCCCCCTTTCATCAAATAAATTAAATAAATATGACATTTATTTAATTCCTCACATGTCATTTTTTCTTAATCTTAATCAATCTCCTAATCTCTTCATTAGGGATGTGCACATGCCTAATCCTTGATTAGGATGTGTCACATCCTCCAACTTTTTCAAGTTGGCTTCTAATCATCATTAACCCCTAATTATCCTCTGGTTACTGATTAGTTAAACCTAATCAGTGCCTTGGTCAACTCTCCCCATCCCCCAAGGAATTTTTAATTAATTTTTATTTATCCTAGGTTCCCCTCTTCCCCATGTCAATTTTTAATTCACATTTTATTCCTCCTAGAATCTTTGACTTGTCACATCAAGTCACATGTGACAAACTCCCACCTTTTTGGAGACCCTCTCTTATCCACTAGATTCTGCCAAGCATGTGAATTTTTAATTCACATTTATTCCTCCAAAGAATCTTCTCATCTCCCAATTTACTTCTAAGGTACATGTCCTTCTTACACATCACTTGTCCTTATTCCACCTCACTTACACATTATCATACCCTTAGCCACTTCACATTCCACATGTCAAGAGGTGAGGTCTTGTGAGTCCTCAACTCACCATATCCCTTCATCTTGGCCTTCTTGGATAAATCTCAACCATTGAATTCTCTAGAGAATTCAAATTCCTCTATAAATACCCCCTCCTCTAAGGAAAAAAAAAAAAAACACTTAGTCATTTGAACAACCTTATGCTATCATTTTGTGCACTTATTTTACAAGCATTTTCTCTCATCTACCCATCCATTTTAGCTAGTTAATCTTGCATTTAGCTACATCAATAGACATCTAAGGAGCATACAAAGAAATCCAAAATTAAGGGCCAACCAAGGAGTTTTAGCTGCAAAGAGAAGGTATAATTATTTGCAATCCTTTTACATTTTATCTCTTTGTATTAACAATTCCTTAGGCTAATCTTGAGGTGTTTCTTTGTGTTCTTCCATTGAATTTTAGTTGTTTAGAATAGGTAAAACTCAAGGATCAAAAGCATATAGAAATTCCCATAGAGTTGTAGATCTCTTCCATTTCAAAAACACAAAACAATATTAGGCAGATAATCAAACATCTTTCATTTATACAGTGACTTATTTATCCTATAGGAACTAAGTATATAGTATACAAAGAAAACCAACAAACCCACAACCACCCCTATTTTGAAGGAGTTTAGTTTTCTCCACTTCCTAATCTTCCTAATATTTTCTAATTATTTTAAATATACCAAGGGTTATAACACAACTTTATTCAACCCACTAAATAGCTTGGTTAATGAAACTTGACAAAAGCAACAAAACAATTGCTACATTTGGCATTTCATGTGGAATGAAGAATGGTGACAATAATATACTTATAGTTTAATAAAACATTATTGTTATAAGAATTTTTGACATTAGAAAGATAAGTGTTACTTATAGTTTAATCAAACACTATTATAGTTGTACCAACATATACTATTGTATGCTTGCATGGCTTCTTAGTTAATATATGGGGAGATATAGATAGATGGGGAGAGAAAGAGAAATAGATAGAGATGTATGGGAAGATAAAGAGAGATGGAGATATATGGGAAGAGAAAGGAAGAGAGGTTGAGATAGAGAGTCGATGGATAGGGGGGATAGGGAGGGAGAAATGGTGAGAGATAGAGAGGGGGAGGGAGAGAGGGGGAGGGAGAGAAAGGGATATAGATAGGTAGAGGAGGAGAGAAAGAGAAGAGGGGGAGAGAGGGAGAGATAGGTTGAAGAGGAAGAGAGATATGAGAGGGAGAGACAGGTTGAAGAGGAAGAGAGAGAAGAGAGGGAGAGATAGGTTGAAGAGGAAGAGAGAGAAGAGAAGGAGATAGATAGGTAGAAAAGAGAGAGAAAGAAGAGGGGGAGAGGAGAGTGATATGTAGAATGGGAGAGAGAGAAGAAGATAGGGGAGAGAGGGAGAGATACCTAAATATATATAGAGGGAGAGGGAGAGACATAGAAAGGGGGTGATATAGAGAGATAGAGGGGGATGGTGAAAGAGATAGAGAGATCATGATAGAGGTAGAGAAAGATATGGATAGAAAGAGATAGAGAGAGGAGTGAGAGGGAGATAAAAGAGAAATAGAGATAGAGATATAGAGTAGGAGAGATGGAGGGATATATGGAGTGAATGAGAGAGAAAGGGGGGAGAGGGAGATATAGCTCAATAGATAGAGGGGGGAAGAGGGAGTGGCATAGATAGTGGGAGATATAGAGAGATAGAGAGCGATAGGGAGAGATATATCAATCACCCTCCTATATCTCTATCTATTCATCCTTATGTCTTTATCTCTCTATCTCTTTGTCTCCCTTTCTATTTGTATGTTTCTCATTATCTCCCTCTCTCTCTATATTTTCTTCCCTTTATTTATCTTTGTCTCCTTAAGTGTGCAATGGGTACATTGAAGAGGTCATAAAGGAGAATAATCATATCTTTAATCAAATGGCATGCTACCTTGAGCATAACTCCCCAAGGACACATGCCATCCTTGGATTGTTTACATGAAACAACCAATCAATTTTTAGTTTGTGTTTTCCCTCTCTCTCTTTTCCTTTGTATCTCTTATATTTCTCTCTCTCTCTATCTATCTATCTATCTAAGTTCATCTCTCTCTCTCTCTCTATCTAAGTTCATCTCTTTCTCTCATTCTATATCTTTTTAGTTTCTATCTCTCTTTTTATTAGCTAATAGGCTACATATATTGAGATATTTGAGCTTGAAACAAATCTCATGCTGGAAACCACTATTGTGTTGTTGGAAAACAAGTTTCAACTGCCATTTAATGGTAAACCATCTGTAGTGTAATGGTAAAATCCTCTAAAATATTGGGTAAAATCCTATATTTACTATTATATAATAATAAATATAATTATATTATATATAATTTAATCCAATATTACTATTATATTAATTATATTTTGTATTATATAAAAATATACTTATTATTAATTATTAATTATAATAATTTTATATGTATTTAATAATTTTGTTAAAGAATATAATATATAATTATAATAAGCTGAATAATTATATTATTTATTATGTAAAATATAGCTAATATATACTTAACTATATTGTAGAATATTAAAAACTAGCTAAATGGTGCCATAATTTTAAATTTAATTAACATACTCTAAAACCTAACAAAACCAGGTTGTAGCTCGTCAAATTGGATAAGTGAAAGGTCAATACCAGCACCGAGGAAGAGTTTGGAGGAGTAAAAATAAGGTCAATACTAGTGTTGAGGAAGAGTTTGGAGTTAAAACAAGGTCAATACCAGCACCGAAGAAGAGTTTGAAGGAGTGAAAACAAGGTCAATATGAGCACTAAGGAAGAGTTTGGAGAAGTGTAAACAAGGTCAATGCTAGCACCGAGGATGAGGTTGAGGGCACTCAGGGAAAATCAACAACCAAGGGACAATGAGTAATGTAAGTTTGGCACCCCCATTCTCTTTAACCTACAATTTTCATGCCTAGTTTCCAAAGATCTTCTTGTACATTGGCACCCCTATTCTCGTAAAATGGTATAAGATAAGACAAAAAAAATAAAATAGCTTAGTCTTTCACATTTTTATCGACCAACCTCAAGTCTTCGAAAAACTCCCATAATCAACACACATCTTGGTTGAGATCTAGGATTTCATCACACATAGCCTTCATCACATGAGTCTGAATAAATTGTAGACTTAGCCCTCTCTACAAGCTTAGTGAATTTTACCACTTTATCTTTATTTTTCCTCCAATATTTATGTTTGTCCCTCCCCTTTCAATCATCTTGCACAAATTGAGCTTACAGTTTCCTTTTCTTATTGATCCTTCATGTGCTCATGTCAATCAAGCTAGTTGACCACCTAGTTACCCCCAACATCCTCCACGTTAAGCTTAATGCCTCCCACCTCCTCCAAAAATATTGACATTTTCATCATTCTCATCTAGAACTCATAATTAAGTCCCACTAACTTTCAAGGTTCAATTTGTTGGTGGGAACATGTTATTCTTTGTTGTACGACCTACCTCAAATCTTATGTCCACAAAGTTGCTAAAAACATAAAACGATAAGAAAAAAAATTGAAGGTACAACTAAAAAGGGGTTATTTCCTTTTGGCCTCCTCCACCTCTTATATTTCAACATAGCATGGAATTATGCTTACATAACATAAACTCAAACAAATGGAAGTTTATAGTGGCAAAGGAGCCCAAGTATATGCTAGGCTAAGCTAGATCTAATGAATGGAAATAGAGGCATACAAGAGGCATAGCAATTCTTCTTTAATACCTCCACCACAAACATATGCAAGGAAAGGTCTCCTCCCTTATTGGTAGTGATAAACCCCTCCACACACAACCCATAAAATTATGAATAGAGGAATATAATCTTTGAAGAACTCAAAGTTGATTCTCTCCTACCTGATGCAATTAGTCATTTTATCCTTACAAACATTTATAGTGATTACAAGAGGCACATAGACCAATTCTTCATAATAGAAGAATTTGATCATACTTTTCCAATGATGACATTATGAGAAAACCTTAGGTTAAATTAATAATTCCTAGCTAAGTTCTTTAAATCATGTCCAACCGTATAAGAGAAGACTGTTGCTATGTGTACTTGGATACCATGGATAAAGTCTCTTTGGGCTCTTTCATCAATCAAGGTATTGTTAAATTTTAACACCTAAAAATGAGAATGAAGAATCTTTCCTAGGATGGTGGCCAATTATGCTTCTCAACACCTAAATTACAAAATCTAGGTCAATATCATTACCATCACAATTAAACCTATTGCTTGAAATATAGTCATACAGGTAAAAAAATTGGCTTTCTTGATAGTATATACATTCTATACAATTCAATCCTTGCATCAAAGATTGTTGAATGGACCCAACAAACTACTCATGATGCCCTTGCTATTAAGTTAAAACTTTGACAAGACATATGATTGCATCAAATGTCCTTTCATTTATAAAAGGCTCAAATGGATTTATTTTTATTTCAAAGTAGAGATTGGACCATCAAATAGTGTCACCATGACTCTTCCAAGATATCCATCAAATTGATAAACCTTGACTTAACAACCACAAATTCACAAGAAAATTGCCCCTGTCAACCCTAGGGCATCAATTTAATGTCAAGTTTCTTGCTTTAACAGACCCCTAAATGCAATGAACCTCTATCATACCATGTTGTACACCATTCCACTGAGTTACAGTTCCAAGATAGTAGGTGGATTGGTGGATGTCATTTCTATTTAGCCCTCAAATCCTTACACAGGCAAAATAGGACAGTCCTTGTATTTGATTGTTTTCTCCAACAAAACAGTGATTTAGCACTTCAAAATAAATTCAAATGAAAGGGAACACATATATTTATTTGCACCAATGATCTTAGAGCATTTCAAGCTTGTACGGATCCATACAACACAAAAGAACTTTAGAAAACAGTAAAAACACAAAAAAATTCTTCAAGAACATGGTATTTGATATGAAATTTTGGTATCAACTCCTCCAACAATTGCAACAATTTCAATGGGATGGGAATACAATATGATAGAAGTGGGATAAGAAATGCATCATTTGAAGCATCAAACCAATATGCAAAGATGAAAGAAAGTGTTAACCCCTTAAATTGAAAAAGTTTCTTTTAACTTTAAGTTTGTTGGGTAGCCAATTCTTTTAAGTTATAAAATCCTACCATCATACATAATCAAAATATTGTTGTTTCAAATGACTATGAGCACTAACTTTCACTATTTGAAGATGTTGAAACCTTGTCACAGAGAACTATAACATTGATGCAACCACTCATCCTACCTTAAAACATACTAAAAGTCTCCTAGCAATTAGACATAGGAAGATTTAAGATGACTTAAACATTTTTTATTTCCAAAGCATAAACTTATGATGACTTAACCAAGCCCAGTACACACTCTCTCCCCGTAACCACTTAGACATATGGAAATTAAATGTAAATTTGCTACTATTTTTAGTCATGTAGGTGTCCAATAAACCACTTGGTGGTGTTTCCCTTCAAGTTTATTTACTTGAATGAAGAGAAAAAGTCCATTTGATTACAATTAGAGAATACATTTGAGGCCTTGGTTATGTAACTGTGGACCATAGTCACATTTAACACTTGTTACAAAGTTTGGGAGTTAAAACATTAAGTAGATTTGATTTGTGATGGACACATTTGGATGGTAGTAACAATAACTTGCAATCTATCAAGACTTGATTACCTTATAACCTGTCAAATTATAGCGATGAAATGATAGATTAATCATAATGTCACCTTGGGATCACATCACCATGAAAGAACTTTATCCAACATCCTTATGAGTGCAGTACCACCAAATAGGTATTTGTTAGATCTGTCTTCCTCGAGTGAGGGAAATTCAGGAAGAGAAGAGGAAAGTGAGATGTGTAGTAGGTCTAAAAGAGGGAGATCAACTAGAGGTCAAAAGATTAGAAGAAAATTTTGTAAACACATGGAATTTTTTCTTGCTGACTGAAGGGGGGTCATGTTATTATGATGATGAGAGCATAGGCAACATCGAGGTGCCCTTGAGGCACAAACATCTACGGAAACAATGGGTACCCAAGGAACTTCCTCCAATAAACACTGATTTTTGTGTCAATGAGAGGATATATCGCATAGTACCATCGTCATTACATGGTTTGGGCCTATTTTGCATGGAAGACATAAAGTTTTGTTATGAAAAAGTTACTGAATTGATGGAGTATGTTGAACCTTGTTACAGTTATAAAAATTGGATACAGCTAGTTCGATATACATGAAGTATGCATAAGTATGCACTGTCAGCAAATTATATACAACTAAAACATAAGGATCAAAATAAAGGAGTGGCTATGTAAATTGATGGAAGGCCAAAAACATTAGAGAATATTGTAGGGTTTATAAATAGTACACAACATGGGTCAACAAATAAGCAACCCAATTGCATATTTGAGGCGTGTGAGGGAAAATGTGCATTCGTATGTGCGATAAAATCAATAACTGTAGGGGAAGAGTTGCTAATCGATTACAATTTGAATTACTTAGATACAAACACAGTTACTATGGGGGTGGTACACTATATACCATTTTACCCAACCTCCAATTAATGACACCATTTTATTATTATTATTATCGTAAGATTGATTTCATTGGTAATGTATTTTTATATTTAATTTTTGGCGGGAATTGATGAAGGGCTTGCATCGTTTTATTATTTATGTTTTTTTCATAAGTTTATTGGGTTAATTTTGATAATCTTTTTCATATTCTTGTTGTAGTCGCCTGATCGGGGAAAGGCACCAGCAGTAGAGGAGAGCATCCATAGGGAGTTGTAGTCACTATTATGTGATGATGACATCACATATTCAACAAACCCTCTCGATATGATAATGAACACCCAAAAAAAATGAAATGAAGAAATCCTTTAGTTGTTATTCATAGTGCCTCAAACAAATGAGATAAGAGAGAGGATTAAAATGTTGACAGAGAGACCACAAAAATTGCAAGTAAACTATCACGAGGTCTTTAATTATAACATAAGTTCATTCATGGTTTTGTATTTTGTACTCTTTTATGTCATGAACTAAAATATGTGTTGTTTTTATAGAATTTTTTGCGTCCTCGTGATGTTGTTGGCCATGATTAGGGTATTGCAGGTGTTGCCCGAGGAGTAGGGGTTGGTACAAGTGTCCATCCTGATCTTCCTATGCATACATCACATCATCCGACCCCATCATCTATGCCTATATTGTCGTATGAAATTTCGGCAACACATACCATGCAAGCATCTAGTAGTGCACCCTCTGGCAGCAAACACATGCCATAACATGCATCAGGACATGTACCTAGGGATGCAGAGGCCACTAGTACTGGTGATGTTTTAGCAACATTTCCTGGATCTTCTTGTATTACTAGTATGGGAACATTATCGGTCACATTTGTGGTGATTGAGGATTTAATTCCCATAAAGATAGAGAAGGTCCCAAGTACTTTAAAATGTTTTAATTATTATTATATATAATCCAATTGAAAATTACTTATTGATCACTCTTTTTAGACTAATGATCCCATGATCATTTGGTAGGAAATGATTTTTTTTAATAAACATCTAAGTGATATTACATTGGAGCTCTTTGGGCCCACCATACGTACACGGTGGAATTCCCAAAATCAAGATTTAAAAGATGAGCTTATTAATCGTTTAGTTGTGTTGTTCGGTGATAAAACATTCAACCAAACCAAGGTCCTTAAGAAAATTGGTACCTATCTAAAGTATGTGAGGGACCAATATAGGTCACATTTAGAGAAGAACAAAAAGTACGAATGCCCCCCCATGATTCCAGAGAGGGAGTGGAAGGGCCTAGTGTTAGATGGAAAGGAGAAGGTTGAAAAGAAAAAAGGAAAGACACCACTGGGCCAAGGAAGGTATGTGATACTATCAAAAATGTAATTATATATTGATTACTCTTTCTTTTTACATAATATAACGTATTTCAAACTTCTCATAGGCTGCTCGACACATAAAAGGCAACAAAGGAAAGACTAGAAAAACACGGGCATCACAAACTTGGCTCTGGTGGTTATATGAAATTAGCCGCATAAATTGTAAGTATCAATAAATGAAATATTGCATCTAAATAATAAATTGTAAACAATTTTGGTTTTATCACACCATAGAAGAAAAATTCATGAACTTGTGCGAAAATTCAAAGCTCTGAATTCAACAAAGCGCCCACAAAAGAGGACCTAAATATTTCCTTCCAACAAGGCTATGGAGTCATGGATGAATGCCTAAGAGTCTTGACTAGGCAAACACAATCTTCCACTGCATCTGACACGCAGGTAAATTAACTCAATAATTTAAAATTGAATACTTGAGCAATCTATTCAATATTAATTTCCACCATAAAGTAATTATGTGCCTATTTGTTTTAAACAAACAAGCAATGATAGTAGTGCACATAACATTGGAATGCAACCTGGTGAGGGTGGAGCACAACCTATAGATGAAGTTCATGGTGTGCATCCTAGTACTGGATGTATTCATGTGCTATACAAAACACAGTATGGATTAATACAATTAAACATCTTTAATTGCAATTTGTGTATTAATTAATGTAACCTTTTGTGTTTCAACTTTAGAGTATGTAGAGTGTGATCAACATGTTGAGCATGATCAGGCTAGAGAAGATCAGGAACATGATGTGGCCCCATCAGGTAAATAGGACCACTCAATGTTCTTTTAAACATATTTAATTGCAGTTGGTGTATTAATTAATGTAACCTTTCGTGTTTCAACTCTAGATCAAGATTTAGAGGGTGTTCAACATGTTAAGCATGAGGCTATAAGACAAGATCAGGAACATGATGTGGCCCCATCAGGTAAAGAGAACCACTCTAATGTTCTGTTAATTAATGAAATACATGTAACAATAATAATAAAACATATCAATTTAACATTTCTTTGTTATTGTAGCAGACCCCCCTTGTAGCGGTGTCCACATCGTGAGTACACAACTAAGCATACATTAAGATCACAAGTAGAGGGCATAACAACTAAAGGGGGGATTGACGATTTAGAAAACAATACTCCACTTAAGCTTTTTTTATCTTCAAAAAAGAAACAAAAGAAAAAGTGATTGTAATCATATTATGACAACCATATCTTTTATAATATGTAAAAACTGAAAGAATGAATGTTATATGTTAATGAACGAATGTTATATGTTATTAATGGATGAATGAATGATTAATGTTATATGATCGGGTATGGAGAATTGAGAGTGATGTGAGGGGGGGGAAGGGGCCAAATGAGCTTCCACCGTCACATGGTTGGCCCTGTGAATTAGAGAATATTAAACTATTCTTGAAACAAAGAGAAGCTCAATAAGGTAAACACTTTTCAATATAAGACATGCATCATTTGAAGCATCAAACCAATATGCAAAGATGAAAGAAAGTACAACTTTTCACTATGGTGGCAGAAAAATGATTCTTTATACCCTGATGCCTTCATTTTCCAAGCCAATTTATCCTAATTTACATAGCTCTACCATGTTTGTGGATGTGATATGACTCCTACACAAAAAAAATGTACCATTTTACGGCCTTCAATCCAACTACATCCAAGTATCTTTTTAATTCCTTTATCTTTCATCAATCTCTTTACTATTTGAACCTCATATAGATGTTTTAGATGAAGAACCCATTATTGTGAAATGTGCCTCCAGTTGAGTAAAGTGAATCCATGCTTTGCATCATAATTTGAAGTTGTTTCCATTTCAATGTTCTGAGTTTAGTTTGTTTGTATGGATTTGTATGAATATCACATTGTGTTGTGTGTGGATTTAGTTTCAAAGCTCCATTTCTTTTGTCTTTAGTGGTGACATAACTCTAAAATTTGACTTTTGTGCATAATAGGTTAGTGGAAATTTTGACAACTCTGAAGGGTTTAGAGGCTCGATTGAGATAGATACATGGATATTTGGATCTTTTTGTTGATGGGAGGCTTCCACTTAACCATGAAATTTTGTACCATTTGCAGGTATGCAAAAAATTTCTCTACTTACATTCATTCAACTTACTGTAGTATAATATGTGACAAAAATCTCCTTTTCATTATACTTAGATGGATTTTCATGCCCTGTTCCAAAGCACATGTTTTAGAACAAGCAAGAAGGATGCTGGAAAGGGTTAAGGAATTTGGCTTTACACCTACCAATTGCATAGTTTACTTCATTCATCTAGCATATTGCCAATGTGTTTCACAATTGTTGGAATAATATCCTATAATTACAGAACTGGTAAAATTAAAATATGTAAGTTCCAAATATAGAATTACATATATTTCTATGAATTTTTGAAAGAAAATATCAAAATGGAGAAGTATTAACAAAATAATCTGCATAATTTCTAATAGATTAGGGAATTTTTTTGCAATGTTATCTTGAATATATTTAAGACAAAAGTAACTTATAGAGATTGAAGCAGAATATCGATAGTCAACACATCTTAGTAGTATGGTCTCAATTCAAGAGAACTAGGTCTACTATCCATTAGCTAGTAAAACAAATAAAATCAATTCATAAGATTATTTTGTTCTAATAGGGTTGACTTGTTGCTTGTTTCTTTTTTATTGTCGGGAACTCATCAATATACACTTGGTTTTCCCACCTTCTCTTGCCTTGTGGCCAGAGAGTTTCTACATAAGGCATCAAAGTAACCTTCAAGATTGACAATGGAAATGAGTACAAGGTCAGTATAACTTAATGTTAATTGGATTTTTTTTATTTATTCAAGACCAATTGAGATTCATTTTCTACTCACACTACTTTTATTTACATTTATGTTTTGCTAACATCCATTTTCCTTTACATTCATATTCTTCTATACATATTGGGTTTACAATAATGTTTTCCTTAATTTAATTTAGGGGAGAGGACCCATTAGTTGTGCATGTTTCAATAGTTGTGATAGTAGTGGTTTATATAATGCCCAATATTTTTATCAGTATTGGATCAATAGTTGTGACTTTAAATTTGTTAGTGTTGACGATGACTCGTAGTATTTTCAAATTAGTTGCATTCAACTTAGATTTGTAAAATGTATAGAATGACATGAATTAATAACCTTGAAGTTTTTCTTGAACTGTATAGAATTATTGAAGCTTTTACCTCTATATAATTTTTCATACTTCCCAATAACTGTATAATTCAACAAACAGCTGATACCAAAGACTAAGCCACAATTTCATATATGTTCATTAACTTCATCGAACTCCATGCATGCATCTGAGTCTTTTTGATGAAAACATCATTACAAAAAAAAACTATCTACAATATTCTTTTTTCCTATTCACCTCTCTCCTTTTGATATAAAAAAATGGATACTTATACATCAAATGTTTGAAAGGAAATGTCCTTTCATAAATTTCTTATACATCAAATATTGCCCAGAGTCACCCTGATAATTATTTCGATCCATTTGTATCTTCATCGGCAAGAGATCATGTATCGCTAGGATATTCTGCAGTTTCCCTAACGTTGTGAGTCTCCCTGATGATTATTCTTTCGATATCAAGTATGTCGCCAAGACTCCTGTTGATGTAATCTTATAAGCATGACATGGCAGGTTGGGTAGATATTCACAACTTACTCTTATGGTATATGTCTTGCCGATATGCTTCCCTCATGCTTCATCGATGAGACAAGATGAGTATCTCGTCGATGAAACTTCATCGCTGAGACCACAGGAAAGTCCTCCCAATATATCCTCTCATTGTAATAGTCTTGATCTTTCACCGATATTCCTACATTTGAATGAATAGTTTTTTTTTTTAAATTACAATGTTTTGTTGAACTTTTGACGAAAGAAACCGACGAACTTCCAAAAGCATCTGATGAAATTGCAATACGTCTGACAAAACTTTCGTCGTAATGACTTTCCTATTTCGTCGCAATTTTGATGAGCTTTTGTTGTTGTTATTTTGATCTCAAGTGTGTCACCAAGACTCCTGCCGATGTAATCTTATCAGCATGACATAGCAAGTCGGGTAGACATTTAGAACTTAATCCGATGGTATATGTCTTGTCGATATGCTTCCCTTGTGCTTCATTGATGAGACAAGATGAGTATCTCACTGATGAAACTTCATCGCTAAGACCATGGGCCATTCCTCCAAATATATCTTCTTAGGAAATTTTGATCGCTGTAAAAGTTTTGATCTTTCATCAATATTTGCAATATGTCTAATGAAACTTTCCTCATAATGACTTGTCTATTTTGTCACAATTTCGATGAACATCTATTGTTATTCTGACGCTTTTGCAAAGGCATGCCACTTGTGTTCTATCTATTGTTTGTCACTAGGTAGACAATCGTTTTGTCGATATTCTAACGAACACCAGATCCCTTTTTCATGGTGGCAACTGACAAAGTTGAGTCATGATTTTGACATTTTAAAGCTAGTCAGAAAAGTGACGAAAATTTAGTGATGGAAATTATTTCAGTGATTCATCGGTATTCTGACAATAGGTTGTTGATATTTCAACAAAATTTTGTCTAAAATTGGAGTCAAATATAGTAGTGTACTACCCCTCTTGCTTGTTCAGATCCCTTTGCTCCAATGCTTTAGAAGGTTGCTCAAGTGCTCCGAAAATTCTTGCATGTGTGAGAAAGAGTTTGTTAGAGTAATGAAAGATCACCAATCAATATATATGCAAACATCCATAAGCATATAGCATGAACCTCATAAGCATCAAAATAGTTTGCATACCATAGATGTCCAGGAAAATAGAAAGGTTATCAAAAACATTTATCATATTCTCTTCTTTTATCTAACATGTTTTCTCATTGTGCAAGTATAGGTGAAATTTTTGTTGCTTCATTTGATCACAGCATGTGGAGGGAAATCGGCTCCCACAAGGGTTGAGCCCAACATGCTTCCCTTTGATTTCATTAGAGAAGGATAGTTACATTTTATATCACCAATGTAATCCTTGAAGATGGGTTTCATTAATCATGGTGATATTGATAAGAATAGATATCTTATTAATAAGAGTTCTCTCATATTAATAAGGAAATTCCTTACCAATAGGAACATGGTACAAAATTGGCCTACAAAGATTCCATGATGTTTGTAGTTTGAAATTCATAAGTACAAGGTCATCATATTTGTGAGACAACAAGATCTATCAAGTACTATCAGAAGCTATCATGAGCTACATGGAGTAGCTTTAGGTGAATTAGTGAAATTGAGTATATGATCAATTCATCATGTTAATTTGTTGATCATGTTAAACAGGCGTAGGAAAACTAAGAGGGGGGCATGAATCAGTTGTCACACAAGTTCAAACTTAAAACTTTATCACTTATCAATTCTTCAACCACACTATTCTGTTATTAAATATGAGCATGAAACACAAATAATAGAAAGTAAATCAACACAATGAACACCATATTTTTATGTGGAAAATCTAATAAGGGAAAAACCACAGTGAGGGTTAACTCACAATATAAAGATTATAAAACTAAATACAAAGGCTCATTGCCAAGGGCTCACTACCCAGAAGAGGACTCACTGTCCAAATACAAAAGCTCACTGCCTAAAAAAAGGACTCAATGTCCAACTGGGAGGCTCACTACCTACAAATACAAAAGAGAACAAAAGATCCACCATAGCAATTAAAGCCCATTCGCAGGATTACATAAACCTTCAACTCACTACCTTCAGCACACTGAAAACTACTATTACTACTCACTCACAAACACACTTCTGCTCTTATGATTTGTGGCTTACTTTCATCACTTTGCATCACACTATCATAGAACTCTTCACAATTCGACTTGCTTTTAAACCATTCTCAACCTTAGAAGCAATTACCAAGGTTAGCCACAAATAACCCATTAGATAAATTCAAATTAGGTTGACAACTCAAAATTCCCATGATGGAAAGGAATAAGAGTGGACCAATAAAATTATTTTTCAAGATCAAAAATAACATTCTCAAATCAACCACATGCTTCCTCAATTAATTTTTTATTCTTCGAATGAAGTGTAAACACCAGGTTGGCCAAACCTAATGAAAACACAAATAAACAATGATGCACATGCTTCCCAGCATGAAGATGACATGCAGACTCCTCAACATTCTTCATTATTCATGAGACTTCATCTCAAACATCTTTAGATACGTCCACAGCAAAACAATATACTTCATACACTAAATACCTTTCACTAGACCATTCGAACAATGCAAACCTACACTGGAATATAGAACCATAACTTCCATATTATCAAACTTCAACCTTCTTTTCCAAGACACAGAGAACACCATTATAAGAAAAATCCCAGATCCGCAAGATCTTAAACAAACTAGCAGAGGACTATGGAGTAGAAACATTTCTCCCAGACTACAGAAGATCAACTCTAGCGGTAGAACACACATACCGATGGACACAAATTTCACATACCATCTCACCAAAAACTGAAACTCAAAATATATCATCATCAGATCACTGTAATGAAAACTTCAGAACCACACACATATAGGATCAACATAGGAAAAATGCAGAGCACATACTGGAGCACAATCTGAACACATTCATCACTCTAACTTCTCTATTAATTTTCTCAAAATCACTTGGAATCTCATCAACACAAGACATCTACAGCCATATACGATAGCTCCATGTACTCATAGCATCTCAACTATACATGTACAATCTGCAACATACTAAACAGTGTTGACATCAATGACAACAGCACCAAACTAGCCCATACTTACAAAAATCCCCCCCTTTGTCATTGATGGAAACACATGGTGCGAAAAACCATCAAAGACAACAACCTACACAATATTCTAGGAGAACACCTTCTCTTTTGCTACAACTATTTTTCACATGACTTTCTCTCCCCCTTTGACATCAATGGCAAAGAACAATTTCTTTGATTAATCCCCCTTAGGAGTACAGCCATCCTGAAACAATAAAAACCTTTTCTACTCCCCCTATGGAGTAGACCAATCTATCAGTCCAGATAAATAAATAATATGTGAATTCACTGGATTGATGCACCTTCATGTGCACCTAGTTAGGAGGGCCAATGACCCTCAACTTCTCCCTAAGATTCTCAAAAGTATCCTTCAGAATATCCTTAGTAAATATGTCTGCAATTTGTTCCTTTGTTGTCACATACTCCAATCTGACCTCATTCTCCAACACTTTTTCTCTCAGAAAATGATACTTGATAGATATGTGTTTCATTCTTGAATGCATAACTAGGTTCTTTGAAATGTTTATTGCACTTGTATTGTCATAGAAAATAGGAATTTTCTAATCGCATATCACACCAATGTCTTTCAAAGTTTGTTTCATCCAAAAAACTTGTGTGCAGTAGGATGTTGCAGCAATATATTTTTCCTCTACAATGGATAAAGAAACTGAGTCTTGTTTTTTACTCAACCATGACTAATCTTCCATCAAGAAAGAAAGCACCACCACTGGTACTCTTCTGGTCATCTACACATCCGGCCTAATCAGCATTTGTATAGGCGCTCAAGGTGAAATCATTACTCTTAGGGTACCATAGTCCATAATCTAGTGTGCCTTTAAGATATCTAAATATGCTTTGTATAGCTATAAGATGTGCTTCTCTAGGATCTTCTTGAAATCTAGCAACTAAACACACTCCATGCATAATATTTGGTCTGGTAGTAGTAAGGTACAATAGTTCACAAATCATGGATCTGTATTTTCTCTAATCAGTCTTAGTAGATTCGTTATCCTTGCTCAGTTTACATCCAGTTACCATAAGGGTACAAACCAGTTTGGAATCATCCATCCCAAACTTCTTCAATAGTTCTTTTACATACTTTGGTTTTGAAATGAATATCCCTTTATCAGTTTGATTCACTTGTAGACCAAGGAAGTAATTCAATTCACCAATCATAGACATCTCAAATTATTTTTGCATTTCTTCAACAATCTTTTTACAAATGCCTTCATTTCCACCAAAAATGATATCATCAACATAAACAACTACAATCAACATCTTTTTACCTTGCACTTTGAAGTAGAGGTTGCTATCAGTAGAACCTTTTTTCAATCCTTGCTTTGTCATATATCTATCCAATCTTGCACACCAAGCTCTGGGAACTTTCTTCAATCCATACAATGCTTTCTTCAATTTACAAACCATGTTCAATTTGTCAGACAAGTGAAACCCTTTAGGTTGCTCCATGTACACTTCTTCCTCCAACTCACCATTCAGAAAAGCTGAATTAACATCCATTTGATATACCTTGAAGTCCTTGTGGGTAGAAAATGCCAAAAACATTTTGATAGCTTCCATTTTGGCCATAGGGGCAAATTTTTCTTCAAAATCCATACCTTCAACTTGTGAATGTCCTTTACATACTAGTCTTTCCTTATTCCTTACCACTTATCCATTTTCATTCAGCTTATTCTGGAATACCCATTTTGAGCCAATCACATTTTTGTTCATCCTGGCCCAGGGACTATTTCCCATGTCTAATTATTTTCTATCTTATGCAATTCCTCTTTCATAGCTCTCATCCAACTTTCATCTTCACATGCTTTTTTTACAGATTTAGGTTCTATTTTAGAAAGTAAACACAAATTTACCCCAGCTGCAACTCTTCTTCTTGTCTTCACACCTTTGCTCTTGTATCCAATTATATGATCTTCCACATGATTCTTATGTACATATTTAGGTGTCCTAGCAGTAGGTTCTTATTCACTCTCTTCTTCTTCTACTACTTTTTCTTCTTCTTCTTTCTCTTCTTCTTCCTTCTCCTTATTTGCTTCAGGTACATGTTCGCAGATAGGATCATCAATTTCAACTTCACTTATCTCAATAGGTATGTGTATATCTTCATCAACTTTCACATTAGCACTTTCAATAATCCTTCTTAGTATTTTGTTAAAACATTTGTATGCCTTGCTAGTAGTAGAGTATCCAAGAAATATTCCTTCATCACATCTAGCATCAAACTTTCCAAGATTTTCATCATCCTCTTTTAATATAGCATCTGTTTCCAAATACCTTAAAATATTTCATAGTAGGAATCTTACCAGTCGATAACTCAAAAGGTGTCTTTGTGTTGTTGTGTCTGATATGAACTCTATTAAAAACATAAAAAATAGTATGTATTGCTTCTCTCCAATATACATCCAGTACATTGGACTCTTTCATCATAGTTCTAGCAGCTTCTTGTACTATCCTATTTTTCCTTTCAACTACTCCATTCTGTTGTGGGATTCTTGGAGAAAAAAACTATATTTTATGTCATGCTTCTCACAAAATGAATTAAATTCTCCAGAAGTGAATCCACCACCTCTATCATATCTCAAACACTTGATTTTCAAATTTACTTCATTTTCCACTCTTGCTTTGAATACCTTAAACCTATCTAGGGAATGATTCTTTTCTCTAAGAAAAGAAACCCATGTCATTCAAGTGTAATCATCAATAAGCAACATGAAATATCTATCACCATTCAAGCTTCCACTCTTAGTCAGACCATAGAGATCAGTGTGTACTAACTCCAACATTCTGGTAGTAGAATTTTCTTTTCCCTTAAAGCTACATCTTGTCTATTTTCCCAATTGACAACTTCTACAGATAGCATTAGCAGGTCTTGTGATTCTAGGCAGTCCTCGAACAATCTCCTTAGCACTGATCTTGACTAGGTTAAATCAAAGTTCACATGTCCCATTCTCTGATTCCATAACCAAATTTCACTTATTTGAGATACAAGACAATGACCATCAACTCCCTTCAGCTGATAGATGTTTCCATGAGTTCTTCCAGCAACAATCATATCTCCATTTCTGAATCTTTTTATGATTTCACAAGTATTGTTCTGAAACACAAGTTTAAAAACATTGCTACACATCTAACCAAAACTCAAAAGGTTATGCCTCAAACCCTTCACATAATATACATCATCAGTATTGTGCACTCCATCAAAACTAATTGAACCTTCACCATAGATCTTAGCTCCTAAATCATCATCGAACATAACTAAACCACCATCATATTTTTCAAGTTTAGTGAACTTACTCTTATCTCTGGTCATGTGATTTGAACATCCACTATCAATTACCCAATAGTATTCATCCTTTCTTGCATGAAAAGTGGTAACCAAGGTACCTTCCATCATATTCTTCTTAACCTTCAGAGCCTTCTTAGTTACACATTTTCCAGAGTTAGTGGATATAGATTTATTTTCCAAAGCTAAGAATAAGCATTCACTATCATCAACCTCATTGTCAGATTCATCATCAAAAATACATGCCCCTTCCTTAACATAGTACAACTTCTTATACTTCTTATCCTTCCTATCCTTATCCTTATAATCCTTGTTCTTTTTATGTGTAGCCCTATTCAGACATCTTGAAGCATAATGACCAATGTTACCACAACTAAAGCATTTAAAGGGTAACATACCTTTATACTTTTTGGTGCCTTTCTTCATTTTTTTGTTGAAGTTTGCTTCCAACTCTTCATCATCGCTATCTGATTCTTCAATCTTAAAATCCTTAAATTTAGTTTCTATCTTCTCTTCTATCATGTCTTCTTTCTAGAACTTCCTTATCTCAAATTCTTGTAAGGTGATGAACAACTCTTCTAGATTGTACTTCTTAGGATCATACATTTCTTCAATAATAGAGATCTTGTCACTGTAACATTTTGGTAATATGATCAGGATCTTCTTGATTATATATTCATCTAATAGTTTTCTGATGCAGAGCTAGGAGGATTCAACAACACATCTCACAAACCTTCAATAATAATCCAAAACAATCTTTGTATAACACATGCTATTAGGCATTGTATATCACATTGGAAACATAACTATGGCTGCCCACAATTTAGTGCAATGAACAGTCATTAATAACTTCTACAAAACAAACAATGAAGCCAATCACTCTAGTGAGATTGAATAAAACATAGTTATAGACTTTTCCTCCAATTTTTATGAAGATCCAATAGTGGAAATGAAATTTATTGTATTTTTACCAAAACTGCAAACCCTAGGTAGGGTTCAGACCTGCCCTCACAAAAATGGTCATAACTTATTCAAATATTAATGAAATTTGATGATACTTGAAGAAAATGAAAGTAGATTCACATGGAAACAAAATCCAATTGGTTTCAGATCCAAAATATAGAGTTTACAATTTGTACCATCACATTTTTTTCAGACTGTAAATTCTGCACAATATTGTTAGAATAGGCAGTCTCACCAAAATAGTCATATCTTCCATAAAACTCAATAAAATTCAATGAGACAAAAATAATTGGAAATTATAAATAGATATTTTTCCATCCATATATGATAATCCATTATTTGAGTCCATACCAGGCCGTACAAAGCACAACTTCAGCCTAGAAACAATGTGAAAATCAGAAAATGCACAAAATTTGAGGTTTCCATTCATCAAACTTCAAAAAACAATGTCTCCAACCCCCAATTCAAGTTTTTTTAGGGTGTATTTATACATTTCCAACCACAACCAACCATTTTCAACTGTGTTTTGATTAGTTTGTTGACAAAACACCTTAATGACACTTTTTGACAAGTTGCTTGACAACTTTTACAATTTTTACAATATGGAACAACCTTAAACATTATTTGACAAATTACTTAAAATGTGACTTCCTAAGACTCAAAAACCTATATAATGGTTTTATAAACCTTATTATAAGACTCAATACATAAAATAGAGAATCTATTTACAAATGGCCTCATGGAGGCAAGAAATCAAATAGGTGTTCCTGCACCAAATTCTCGAGGGAAAAAGAATTCAAGCCCCTTTGAATTGTATTCTTCCTAGTCTTCCAGTTACTTTGCAATTTTTCCTTTTTCTTTTCAATCATCATCGGTCCTTTCTTCCTTTTCTTCTTCTTATTCCTTCTTCTACCAATCATCCTTGCAACTTGGAGGTCCCAAAACTCTATCAGATCATTATATCCTTCACTTTGTCCTTCATAACCTGCATATACATAGTCCAAATAAAAATTAGAAACACAATATAGAGACCTTGAGGTCTCCTCCTTGTCTTCTTGTACTTCAAATTCCTCTTCACCCATAACCAACTTATCCAATATTGACACCAATTCACTTGCAACCTCAATGTCCTTATCTTTGTCCACCTTGATGAGTTCCTCTTCCTCTTGTTTGACATGCCCATAACCAACCTTAATATCCCATTCTTCTTCAATAGCTGCATATTGTGCCCATGAGTCTTCTTCTTCATCTTTGAGTGAATTTTCTGCCCTCTTTTGTTTTCTTTGCTTCTTCATAATCTTCTTTAGAGGCCATCTTAACCTCTTTGGCATTGGTATATGCCAAATCCTTAGTGATTTCTTAAGAATTTCATGTTCCTTGGCTAATCTTTCCAACTCTTGTCTCATCTCTTCCATGGCTTTCTCAACTCTATTTGTCTTGCCTTCTTTCTCTCCATATTCCTCAACTCTTTTTCCTCTCTTTTCTTCTTCCTTCATGAATCCTTGGCCTGTAAATATCTTTCCAATCTTTTCAACAAATCCATCTTCACAAGCAAGTCTCTCCTTGCTTCCACTTCACCTTGCCTCACCTAGGAAATCAGGTTCCTTCCTCAACCTGCACAACATAACACACAACCACAACCACAAAAACAAAATATTCCTCTACCCAAACCTTACTCGGCTCTGATACCAATTTGATACAGAGCTAGGAGGATTCAACAAAACATCTCACAAACCTTAAATAAGAATCCAAAACAATCTTTGTGTAACACATGCTATTAGGCATTGTTTATCACATTGGAAACATAACTATGGTAGCCCACAATTTAGTGCAATGAATAGTCATTAATAACTTCTACAAAAAAAAATAATGAATCCAATCACTCTAGTGAGATTGAATAAAACATAGTTATAGACTTTTCCTCCAATTTTTATGAAGATGCAATGGTGGAAATGAAAGTTATTGTAGTTTTACCAAAACTGCAAACCTTGGGTAGGGTTTAGACCTTCCCTCACAACAATGGTCATAACTTATTCAAATATTAATGAAATTTGATGATACTTGAAGAAAATGAAAATAGATTCACATGGAAACAAAATCAAATTGGTTTCAGATCCAAAATATAGAGTTTACAATTTGTACCATCACATTTTTTTCAGACTGTAAATTCTACACAATATTGTTAGAATAGGCAGTCTCACCAAAATAGTCATATCTTCCATAAAACTCAATAAAATTCAATGAGACAAAAATAATTGGAAACTATAAATAGATATTTTTCCATCCATATATGATACTCCATTATTTGAGTCCATACCAAGCCGTACAAAGCACAACTTCAGCCTGGAAACAATGTGAAAATCAGAAAATGCACAAAATTTGAGGTTTCCATTCATCAAACTTCAAAAAACAATGTCTCCAACCCCCGATTCGAGTTTTTTAGGGTGTATTTATACATTTCCAACCACAACCAACCATTTTCAACTACCTTTTGATTATTTTGTTGACAAAACACCTTAATGACACTTTTTGACAAGTTGCTTGACAACTTTCTTGAGCAACTTTTACAATTTTTACAATTTGGAACAACCTTAAACATTATTTGACAAATGAATTAAAATTTAACTTTCTAAGACTCAAAAACCTATAGAATGGTTTTATAAACCTTATTATAAGACTCAATACATAAAATAGAGAAACTATTTACAAATGGCCTCATGGAAGCAAGAAATCAAATAGGTGCTCTTGCACCATTTTCTTCCTTGATTTCTAACTTCATTTGCTACCAATTCAACTCTTTGAAAGAAACTTGTAAATCCTTCACACATCTTCCATATTTAGGTTCAAAAATCTATGTTTTTCCACCAACCTCCTTGTCAATTTCACCTTTTCATTTCCTTCATACATTTCTTCCAAATTATTCTAGACTTCATATGCAGTATCCAGAGAATTAACCTTAACTTGCTCATTTTTAGATAAACCACTACAAATCACATAGTTCACCTTCTCATTTTCTTCATAAGCAAAGATCTCATCTACAGAATTAACACCACCAGACTTAGGTGTATACTTTGTCTCTACAACCTTCTAGGACTTGAAACCAAGAGAGATAATGTATCCTCTCATTTGTCCCTTCCAATCATTCTAGTTAGTTCCGTCAAACATAGGGATCACCAACTTTCCACCATCGGATATTCCTTAAGAATTTAAGCTCTACACAAGGAATGAAAAGCTTTGATACCAATTGTTAAATGGCATAGGGCAACTGAGAGGGGGGTGAATCAATTGTCACACAAGTTCAAACTTAAAATGTTATCACTTATCAATTCTTCAACCACACTATTTTGTTATTAAATATGAGCATGAAACACAAACAACAGAAAGTAAATCAACACAATGAACACCATATTTTTACATGGAAAACCTAATAAGGGAAAAACCACTGTGAGGGTTAACTCACAATATAAATATTATGAAACTAAATACAAAGGTTCACTACCTAGAAGAGGACTCACTATCCAAATACAAAGGCTCACTTCCTACAAAAAGGAATCACTATCCAATAGGGAGGCTCAATATCTATAGATACAAAAAAAAACAAAAGATCCACCATAGCAATTAAAGCACATTCACATGATTACATAAGCCTTCATTTCATTTCCTTCAACATACTGAAAACTACTATTACTACTCACTCACACACACACACACACACACACACACACACACACACACACACATCTTCTCTTATGATTTGTAGCTCACTTTCATCACTTTGCATCACACTATCATACAACTCTTCACAATTCAACTTACTTTTATACCATTCTCAACCTTAGAAGCAATTAACAAGGTCGACCACAAATAACCCATTTCATAAATTCAAATTAGGTCGAAAACTCAAAATTCCCATGATGGAAAGGAATAAGAGTGGAACAATAAAATTATTTTTCAAGATCAAAAATAGCATTCTTGAATCAACCATACACTTCCTCAATAAATTTTTTATTCTTCGAATGAAGTGTAAACACCAGGTTGGTCAAACCTAATGAAAACACAAATGAACAATGATGCACATGCTTCCCAGCATGAAGATGACATGCAAACACCTCAACATGCTTTATTATTCACAAGAATTCATCTCAGATATCTTTAAATATGTCCACAACAAAACAATATACTTCATACATTGAATACCTTTCACTAGATCATCTGAACAATGCAAACCTGCACTGGAATATATAGAACCATAACTTCCAGATTATCAAACTTCAACCTTCTTTGCCAAGACACAGAGAACACCATTATAAGACAAATCCAAGATCCGCAAGATCTAAAAAAAACCAACGGAGGGATGCGGAGCAGAAACATTTCTCCCAATCCGCAGAACATCAACTCTACCGGTAGAACACACATACCAGTGGACACAACTTTCACATACCATCTCACCAAAAGCTGAATCTCAAAATATATCATCATATCACTGTAATGAAAACTTCAGAGGCACACAGGCATAGGATCAACATAGGAGAAACACGGAGCACATACCAAAGCACAATTTGAACACATTCATCACTCTAACTTCTCTTCTTTATTAATTTTCTCAAGAGCACTTGGTAACTCATCACCACAACACATCTACATCCATATACGATAGCTCCATGTACTCAAAGCATCTCAACTATACATGTACAATTTGCAACATACTGAATAGTGTTGACATCAATGACAACATCACCAGACTAGCCCATACTTGTAATAGACCTTGTGTCCAATGTAATGAGAAAGGAAGCACATTGATGCAACATAATGTTTTGAAGAACTTTATATTTGATAGTGAGGGGATATACTATAGGTTCAACATGATATCATAAAGTCATGAACATTTTTTTGACTTTCAATGAACAAGTGTGCATTGTTAATGTTTTGGTGAATAATGTTGGAATTGACTGATTCAATCCACAACTACCATGAAACACCGGCAATGATAAACCTATCACACTATGAATAAATAAGCAAGATATGATTTCCCTAAAACTTAGGTTTGATGAAAACACCAATTTTGCATTATGTGAACAATTGTTGTGAATATGCTGCCATAGATAATTGATAAATAATTTACAATGAATCAATCCTTATAAAAAGTGTGAAAGCTAACCCTAGATTAGGGTTAGATTAGAACATGACAAGTGTCCTAATAGGAATGAATGAGACATGTTCTAATATTATAAGCTTTAATCATGCAAAATGTAACTAATTAATAAAAGAAAATAATGAAATAAAAGCACTCCTAAGTTTAGCTTAAGTGTAATAAAGCATAAAGTGACCCAATTAATTAATTAGGTGATGACTTTATTACTCTAACAAATAAGAACATTAAATACTTTGAGATACACTGATATTCGTTCCTATATGGAACAAATCACAATGAAAGGAACCAAGCCTTTCTATTGTAGATTATTTCATAAGAAACCGAACAATCTTGTAGAGATAAAGTGCATTATCAAAAACCATGCAATGTGAAAAAATCAGAAGTGGATTTGAAATCCTTGCTATAGGATAAGGTGAAGCACAAACAGAGTGGTTAAAGCATGTGTAAAATAGTGCATAAGGTTTTTCATCATATAAATCCCTATCAGGTATGCAAGGCCTAAAATACTTAGTTGTGCAGATGAAAACATCTTTTATTAAGCACCTAGAAGCCTCTAAGGTCGTGGTCATAGAGGTACTAGAAGTCTTTGTATTTTCAAGTGGTAAAAACAAAGTTAGGGTTTCAAAATTTTGATTTCCATCGAGAAAATACAAACCCTCGTTCATTGTGTAGGGTTTGAATCAAAAAAGAAAGAATATATACTAAGTGTTTCATTCAAACCCTAAGGCTCACCATAGACATATAGAGTGTGTACTAGGGATGTGGGTAAATCAAAAGGCTGAGCCATAGTCATTCCTAAAAGAAGGAAAATTGGCAAAATAGAACAATGAAGGTGTGGGTTTTGATAACCCATAATTGCCATGAAATGAAAGATAGGAAAAACCTTCAAGTGTTTGTGTTAGAGATTGAGTATAGAAATGCATAGGAAACTCAATATTTCATTGAAAATGTAATAAAAGGCCAAGTTGTGCAAACCCAGAAGCAAGTTTTGGTACCTACAATCAAATATGTATAGCTGTGGCCATGAAGGAAACACAAATCCTCTGTGTTTGCAAGCATAGAGCCGTGACAAGTATATGCAAAAAATGCATGAGATCTACAAGAAATGCATGAAATTTACAAAGGAATGTATGGGAATGACAAGGAAGAGCAAGAATAAAGATTATACATTCACTTTTCTACAAGCAGGCTCAAGTTCAAGCATTTTTTCCCTTCAGAATGAACAAGAAAAGACAAAAAATGCTTACAAATTGTTTACCTCAAGATTTTTAATGATGATTCTATCAGAATATGTGGGGAAATGCCTCTGTGAGTCCAGGAAATTTCCATGGATGAATCCTAAGAAACCCTAGGTTAGTAGAAATGAAGTTTCCAAAGAGCTCAATGAGGAAATGAATGTCTTACAATTACTTTTTGGGTTAGTTTTGTTGATTAGGGTTTCTTACCCTAATCCTATGCCAACAAAAGAGATAGGTATTTTTTTCCTATATTTTTTAAAATATGCAATGTAACTAATGCACCCATGGTAAACACTTCAAGTATATTCCTTGTGGTTTTTATTTCCTTGTATATTCTCTTGCATAAAGTTTGTATTGATGTCTACATAGGTCGAGTTAGTGCCTTGTATTTTTTCATTAATTTGAAATGTAAATCATTTGGTTTGAGTGATATTTTTATAAATCACTTAATCAAATTTTTACTTTAAATGCAAAAATGGAGTATTGTGCCTTATAAATGCAATTATGAGTTTGGTTGAACCTTTATGCTTTGCAAGCATCTTGGAGTTAGTTGTTGCAATTGGTCAACCAAGGGAGAGAATATAGGAGTGTTCACTCACCTTTTTGGAAGGAATGAGGGTATTTAGGAATCAGTTTCTTATGCCTTCATGATGGACTTAGTCAAACTTGAACTTTTCAACTTGGTTGCAAAATTTTTGGCTTTTTCGAAGCATACGACCAAGGAATTTCTAGATCCTTTTTGGGTGGATTTTGGAGGGAAGTTTTGGATATAGTCACTTGTTGACTCATTTTATAGTTAGTTATTATTATGCTCTAGCTTGTACTTAGTAACTTTTGGAGTCCTTTTGCATATTTTGGATACTTTGGTAACTCTATGACATGTATACTAGTGAGTACCTTGGATATCAATGATATTGAGTATTTTTCCTTCTTATTTTGTGCTTTATTGTGTGCATCTGGTTGATTGATCGAATTACTTGTGAATTTTATCTATTTCCTTGTAATTTTGTCTCATGTTAAGCACCTTTTTGGAGAAAAGTATGTTGTTACAGGTTATAAGTTATGTTAAGAATGCAAAAAAAATTAGTTGTCAAACCTCTTCTAAGAGTTTAGCATTAAATCCTCATTATAAAGTACTTATGCAAAAAACATATAGAAGTGAGTTGTGTAATCCAAATTCAGTCATTGTTAAATTTGTGTATGTAATTTGAGTTTGCAAGTCCTCATTAGTTTTGCTGCATCACCTTTGTTTTTAGTTTTTTAATTTTTAGGTTTATGTACTCTCTCTTACCCTTTTCCTTGGAAAAATAGTAGAATAGTTTAGGTGATTACCATTTAGGATCCAACCTTATCTAGAGGTTCACTTCAAGTTTAGGTGACCCACAGCCTAGGAGTGTTCCTGTTTTACTCCAAAATGCTAAGTTCTACAACTTAGCAAGGGTGCAATTTTGAGAGTTAACAAAATTATAGAGAAGCCAAGCGAACTATTTTAGAAAATGCCTCAAAGAAATGTTATCCCGCTCTCCCGCAAGCACTTCAAGTCATGTCTGTGGTGATCTGGGGATTTCTCGCATCACCGCAGGCATGACTTGAAGTGCTTGCAGGAGAGTGGGTACAAACATTAATGACTGTAATCCTCAACCAACACCTAAACAAGTCCTTTGATGATACAATAAGAATAGTGATTTCTTCTTTGACTATGATATGTAATTTGAAACTAGCGATCTCCTTATCCTTTAAATCTATGATGAACTTTTCCTATCGATGAAATCTAGTGGATCCTACACACATTTTACTTGGATGTGGATTTTATCTCCACTGGGATCTCCTTGAATCAACTTCAATGAATTTAAATATTAGAAAATCTTTAATATATAGTCAACCAGTAAATTGTTTACTAAATCCCATTATAATAAAAGAAAGAAAACATATTGTACTTTGATCAACTAACCAGTTGTATCAAAATTTTAGACGTTTTTCTTTGCAAATTACCCATGGGATAAACATATGATAGAGATAGGAACATGTTTCAAAATCTCAACTATGATAACATGGTCGTATTGCTTCTTTTAATTATGGTAACATGTTTCCACGATCTATTCTCTATCGGCATAATTTAGAGAATAAATCATTTACATTTCATGCTCATCTGATGCCAAGTATTGGAAAAACATATAGTTTCCTCATGCCACCCGGATTCATGCTCACTTTTTCTAGAAATCAATGATGGCCTATTTTATAGTTACATGTCTAGTGACAATTCATAGGAATGAGTTTGGTCGTGTTGATTTTTGTAACTTTTAAAATTGGTTTGAATGCAAAGAAACTATAGACTGTGCAAGATGTCTCATTGATGATCTGACAAAAACTTAACAGAATAGTGAATGGCCTTACAAAAACTTAGTGTACCCACTCTCCTGCAAGAACTTCAAGTCATGTATGCAGTGATGCGGGAAATCCCCGCATCACTATAGGCATGACTTGAAGTGCTTGCAGGAGAGCGGGATCACATTTCTTTGAGACATTTTTTGAAATAGTTTGCTTGCCTTTTCTATGCTTTAGCATTTTCATGTATTTCTAGCAGGGCACTTGTAACTACAACATATGACAAAAAAATCCCTCTCAAAGGAAAGAATAGTAAGAGTTTTCTTGATTTCTTTTACAATGAATTTAATCATTTGTGTCATTTTTATGTACAAGATTCAATCATTCATCTAAATGCCCTACATTTGTGGTCAGTACAATCTCTATTAAGAAGTGCAAAGGTTTTTCTCAGACGCATTACTTAGGAAAACCTTCTTTATAATTTATCCTGTAATTCTTATGTAAATCATTCTAGTTTTGGTCACTGAATTTTGGCATTTGAGTATTGTATGATGTTGCTACATTTTTCTCCTAATTTTATTAAAAATAATGTGTGGCATTTGGAATCTTTTTCATGTCTCAATATTTATATCACTTGCAGACCTAAGTTTTTTTTTTTTTATGCTTTGATGGATGCCCCTTTGTTATTACTAGATATCTAATGTAGTGCACATTATTATAGTGCAATCCTATGTTTCAAATTGTTTCATTTAGCATCACCAATATTCTTGACAAGAACATTGTCCCTATTTAAAATGATGGAAATGGTTCACATCTCTCAAATTAATTTATCTTGCAACAATCTTGGAGATTCATATCGCACAAGGAAACATACAAGCATACAAGGAAAACCACCTATCTACAAGTTCCAATGACAATCCCCACATATGGGCCAAGAACAGAACTAATGATGGTGTCGTGGATGAAAAAGTAGTCCTAAGTGTGCCTAGACAAACAAACACCCAACCAATTAACATGCAACAAAATGTACAACAACCAAACACACAATCGCAAAACAACCAAGTCAACAACGCCAACATGCAAAGAGGACCACCCCCTAGAAACAACTACCCTCAACAGTTCATAAATACACACCTTTTGGGGAGTCTATTGAAGTATTCATGAAAAAATTGGTGCAATCAAATCTCATCACGCTCCCTAACTATCAGAATTACCAAGAACCACAAGTGAAACCACCATGGTACAACAAGATGGATCTTTGTGATTTCCATAAGATCAAAGGACACAAGACAATGAGTTGCATGAAACTGAAAAATATCATTCAATATCTTATAGAAAATGAAGACATAACCGTAGACCAACAATTAGGAAATCAAGATCTTAAAATATACAAGAACCTGATGTTGAATCATAACAAGGGAAACAAAAATGGCAAGGGGAAGGATTATATAAATGTAGGTCATGTGTATAATAATGTGGTGGCATCTTGTAATAATTTCATATTAGTCATCATAATCAAAGGGCCTAGTGTAGAGTGTGGAGTCACCACACATCGAGGAAAGGTAACAATCCAAGAAGCACCATCGCAACCTAGGGCACAACCCTCACTTATGAAGTCAAACCCTAGTGATTATAGTCTCTTATACCTATTAAAGAAGACCCCTACCCAAATCTCCATCTTAGAGTTACTGAAACTATCCCCCACACATAGGGATATCTTAGAAAAGGCTTTGTCGGCTTCTTTCATACCCAATAATATTGATACTTAATAGTTATAGGCTATGATAAAGCACATCACCACTCCCCATATTCTCACCTTTTCTAAGACCTCCCAACATATCCATCACACAATCACACATTGTGCCTTGAGGTCATTGTTCACAAAAACAAATTCAAAAGAGTCTTTGTGGATGGAGGTGTTTTTCTAAATATTTGTACCCTTCAGCTAACCAAGAACTTGGGTTACTTTGAAGATTCCATTGAAAAGGAAAAAGGAGTGACTATAAGGGCATATGATGATCAAGAACGGGTTTCTCAAAGTACAATCAAGCTCCCTATCCAAGTACAACCCACCATTGCTGAAACTACTTGCCAAGTGCTCGATCTTGATCTATCAAACAAAAATTTTCTAGGTCATCCATGTATCCATTCCATGCAAGTTTGAGCTTCCACATACCATCAATGCATCAAAATTCCTTATGAAGATAAGAAGTCACCATCTATGGTGATCTCGAACCATGCTATTACTGCAAGAACCTTGAAGAAAAATACTACAAGATCCTGCAAGTGCCTAAAACTGATGAAGGGACAATATCCTCCTTCTTCATTGAACCATCTTCCCTAGCTTCCACCTTCGAATGCAAATCACCCATCATATAGAACATATCGAATATCAAAGAAGTGATCAAAGATAAGGATTGTGGAGACTATAACTTGGAGAAGGATTATTTTGTACTTGGAGAGTTGTCTCTTTCTCCTAAATCTCACAGTAAGCCTCAACCTATTAACAAGGTATCTGAGACAATGAAGGTAGTATCTACCACTTTCACCAAGTGGGGAGATTTGAACAAGGAATTCATCGATGAGGAGATTATATCCATGTTTTTATACCAAGATAACAGCCCATGCCCATTCCTCCAATGGAAGATGACAACAAAGTATTATAGCTAATGATGGGTTGGGGATATAGAAAGAATGAGAAGCTGGGGTAGAATGACAATGGTTTTCTAGAACCCCTTGCTCCTGAGAAATGACCCAAGAATCTTGTTCTTGGATGTACCACAAGCAAAGTAACCATTCTTGGCAAGGGTGCTTCTAATAAATGAGTCAAACCTTCCTCTTAGTTACGTACATCAAATGATAATACCCTTGATGGCTTTCCCTTCGATATCACAGATTTATTTGAGGATACCTCCATATTCATGATAACCACTACATCCTTTACTCCAAACATTCAAATAACTAAACTAAAGCTAGTATACCCTCAACTCATTAACTAGGACCAACAAGGACCACCTATTTTGGATTCACTCAAAAATGATGAGGCAATTTTTGAGTTTATGGGACTTCATGAGAACATGACATATAGGGATCATAAAGAAGGTTTTGAAATTGAACTAGATACAAAATCTTACAATGGGGAAATGATTGATTCTCTCAATCACAAAATAAATGATATGAGAATTGTATGTCGATCCTTAAGTGAAAACTGCATTGTGGCACTTTTTGTTCATAAAATAGTAGAAACAAAGGATACATCCAATGGTGAAAACCTCTCCAAGGCACTAAAGGAAGAGGGATTCAATCTTCCCATTAGTGTGAGGCATCTCAAAAAGTTAACAATACTTAAATATAAGTGAATCTAGTAAATGTAGGGATAGAGGAGACACCTCAAATCACCTTCTATGCAGAATCACTATTGGATAAACAGAAAACAAACTTGGAAACTTTCTTAACAAAGAAAACAAAAAAACTTTGCATGGTTCTATACAGATATTCATGGCCTTGATCTTGAAGTAGTTGCCCACCATCTAGTAGTTTATCCTAAAGCAAAGCTAGTAAAGCAAAAGCTAAGAAAGATGCACCCACAGATAGCATTGTTGGTTAAACTAGAATTGCATAAACTTCTTGATGTGGGATCTGTCCAACCAATAGACTATCCTAAGTGGGTTTCAAACCTATTGTTAGTCTCAAAACCCACTAGGGGCATTAGAATATGCACTGACTTTAGGGATTTAAACAAAGTATGTCCTAAAGATGAGTTTCATCTTCCAAACATTGACATCATCATGGATTTGACTACTAGACATGATATTTTTTCACTTATGGACAGATTCTCAAAGTACAACCAAATAATGATTTCCAAGGAATACCAACATAAAATAACATTTACATTTCCATGGGGAACCTACTACTGGAATATGATGTCGTTTGTGATAAAGAATATTGGAGCTACTTATCAAAGAGCAATGAAATTTATTTTTCATGACATGATCCACAAAATTGTAGAAGACTATGTAGATGACATTCAAGCCAAGTCAAAGAAAATGAAGGAGCATATAGAAGTATTAGGAAAAACCTTTGACATACTCAAAGAGTACAAGCTGCATTTGAATCCAAAAAAGTGCATCTTTGGTGTCACATTAGGAAAAATCATACGGTACATACTGTCACAAAGAGGAAATGAGATAGATCTAATCAACCTATCAAAGAAATTTTGGATATGGATCCATCACAAACAATGAAACAAATGTAAGGTTTAAAAGGTGGATTACAGTCTATCAGGAGACATTAGCACAATTGGAAGATAAGATCCACCCCTTTTCTCACCTTCTCCACAAAATGAAAAACTTGATTTATAGGCTTGAAATGTATGAAGTACATAGTTTCAAAAGGTTTGTTAGAGAAGGCCAATGTAAAATCCAGGGCACAAAAAAGTTCAGGTGTCTTGAGAGGAAGGGTTTTCCTTCATTTTTAAGAAAATCTATAGTGGCAAAAGGTAGAGACCACAATAGAAAATGGAGAAGCCATGGCCTTCCTAGGATAACATCATAGGATCCTAAAGGTGTTGCATATAGGTTTACCTCCATAGAGAAAGAAGGTAGCTCAATCCTAGCCTCAAACAAATATCGTTCCATTGTTGCTATTGTCTAATTTGTGTTGGTGTTACAATTCACACCTCTGTAGTGTGTATTGGAAAAAAAAATCTATGCACAATGCGTAATGACTGCTCTTCAAATTAGGAAGGGAAGCTCCCTCTTTTGTTGATATGCGTGAAAAATTAAATGTTCTAAATCCTATCTTTTTGACTTAGCTGGAAGAGGTACAAGGTTAAGAAAACCAATACATTGAAGATAAGGTTTTTCTCTAGTTTTGCAAATCTTAACTACAACTAACTTAATGCTTAATATATCCTATTTCCTCAAGAGAAACAGAGCATGAGGAATTAGGAGCAGGGAATGTTTAGAAGATTAAATTTATAACAAGATTTCCAAGGAGGAGGAACCCCTATACGAGGTGTAGGTTGATATGAAGGTTATTGGTAACAACATCAAACGATAAGCTTTATTACTAAATTCCCAAGGAGGAGGAACCCCTATCTGAGGATGAAACCATGAAACCCTTGGCCAAGAAAGCTAAATGCTTATGGAAACCCAGAATATTCATCATAGAATTCAAAGTGGAAAAGTCGAGCATAGGAAACATTGTAGAGAAAATCAAAAGATGTTTTCATCATTTCTTTTAAATTGACAGTGAAAATCTAGAATTCCTTGCAAAACCTTGGCCATAGCATGAGATATGCTCTAGGAAATGAAGAAATTATGCAGATATTAAAGTATTTTCATTCATTTTTTGCTAAAATCAACCAATAAAGCAAATGATCATAGGTAAATGGTGAAAAATATAGAAATGCTTATCAACCCTTAGTTTCTAGCTTGTTTCTTGCACAAAAATCTCCATGGAAGCTCCTAGAGAAGCTTGAATAAACCCTAGGTGGCGGCATGAAGGAAGAGCAAGTTGAAAATGCAAAGTGAGAATGAAGTTCCTATGGGTATGTCTTAGGGTTAATTTTTCCCTAATTGACCAAACCTCAATGGGTAATTTTTTCCATTGTTTTAAAAATATTTTGCATAACTAATACATTTGTAATGTATTTAGTTATCTATATTTCCTTTTATTCCTCTTTGCATAATTGTCAAACACAATTCAAAAAACCTTTTATTCTAGACAAGTTGAGAGTGAACTTAAATTGTAAAGTTCATTAAAGTGATAAATTATAAATCACTTTAATAATTGTTATGCATTGTAAAAGATAAAGATTCTTTTGCTTTCAAGATATGGTCAAAGGGGATATTGTTGAGGGTTTATTGTTCTACCAAGATTATAGGGGAGTTTGAAGGAGGTTTTCCAACATGTGCTAAGAATATAGGAGGTTGTTTTGACCAATTTGAAGCACTTGGAGAGCATTTAGGAGCAGTTTTGGATGCTTTTAGGGTGAGTGAGGTCATTGTTTGACCTTTTCTCCATTATGGAGCCTTTTTGGAGGAGATTTAGGAGCTATATTTTTGGATTTTCTATTGCATACAACCAAGAAGGTTCTAGTTCCTATTTTGGTGCATCCTGATGGAGAATGCATATAGTCACTTCACTACTAATTTGTGAAGTTAGTTTTTACTTGTTCTCTTTTCTTCTTGTTGACTTCTTTTGAGTCTTTTGAAAAAAAGACAACGTTTTGTAACTCTTTTTACATGTATGATAGTGGATACCTTGGATATCAATGAAGTTGAGTTAGTTTACCTTCTCATTTTTCTACTATATTGTATGCAATTTATTTGATTGATGCAACTACTTGTAGAATTACTTATTTCCTTGTGGTTATGTCTCAGTGTTGGCATCTTTTGCAAAAAGAATATGTATGTTGTGGGTTATAGGTTGTGTTAAAATGAAAATGCTTCTAGTTGTGAAAATATCTTTCCTTCTAAGATTTTAGCATTAAATCCTTCTTATAAAATATTTATGCAAAAAACATATGGTAGTGAGTTGTGTTTGTGAAATCTTGTCATTGATTGAACTGTGTATGTAAGTTGTTTTACAAGTCCTAGTTAGTGTTTTGGTGCATCACCTTAGGAGTTAATCTTTTTAGTTTATGTTTCTTTCTTACCCATTTCCTCTCCAAGTCTTTAGAATAGTTAATTAGGTGAGTACCTTAGGAGCCAGCCTTCTCTAGAGATCCATTCCAATTTTAGGTAACCCATAGCCTAGGAATGTTCCCATGTTTCTCCAAAGTGCTAATTTCTACAACTTAGCAAGGGTGCAATTTTGGAGATAGCATTTTTGGCATGCCTACTGGGACTGTTGAATCAAGATAGTTTAATAAATTACACGTTATTGTTGGTTTTGATATGCAGCCAGTGAATTCCAAGCCTTTTAGAGGTTAAAAACAACATATCTGGTGACTTTGTGTGTGGAAGAAGCAAAGAAACTAGTGTTGTAGCATTTAATTAGAAGAATTCAAACTAGAAGCTCAAGCTCATTTGAGTATTTACCATTGTCCCTACCCAAAAAGATAGAATAGAAAAAAGAGCTCCTATTTCATCAAGAAAAACTTAATCAACTCCACCCTTTATAAGAGTTTTACTTCATTTTGTAAAAATTCAGGTCTTTGTTGCACCAATGGCAAGAAATCAACCTTTTCTGTAGTTTAATGGAGGCATTCCATTGAACTTAGATTAGCATGATGATATCCCAATTGCAAATCTTAAGAGTATTCCCTTTTTCATTAGAGAGGACCAAACTACACCCGTTGAACACATTAAAGATGTAGCAAATCTATGTTCAATACATCATATAACACAAGAAAATGTAGCCATTCGACTACTAGCAACATCTTTTAAGGGAAAATCCCTTCATTGGTTTAGCAATTTAGTTGTCAACTCAATTACTACGTGGGATTAGCTTGGAGAAGCATTATGTAAACATTTTGAGGACAAGTTTGATCACTTGTCATTGGTGGAGAAGCTCACTACTATCAAGAGGGATCCTCATGAACATATGATAGACTTTAAATTTTGCTTCCATAATTCTTGGAACAGAATTCCACATAACATAAGGCCTTCACTTGAGTATCCATTTCTAAATTTTTTGAGGTCTTTAAATAGTGAGATTATTGTTATGATATAGTCCATGGATGGAAATAATTTGCCACAGGCCTATGACATAGCTATTAGAGTTGATAATAGCCTTATACAAGTTGGAAGGATAGCCCCTAGACCTCCCATGCTAATCTTCCCTAACATACAGCCTCCTTTCACCATGCCAACACCTCAAGTAGCCCCTTTACCAACTGTTATTAATCAAGAAAAGGTTGCCCTAACCCAATCTACCAATCTGTAGGAAATAAAAGGGTCACTCCAGTCTTTTGGAAATGAATTAGTGACCATGAAGAAGCAGTAGTTTCAAATTTTCAAGCCATATTAGCCCCAGGTTCAAGGATAGAACTAGCCTTATCAAGCTAATAGGCAATCATATTAGGGGAATTACCAAGGTGTAAGGAAAAATCTCAATCCAAGGCCTTTTCAGCCATACAATCCAGCTCCAATTAGTTCAACTAAGGATCTTGTACCTATCCAAAATAACCTTGCAAATGATTATGAGTGGTGCTTTCCCTACAACCAACCCCATAACCAAGCTATGTGTTCAAATGGGGTTATCAACCAAGATTTGATGGTACAGAATGTATCAAGTATGTAGAATGTGCCTAATGATGAATCTCCACAACAACATGATCTCCCTAAAAGTGATACAACTCTCTTGAATTGGAAAGGAGAGGAATTTTGTGGAGTAAATAGAGATGATTCTCCAATAGAAGCTAATACTAGAGCCAAGAAAAGGGATTTTGAAATTGGACAATCAACAAACAAAGAAAAAGAAGTTGTAGATCCATCCACCTCTCAAGTTCCATACATACTGCAAAGAAATACACAAGGCGCTACCAAAGAGTAGCCTGGGAACCAACCCCAATCATCCAACTTGCAAGTAGACCCTACTATTGTAAGGACCCACCAAAAGGTAAACACTGCTACATCTTTCAACATTATTGAGCACATGAAGAAAATGAATGTGAATATGTCTATGTGAGATTCCTTTTACATCCCAAGACAAAAATATTTAGTATAGTCTACACTATCTGATTTAAGTGTTTGAAGTGATGTTCTAGTTGGTCAAGTCAAGGTTTTTTTACAAATACACCTCAAATCAATAGTGGGAAATTAGGTAATGATGTTAAACCCCCACTCTTTTATGTGTCTTTGATAATAGGGGATAAATTAGTTCATAACTGCATGATAAATTCAAGGGCAAGTAATTTTGTTATGCCCAAATATATTGTTGATAGGCTAGGATTGAAATATCAGCCTCTTGAAAAGGGAGTGGTCCAAATTGAAGGGAAATCCATTAACACCATAGGTTTCATTAATGATTTAAGTCTTACTTCACATTCCTACCCAAACTTTTACATCTCACAAGACATTTTTGTTATTGATTTTCCACCATATTTTGTCATGTGTTTTTCTATAGATTTTACTACCAAAATAGGTGGTTACTTGTCTTCAGATTGGTCTCACATGTTGTTTAGGACTATAAATGAGATAAAAGTAACCATTAATTATGAATCAATAGCAAACGACCATATAGAGCCCTATGTACCAAGTGCCATAAATGCCAACTATGTTGTTTTTATAATAATGAGAATGTTACTACTCAAGAACCAGGTACTCAAATTGAGGATATCCCAAATATCCTTTTGAATGAGTGGGCGGTAGAAAATGTAGAAGATGAACCAAGTAAGAACATTGAAGATGGAGGCCTAGGCATATACATGATGCATGAGCTAGATTTTTTTATTCCAAACCTTGAAAATAAGGTTGATCAACAACTTGAACAACAACAAAATGAGATGTGGAAAATGTTTTTTGATGGTTCAAGAAGCAAAAATGGAGCTAGTGGGAGTGCTATGTGTGTTTCCCCACAAGTTGAAAAGTACTATTCAACTTTCCATTTTTCATTTTCCTATTCTAACAATACTATTGAATATGAAGGTTTGACTCAGGGTTTAGAATGGGCAAGGAAAAGGAAGATTAGTTTCCTACAAGTATTTGGGGATAGTGAGTTGATAGTAAATCAGGTAAGAGGTTTGAATGTGACTAAAAATGGTGTGCTTAAGTCTTACAAGAATAGGGTATGGGACATGATAGAAGAATTTGGTGCCTTCAATTTGATTTATATTCCTAGGAGTCAAAATAAGCATGTTGATAGACTAGCTACTATAGGTGCCTTGTTTGATATTCCTAGTGATATTAAGAAAGAAAAGGTACATCAGTATGTTAAATTTTTTGTAAGTCCATCTATTCTTAAAAACAATATTCATTGGAAATTTTTTGAGAGTGATGAGCAGGTACTTAGTTTTTTTCTTGAAGAAGATGAGTTCTCAGTGGTAAATCAATAGAAACTAAAGCAACAATATGATGATCAGGTTATTCAGTTAAGGAAAAACAAGTTGTCCAAGGGTCTAGCTACCTTGGAATCTATTTTTAGTACTGATGATCAACTAAAGAAAGGAAATACTAGCATGCAGATAAAAGAAGAACATTATGAAGAGCTTGAAATCTTTAAAGGTAAGCTCCTTAAAATTGGTAAGATTTGTTCCCATGAAGATAGACAAGCCTTTATTGCACTTTTCAAAAGTTTCATGATGTCTTTGCATGGGAGTATTCTAATTTAAAAGGTTTTAATCCTAAAATTACCCAGCATACCATAGAGTTAGAACCAAATGCAAAACCTGTTAGGTAGAAACAAAGGCCTTTAAATCCCAAACTTGAGCCTCTTATGATAAAAGAGATGACTAAGCTAATTGAGGGAGGCATCATTTTCCCAATTAGAAAGAAAAATGGAGAGATTAGGCTATGTGTAGATTTTAGAGACCTCAATAGAGCCTCATTAAAAGATCACTATTTGTTGCCCTCTATGGAGTAGATCCTTTAGGTTGTTGCTAGTTCTAAAAGGTTTTCCTTGCTTGATGGTTATTCTGGTTATAACCAAGTTCTAGTAAAGGAAGAGGATCAACACAAGACTTCATTTACCACAAATTGGGGCACTATGGTCTATAAAAGAATGTCATTTGGTCTATCCAATGCTGGTGCCACTTTTCAAAGGGAAATAGACATGGAATTTCAAGGGTTGATCTATGAGTTAGTGCTCATTTACCTTGATTATATAACAGTGTTTTCTAAAAATGCAAATGAGCATCTTTCCCATTTGAAACAAGTGTTTGAGAGGTGTAGGGAATTTGGTATATCCCTCAACCCCAAAAAATGCATTTTTCTCTTCCATGAAGGTAAGCTTCTTGGACATGTAGTGTCAAAACAAGGGATCACCATTGATCCAGAGAGAGTAAGTGATATATTAGCCTTGCCTTTACCCAACCATAAAAATGGGCTGCAAAGCTTTCTTGGTTGAATTAACTTTTTGAGAAGATTTATTCCAGATATTGCAAATTTGTTGAAACCACTAACTACTATGTTGAAAAAGAATGCAAGTTTCAATTGGACCAAAGAGGCCAAATGCAGCTTTGAAGCAATCAAGGAGGCATTATTAGCAACTCCCACTTTGGTAAATCCTAATTTTGCAAAGGATTTATTATGTATGTCTTTGGTAGCATACACACCATTTCTACAATGTTGGTACAAAAAAATGACGATAATTTAGAATAGCCTATCACTTTTTCTAGTCAAGGTTTAGAAGATTATGAACAAAGGTATACTTTTTGTGGAAAAGCATGTACTTGTTGTTATTAGAAGTTTTAAAAAAATTAAGCATTTGATTTCTAATAACAAGGTTCATCTCATGGTTTCCAATCCTAGTGTCAAGGAATTCCTTTTGAGTAGATACTTGAATGAAAAGAGAGCAGGTTGGATTACAAAGGTCATGGAATATGACACTGACATCAAAATTACCAAGCTTGTAAGGGGTAAAGGGCTATGTTAACAACTTGCTTTAGGGTCTGAAAATGAGCAAGAAACTCAAAAGGAGATTGTCCTTATGACAAATGATGAGCCTTAGATTGTTGCACCTATGTTGGGTGCAAGTTGGATGCAAGAGATGGTCTATTTCCTACAAAATAGTGAGCTCCCACAAGGTTTAGACAAGGAAAAGGAGGTATTTTAGGTTACAATAAGTTCCTTAAGTTCTTTTCAATGGTGTGTTATTGAGATGCATTGATAATGATCAAATTGATAAGTTTCTTCATGAGTTCCATGATGGAATAGTTGGGGGACATTTTTTTCCAAGAACCATAGCTTGGAAGATCATGAGAGTTGGCTACTATTGGCCAAGCCTTTTCAAGGATTCTCATGCTTGGGTAAGAAAATGTGTTAAGTGTGCCATTTTTGTAAGCAAAGAAAGGCTGGCAACTTTTCCTTTGCAGCCTATACAAGTGGAACAGACTTTTATGAGATGGGGCATTGATTTTATAGAAACTATTAATCCACCTTCTAGTGTAGGTCATAGATGGGTCCTCACTGCAACTGACTATTTTACTAGATGAGCAAAAGTTGTGGCTTTAAAAGAAGCCAATGAAAGTGTTATTCTCAAATTTTATGATGATTTGATAACCAAATTTGGTGTACTTGAGTCTATTATTTCAGAAAATGCTTTAGCCTTTGTTGGAATGAGGGTGAGTGATTGGTTTGTTAGAAATGTTATTCACCTGAATACATCATCAAACTATTACCCTCAAGGTAATGGTTTGGTGGAATCAACAAATAAGAACCTGATCACAATTATCAAGAGAAAAATGGAGGATAACCAAATAACTTGGCATACCAAGTTGAAATTTTCCTTGTGGGAAGATAGAATAACTCCAAAGAGATCCATTGGAAACTCCCCTTATATGTTGGTACATGGGAAAGAGGCAAGGCTTCCCATGTCTATTGAGTTTCCAGCTCTGGATATTGTTAGCCAACTTGAGATGTCTGAGGAAGAAGATCCAATGGCAGTCAAATATGCACAACTCATGGAGCTAGAAGAAACAAGAGATAAAGCCATGAAAATAATGGAGTTTCATCAACTCCAAACAAAGAGATTTTTTGACAAGAAAGAAACACCCAGGGTGTTTAAATAAGGAGATATTGTGCTTAAGAGGGATGAATTAAAGAGCAGGCTAGGAAAATACACTAATTTTGATAGTATGTGGAGTGGCCTATTTTTCATTACTGAGTGCAAGGAGCACAATGATTTTTAATTGTCAAATATGGATGGAGAAGTTCTTCCTATCCCAGTTAATGAGATACACCTCAAACTATGTTTTGAGGTATGATCTACCTTGTATATGCTAGTTTAGAAGTATTTGTTTCAATAAGTGTAACTACAAATTAGTTTAGATGCAGTTTTCATTTCCTCTAAGTGCTATTGTACACAATTAATATGTTTGATCTGAATTTTTAGTAGTTGGAATAATTTTTCAAGGTTACATGCATTGATACGATGAGTTACAAAAGTATACAAGAATTTTTTTCAAGATTTGTTAGTTTTCTTTTGACTCTATACCCAATGGATAGGCTTAGTAAATTGGTCAAGATGTTTAGCAAGAAAAGAATTATCAAATGTTTCCAAAAATGCTACCTGATTTTGCATCCAACTCAATCAGGTAGAGTTAAGATTGTGTTTACAATTAAAAGATAAAAGGTATACATTCAATTTTTTTATGTTATATCCATATGTATAAAATAAATTATCAAATATACTACATTACATTATGCAAATGTATACAACAAAGAAGAGAGAGAACGGATGTTGCATAAAAGTTGTCTTTATTGATAATCATAAATGTATGGTGTCCCACACAAGCCGTGGGACTAACTATTTCAATATAGTAAAGAAATAAACTATATATTTGAAGATACAGAAAGTAAAGAATGCATATGGAAAGAGAAGGTATCCGTCATTGCCTGAATGATGAATCCCAGGTTGAGTAGTTGCATCTTTTTCCAACCCCTCCTACTTCTCCAGCCTCTAGAAGTTGCTTTCTAGTTGCCACAAGATTACCTGCATGAGTGAGAGGGAGTTTGTTAGACCTCAGGATCACCAATCTTTACATATGCAACATCTACAAACATATAGACTGATTCTCATAAAGCATTGAAATAGTTTGCATACCACAGATGTCCAGGAAAACAAAAAGGCTATTATAAACATCTATCATATGCTTTGTTTTATCTAACATGTTTGTTCATTGTACAAGTATAGGTGAAATATTCATTACTAAGTTGTTTTCAATTGAGATCATAGCATGTGGAGTAAAATGTGCTCCCATAAGGTTTGAGCCTAGCATCCTGCCCTCTTGTGTTTTAAACAGGGATAAGCATGTAAACTCATTTCATTAGTTATCATTGAGCAGATACTCATCACTCATGAGAGTGAGTGAATGGATCACTATCCTAAATGATAAATATCTGCTCAGTGGAACTACAATGAGAAAAGAAGATAGTCACTGTGCAATCACAATGGGCATGAGTTCAAACAAATGATGTCTTGGAAAGGCATTGCAAAAGAAAATGTGACTCCAACATGGACTCAAGTTGAAGAGCTAGAGTTTATAATGGATATTGTTTTGGGGTGCATCAAGGGTCTAGATTTGTCAGGAAAGATTTAAATTTTGAAGAGCATGTTATTCATGTTGGTGAGTTAAAAGACTAGTGTGTTTTATTCAAAAATAGGTATAATAGAGATATCATGAGATGTTGCTTCCCATCTATGTAGTCTTGTTATGGAGATTTTTTGATAAAACCAAGCATAATTGATAAATAAGAAAGAGTGACAAGAGCTAAGGGAAATTCTTAGAGTTTATATTTTCTATCCTCTCAACATATAAGTATGGGAAATTAGACATCTCCAATAATTTATGATAATGAATACAGTGTGTGAGGACTTTTTGTATGATTGGACAGGGTTTAAGAAGAGTAGTACTCTTCTCAAAGGATCATGAGTTTGTTAATGCTTAGAGTGTAGTTATAGAATAAATGGAAGATAACGGCTAAGGAAATAGTATTGAACATAATACAGTCACCCAAAATATCATGGGACAATCCCTTTAAATGGAAAGTTCATGGAAGAAGTTTGGAGAAAAGATTCATAATCGGGTTTCCAAAGGATAGCCTTGATGCCAGATAGACAATAATCTCTATGGTAGTCTAATAGCAAGTAGAAGGTGAAAGTGTCAGTAAAAGGGGAAGATGGAACTCCAAGATGAACTAGAAGGATTTCAAAAGTTGTTCTAAACCATGACAAGTACGGAGCACTCTATGCTGAAAAGGATCTACTCTATAGATGGAAATTTCTAGTAGAAATTTTGAATGTGATGGAAATGATTTAAAGAATACTCCTAGAAATGATTCGTGGGCCTTATCTGGTAAGAGGGGCTAAGATCTTCCTTTTAGTGATAAGGGGAGGGCCTCACAAAATGAAAACCTTGATTTATATATAGGCTTGAAATATATGAAGTGCATAGCTTCATAAGGTTTGTTGGAGAAGGATGATGTAAAATCCAGGGCACAACGAAGTTCAGGTGTGAATGCTAGGACTTTAGATGACCCAAGGAGGATTATATTCATGACAAAGTAAGGTGAGTCCAAGTAACTAATAGTCACAACCTTACAAAGTAAAGTGAATCCCCAAATACCAATAGGAAAAAATTGTGAGGTTGAGCTTGAGAGGAAGGGTTTTCCTTCATTTTCAGGAAAAGTTATAGTGACAAAAGGCAGAGACCATAACAGAAAATTGAGAAGCCACAAAGTATTAAGGATGAAATAATGAAACCCTCAACCAAGAAAGATAAATGCTTATGGAAACCCATAATGTTCATCATACAAATCAAAGTGGAAAAGTTGAGCATAAGAAACATTGTATAGAAAATCAAAAAATGTTTTCATCATTTCTTTTAAATTGATAGTGAAAATCCAGAATGCCTTGTGAAACCTTGGCCATAGCACAATGAATGCTCTAGAAATGAAGAAATTATGCATAAATAAAAGTATTTTCATTTCATTTTCCACTACAATCAACCAATAAATCAAATGATCATAGGTAAATGGTGAAAAACGTAGAAATACTTACCAAGCCTCAGTTTCCAACTTGTTTCTTGCACAAAAATCTCCATGGAAGCTCCCAAAGAAGCTCAAATAAACCCTAGGTGGTGGCATGAAGGCAGAGCATGTTAAAAATGTGAAGTGAGAATGAAGTGCCTACATGTACATCTTAGGGTTACTTTTTCCCTAATTGACTGACCCTCAATGGGTAATTTTTTCCATTGTTTTAAAAATATTTTTCATAACTAATACATTTGTAATGTATTTAGTTATCTATATTTCCTTGTATTCCTCTTTGCACAATTCTCAAACACTAGTCAAACAACCTTTTATTTTGCACAATTTGAGAGTGAAATTAAATTGTAAACTTCATTAAAGTGACAATTGATAAATCACTTTAATAATTGGTATGTGTTGTGCAAGATAAAGATGCTTTTTCTTTCAATAAATGGTCAAATGGGATATTTTTGAGGGTTTATTATTCTTCCAAGTATATAGGGGAGGTTGAAGGAGGTTGGAAAACATGTGCCAATAATACAGGAGGATATTTTGACCAATTTGAAGCACTTGGAGAGAATTTAGGAGCAGTTTTGGATTCTTTATGGTGAGTAAGTTCATTGTTTGACCTTTTCTCCATTTTGGAGCCTTTTTGGAGGAGATTTAGGAGCTATATTTTTTTCTTTTATGTTGCATATGACCAAGAAGGTTCTAGTTCCTATTTTGGTGCACCCTGATGGAGAATGGATATATAGTCACTTCACTACTCATTTGTGAAGTTAGTTCTTGTTCTCTTTTCTACTTTGTGACTTCTTTTGATTCCTTTGATAAAAAGACAGTGTTTGGTAACTCTTTTGACATGTATGACAGTGGATACCTTGGATATCAATGAAGTTGAGTTATTTTACCTTCTCATTTTTCTACTATATTGTACACATTTTATTTGATTGATGTAACTAATTGTGGAATTACTTATTTCCTTGTGGTTTTGTCTCAATGTTAGCATCTTTTGCAAAAGAATATGTATGTTGCAGGTTATAGAGGTTGTGTCAAAATGAAAATGCTTTTAATTGTGAAAATATATTTCCTTCTAAGATTTTAGCATTAAATCCTTCTTATAAAATATTTATGCAAAAAACATATGGTAGTGAGTTGTGTTTGTGAAATCTTATCGTTGATTGAACTATGTATGTAAGTTGTTTTACAGGTCCTAGTTAGTGTTTTGGTGCATCACCTTAGGAGCTAATCTTTTTAGTTTATGTTTCTTTCTTACTCTTTTCCTCTACAAGTCTTTAGAATAGTTAATTAGGTGAGTACCTTAGGATCCAACCTTCTCTAGAGGTCCATTCTAAGTTTAGGTAACCCACAGCCTAGGAATGTTCCCATGTTTCTCCAAAGTGCTAAGTTCGCCAACTTAGCAAGGATGCAATTTTGGAGATAACAAACATACAAATGGGATGAGAAATGTGACAAATCCTTCCAAAAAATCAAAAATTATCTACTAACACCTCCTATCCTTATGCTACCAATACCAAATAAACCTTTGATTTTGTATATCTCAACTACATCAATCGCTTTGGGTGCTCTTCTTTCTTAGACTAATGAAACAGGGAAGGAGGGAGCAATTTATTGTATCAATAGGACTTTGGTGGGATACGAGATGAATTACTCACCCATTGAAAAGGCTTTCCTAGCAGTGGTGTTCACCTCAAAAAAATTTAGACACTACATTCTTTCACACCAAATAAATCTCATTGCTAGCATTGGTCCATTGAAATATCTATTATCCAAGGAAACTCTCACTGGACGAATGGATAAGTGGGTGATGATCCTAATAGAGTTTGATTTATATTACATGGAGCAAAAGGCTATCAAGGGAAAGTCATTGCAGATCAATTGGTAGAGGCACCCATCTATGTAGAGAATCCATTGGTGTCTGAATTTCCTAATGGGATAGTACTTGTCCTCAATGTAGTGGATCAGTGGAAGATGTACTTTGATAGATCACATGCACAACATGGATCTAGAGTAGGAATTATCTTCATCACCCCACAAGGTGATTTTATTCCTAAGTCATATCGATTATATTTCCCATGCACCAATAATATTGTTGAGTATGAAGCTCTTATAACATGATTGACAATTGTGATATAGTGGAAAATATAGGAATTGAAGGTCTATGGAGATTCACAGTTGATTGTAAAACAAGTCAATGATGACTATCAGACCAAAGATGATAAGCTCACACCTTACAAGAAGATGGTATAAATTCTCAAATATTTCTTCATCAACATCACATTTGAGAAAATACCCCATGTCAACAATCGAGCAATAGATTCCATGGAAAAAATTGGGTCCTTGTTAGACATGTCACATAACATTATTAAATGTGAATTCCTCATCAAGCAACTTCTCATACCAACATTCGAGGTGCCATAATCTAAATTTGTATGTGAAATAATTGGTCTCAGTTCCCCTTGGTATCATGACATCTTCACAAGTACCTACACTAAGGTATCCTCCCATCTACCATTACTCCTAATCTTAAGAAAACCTTTGTCAATAAAGCATCTTGATTTGTTATCATAGGTGATACCCTTTACTATTGAATTCTCAAAGGGACATCATTATGATTTCTTAACCAAGAGGAAGCTTTGACTACGTTGAAAAAAGTACACGAAGGCATCTATGGATAATATTCAAGTGGTATAACCTTAGCTAAGAAACTATTAAGGATAGGGTAATACTAGCCTACCATGGAATGGGAAGCTCACTAGTATGTCAAGAAATGCATGCAGTTTCAATAACATTGGGACCTTATCCATGCATCGGCTCAAGAACTCCAACCAATTGTTACACCTTGTCCTTTCTCATAGTGGGGACTTGACCTCATAGCAAAGATCACCCCTACCTCATCGAATTGTCACAAGTTTATCATTATAGCCATTGATAATTTTATGAAGTGGGTTGAAGTGATCCCTATGACCTACATCATAGGGAAAAAAATCTCTAAATTCATGTTGAACTACCTCATTTGTTGCAATGGTGTTCACAAGCCATTATCTCATATAACTGAACACCTTTCAAAAATCAAGATGTGTGTGAGTTATGTCAAAGGTTCAATATCTAACACTGGTTCTCTACCCCATACTATCCCCAAGGCAATGGTCAAGTTGAGGCTTCAAATAAAACCATCCTTAAAATTATGAAGAAGATGGTCAATGAAGCTAGTCTTGACTGGCATTTGCAATTGAACCCCACCTTATGGGCCTATAGAGTATCCACACACCTATAGGTGCCACACCCTTTTCCTGAGTCTATGGAACTGAAGCTATCCTACCCATTGAGTTCAACCTCCCATCATTGAGAATATCATTGCAAAATCTTATTACCAATGAAGAATATAGGGTGTCTTGATTGAATGAGCTAGAGCTATTGGATGAGCATCATCTTGATGCTTTAAATCACTTGCAGTCTTATCAGAACTGACTAAAAAAGATCTATAATGAGAAAATCAAATTTTGGTCTTTCCAGGTGGGTGATCTTGTACTAAAAGAGAATTAGAAGAACATGCCAAATTAGGATAGCAAAGGGAAGTTTGAGCCTAATTGGTTAGCACCATTTGGTGTCACTAGTTACAGTTTAGGAGCATGTTTTCAACACCTAAAGCAGAACCCTTGTAGGATGCTATCAACAACGTGCTCTAATGAGAGCCATTTAAGTCTCATTTTCATACGCCTTCATACCCATTCCCAAATTCTATTTCCATTCCATATTATACCATTTTACCATTTTATGTTGCATATGATTTAATATATATAAGTAATATTTAATATATTTTTTAGATGAAATATATGAATAATAAATATTAGATTGTATTTACTTATATTTGTTATCATTATGTTGAGAAAACAATTTTGGCAACATATCAATATAGGTGGAGATAATAGGCTTCATGATAGACTTCATGTCACCTTCACAACAACAAATCATTTCAACTATTAATTTAATTTTAACTAATTATTTATTGTGCTAACAAAAAATAATATATTTGTACTCATATGACACTAAATAGCATATATTATTTGTTGTTGTAAATAATATGATGAACGAAGGTTAGACAAATGGCTATTTTTTATGGCAAAACAAAATCCTATTTTTATGGCTAGTTTTATTCCAACCCACAAGCCATAAATAATTCCATAAGAGATGGTGTGAGAATAGGAGAAAATTCTATAAAATAGGGTTGCAAAAAATGTAATAGGTCGTGTGGAAAAGAATGTGAATAAGATTAGAAAAATAAGACAAAAAAACAAACATGAGAAATGGAAGGAAGGGCATGAAAGTAGGGAATGGGTTAGATATTTTTTATACACCTTGTTTATTCCTTATTCATTATATAAGGAAATATAATAGAATTAAAGGGAGCACATTAGTATGCTGGAAAATAGTACAATGTGAATATGTAATAGCAGCAATGTAGTAGTAAAAAGGAAAGCTTGAAGATAGCACATGAATACAGAATGCAATATATTTTTCTAGAATAAATATATGGTGCTTCTAATCTGAGTTCGTAGTAGTGTTTTAATCACCCCATGGAAGGAGAGGAGGGCCCACTCTCACAAAATGGTAGTGAATTTATTTTATATTTTTATTTATTTTAATTTAGTTTTAATTTCGTTTCATTTAAAAATTGTAGTGTGTTGAATCATTTTTATTTAGGATTTAAATATAATGGTTTGTAATAATTTAAAATTTGTTGTCATTTTGAGAATTCTTATTTTTTAAAAATTATATTTCCATTTGCAAAATTTTTAAATGAGTGATTTATTTATTTTAGATGCATTTCATCAATACTCACCTCACTACTTGCAGCCCTTGCACATGCAGCCAGTACACCTTTCACAAGTTTACACCCCCAGATTGACACATAGGCCAAATTGAAATTTCATTTCCTCAACATTAAATATATTTCACTTTATACCCCAAATTTTGCCTATAATTTTGGCATCATTGTCGAGGAAAGGTGTTAAAGGCCTGTTGTCCTAGTGAGATGAGTTGGGACCAATACATTAGGATGAAAGCTTGTGCAACTGCTAGCCTTGGCTAAGTGATTATTCCTAATTTATGTTGCTTAAATCATATAGTTGCATGGTTTAAGTTTGTAGGTAGATATTAGAAGATAAAATCATTTATATTCACACTAGTTGTGAGTCAATTCATAGGTAAAGAATTAATTTTGAAGAAACAAGAAAAAAATCATAAAATATGTTGCATTTTCAAGGTAGTTCAAACACATCAATTTTAAATTTAAAAACCAAAAAAGAAATTGGTGGGGAAATCACATTGGCACAAAGTGATGAATTTATATTCCCTTTACCTAAAGAATGCAACTTAGATTATCATGATCTTCCGTTACCATTGTCATAAGTATGTACAAATCTTATTCCTATAACTGAGCAAGAAAAAATAATTGATGAATTTTTAGAAGGACAATGGATTTTTGAAAATGAATCCATAGATGAAGATTTGACCATTTTTTGTTCAATTTGTTGCAAGGAAGAAGTTAAATGCACATGCCAAGTTGTTTAAGAGGACATGGTGAAGGAGATGGATACTGTAAGTGAGCCTCAACACAACAAAGGTGGAAGTGAAAAAGTATTCTTTGTAACTCAAGGACAACTTCACACATAAAATTGGGAAGGTCAAGGTATGCATGTAATAATTTTGAAATGTCTTATAATTCTATTGGATTAGAAAGATAATATGTTTCTTCACAAAATGCTTCCCCATCTAGTATGTATGGTGAATGGAAACAATCCCCATACTACCAAGAATGGAAAAATAAATTCTCACAACAACCACAACACCCATCATTACCATCTCCATTATACCCATCCTACTTAATCCCACCCACTCGATATCCAGAACAAATTTTATCATTTTCATTATCCCATTCATATCATCCACCGTCCACTCCAACATATCCACCAAGGGAAATTTTAATTCCTAATAAATTATTATTATCTAATAAGGTGGTTCAATCTGCATATAATAATGAGATTTCAATTAATATCTCTTTACATTTCATTAACGTGCATGAAATTGGTGAATCACAATTGCAATCTATTCACACAACTAAAGGATGTGATTTTGGTCTAATTGAATTAGAGGAACAATGTGATCAATTAAAATATAATCTATTTAGTTCTTCTTATCTACTTAATGAATCACAACTTTTAGAAATAATTCACACACATACGGAAATAATTCCATTTGATTTTAATTTTATCATTGAAATGATAAATATGTGTGTTTCAATTAATCATGCAATAAGAAATGGTGAACTATATTCCTTAATAATTCAAGATTTGTGTGAGATAAATAATGACATCCTACAAGATCTATCATTTATAAATATTTTTATATTCCAACATCTAGATCTTGGGAGACCTATGGTCAAAATACGTATTCCTCACACACTTGCTCATCTAGGTCCAATCATAAATGTTATTCATACACTTAGATAAAAGATGGTTTGAATGCATTAATGACCATATAAAACACATTAAAAATGGATGATCAATCATTAAAGATCTATTATATTAACTATGTATTATTTTTCTTATCCTAATACCCTCATTATTTTACAATGTGAAATTAAGTTGGGTGGGACATCTATTGAATTTTTGAAATCTTTGGTTGATTGTTTATTGAACAAGGCTGAAGGTATTCTTAAATATGTCACTGTCTTTATTCATTCTTTGGACTATCTTAGTGCTCTCATGCCTTTGCAGTATGAATTTAATTTTGGGGGGAAATCCCTTAAATTTTGACAATTCTTGGTTGATTTCTAATAAGCCCTCATTGATTATTTCATTGGTGTTTCTAATAAAACCCCCTTTTGTGATGCTTGGACCAAATAAAGGTATGTATTCTTGTGTTAATTGGCATTGATATTATGTCTACACAAGCATTCATTGTAAATATTCACCCATTTTATTATTATCAAGTACTTATTCATATTAATAAATCTTCCCTTCATTTACAAAAATGACTTAACTAATTATTGATGGTGGAGTTATTAAATGGATGATATTGCATTACTATACTTAATATGCTTGGTCATGATAATATGGTTATAGGTCTCTTATCATGGTGACCTGACACCTTTGCACCAGTACCAATTGATGATGGTTCTCTACATGAGAATCCAAAGACACATATTGTTGGCCTTGCTAACTAGAAGGTAAAAAAAAATGTGGAGGAAAATATGCAACTTGATGTCTAAGAACCATGAATCTTGTAATACTATGTTCTTGGATAATTATTCACAAGTAACACATCCATAGATAAATTGAAGACATGGACAAGAAGCTTGAGCATATTCTAATGCAAATCATCGTACTTCATAATAAGGATTGACTCATCCACCTATCCATGGCTATATGGAAATATTAGATAAGATCGAGAGACTACTATTGGTATTTCATCACTACATAGCCTTATCTTTGAAAGATTGATTTTATTGTAAGTAATTATTTCAACCAAGTGAGTGGGCATGTATTCCAAAGCTCTATAGTCACCTTTTAGGTATGGCGGGATGAGCTAAAAGAGATCAAGATTGTTTGTAGTGGTGGTTATATGTTCCAAATTATGCTCAAGTTATTATTGGTCATCATTTCAAGTACTACAAGCAATTGATTTTCCCAGTTACTTTTATTGCAAGGATTTAGATGGAACTCTAGGATTTGGATGGTATCATTTCATCTATATCAAAGTTTTATTTCTTTGGTCATTATATGTAGTTTATCAAGAAGAAGAAAAATGAAAAAATGAGTGATTTTTTAAAACAAATTAAAAAATAAAAAAAAATAAAAATAATAAAAAACAACAATCCAAAAAAAATAGAAAAAGGATTGAAAATGGTAAATAAAAAAATCATCCTCTAGTGAAAACCACTTTGGTGGCACTTTGGGCAATTACCTTGGTGAAAACCTGGCAAACAAGCACCTTGCATAAATAAGCACCATCCATACATCTTTGACTCTTTGGCTTATCCTGCTTCAACATCCATCACATATGTTCTTCATCCTATCATCCTATTTATTCCATCACCCATTCATGCCCATATCATAGTTGGATATTACGTAAGTATCATATTTCCCTTTGGTACTACTTGGCACATTCCTAAGGTTAGTTTTTCCTACCTATATCAAGGTAGTCTATTGCATCACACTGGGGGAATTTGTCTATACTTCGCACATTGGATTGAGTTCTTCTATATCCTTTTAAGTTTATTTCAAAAAATCCAAAAAAACTTGCAAAATCACCTAAAATCCAAAAACATCTAATTAGTTGTGTATTCAAAAATCCAAAACATCTTGGAAACACCAAAAACATCCAAATCTCATCAAAACCCCTAAATAGGTCAAAAATTTAAAAAATTAAAAACATGGTTGTTAAGCTACATTGTCTTTGAGCTTGAACATAGGCAAGGTCATCACTAATGAACCACCGAGATGCATTAGGTCATTCCTTTAGGAGTTTGTTGCAATAAATCAAAAATCCATCAAATTTTCATATCTCATCAATAAATGGTTACTAGTCAGATTCAGTCGAACTAATTCATCTTTGCATGTATAACATAGGAAAGGCCATGATTGATGATCCCCTAAGGCACTAGGTAAGTTCCCCCTTAGGTCTTGGTCTAAACTCAGAAAACAAAAATATATATTTGGACAACTTGAAATCCCAAAACATTCAAAAACATTCAAAAAATCCTAAACAACCTCAAAATAAACTAAAAACCTAAACATTCACATACATCTAAAAAGATCAAAAACAGCTTCAAAACATTGAAAAAACATTGAAATATTCCAAAAATTTCAAAACCACCCATCTCATTTCACTTTCACTCACAATAAAAATCCATCCATAATAAACTAATTTTCATCAACCTTTGGTGAAAAAAAGTGGAAACAAGTGTGGCAATTCATGAAGTGTGAACCTAAATGTAAAAAATATAAAGTCTTGATCATGAGTAAACAAAGTTAGTTAGTGTTTGTATCAGCAGCCTATGAAACAATTAATCTTAGCCAAAACATTTGATAAACATGTCCTAGGATGCATCCTTCCTACAATGGACATCATCATCGGAAATCACCTTAGTTATGTTACTTTGGAAAGAGATACAAATAACATTGACTATTTGTTCATTTTGATCTTTTCTTATGATTTATCTTATTGACCCATTCTGAGGACCTCTCAATGATTTCTATCAAAATGATTTAGAGAGAAAAGAATGGGGCATTGATCATTATCTTTTGTTTTCTAAGCTTGTTGGATGTTCTTGTAAAATAACCTTGGCGAATACTTGCTTTGTTGTGTGTAGGGATGTTGTTTTGAATAAATTGTTGACTATTGCATATACTTTAGTTCGAGATGTTATAAACTTCTAAACTACATTACAATGAGGTTTATGTATCTCAAGTGTGAACAAGGATTATCATATCTATTTAAAGAGTCAAATTCCACCGCACTAGACACAAAGCCATCCTAGTTATCAATATTGTGATGCATCGTGTCTACATATTAAATCAAAAATAGGGAATGAAATGATGAAGTATCCCAAGCCCTAAAGCAAGAAAATCATCAATCTTGTCACCATATCTAATAACTTCTTAAAGAATCGGAGGCTTGTTGGAATTCTAAATCAATCTCAAAATCAATAGTTAATCCATCCTATTCTTTTATCTTTTTTCCACACTAACATGGTATCATGATAGTTAGCAAAAAAATATAATGCATCCATCCTACATCCATAAATGATCAGCATACATACATCTTGCAATAATCATATCATAATCACATCATGTCATATCACATAGAAAATACACAAAAAGAAATGCATTCATCTCATATCATGGACATTCTACATCATCATCACATATCATATAGAAAAGATATTGAAAATGAAAGTAAATCATCCATCACATTGCATTCATATCATAAATCATACATCACATCACATCACATCATTGGCACAAATAGAGGTACACATCCATAACATAAACATCTACATCCATAACATAGTGTGTGCATCCATAAATAATCATAAAGCATCACATAAAATGAAACATCACATCAATAAAGTACTACATCAAATCATCTCATCTATATATCATCATCAAAATGTGACTATCATGATACAAACTAAATCAACTGCATGTAATATCATCAAAAGTGGGTATACATGAGGCGATCAAAAATCAGCCAATGAATGTATATACATATCCATATCATGGTTGTACATCAAAAATATGTTTATAAGTGCAGAACTATCCTCTGCTCTACCTATTGTCATGATGTGATTAATCCTGGTGACCAACCAAAGGCTATTGGTGGCTGCTACCCACAAGCTAACGAACTAAAGGGGCACCTCCCAAACCACTGGGTTCCACTCTACTCTGATGTGAAAAATCTTACTGTCATTGATGAGGAGAGACATCTCTATAGTACAAGGTCCTATAATAGGTAGCCTCCATCATAGCCTATCCATATAATTGTGCTAAAACCACCTAGCCATGTGCCTGTTGAGTCTAGATAGCTGCAACCTCTAGCTATTGTCAATGACCTATCTCCTAAGCTAACTAGATTGCTAGCTGCTACACCTGTTGACAGTCTTGGTCACACTCTCCTATAACCTGTTATACCTGTTGAAGCGCCTAGTCATGCTCTTGTCTCAGGCGATCCCTCTCAGCAGTAAGAGCCTATATTTGTGCATCCTACAAATTAGGACCCTATGGCTACTATTGTTGATGCTAGTGTGGTTGTGCTTGTTGTAAGGGTTGAATCAAAGGAACATGTCACATCACCTATCCCACACCCTAATCTCACTATTGCTATTGGTGTCCATCTTTGGGCACCTGATTGTCATGACCATCCTAGGGAGGTTATTGTTATCCTCTTCCCTGTCCTCTAATTTGTCTCTAACTACTACCTCTATCGAGAACCTCTCCCCCTATCGATTATGTCAACCAAACCAAAGCATGCTAAAGGAACCATGCATCATATGCAAGTGTGGTCCTTGCATCATATGGTTCACTAACATAAACCTAGTTGTGGTACAAGGGCTTGAAAGTCATCAATTACCACCTATGGTAGGACATGTTGTCCCCAGACTGTCTCTATAACAACCCATGTAAATATAGCTCTATATGTGAGTTGCACCACATCCTGCACCTCACCAAACTGGCGAGCCACTCAATTTGGTAGGTACCTCTCTACCATGGTTTTCTCACAGCCTAGGGTGTATTTGCTTTGGCAAGCATAAAATAGTTGCTCCTAGTCATCGTAACAGGGATGGGCCTAGATCCATGACCTCCATCTAAAAATGGTCATGTCATTGATCACTTACCTCCCATAGGTGATGCACGTGGTACTTGTGTATTCTAGTGTAGTCATGGCTCCATATCTATAAATAGCGGGCTAATCAAGATCAATGTCAACAAGTGTAGTGATAAGTCAAAGCATAGTAATATGCTCCCAAGCCCAACTGTGCAGAAGAGTGACACGGGTTCCTATAGCCTGCCCCCTCAAGTACACAACCTAATGCATGTCATGGTATAAAGAGGCAAGTATAATGGGGCCCCAAGCATAGAGTGTCATCCTCTGGACCATAACAACCCAAGCGAGTCCCCAACCGAAGCTAAATCCTCTACCGTGTCTATCAAATACCAATACTCCAAAAATTAGTGCTTTGATAACCAAGGTCAAATCTAGCACGTGCCCTCTATAATCCCGTAAGTCCATCTAGTGGTTTTCAACCCAAATGGTCTCCTACCCAAGCATGTCAAAAATCACGTCCATCCTAGAATCGGTGTCCTAAATGACTCTCTCTCCCGATGGATGGGAACTCGTAGAATGTGCCACACATCCTCTAGTGTGACTATGACCTCTCTAATAAGAAGATGAAATGAAGAGGTCTCACTATGTCAGCACTCCACTAGTGTAATCATCATAGCTAGATGTGTCTGGATCTCTAGTATATGTACTACAAATCAGAGTTTGATCACTCTAAGGAAAAATTTCTCGTCATCCCCAAAATGGTGAATGTGAGATAGAATGCTAGGTCGACACTCACAAGAAATTATCAGTCGAATGATCTCCTACACGCACAAAGCGAACCGCATTAAGTTTTCTAAAAATGATAAAATTTAGAGTCTAAAACCCTAAATCAACAATTACATGCCAATTTACAATTGTTTCGATCTGGTAACTGCAATTGTGTCGCAATTTGACAATTACATCACTCTATACAATTGCATGTTGGCATTCAACTATGACACTGGGGAAAAATTACTCGTTACACCACTATTTTATAATCACGCCACAATTTCACAATTGCGATGCTAGACCAAAATAATGAATTGTGCCACTATTTGACAATAGCAATGCTATAAGTTGCAATAGCGATCCTAGACCTAAATTACACATAGCGATGTATTATGTCAAATGCGTTGTTTTAGTGTAATTGTGCCAGCAACCTTGACAAAGGCATCACAATACAACAATGCAATTATCTGACCTAATTCAACACATAATAAATGCATAAAAATGCAAAAAAATGAGAAAAATTTGGGAATGCGTATAGAGGGTCCTACATCGGTCGGTTGTTGGTACTCTCGTACCCTATCCACAAGATGTTGGGAAACATAGTATCAACCATATCATCAAAAGGTTAGAGTAAAATAAGTAGGATCTCTGTAAAGAAGTGAGTGCAAATGAATTGAAAATGACCACTTAACCTATATTTAAGCCTAAAAATTAGGGTGGGAAAATGGGATTTTTAATCCTTTTAATCATTTTTTGAACTATGAAGCCTGTTTTAAGGAATTTTTTAGGCTTGTAATCCTTTTTCACATCTTGGAGTTTATTTTCTACACTTGAACCTATGATAAATCTTTGTCGCAATAATCTTAATTATTTAGTTGAATGTCATTAATATCCCCCTTTTATTAAATGAGTAAATTGTTTAATGAAATTCCTAATTTCTTCCAGCATGCACAATTAAGTAATTTCTTAAATTACTTAATTAGCTAATTTCTCTCATCCTCCCACTTGCAAGGGAATATTCCCATGGAATATTCCTTTGTAACCAACTCTCTCCAAAGGGAATATCTTGTAACAACTTCCTAATTTTTAGGAAGTGTGCTTCTTCAAATCAATGAGAGCCATTGATTGAAATCATTCATCCTTGTCAACTTTCATTCTCATCTAATGATGGGAATCCTTGATCCATGACATCTCCTCACTTTTTTTTTCATCTATTGATTGATCAAATCAATCCTAACCATTGATTCAACTATTTTTCCAATAAATGGTCCTCATTTCTATGAGAAAAGGATCCACTTTCATTTAGAGTAACTATACTATACTAAATTTTAGAGCATTTTCTACAAGTATTTTATCATTTAGCATTCATTTTAGTTAATCTTTGTGTCCATTGTAGCTTATCTTGCATCCATTTTCATCAATCTTCATGAATGCCATCCATTTGAAAGCTTGTTTCAATCTAGGGATTGGGAAAGGGTTGACATTCCACATCAATATAGCACCAATTCCCCAATGGGATGAGGTTTGAGGCATTAGATTAGTTTCCATTATTCATTTCTAGTTAGTTTCTTGTTTAATGGCTTCTTTGTTTGATGTTTTCAAGTATTTCATTAGGATCTTGACTTAACTAGTTAGATCTTGGTTTATTTATTATGAATCAACCATGTTTAGATTAGGTTATGATCATGCTCACAATACATCATCAAGCCTTGTTCTCAAGACTCATTTCTTTCAACCTCAATTACACTTAAGAGAGGTTTTAATGTAGTATTTTAAAGTAATTAGATTATTTAATTTAATTAATTAGGTATCATAGAAAAATGAGTTACACATTCGTGGGATTCTATTTTTTCCTTATCCTCATAGATTTGGAAACTTGGATAAGCAATCTCTTGATATTTATTTTTTTCCTTATCCACATCTTTGTCAAATTTGGAAACTATAAGGCCATATATTTTGCATCTCTTTCCTTCCATTGAACATCAAAGAAAGTCATTTTGAACTCTTAAATTTTTATTAGATACTAACTCTATTTTGATATTTTATTTCGATATCATTTCCATTTATAGTTTTAATAATTATATCCATTTGCTAAATTATAGGTTACACATTTTTTTATAAATTATAATAGAGGTTCACACAAACTATTATCTAGATCATCTCCACACTATCATGAAAATCAAGGTAAGCTCTATCAAATTTTGTAAGAAATCTAGTCAAGGATTTGCATTTTGAATTGCCTCTAAAGTCAAATTGGGTGATTTCATTAGCTACGAGGAGTCCTTTTCTAAGCTACCCAACTCTAAAAAAAACTAATTTTATTTTTTATCTTGGGTGGGGAGGGGGCCTATGTAATTTGACTCTCCCACTAGTGATACTTTACATTGTATTATCTACCATATATTGAGAGTATTAGGGTTGTGGTAATTTACCCTAAGAGTAGATAATGTGAGGACCATTCTTAATATAATGAATAAGTAGCTCCTTTTACTCGTAAAGATGGTATGGAGAGGATGGATAAAATTCTTTCAAGATTGGATTTGGTGAACATTATATTACCAAAATCTACACTTGAACTCTCTTTTCTGGGCCCCTAAGTTCCAAAAGCAAGTTATTTAGAAAAAAATTATTAAAAATATTTATACATGTAATCATTTTATGAATAACATTTATATATCAAAATAGTTACAAATTAAACATTACTTAACTAACATAATTTTATAATTATTACTACCATATAAAATGTAAAGGTTATCTGCCCATGTGTCAAAGATAGGGTCAATGTGCCAAGTTGGCCAGTTTGACACATGGGAAAAAGTAGGTGTCATCATGTGACATGGGTCATAGTCTAAACCACATGTTAGCCATCCCAATTAGAGGAAGTGTCGCCATACCATGATGGATATTCTATCAGGAAGCTTTGGCTAAAGATATGGTAGTTAATCCCACATGAAGCAAAGGTCTTGAATGGAATTCAATGAGAGCTGACAAAGCTCAAATCCAAAGGAGAGCCCATTTTGGAACATGTGGATAAGACATTTTTAATTGATATCATAGGAATGGAGTGATGGTAAGTGCACACTTGGAATTCATAGTACTCCCATTCATCAAATGAAGGAGTCGAGAATGGAGGTAGATAAAATAGGCATTAAAGATGTAAGTTGGCCTCTCGCAGTCGGTGTTGGATGGTGCTTGATTTAAAAGTAGAACCTCGGGATTTTCTTGCACACAAAATGGAGACCCCTATCAAGCTAAAGTGTGCAAAGAAGGAGGAAACGTTTATGGGTTTCATCTCAAATCAGAGGTTGAAAAACATCTACCTTAATAATGGAAATTTGTGCCTCGAAGCAGTCTGGATGGTGCTCAAGTGGAGGTTATACTTTTCAAGCAACAAAATGAAAGAAAACACTGACATGTCATTGCAATTTCTGGTGTCGCTGTTGGATTTGAACATCCCAAAAGTGAGGTTCTTGGTTTTGTTGTAGATGGTGTTTGAAGCTGCAGTGTTGGTGGAGGACCTAGACATGGTGGTAGTGGCAAGGCCCAGAGTGGGGATACCTCTTCTAGATGACATGGCAAAAATGTTCCAATAAGGAGTTCAGGTGGACTGGCAACCATTCATTATGGATGTGGATGGAGAGAATTTGGTGCTCCATAGACACTAGGTAGTGATTGGAGTTGACTTCTTGAGCAAACAGTTGGGGTTGGATGAGGTGGAGGGTCTTCAATGGTATAGAGAATTCACGGACGTAGTAGAATTGATGAGCTTCTATGAAGACGATGATTGATTGCACAGACTGGTGGCTAGCAAGAGGTTTTGTGGGTGGTGGTTAGACGAATAGTAGGCTAGATAGTAAGAATATAAAAAAAAATTGTAATTCATGCAAATCCAATGGTTGGCTCGGCCCAAATGCTTGAGAAACCAATAGATGTAATTTTTTTTAATATTAATATGCATCTCGACTACATTTTACTTATCAAAAAATAAAATTAAAGGTTATCAATTCAAGATAATTAAATTATAAAATTGAATCCTACTAAAATTATAATATAATTTGAATTTAAAAATCAAGATAAATAATTAATACTGACATAAAGATAAAAAAAAAAATTAATTATTTGAACTAAGTGTTCTTTAGCTTAGTGTTTAGCATAAATATAAAGCATAAAAAATATTTAAATAATATATTCAAATTATAGATTACAAATTTCATGTCCCCTTTCTAATTTTAGCACTTACTATTTTTAGTCAACTCGATTTCCTAAAATAGCAAGTCAACTTATACGAATGAACCAAGAAAGTTAATTTTTCAAAATGAATTAATTAAATTATCCTTGGTGAAAAATTAATACATTTTTCATAAAATATTATTGGGTTCCAAGGTGGGCATGACCTTTTGAAAAAAGAAAATTATTTATGATTTAGGTTTTTATTGGTGTAAGTTAACAGTTGATTTTTGGTAGATTGGAGTGGATTGTTTTTATGGTGATTTTACTCATAGCATCGGGAGTTACAATCTTGGAATGCAATATTCCCTCTCCTAGGCATTGGGATTTGGGTGCCCATGTTGGTTCTAGAAATGGTGCTTGAATATTAATTATTTTAGATTCAAAGATTTATTCATTATATGCATTGTTTCCTTTCATAGGTTGTGACTTTCCTTCAGAGGCTGATAAACTAGTGTTGGAAGAATCTCCAAGGTTGGTAAACCAAGGGAATTGAGGCTTAAAGATAGTGGTCCCTAAGGGTCTCTTGGGGAAATTTCATCCATAAGTTGCATTGGTGATTGAAGTTCTAATTTGTTTGCTCATTTTGTCAAATAGTTGGCAGGAGTTGTGTAGTTTAGAGTCCAAAGTATAATTTTTAGTATTTCAATTTGTATTGTTGTTATCAATAAAAAATATCTCTATATTAGAAGAATTTCTTATGTATTTTTCTATCTAGAATAATTGATAATAGGGTTAGTGCAAGATCATGGGGGTCCAAACTAGGCCCTTAAGTGGCAATGAAATTCAAAAAATATAGTTAGGCAACTTGACATAAAAGTTTGAATAAGCTATTAACATAATTTGAAAAATATGTAAGAATAGAATTTGTAGCAAATTGAATTTTTCTAAGATACTATTCCTTTTTTAGAAAAAAGTAAATCTATTTGGTGAAAATTTGAAATTTCAATGCAATAGTACTAAATTTTCAAGAAAAAATAAAATTCAAGTGTATGTCTGACCAACCTAAGTACAAGCAAAAAATAATATATTTATTTGAAACTTTCAATATAAGTAGAGGACACATGCTTGGATGTGCTGAATTTTTTTTGTATTTTTTTCCAAGTAAATAATTAGTTATGATTTTTTATTAAAACTTTTTTTAAATATTAAAACTTGTTTGTCTGACCTCCATAACTTGGTCAAAAAATTATGAAATTCATTTTTTCTTTTTTTTTAATCCTATAGTATGGGAAGCATAGAATATGTTGCATCTTCCAGATTCAAAAAATGTGAAATCATTTAAGAATTATAGATGTTTTTCAATCAGCCTATGAATTAGGACTTTAGTCAAAATGTATATATAAAATCAATAATAAATATCTATTTAACTCCAAATAAGGAATATCTTATATTTTTTTAAAGCTAACAATTTTCTCAATAAACCCTTTTTGTTTCATCAAATTTGGATAAAAAAAGTCATCTACCACTTTTGGGTCATATTGCCACATTTTGGACCCCCATGATCCTACACTCACTCAATAGTTTGATTTGTGTGGAGTTTACTTTGGCTTTCAGTCGTGTGCTAGATTTTCTAGGTTGAGTTTTATTTATATGTATTAATAAAAACAATGATGTAAATTCATGTTCAAATCGGTAATGAATCTTTTCTCATCAATTACTTATTATTTAATCATAGTTTGGAGTTTTTGGTGCATTTTATTTTATACCTAATTTTCTCTATTGTGAAGATTTCCAATTCAAACTTAAAATATTTAAATTGAGGGATATTACATTGGCATTAGAGTCATGATCTTACCATCTTGATTTTTTGTTAGTATTTATGCAGCTAAGTGATAGGGAAAAGTAGTATTTACGGTGAGAGAAAATAAAGAGCTTTCTAATAACCCCCATTTGAAAAAGATTTAATTTGAAAATAAAAAGAGTAAAGATATAGTTGATGCAAAGGAAATGCATAATAAATTCCTACAAGATCTACAAAGCAATAAAAAATAAACTATTGATAGTCTTGTAGAGACAAGGGAGGTGATGAGATTGATGGCAAAAGGCTCCAAAATCCATTTTCACCTAAGGAAAAAGGGAGAACTTCAGAGTTTCAACAAAGAACTTCTAAAACTTCCAAATTAATTTTCCTACCTGAAGGTGATCGTAGAACATATAATCCCCCTTCCAATACCATGGAAGAATTATCAAGTGAGCTAGCATCCATTAGAGTATCCTATGATAATCAAGATGAAGGATTCAAAAATTCAATCCCTTACATTGATTATGTCACTTAGATGCAAAGAATGGTGACTGTAAGGGGTTACAAATATCACCAAGATTCTATTGGAAGGGAACTCAAGAGTAAAATTAATAAACTCTCAGCTCCTACCTTTGACAAAACAAAAAAATCTCAGCTAGAGCCTGGTTATAAAAGTTATAGACCTATTTCACACTCAGTCCCATGAAGGAGTTATTTATGACTAGTGGTATCATGGTATGACCACTCAAGGCCATAGTCAGGTAAATGTTTTTATTATTTTAGTCAAAGGTTGATAGATATATTTGAACTCAAGGGTATGTGTAGGATCATGATGGGCCAAAAAGTGGCAATATGATGGGTATGTGGCTGATGACTTTTTTTTACCCAAAATTGATGAAACGAAAAAGGTTTTTAAAGGAGATTCTGAACTTTCCACCAATATAAATTATGCTTTACTTTGAATTTAATAATTAATTATTATTCATTTTCTATTTGAATTATGACTAAAGTCCTGATTGATAGGCTAATTGAAAAAAATCTATAGCTTTCAAACGGTATCACATTTTTTTAATCCAAAACATGGGTCACATTCTATGTTTCGTATACTATAGGATTAAAAAAAGAAAAATTCAATTTCATGAAGTTTTGACCAAGTTAAGGTGGTCAGACATACGAGTTATTTATATTTTTTAAAAGTTGTAATAAAAAATTCATAATTAATTATTTACTTGGAAAAAAATTACAAAAAATATGCATCACATTAGGACATGAGTCCTCTACTTATATATAAAATATTATAAAAAATATTATCATTTTATTGTGGTTAGGGTGGTCGCAACACCTACTTTTTTTCCCAAATTTAAGTACTACTACATTGAAATTTCAAATTTTCACCAACTAGTTTTTTTTTTTAAACAAACCTAGTAGTTTAGAAACTACATTCAATTTGTTATAGATTCTATTCTTACATTTTTTTGAAATAATATAGATAACTAATTCAAATTTTTACGTCAAGTTGCTTAACTTTGATTTTTCTGTTGTTTTTGCCACTTAAGGGCCTATTTTTTCCATGTTGATCCTGCACATACCCTCAAGGATGAAGAGCATTTTAAAGAGTTATCTAGTTTGAGGCAAACACATTCCTTTTAATGAGTATGTTGAGAGATTTCAAAAGGTTGTTGTTATGGTGTCTAATATGTTAGAAAAGAGGATCATATACCTCTTCCTTGAGGGCCTTGAAGAACCTATTAAGGTTCTAGTTAAGGCATTCTCACCAACTACCTTGCAAAAATAAATCAAGAGGAGCTTACAACTTGAAGTTTCCATGCTCAAGAAAGCAAGTTTTCACTGATCCAAACCACCAAATCCATGGCAGCATGAAGGGAATTTTCAAAAAAGGACTCCTTCAATTCCTCCACCAAAGAATGTGTCAAACATAGTTGGTAAGAAAGTGGATGAAGTGAAAAAATATGAACTTCGAAGGAAAAAAACTTTTGTTTTTTCTTGTAGAGAACTATGGGCACTAGGACATAGATGTTTAGGGAAAATACAAGTGCATTTTATTGAGGTGGTTTCATATTTAGATACAAATGATAATGAGGAATTCCATGACACCAAAGAGGAAGTAGAGTTAGAGAAAGAAAGAGAAACTAGTAAGGGAGTTACCATAGCAACCTTATTTGGAGCACCTAGATACCATCCTTTTAGAGTTTGGGGATTTATAGCTTGTCAAAGGAAAAACATCCTCATCAATAGTGGTGAACCCATAACTTTATAGATGGGGCTTATGTATCCAAAAGAGGATTGAAGACATAAAGATTCTAAGGATTCAGTGTTACTATTACTGATGGTTTTACTATACCATGCACTTGTGTAGTTTGACAACTCAAAATGAATCTAGGGGACTATGAGGTATGTGATGATTTTTATGTAGTTGGAATAGGATAAAATGATATTGTTTTAGGTGTTAAATGGTTGCATGCTATTGGAGGATACTACATAAACCATCAAACCATGGAGTTCAAGTTTCAATCCAATGAGAAATAAGCCTTGTTAAGAGGCCTATCCAATGGAGCTCCCAAAATAGTTTCAACTAATAGGATGGAGAGGACTTTCTAAAGGGGACAAGTAGTTTGGGTAGAAACAATATTTATCCACACTACAAGCTCTTCCAAGAAACAAGGTAAAAATCATCTTGAAATTTAATAAATTCTTGATAAGCATAATCTTATTTTCAATGATTTTCCTCTGGGGTTACCACCAAATAGGGCATTTGAGTGTCTTTGAATTAGAATAGGGTTTCAAACCTATAATCACTACTCCCTACTATCACCCAAGGGGTTATAAGGAGGAGATAGATAAAAACCATCCAAGAGCTTCTTGACATGGGGTTTATAAGGCCTAAATTTAGTCCATTTGCCTCTTTTATAGTTTTTGTGAAAAATAATAAGGATGGCACAATGATAATGTGCATAGATTATAGAGACTTAAATAAGAAACCCATTAAGAATAGATATCCCATCCCAAAGATAGATGAACTTATTGATGAGTTGCATGGAGCAATTTTTTTTCAAAAATTGATCTAAGGTCAGGTTACCACCAAATCCACATGAGGAAAGAGGATGTTGAGAATACTTCTTTCCAATGTCACTATTGCCACTTTAAATTTCTTTTCATGTCATTTGGTCTCACAAATGCACCTAAAAATTCAAAAGAGCATTTGGAAAATTTGGATACAATTTTGGGTATCTTGGAGTAACAATCTTTTTATGCTAAGTTATCTAAATGTGAATTTTGGATGACTAAAACTTTATGATTGGTACATGTCATAAGTTTTCAAGGTGCTCAGGCTGACTATCAAAAGATTTGGGCTATCATAGATTGACCTCCATCCACCAATATTACGCATTTGAGAGGTTTCTTTGGGATATGCAATTATTATAGAAGATTTGTCAAAAGGTTTTTCTTAGCTTACTAGCCCTTTGACTAATTTGACTAAGAAAGGAGATTTTTTTCAACTAAAGAAGCTCAAAGTACATTTGAAAAGCTCAAAAAGGTAATGAGTTATGCCTAGTGCTTGCAATTCCTATTTTTTCTCTTCCATTTTTTATTGAGTGTGATGCATCTGGGGAAAGTATTTGAGATTTCCTAACTCAAACAGAACATTCAATATATTTTTAGAGTAGGAAACTAAACTAATTGGAAAGAAGATACTCTATTTATACAAAGAAATGTTAGCAATTATGCATGCACTAGACAAGTTCAGGAAATATATTATTTGTGGAAAGTTTATGGTTAAGACTTATCACAATAGTCAAAAATTATTTTTGAATGATCACCAACATAAATGGGTGAGTAAAATGCAAGCTTATGATTTTGAGATTGAGTATATTAAAGGGAAGAAAAATGTAGTTTTTGATACTCTTTCTAGGAATCCCTCTTTGTGTTTTATTTCTACTACCACTATTGATTGAAAAATATCCATAATTTCATAATATGTTAAGGATTCATTTTCCTCTAACATCTTGGATGGGAAAGTGGAAGATGATAGCTACACCATTATTGATGTATTAATCTATTACAAGAATAGGATATAATCGTTGTAGAGGAGGGGGGTCAGGTGCTCAAGACCCCAGGTCATGGGAGCGCCTCAAATGATAGGTTTCCCTAATCTACCTCAACCTAGATGAAAAGTATAGGAAATTGCAAAGTGTTTAAGGTAGAGAAAGAAGAGCACTTTTCCAAAGCCTGGAATGTACCCCAGATAGATCTCTTCCAGAGGATGGAAGCATGAGACATGGATGATAATGTAGCACGATGGTGTCTCAATGGGGTGTTGGCGTCCATATAGACAGAAAGTGTGAAACATGGCTTAAAACTATAAAGAACCTACTAACTGCTTAATAGATGAGGTTTGATACGAACACAAAAAGTAAAAGCTACTAAATAGAAAAACAACAAGAAGAATACTTTAACTACTTGAATCATGAAATGACAAAGAGGGTGAGGAAATCACACCTTCCTACCCATGATTTAATTATCTCAAGCTCTTCACTTCAACACAAAACTATGCATAGCAAAGAGGAAAAATGTTGGGGTTGTTTTAAGAAGATTGCCATAGTCAGTCCCCCACTTTGGTGTTCCCACCTCCATGAACAACCAATATAGCAACGATGAGAGAAATATGATAAAGGAAAGAAATAAAAGGAAGAATACCAAGCAATGCTAACAACAATATGCTAAGTAAAGTGAGATAGAAAGATATCACCTACAATCACATGCATTCAAGGAAAATGAGAGATGGAAAGAGCTCGCAAGCCCAGAAAGTTGATGTTTCCACAACAACAAAGAAGGAAATCTTGCAAGACACAAATTTTCAACTCCAATGGTGGTACAAGTGTTGTGAGTGAAGTGAGGTATGAAATTGTGATGAAGATCAAGTGAAGTCTCAAGAACTATCCAGAAGATGAATTGAATGAATGAGATAGTGTTTTGAAGATGAAATGGGAGCCAAAGGAGTTGTTCAAGGTTGGTCAAAGGGGAAAAGTCACTATGCTTCATCAGTAATGGAGAAGTGTAATACCTCTATAGATTCCAAAGGAAGGAATCCTATCAGGATGACAACATGCCGCACAGACATCCATGTGCTACCCTTGCATCCCTGACAGAAATTCCCTCATTGACACTACAAAAAGTTTCCAAATGGATGGAGAGTGGATGGAGGACATGGAATAGCATCTTTGGGTTTAATTTTTATAAGGTAAGGGGTGAAAATTAATTTCATTACATTTTTCCCCCACTTTAGTGAGCATAAGCAACGAATGCATGGTAAAGTAGATAAAAAAAGTTTTTAAAAAGTATACCTAAACCATCGAGGAATCAAACCGCAACTTGACAGACCCAAATGCAATCAAGAAGAGTGAGATGGCATTCATAGGTACTGACGGTCCCAAGGAGAGTTGACCAAATGCATCACTAGGTCTACAAAGTTCTGGAATGAGGTAGAACAGAAGGCTCTACAGGTGCTCAGTCCTATAGAGTCAAACAACTAGATTCAGGAAATCTTATCACAATAGTCAAGAATGATCACCAACATAAATGGGTGCTTATGATTTTGACATCCTACTACCACTACCATAATGCATTTTCCTCTAAGGATGGGAAAGTGGAAGATGATAGGTACACCATTATTGATGTATTAATCTATTACAAGAATAGGATATACTCGTTGTAGAGGAGGGGGGTCAGGTGCTCAAGACCCCAGGTCACGGGAGGGCCTCAAATGATAGGTTTCCCTAATCTACCTCAACCTAGATGAAAAGTATAGGAAATTGAAAAGTGTTTAAGGTAGAGAAAGAAGAGCACTTTTCCAAAGCCTGGAATGTACCCCAGATAGATCTCTTCCAGAGGATGGAAGCACGAGACATGGACGATAATGTAGCACGATGGTGTCTCAATGGGGTGTTGGCGTCCATATAGATAGAAAGTGTGAAACATGGCCTAAAACTATAAAGAACCTACTAACTGCTTAATAGATGAGGTTTGATACGAACACAAAAAGTAAAAGCTACTAAATAGAAAAACAACAAGAAGAATACTTTAACTACTTGAATCATGAAATGACAAAGAGGGTGAGGAAATCACACCTTCCTACCCATGATTTAATTATCTCAAGCTCTTCACTTCAACACAAAACTATGCATAGCAAAGAGGAAAAAATTTGGGGTTGTTTTAAGAAGATTGCCATAGTCAGTCCCGTGCTTTGGTGTTCCCACCTCCATGAACAGCCAATATAGCAATGATGAGAGAAATATGATAAAGGAAAGAAATAAAAGGAAGAATACCAAGCAATGCTAACAACAATATGCTAAGTAAAGTGAGATATAAAGATATCACCTTCAGTCACATGCACTCAAGGAAAATGAGAGATGGAAAGAGCTTGCAAGCCCAGAAAGTTGATGTTTCCACAACAACAAAGAAGGAAATCTTGCAAGACACAAATTTTCAACTCCAATGGTGGTACAAGTGTTGTGAGTGAAGTGAGGTATGAAATTGTGATGAAGATCAAGTGAAGTCTCAAGAACTATCCAGAAGATGAATTGAATGAATGAGATAGTGTTTTGAAGATGAAATGGGAGCCAAAGGAGTTGTTCAAGGTTGGTCAAAGGGGAAAAGGCACTATGCTTCATCAGTAATGGAGAAGTGTAATACCTCTATAGATTCCAAAGGAAGGAATCCTATTAGGATGACAACATGCCACACAAACATCCATGTGCTACCCTTGCATCCCTGACAGAAATTCCCTCATTGACACTACAAAAAGTTTCCAAATGGATGGAGAGTGGATGGAGGACATGGAATAGCATCTTTGGGTTTAATTTTTATAAGGTAAGGGGTGTAAATGGGGAATTTACAAGGGGTGAAAATTCATTTCATTACATTTTTCCCCCACTTTAGCGAGCATAAGTGTCAACGAATGCATGGTAAAGTAGATAAAAAAAGTTTTTAAAAAGTATACCTAAACCATCGAGGAATCAAACCGCAACTTGACAGACCCAAATGCTCAAGAAGAGGAGATGGCTTCATAGGTACTTGGTCCCAAGGAGAGTTGACCAAATGCATCATAGTCTACAAAGTTATGGAAAGGTGAACAAAAGGCTCTATAGGTGCTCAGTCCTATAGAGTCAAACAAAGATATCCTGCAAGATGAAAGTGCTTTATACATCCTCTTACTTGCAAAGGAGGCACCCCAAGTGCTCGATTCTGAGGGAAGCCCAATGTGAAAGGTTCCACAAAATTTAATAGGCTCTCACAGATGGTCAGTCCTACAAGGAAATCTCAAGGTCCTCGAATCTCCAAGCTTGATTGAAAAAGCAGCTTCACAGGTCCTACAAAGCAACATGTTAATCCGCAGACAAACAGTCAATAACTAAAGGAGAAGCTTTCAAAAGGGGACCCTTGGGAACCCTTCAAAAGAAGAGGGGTCCACTCAAGGGACACTCTATTTTGAAAGATAATTGACATTTTTTGCAAATTATTCTAGCATCAAGGGATCCTTTTAAAAAATCTATTTCATTAAGGAATTCGAAAGGACGAATACTCCCTAGCGTAAGGGAAAACTTTTAGACTTCTTCATCAAAAAAAGTACTCCCTTCACATAGGAAATTTTTTAGATTCTTTCTCTACGAAACTGTGATAAAATAAAATATCCACTAGGGGTCCTTGTTGAAGAACAAATTTTTCAAAAAATAAAGGATTTTCAATGAGGGATTTTTTGGCCACCAAATACACCTTTTGAAAATTGAAGCAATATTAAAACCCCCTTAGGATGGTGTGTGATGAACACAAAGGAACGTGAAATCCTAAGGAGAGAGAAGAAAGTAATGTTGTGGCCTGTGATATATGAAGATATGTAACCATGGAAATGTTGTCACACACACAAGGGATAACACATAGACACCACAACACCACGAAACAAGGAAAAAGGAGAGAAAGGTGAAAAGACAACATAAGAAAAAATAAAGACAAGAGACAGGGGGTCTGATATTTCAAGGTCAAAACTGCTCATAGATATAGATAGATAGATATAATATAATAATATATATGAACTATCATCAATCCCCTACTATGTCAGGTCATGAAGAAGGGCATGCGAAAAAAAAAAAATTGGGTCAACATGGAAGGGAGGCCTAAATGCCCCCAACACTTTTCATCATCCCTAATTGTCAAAAATAAAGGCACAATAGAGGAAGAATGATGTAACAAATAGAAGAAGTTTATGACACAAAACACTTCTATATCCAAGCACCTACAAGGGTGACAAGGGTCCTCCAAGAACATGTAAAACAAGCACAGGGGGAAACACAACACACACAAATCTAATCTATAGGTAAAGAAGAGGTGCCCTCCTAGTCTTCATCGACCAAGAGGTTGTTGTTCTCCCTATCTAGATCATTATAAGGGGAAGGAGGACGAGCCTATAGGGGTGGGATAGCAAGGGGAGAAAACCTCAACTCTCCTTCGATAAGAGCTGAGGAAGAGGGCCCCTTGAGGTCTTCTTCACTCAAATCCTATGAGGTAAACATCATTTATTTTACAAAAGTCACCAAAAAAGCCAAGACATCGTCTACCAAGTTGAACATGCACTTGACAAGAGTTTCATGTGTCAACTAAGTAGGCGATGAAGGAGGAACCCAAGATTCACTACCAACCTCACTGAAAGACTCAGGGGTAGTGACAAACTCTAAGGATGTCAGGGTTGCCTCCATCACTAAGACAGTGCAAGCCAAAGTGGAACTAGATTATGAAGAAGGCGATCTCTTCTTTTGACCCCCATTAGAAGAAGTATCATCCTCCAACTTTTTCTTCATCAGAGGATGTGATATCCCCACAAATGAAGTGGAAGGTGAGGAATAATTAGAGAAAATTGTAGTGGGCATCACCTAGGTATTTGGCATATCCACGAGCTTGGGAAAAGGTGGGATGTTTAGAAGGGACATTAGAAGAGGAGGCTCAATCAAGGGAGTGATGAATACTTGCACCCTTTTAGGGTGAGGATCATCCACATTCTTAGAGGGAGTTGGAAGCAAGATTGAGGTATCAGGAACTGAAGCAAAAGGGGTGGAAGAGGAGGACATAGCAAAGGATACCGAAATAGGAGCTTTTGGCTCCCCTTCCTCCTTCTGCAAAGTAGCTTGATCAATGGCTAGAGCCTTCCTCCAATGCTTATGCTCACACACAAGGCGGTTTCCTCGGCTCTAAGAGCTAGAGGCTGCAGCTTGAGGAGGAGCATGAGACTGTTGTTCAATCATTAGAGTATCCACCATAGCCATTTCTAATGGAGGGAGTGACTCCTGGATAGAAATAGGAGGAAGAGATGCAAGAGTAGAGATAAAAACAAGTGGTGAAGTAGCTCCAAGTGCCTCAGCAGTGATCCTCTTCCCATTCACTACCCTAGAGGTAGGAGTAGTAGGAGGCCATGGAGGTCAAGGCATAGAGGCAACTCCATGGGGACCCTTCCCCTTACCTACAAGATGGGACAAGGAACAGATAGGAAGGCTGAACACCTAACACTTGGCCTTCTGCCAAGCGGGCACCATTGGATTCCCCATGAGACACATAGGGGTGAAAGTTGAAGGCACCACAGTAGGGTAAGAGGAAAAGGTAGGTGGAACTATAGAGGAAGGAAAAGAAGGTTCTTGAGTGTGAGCAGGCCTCCCCTTCCCTTTCTGAGAGGAAGAAGCAACCTATTGTTGTGCTACAGGGTAAGTCATTTTTGGTTTCACCTTGCCCCCAATATTATATTTAATTTAATTTTGATAAAGTAGGTTCGTTCCTGGAGGAAGTGGACCCATCAAGGAGGCCAAAAATGATCTAGTGAATATCCCCCACACAATACCAACAACTAATATCCAATGTTGTGCATGACATGTACCACACCTTAATGAGAGAATTTTAGACATTTATGAATAACAGAAGCAACTTCGTTCATGAAAAACTAGCCACAAGATCCCTAGCTTCACTCTAAACAATTCAAATTCTGGAATGATGTCAAAGATGGTATTCACAACCCTAGATCCCACTAGGACAAAAAGAGTTGTAGAACCATAAGGAGCAAGAGAGAGGCCATCATGGGTACTTATAGTGGCCTTCGTCTTTTCGTATTTCTCTCTATGTAATGAATTTAGCAAAATATTATCCTCCTAATGAAATTCATATGACTCGTGGGGTCTACAAGGACTCTTGTCACAATGTTTCCATTAACACAAGTGGGAATATATAGATGAGAAGCTTTGTTATTCATGGGTAGATCCTGCGATGTGAAAGATATATCTAGTGAACCAGTTGCAGGTTGAGGGAGAGGGTTGTGAGTAAATGAAACCATGTTTATGTATGTTGAGGCCTCGGGAGAAGAACCAAAAGGATCAATAATCAAATTCATAGGGTGAGATGGAAATGAGTCTGTATAAACTTGCAATTCACTGTTCACCTTTGCCACCAACTTGTTTGCATTCTAACTTTTACCATCAAGGTGAATGGTACTGTCATCAAGGTGATCCTAGATCTCATGATGTAGGTGCATACAACATTCAATATCATGCACATGGACATGATGGTATTGGCAAAATGCATGTTCCCATTGTACCAATTGGGATAAGGCTCTCTAAGAGGTCAAGGATCCTCCAAGGTTATAACCTTATCTTTCAATAGTTTTTGCATGATGGAAGAATAAGATTTAGACAACTTTGTGAACTGTCTGTTGCACTTGAGGCCTTTTTCATTAGACAAGGTGACTACATTCGCAAAAGCATTTCCTTTCCCTGAAATTGATACTATAGATCTTCCTTCGGGATGGGAGTGCGAGGAAGATCCCCCAAATTGAACAATTGTCTATTGATATTCCCACAATGTTGTGCATAGATGTACAAAAGAAGGATACTTTATTAAGGAAAACTTCTCCTACCAAGGTTGCTACAAGTTTCCAATGAACACCTTATGCATGTCTAAGTCAGGTAGCAAGTATGAGATTTGTGAAAAGAATGCTTGGTATCAAGCAATGAAATCAGTAATCTTCTCATGCTCTCCCTGCTTACATCAAACAAGATTTGAGAAGTTCATCTTCAGCCCAATGTTAGCCTGGAACTACCAAAGAAACTAATTAAAAAGTTGATAGAATGAAAATACAGAGTTGTCAGGCAAAGAACAATACCACTCTAGTGTTGTGTCTTTAAGAGATGGGGGAAATAATTTGTCCATCAAGGCATCGTGGTGAAAGAAATTTGTAAAAATCATGTTGAAGGATGACACATGTGTTTGAGGGTCTCCTTTACCACCATATTTCTCAAATTTAGGAATTTTCATCCCTTGTGGGATGGAAGTGTTCATAATCATCCCTGACAAAGGGCTATGTCAGAAGAAAGGTTGAAATATGGGTTGGGAAGAGGCCTGGGATAGACTCACCAATCGATTCTTCATTTGATCCATATTTTGTAGCAAAGCATTCAAAACAAGGTCAAATGAAGAAAGAGGACCAATGGAGCCACCACTAAATCCACTACTGGAACCACCACCATAGTCACTACTAGAGCTACCAATATAGGCATCGCCAGAGCCATCATCGTGAACACCATTAGAGCCACTAGACATACTAGACCCACTAACCCTTGTTCCATCGAAGATCCCACTACCAAATATAGGGATACTCCCAAGAGGACGAACATTGAATCCTAGAGGTAATCTACTTGCTTTGACAGTAGGAGATGGAGCAAGAGCAGAGATGTTGATGGAAGGGACTGTTTCATCCATACATACTGATATCATGGGCATAAAGACACCAATCTATCTTTCATAAGTATCGATCTCATGACCTCAAGTAATACTTGACCTAGGGTTGTAAGAGGGGACGTATGCTTCCACTAAATTGGTAAGGCCACAGAGAAACTCTATGCTTGTCTGATCCTTGTCTAGCATATATCTGATCTCATTAACAACCCTAGTGGATCTAGCCATGTTTTGATCTTTCCCTAAGTGATTTTTAAGATCCATTAGCCTCCTATCTAGAGCGATGATATGCTCTAAAGGAATAGTGATAGCATCATCATCATTCAAAGATGGGGTTGTAGGAGAGATAGGAGGAGTAGGAGCATGAGGTTTCATTGAAGAAACACGTCTCTGTTGTTGATACCATCTCTTGGGAGGCAAGATTTGTAGTGAATCTTGTAAATTCCATTTCTAAGTGTTGTTGTCACATACTCCTAACTACATACCCAAAAGTTGTAGACTGGGTTGTGAAGCTCATAAAGCATCACAATACATAAGCCTAAAACCTACGTAGACATGAGAGAAAGAATCTCAACACAAAGAGATAGATACTACAAGGTTCACGTCAAGTTCACCAAAATATAGAGGGGAAAGGCTTCTCAATACCCCAGGTCATGAGAGGGCCTCAAATGGTAGGCTGCCCTAATCTAACTCAAGCTAGATTAAAGGTTTAGGAAATTGTGAAGTGTTTAAGGTAGAGAAAGAAGAGCACTCTCTGTACCACTATCTTTCTACTAACTTGAGAGTTTCAAAAGGTTAAGAGAGCATGTATCTAAAGCCTAGACTATACCCCATACAACTCTCTACCAAAGGATGGAAGTGTGGGACACAAACAACAATGCAGTGTGCTAGTGTCTGTATGGACAGAAAGTGCAAAACATAACCAAAAACTATAGAGAACCCACTAACTACTTAACAAATAAGGTTTGATGTGAACACGAAAAGTAAAAGCTACTAAACAACAAAACAATGAGAAGAATACTTTAACTACTTGAATCACAAAATCACAAAAGAGGGTGAGGAAAGTGCACCTTCCTACCCATGAGTTAATTATCTCGAGCTTTTCACTTCAACACAAACCTACATCCAGCAAAGAGAAAAAATGTTGGGGTTGTTTTAAGAGGACTATCATAGTCAGTCCCCTGCTTTGGTGTTCCCACCTCCATGGACAACCAATAGAGTAATGATGGGAGAAATATGATAAAGGAAAGCACTAAAAAGAAGAATACCAAGCAACTACATGTTTAAACAAACAATGATGCTAAGTAAAGTGAGAGATAGAAAGATAGCACCTTCAATCACATGCACTCAAGGAAAATGAGAGAAGGAAAGAGCTTGCAATCCTGGAAAAGTCGACGTTGCTGCAACAACAAAGAAGGCAGTCTCACAAGACACCAAGTTGCAGTTCCAATGGTGGAACAAGTGTTGTGAATGAAGTCGGGTATGAAGAATTATGAAGAAGATCAAGTGAAGTCTCAAGAACTGACCAAAAGATGAATTAAATGAATGAGATAGTGTTTTGAAGATGAAATGGGAGCCAAAGGAGCCATTCAAGGTTGATCAAAGGGGTAGAGGCATTACACTTCATCACCATTGGAGAAGTGTAATACCTCTATAGATTCTAGAGGATATATATCATCAGCAGGATGCATGCAGACAGAAATTTCCCCATCAACACTAAAGACAACTGCCAAATAGATGGAGAGCAAATGGAGGACGTGAAATAGCATCATCGGGTTTTATTTTTCTAAGGTAAGGGATGTAAATGGGGAATTTGCAAGGGGTGCAAATTCATTCCATCACACTTGGTATTGGGGTCCAAAATTAATATTTTTTATTTTTATATGTTACAAGTATAGGTGTGAAGGGAGCTATTTTTAGCAACAAAAGTGAGATTGGAAGTTCCTAATTAAGGTTATGGAACATTGTTGAGTGTGTGTTGAGATTTTGATTGTGAAGGAATTAGAATTACTTAGCTAAGGAGATTGTGGGAAGGACATTTTAAGTCTACTTGTCCATTAGAAGAAGGACATTTAAATACATGAAATGACTTTAGTATTCTATTCATTTTTGGGGGAGTTTTGAATTATGTCATTTCTCATTGTTAGGTTTAGGAGTGCTTAGATAATGAGCAAAATAGAGTACCAAGTGATTTCAAGTAGTCAGAAGTTACAGGAGTTGCAAGGTGGAGATAGAGGTGCAATTGTGAAGAGTGCATGAGAATTTGGTGGGAGTTCACACTATTGTTTTGAGCATGAGAATGTTTTTCAATGTATTTCATTGGATTATGTGATATTTGTAATGGGCATTTTATTTTTGTTTATCAGTCCTTGGCTGTAACTGAAAATAAGTTGTAATAAGATTTATCTTTGAAGAATAGCAATGGTTGTAGGTTGCAAACCAAGATTGTGTTGGATTATTTGCAATTTTAGTGTTCTGTTGAAGAATTGATTGTGAGAGAGTTTTAAGAGGGTTTTTGTAGGTATTAAATAAACATATTTTTCTTTCCATCAGTCCTTTGTTGATTGAAAAAAAAATTTAATCCTTTGTTTTTACATTGCAATATCAAGTTTGCAAGTGCAAACCAAGTTGTCTTGTTTTATGAGCAATACTTCCAACTTTTTGATGTAATTCCTATGTGGATTTTAAAGAGGGATTGAAGTGGTTTTTGAAGGTGTTGCAGCCTTCTTACTTAATCATTGTATTGGTGCTGGAAGTTCTAATTTGTGTGTACATTTCATCAAACAGTTGGTAGGAGTTGTGTAGTTTGAAGTGCAAAGTATAGTTTTTGGTATTTCAATTTGTATTGCTATTATGAGTAGAAAATATCTTTGTATTAGAAGAATTTCTTATGTATTTTACTGTCTAGCATAATTGATAATAGTTTTGGAGTTGTGTGGAGTTTGCAAGTTGAATTTTCTTTATGCAATTTTGTAGCAGTTGTTCATTTTTGGTTAGATGTGTACTAACAACAACAATGATGTAAATTTATGTTCAAATCTGTAATGAATTTTTTCTCATCAACTACTTATTATTTAATCATAGTTTGGAGTTTTTCGTGCATTTTAAATTTTAGACATGATTTTCTTTGTTGCAAAGATTTCCAATTCAAACTTGAAATATTTAATTGAGAGATATTACAACAAAATATATTAAAGGTTGTCCACATAATAATATAGAATAACATAGTAGAGTTATGAGGGCTTTTCATTTTGAAATTGGATATTGTTATACTATTTAGCTTTAGTTTCAACTAGATTGGTTTAGGGATTAGAATTAGGATTCTACACTAGGTTATTTTCTTATCACTTTTATGTCATTAAGATTCTTTCATACATATGGTCCTATCATTTTATTATGTTTGTATTTATTCAACTACTACAAAACACTTTGTCTACACATGTTCTATACAACTCTCTACAATTCTACACTTTGTCACCTAAATTAAAACTTCAATATTTGAATTAGATTGTGTGGTAGGCACTTTAAGAATTTTCCTCAAGAGGTTGAATAATAAGACTTCTTCAATAGTAGTTAGATTCTACAAAGATTTTAACAGTCGGTATTTTTAATAATTGTTCATAAATATTTAGATGGTTATGTTGATAAAAAGACTATAATGAATTATATTGCACATTATATTTTAGTCTAAATATGCTTATTGTTATAATAATATTTTAACTTAATCACATTAATTATACTTTTATTTTATTCTAATAATTCTCTTATTTGAATAAAATAATTCAATCTATTTTCTATGACTAATTGAATATTAAAAAAGATATATAATAAATTATAAAAATCAAATCAAATTATAATTATGATGTTTATTAAATATAAAACATAAATAATAAAAAAAATGCTGCATCAAAATATAAAAACCCTTATATTAGCTCTAAATTAAAATAACTTTTGGCCATTTCATAATCAATGAAAATATCTACTACATATCCATTAGATATGAATAATATCTGAGATCCATATATAACATTAAATATACTTATATTGCTGACCCTACTATACAAACATAATATAAAATGATTAGGTAAAATAAAGAAACGGCCCATATCATCTAAGGTCCCACGACATCTCTTTGAAGGAGACAACTGGATTCGATTTCCCCTAGGGGTAATTTTTTTAAAAGGAAAGGGGTAAAAATTTTATTCAATCAAATCCAAAGTACAAAGCAAAGGCCAGAGGCCCACCAAACCAAGACCACCACCAGAAAAACCAACCACCCCATTACATATTCCTATCTTCCACTAATAACCTTTCTAAGATCTCATGATAATTAGGAGGTAACTCCTCCCTTCCACTAATATCCCAGCCGTCCACATTCTCAGAAGCCCACTTCGCTAGACAATCAGCCACTCTGTTCCATTCTCTAGGGATGTGACAAAAGGAGACAGAGACCAAGGACTTACAAAGACTCAAAATCTGTCTGACAACAGAGGCTAATTGCCAACTAACATCATCCAACCTCTGGTTGTTTAGAATATCCACCACAATCTGAGAGTCAGACTCACAAATGATCCTCCTCCAACCTAAAGAGCAGCCACGCTCAATAGCAATCTTAATAGCAAGGGCCTCCATAAGATTATTAGAGTGTCGACCCTTGTAAATAGAAAAGAGAAAAACCGCACCACCATCATTGCCTCTACCAATACCCCCGACCCCAGCATGACCAGGGTTTCCACGGGAAGAACCATCAGTATTAATCTTAAGAACCCCCTCAGGGGGCGGTGACCACCTCCCATCGCGACAGACCCGTTGCCTAGCATGACGAGGTCTTCTCCCAGCAATGTTACCCCTTTTATTATCCCCCAGGTTCAAATTTCGCACCACAGCAAGATCACCCTGATCAATATTTTCAGTCATATCACACTTAGCAAAATGGTCTCCTGAAGCCTGCTAATTATCTTCTTCCACAATTGAAAACTTCCCAATTTGGAGCCACAAAAAACTCTACGGTTCCTCTCCAGCCAAAGGTTCCAAAGAATCAAAACGGGCCCAACAGACCAAGCCACCTGCAAGAAAGAAGTCTTAGCCGGAGACTTGCCAAGACATTCCCAAAAATCAATTAGGGAGGTAGCATGAGTACAGCCATGATGCCAAGCCTCCCACCATCTATGCCATATCTCTTTAGAAAAAGGGCAAAGAAAGAACAAGTGAGAGGTACATTCCTCACTGTGCGAACAGAGGAAGCAAATAGACGGTCCCTGAAAGCCGCGCTTGCGTAGATTATCCCAAGTGAGGCACTTCTTCTGAGCAACCAACCATAAGAAGAAATTACATTTGGGCCAAGAAAAGTTGCCCAAACCTTCTTCCACCAATTCACCTCAGTGGGACCATGTAAGTTCTTGTCAAGCATAGCATAGCCTTGAGCAACTGAAAATTTTCCTTTTGGGCTCGGACTCCAAGCCAAAACATCCCTCTCATTAAGGGAGCTGCAGAGCCTGTCCTCCAAAACTCTAATAAGAACAGCACGATCCTCATCTGAACCACCCATGGGCCACTCCTGCGGGTCCTTCCAACAAGCCACCATCGCCTGACCAATTCGCTTGAATGTTTTAAAATGCTCCACCTTAACCCAACCCGCCTCAGAAAAGATATGGCACAGAGGCCAAAGCTGAGGGAAACTAGAAAGAATGGGAGGGTGGCCATCCCAAGAGTCCTGCCAAAATAGCACATCAGAGCCTCTATTGCAAATCCAGAAGAGACCCTCCTTAATCAGCTGAGCGCCCTTCTTAAGGGTATCCCAAATACAAGAACCTTTACCCAACAAAGCAAGCCGCGGCACATCAAGGCTATCAGCACCAGGAAGATACTTGTGAGCAAGAATCCTAGCCCAGTCATGATCCTGATTGTTGCACCACCTCCAGTATAGCTTGGCAGCCAAGGCCGTGACAACAAGAGCCATAGACCGAAGACCAAGGCCACCAGCATGCTTCGGCCTACAGACACACTCCCACTTGACTAAACTCCACTTCGAGGAGAGAAGGTTGCCAGACCAAAGGAATTGCCGAGACAGAGCATCAAAATCCCTCACAAAGGTGGAAGGGGGAACCTGCACACAACACCTGTAAATGGGGAGAGATTGCACCACAGTCTTTAGGAGAACCACTCTCCCAGCAGAAGATAACCATCTGAAAGTCCAATGACTAACCTTACTCCGAAATTTTTCCAAAATTCCCTGCCAGTAATCTCTACGTTGAGATCCCAAAGCCAAAGGGATCCCAAGGTACATTAAGGGAAGAGAGCCAATCTGAAATCTAAGGATCCTAGCAATCCTGCTTTGAATAAGTCGAGGGGTATTAAAGAAATAAATGGATGATTTGTCATCATTAATGCACTGACCTGATGCCTTCAAATATATGTCTAAGGCACTCCTGAAGTTCACTGCCTCACTAATTCGAGCCATGCCCATCAATGCAGTATCATCCACAAACTGAAGATGAGAGTAGGATGGAAGAGAATTGTTCCAGCTCCAACCTTGGATAAGACCCTGCCTCACCTGAGATTTAATGAATCTTCCCAGACCTCTGCCATGATATGAATAAATAAGGAGATAAAGGATCCCCTTGTCGAAGACCTCGGGAAGCACTAAACAATTCTGAAGGCTCCCCATTAATGAGAACAGAGAAGGAAGATGAAGTCACACAGCTAAGAACCCAATTCACCCACTCCACATCGAAGCCAAAAGCCAAGAGAATTTTCTGTAAGAACTCCCAGCTCACCCGATCATAAGCTTTAGCCATGTCAAGTTTCATAAACATAGCTTTCTCCTTAGAGTTAGCCATAGAATGAATAGCCTCCATAGCAATCACAACACCATCCAAAATTTGTCTTCCTTCAACAAAACCCCCCTGCTCAGGAGAAATCAGGGAACCAAGGAGTGGTTTGAGTCTCTCCGCAATCAATTTGGTGATGATCTTGTACACAACATTACAAAGCGCAATAGGTCTAAATTGAGCCAGCTGATTAGCCCCCTCCTTCTTAGGTATGAGAGCCAAAAAAGTAGAATTCATGGCCTTGAGCATCTTTTTGTTCTTGTGAGATTCTTGAACCACCGCCAGGAGATCAAACTTTATTATTTCCCAGAACTCTTGGAAGAACTCAATAGGAAACCCATCTGGGCCGGGAGCCTTACCTTTTTTTATGTTAAACACTACTTTCTCCAATTCAGGTAACAATATAGGATGTAAGAGTGCCCCATTCATCTCAGCAGAGACTAGGTGGGGAATACAATCCAGGATGGCCCTCTCCTCATTCCTAGTTGCAAGATCCTCCCTAGAAAAAAGGTTTGAAAAATAATTGACCGCAGCCTTGGACATATCAACACTAGAAGAGAGATGAGCCCCTTCAGGCGAAACCAAAGAAGAGATAGAATTCCCCTGCCTCCGAGCCTTAACCGAATTATGGAAGAAAGCAGTGTTCCTATCCCCTTCCTGAAGCCAATCAACATGAGATTTTTGCTTCCAAAAGATCTCCTCCCGAAGCTCCCACTCTTCTAAACCCTTCAAAGCCAAGGACTCAGCTATACTTAGATCAGAGGTCAGCCCTTGGTCACGAATCATACGAGTGATGTTATCCAACTTAGACTGAGCAGCCATCTTCTGGGCATGGAGGTTCCCAAAACATTGGTTATTCCATTTCTTAAGCCTGTACTTCACATGCTGAAGCCTCTTACAAAAAGTAAACATGGCTGTCCCATGTGGAAGCAACCCCTCATACCACCAATCCAACATGAGATCATGCAAAGACTGATCCCTAAGCCACATTAACTGAAATTTGAAAGAAGGGTTTTTGGTGACTCCATACGTGGTGACAGAGAGCTTGATAGGCCAATGGTCGGAGCCTCTCCAATCAAGAATTTCTGAACTAGTGATCAACCTACTATTCATCCAATAGCAGGAAACCAAAAATCTATCGAGTCTTTCCGAGATAGCCTCAGCACCACACCTCCTATTATTCCATGTGAAGACACCATTGGAAGGCTTCACATCAATGAGATTCAAGGAACCAATCATATCCCTGAGAAGATCCGCAGAGGGGTCCAACTTGGCTAACCCTCCTCTTTTCTCATCCAGGCCAGTAACAGCATTAAAATCACCAGCCATAACCCACGGGAGAAATGGGTCTAAGGCCCGAATGAAACTGATGTGAGCCCAAAGATTCGACTTACCAGAAAGATTAGTAGGAGCATAAATATTAGATAAGAGGCACCTTTCTCCAGTCACGAAACAAGAGGCTACCAGGGAGATAGAAGACCGACTAGAAATCCACCATAACGGGAGCACTTTCCTCGGATTCCAGAAGCAAGCCAACCCCCCTGAATTGTTCAAAGCACCCACCCCTTGCCAATTGCCCTGGGGCCAGATGTGCGTAGCGCAATTAGCCAAACCATCCACTGTAAGCTTTGTTTCCTGAATAAAAACCACATCGGGAGACTGAGATTCAATTAATCTACGAACAGCCTTTTGTCTAGGGATGCTGTTCAACCCCCTAACATTCCATGATAAAATAATCATTTATGGGGGAGGGAGAAGTGGGAATCAATGGGTTTCACAGACCCAGACTCAACCAAAGTATCCCCAATAATCTTGACCTTCTCTTGATCAGTCTTTCTGCCACCCCTCACCGGCTTATCAAGAGGCCCCTTTTTAAAGGATTTCTGGAGTAAGCCTAAAACAGGAGGCGCTTTGTTACCTTTCACAGAATCTGAGGCCCCCTTAGGAGTCGGGGGGTCAGGAACCATCACAACAACTTCCTTCGGAGCCTGTGACCCTTGGAGAACCCTGATATCCTGAACCTGAGAAGGTAGATCTTGACCAATCTGATCAACCATAAGGTCCCCTGGAGATACACTCTGATCCGCCTTCTTTGCATCCTCATCCTGACCTTCATGCATACCTTTAGCCCCAGAAGAGAGCTCAACCGGAATACCTTCCTCCTGGGCCAAATCTTCCAGAACATCAAATCTATTAAAAGTGCCATCATTATGACTATCCAACCAAGTTCTCTTCTTACCCTTGCCTTTGTTACGGGGCTTGACCTGAGTAAAGCCCTCATTATCCGCAGGTTCATTAGGCACAGGATCCTTCCCCTTGTCCCCCTTCGAGGGTCCAGAGGCAGCCAAGGGGAAGGGTTTAAATCTGGGGCATTTGCGGTGCAAGTGACCATATTCATGACAAATTCGACATCTAAAAGGGAGGGTCTCATAATCTAGCTGTTGGATCCAAGAAGAAGATCCCAGGCGGATTTCCATAGAGTCTGGTAACGGATTATTTAAATCAACTTCTACACAAATACGAGCAAAAGAAATTACCTTACGATCTTGAGTTTGTGTAGCCGATCCCACAGGTTTTCCAAGAAGCACTGAAATTGAATGAAGAATATCTTCCCTCCAAAATTCCAGAGGAAGCCTCGGCAAACGAACCCACACAGGTACCCGCGAGGGGATCTCTTCAGCAGAGTTGAAACCCATGTGCCAAGGCTTGATGAAAAGCCCCACCTGGTTAAAGAAATAAGGGCCCCCTTCAAAAGCCCTATTCCTATCCGACATGCAAGAGAAGATGACCAGAAAATAATTATTAGCTGCCAAAATAATCTCCATATCACCTTCAGGATTCCAAACCCGACGAGCCCAGGAGTACAACACCGGTAGAGAAAGACGAAGGCCCAAAAATTTGCAAATAAGGGCATGATTGCCCCAGTACTCAACATCTTCTGAAACTTGCTCAGGTTGAATAACCAGAACAGGTCGGTCCTCAGATCTTTCCAAGCATCCGTTTACTTTTTTAATTCGAAATGTCCCTTTTGAGGAAGAGACCCCACCGCTATTTAAAGGTTTACCCATCTGATCCTCACCATTGGCATGCAGTGACGAAGATGGCTCTACCATCTCCAAATCCCCAGAGGAAATCTGTGACAAAACAAAACCCCGATTCTCCATGGACTGGGAAACACAGCCACACCAACAAAGTTAGGCGGAAAAAGACACCCCCAGTCTCAGATCTTAAGACACCACCCGCCAAAGATGCCAGGCGCAGCAAAAACACAAAGAATAAAACGCCCTCCCACAACCAGACAAGGGTTCGGCCCCCCAGCCAACCCACGCCCCCCCCGAGCACAGAAAATACCCCCCCAAATCGCAGCAAAGAGGCAACAGCAGCCGCAGGCAGAGAGCAGGAAGCACGGAAGAGCTAGGGCACGCGGGCCCTAGCTCGCACCCAGACTGCGCACAGCGCCATCATCCCCGTTCTTTCCCCTAGGGGTAATTATAATGCCTGCAATGAAAATATTATTATATGCGATGCCTTCTTTCATGCTTTAAACCCTCTGCAATAATGGCGATCATGCCTCTGTGATTTCATATTACACAGCAAATTGTAAACACTTCAAATCAATCAGGTAGCCACAAAATTTTGCTTTGTTTTTTAAATTTTTACTTATAAACATTACATGTCTGGGATGTCTAATAGCATCATTTGGGGAAATTATTTATTATGGGAAAGAACAGTGGAACTTGGAAGATTTGGAAAAATCTGCAGTTAATTTCTTTAAAAGAACACTGAAACTTGAAAGATTTGTGGAAAAAAAATATATCACTAGACTTTTTAAAAGATCGGGAACTTTGTGAAAAAAATTAATGGAAAGGTCAAACTTTGAAAGATTTGTAAAGGAAATAGTTAGATTTCTTTTAAAAACAGTGAAATTTGTAGAGCAGTAAAGGAAAATATTAAGAAATGGATGAAATTTTGGAAAGATCAGTGGTATTCGAAAAACTATTTCATAGGAAACAGATCGGTTATTAACAAGAATTGAGGAGTTGTAAGATATTTCTTGAAAAAAGATAGTTAAATCTGAAAATAATGTTGAAAGTTGAAAAATGTTACGAAAATGTTGATTCTGAAATATGTAGTATTGATTTTTTTTAAATTAGCAGAGAAAATTGAAGTTCCTTGAATTTAAGTTCTTTGAATTTTGTTTATTTATTTAATTGAATAAAGCTAAGTTCTTGAAATTTGATGAAATTTGTAAATAGCTCTTAGAAAAAATCGCTTAGTCTGGAAGAAGCCGTGACAGTGGAATGACCGTACGATATTTCTGGGGTTTGAAGATAGTTCTCGAAAAATTCGTCTGGAAGAAACCGTATGATAGTTTTGGATTTTTTGTTAAAAAGCATTGGTGTTTGAAAAATAACTTTTAAAAAATAGTTTAATGCTCGAAAAGAATACTGAAATTTGTAGATATTAGTTTAAAACATACTTAGTATGAAAGGAATTGTGAAATCTTACCAACTAGTTGAATTTTCTGGAAATAACAGTGAAATTTGAAAAAAAATAGCTCAATCCTTGAAAAGAATAGGAAATCTGTAAGATGTTTTTTTTATAAAGAAAACTTGAAAGGTGAGCTGAAAGTTTTTAAAAAAAATTAAGGAATAGATCTAATTTTGGAAGGAACGGTGGCATTAGAAAGATATTTCAGTAAAACATAGTTGAAAGTTTTAAAAGCACAATGAAATTTGCAAGAACAGCAAAATTGAAAAACAACATTTCTCGGAGATATTTAGTTTTAATCATTGCTCATATAAGGAATTCCTTGGGCAATCGGCATCATCAGTTCCTAAAGAGATAATCCAATTTTATGATGATTTGGAAACATACTCTTGAGTCTTGAAATAATCCTTTTTTTCATTTGGCCCCCAAATCAAGCAGCAAAGTCCATATCCAATGTCCTTTAGAACTCCATTTTTATAGATTTTAGCATCCTTCCTTGGTAGGCTTTATGTACATAATTGTCAACTTGTGAAAAAAGGTAAGGTTAGGATAGCATGTGCTCCAAACCTCAGATGTGTTGTGTTGGGTCAAACCTCAGATGTGTTGTGTTGGGTCAAAAATTTTACTGTTGCTTGGTTAAAGAAAAAAAGGAATACATCTACTAGTAGTGCATCTCTATAAATCACACATCAAAGAAAAAAAAAATTGAATAACTCATGTTGCTCCTCATATATAATTCTTAAAATTGTAAATTGTGTTACAACATTATTTGAAAATGTGAACCCATTCTTGTCAACAAAGTTCTTGAACTCAATCAGTAAAGGAACACGTTGACACAAAAAAACTACTCTTCTAACCAAAAAAGTGTTTGTCCAACTATGATGGCTTAAGTCCTATCACTAGTCTTCTCCAAAAATGGTGAATTCCATTCTCCAAACATTGATGTAGTTGCTTTGCAATGAAAGATAATCAATATACCATTGACCATCAATGAGTCACTCTCATCATTGCTACCCACTCAAAATCATGATGTATTAGCTTCATTCATAGTCATCATAAAACATGTCTCTCTCATATTTGCAACATCTAAAATGTTATAATCTACAACCTCAAAAACTCAATTTCTCAAGAAGCTCGCGTATATTTGATGTATTAGATACTCAATTGATCATCACTAGTTGAATATTTATAATTTTGGTACCAATCACACAATATACCCTCAATTCTATCATAATCAAAGACCAAATAATGTCAAAAGCTATCATAAGCTACAAACTACAATAATTTTCACTCAAAAAAGATGTCCAATATGAAGAGTCTCTAGGTACCACATTTGAGCTCATTAAAAAAATTGACCTATCCCTAGTGGTCAATCGTGGAATCTCAAACACAAAGTGAATCCATAATATTAGCTTGAAGAAGATCATTGATCGTAAGGAGCATCAATAATAGTCAACACAATCTTATTTATAGTATCTAGCATAATCTCTAGCAACTAGCTCAAATAAAATATTTGTAACACATAACATAAGTTTAGACAATTGCTTAACTGATTTCTGGATTTGATTGTGTGTGATATATTTTTGCATCACATATTCTTTATGTGATATAATTTTAGATATTTTATTTTGAAAACAATGGGATAAATCATGAGGATGATGACTACATAAAGAATATGGATATAGATCAAACAAGAAATTGACTTATGATCATGATGACCACAATATGTACACAATTTGAGTCAAATCAATTTAACTTAATGTTAATATACAATTAGAATACAATAAGAACATACTCCAAATTAAAAAATAGTACCAAAAAAATCTCTCCCACACTTATAAGCTCCAATTGAATACTACCAAAATACTCAGAAATTAAACAAATAAGTTTATTAAATCTTGAAATTCACAATTAACACATTATAACTCAATAACAAAAAAACCCTTACGTCCCAAAAGGACAACAAAAGACGATCAAATGGTGTGACTATATTTTGCTCGATATTGCCTCGAATACTAAACCCCATGCCTTCTCGAGCACTAGGCCATTCCTTGATAGAGAAACTGAATAACATCTGTATCGTACCCAATCATCTTCTTTATTCCATCGCCGATGATAACAGCATTCATAAAACTTGGCGTTCGTTTAATCTTTGCAATCCAAGTCCTGGGCTTAAATTTGATGGCCGTATGACCGTATTTAGAGATTTTTGCCGTAAAATACAATCAAAATTTTAAGAAGCTTGTATCACATGAAAGGAGAGATTTTGGATAGACTGTCAAAATTTATATAGAATTATAATGATATATATATTTGATTTATATATAATTTTACTTACACTAAGGTATATCATAATGTTTTAAGGTCATCTTTGAATAGATAACCGTCATTAAAATATTTGTTGACAGGCAAGGTCGACCGTCAAATTTAAGCGTTGAATCCAACGACATAGACGGTGATTGTAGTTGTCAATAGTGATTGTAGCAAACAGATTACGAGGACTGCTAACCAGAATACACCAAGGTGACATCAATTTTTGCGGTCCAATAACAGTGTGGACTTCTTCAACAGTCCTTCGTGTTGGTAGAATAGGTGGCCGACTGTAGCACACACAGTGATTGGCAGGGAAATCACGGTATTGGCAGCCTTCTCTGGGAATCCTTGTGTATCCAAGTGATATCAGTGAACGAATATTGGATTTAGTGAACAAATCATCGTAAATGGGTGCATGAACGACAAAGAATTCAGCGCGAGGAAAACATGAGAAACTTTCCAAGGAAACGCATTGTCGTTGGTAGAGATAAAACACCAAAATCCTCTGTCAAACTGATTGGGAATAAAAGCGACCATATAATAATGTGTTCTCAAGTAACTTTCAATTAAAATAGTACTTTCTTTTCAGTTTATTCTTTTGCAATAAGCATCTCATATTTTTCAGATATATTAAATGACTGTTCACAGAAATCAAGAGTTAGTTATGGTTTAAACTTTGATCAAAACTTTTATTCTTACTAACATGTAAGAGGTACTGGCTGTAAAAGCCTATGTTTATGCTGTCTTACTCTTATACGTTTTCCATTTATATGAAATTAAATTGGAGAACTAAAATTAAAATTTGAATGCAAGGGGATTTTGATTACTTCAGAATTTATTTTGCATCCAGTAAAGTTTCTAGGATTCCAACTGAGACACTATAGTTTTAACCTTGACCTATGGTTGCTAATATTGAGTAATGCATTGCAGGTCCATCATATCAAGTAAAATGATTGTTTCATGAAATTTATAATTACTTCCAGTCAAATCTGACAAATTCAAGGTCTTTAGGCATTACTAAATGCAGTTCAAACTTTGTACTTGTCAAGGCTTTTTGGCGGAACGGGGAAGATGATCATTGCTATTTTTTCTGAAAGGATACAATAAAATTGAGAACAGTGAGCAAAAAAAAATTGTAGTCAATAGGGGAAACGATGTGGCTGTTTATTGTGAACTAGTCTGATCTCGCAACTTATATTGCAAAAAACTATATTCTTGTTTCACGGTTGCCATAATTTACTTACAGTTTTCTTTCCGGTTATTCAAATGGGGATACTTTCAACCGTTTGCCAGTGCTTTCTTGTATCAACCACTAGCCTTTGGGCAATGCAGGAGCAGCGGCTAGCTTTGGTCTACTATTCTGTCAACGCCGCCATTGGATTATTGTTGCAATTTGTTTTACCAGTTTTACCACGCAGGATGTCTCTGTTGGAAAGAAATTTCTAATTTCTCCCACAGTTTTTGCAGTTTCATTTAGAATTTGTCAATCCAAACTCATTTGTTGTTTTAGTTATTTCCATCATAGTCTGTATGCATGAATAGAAGTTTCATTTATCTGTCATTGTAAGTGCATCTATTTATACAACTAAGTTGTAACCATTTTGGTATCGATCAGATTAATAAAATAATTTGATTTGAGCTGTAGCATTTTTGGTTTTTGTTTGTTTCTCTTTGCTCTGTTTATCAAATTGGTATCAGAGCTATGTTTATTAGTGCAGGTTGATCATGTGTGCAGAAAGCAAAGTTAAAGTTGAAGGCTGAAGAAATCCATTGGCATTGCAGAAGCTGTACATGAAGTTGTAGAAGCTTAAATAAGGAAATTGTGGAGGAATGATCTCTGTTTGAGGAAAGGAGAGTATGTGCTAATTTCAGTCCTGATTTTTTTTGTTTTCTTGTTGTATTAATGTTTCTGGGATTGAATAAAGTTAAGGATTATTTTTATGGAGAAGATGATAAGTGCACACGTGTGAAAAGTAAGGTGTAGTTTAGAGAAATAAAGGAAGAAGGAGAGATAACATCATGGCATCCAGCAGTAATTTAATTCAGCCTCAAATTTCATTATTTAGAGGTAAAAATTATGATACATGGGCAATAAAAATGAGGACATTGTTTTGTTCACAAGATTTATGGGAGTTTGTTCAAAGTGGGTCTGTAGAACCTCAAGATCTGTCTACTTTAACACAAACACAAAAAGAAGAACTTAAGGAAAAGAAAAATAAAGATTATAAAGCTTTTTTTTTTTTCAACAAGCAATGGATGATAATGTGTTTTCTAGGATTGTTGCAACAACTAGTTCTAAACAAGCTTGGAAAATCTTAGAAAATTCATAACAAGGGACAACTAAAGTAAAAGTTGCAGAATTACAAACATTAAGAAGGAATTTTGAAAATCTTCAAATGAGTTAATCAGAATCTATAGATCAATTCTTTAGTAATGTAATGAATATTATAAATCAAATGAAGACAAATGGAGAAAATATATCTGATCAAAAGGTGATAGAAAAGGTTCTTAGAAGTCTTCCTAACAAATTTGATGCAATAGTAGTTGCAATTGAAGAATCAAAAGATTTAACTTAATTTTCAATAGATGAATTGATGGGATCCTTGCTTCCCCATGAAATCAGAATGAATTGAAATAACAATTCTTCTTTGGAGAGTGCTTTTAGAACATAGGTATCATTTGGAAGAGGAATAGGAAGATCGATCTTTAGAGGAAGAGGAAGAGGAAGAAGTGAACACACAAGTTCAGATCAAGGAGAAAGAAGCAATCCATCCTATCAAAATTTCAGCAATAGAGGAAGTGGAAGAAATCAGTTCCAATCATCAAGGTATGATAAGTCCCACATCCAGTGTTACTATTGTAAGAAATTTGGTCATTTTGCAAATGAATGTAGAAACAAACAAGCTGAAGTAGATAAACAAAAGGAAAATTACATAGATGTATCTGGTAATAACTCTGGAAGTTTACTTATAACTTGTAATGTGGCACAAGAAAGCTCTAATGATATATGATTCTTAAACAGTTGTTGTAGCAATCATATGACGGGAAGTAGAGAATTATTTGCTAGTTTGGATGATTCTATAAAATTAGAAGTAAAATCGGGAAATGATAGTAAGTATCTATAACTAGGAAATGAATCATTAATATCAAGACTAAGAATGGTGAAAAGAGACATATTGATGATATTTTCTTTGTACCTAGTTTAAAACATAATTTGTTGAGTGTTGGTCAATTAGTGAAAAAGGGTACAAAGTTCACTTTAAAAATGATAAACATGTATAATTGTGGATAGAAATCTTAATGATAGATTAATTGCAAGGGTCAAAATGACAAGGAACCAAATATTCTCCCTCCAAATTTATTATATCCAAGGAAGGGAGGAAATTAACTTCAAAATAGTGTACTTAGACTAGACATGGCTTTGGTATTTAAGGTTGGCCATCTTCATTTTGGAGGTTTGAGTTTATTGCAAAAGAAAAATATGGTGAGAGGTATACCAATTATAGAGCATCTAGCTAGTACATATGAAAGTTGTATATTAGCAAAACAACATAGAGATAGTTAAATTCCAATAAAAAGTTCATATAGAGCAAAGAGACCATTAGAATTAGTTCACACTGATATATGTGGGCCAATGCAAACTCCATCTTTAGGAGGTAATTTATATTTCCTAAAATTTATTGATGATTTCATAAGGAAGACATGGATATAATTTCTTAGTTAGAAGTCTAAATCATTTGATAAATTCAAGGATTTTAAGGCCATGGTAGAAAAACAAAGTGGGTTCTACATTAAGGTACTCAGATTTAATAGGGGTGGTGAGTTCAATTCTAATGAATTTTTGGACTTTTGTAGATATCATGGAATCAGGGAATAGTTTACAACATGATATACACCACAACATAATGGAGTAGCCAAAAGGAAGAATAAAACAATAATGGATATGGCCAGGACCATAGTGAAGGCCAAAAACTTATCCAATGATTTATTGGAAAATGCAATAGCACATGATGTATACATTTTGAACAGGATTCCTACAAAGAGTGTGAGGGGAAAAATTCCGCAAGAAGCATGGAATGGTAAGAAGCATACTATCTCTCATCTTAGAATTTTTGGATGTGTTGTTTATTCTCTAGTGCCATCTGAATTGAGAAGGAAATTGGATAATAAGAGTGAAAAAAATGTATTTTTATTGGCTATAGTGAGCAATCAAAAGATTATCGGTTGTATAATCCAATTACAAAGAAATCAATTATTAGTAGAGATGTTGAATTCAAGGAAGAAGAATCATGGGATACAAATGTTGACAAAATAGTCACAAGTGGAGCACCAATACATGATAGTGAAGAGGAACCAGAAGAACAAGGTGGTCAACACACCAACTACTCCACCAAGAAATATGGTGCAAGGTACATCATCTCATCCAAATCATTCTAATCCAAATTCAAATTCAAAAGATGAATCAAATCCAACACTTGCTTCATTAATACAAAGGTATAAAGGTAAGAAAACAAAAAGCTTCAAAGAAATATATGATCAAGGAGAAGACAATGTAAATTTAATTTTTTCTTTCTCAAAACTTATGATCCTGTATATTTTGAAGAAGCAATTGTAGTGCAATAAATTGTATACCTTTACAATTTCACACTCTGTTTGCATCCCCTTAATTAATTAGACTTAATTAATTAACTAATTGACCAAATTATGCATCCCAAAGCCTTATTATTCTCATTTTTCAAAAGGGAAACCTATATTAAACAATTTCCAACATTAATTAAATCACCTTGGAAATTGAGTGTCCTGGACCTAAGTCCAAGGACCCATTCATCCAAGGGTGAATGGGTCCCCTTTAAGTCCTAGGACCCAATTTTAATGTGTTTTTGGTAACATTTTAATGATTCAAATTCAAGTTTCAAGTGTTAGCTTTTGGAATCTAATTTTTGGGAAATTAGATAAACATATATAAATACATAGTTATTTTATCAATTCAAACCTAAGTGGCACAATCAAGACTTTAGATGAGCAAATATTATTGTCAAGACCATTGAAGTGTACATTAATCATTCATCTACATCAGCAATTATGATCATATCATCATGTCAAAGTTCATGTGTGTTCATGCCATTTTTTGGAGCTAACATTTGATGTAGGCTTCAAGCATTCAAGCATCAATCAATCAAGCCAATTCATGCAAGATCTAAGCCTTAGAGTGATGTTTTTCACTTCAATCCTCTAAGGGAAACCATTAAGGGTTTAGTGAGTTGTAACAAGCTTTATTCATTAACCACTTCCTTCATTTTATAATTATTTCATTATCAAGGTTTAATTACCAAACATTGGGTTTGACTAAGGCAAACCCCATTCACGCAAAAACAAACATTTTTTTCCTCTCTTTGTATGTACAGATTTATAGGTGAAGAAGGATAGGAAGTTGATCAAAGGAGTAATTTTTTAAAGTTGCACAATTTTTCATCATTGTTGTCAAGCTACGGAAACTCACTTACAAATTTTATTTTTGACTCTTTAACAGTCAATATGAGAGAAATCAAAAGCTTAGATTTGAGGTCAGCGGACCACAAAAACTAATTTTGGACACCCTGCCTAGGACCCATTCACCCTAGGGCGAATCAATCCTACTATAGGCCCTAAAACCCACTTTTTATTACATGTGCGCACCATTCTACCCTTCTCAAATTTTCTTTCAAATTATTGTTTTTGTTCCTGTTATCATAGAAATTTGCATTTCAAGTGTTAGGTCATATAATTTATTTATTTAATGCACTTTAAATCATTCCAAAACATTAAAAATTAGTCATTTCTATCATAAGAAAGTAGAGATCCAAGATCCAAAATAGAGTTGAATTACCTCAAGGTTGAAAGTCAATTCTATCCTTTTGTGATCTTCTCTCTTTCTAATGAAATTAGGCAGCTTGGGGTGTTTGAATCCTAGGCCATTTCATCATTCCACATTGATTGAATTCATTCCCCCTTTTCCCTCCATTTCAGTAGTAAAAGATGATAATTGGATTAAGGAAATGGATGAATAAATGGACTCTATTGATAAAAACAAAACATGGGAGTTAATAGATTTACCTGAAGGTAAATATTGCATAGGAGTTAAATGGGTTTATAAAACTAAATTTAATGTTGAAGGTCAAATTGTAAAACATAAAGCAAGATTAGCTACAAAAGGATTTTCACAATAGTATGTGATTGATTATAATGAAATTTTTTCTCCAATTGCAAGGTTGGACACAATTAGGGGTGATCCCACAATATTGGTTTACAATTTTTGGGAGACCCTGATTTTTGTTCAAATCACATATTTCTAGAAAAAATAATGATTTAAGCCTTGAAAAGTTCCATTTAAAGGATTCCAATTGAAGAGGGTTTGATCGAACCACCTTATATCAAACCCCCTTGGATAGAACCCTGGTAGTTTTAGAACCATACCTATAACGAAGTCTCCAAGTTACACCTATCAAAATGTTGATAAAAAACCACTTTTGATTTACCTTTTATAAGTATAACGGAGTCCTTATTATAAGCTTCCCAAAAAGAATAATTTTAAATAAATTTAATTTTATTATTATATTTATTTTTTATTTCTTGTGAATGTAGGTTTTTCACCAAAAATCAAGCTCTATGTTCTTCACATGTGGAAAAATAGCACATTATCAAAAAAAAATTGAAAAATATCAGTGCTCTAGATATTAAAGTCCTTGATCGAACAAAAAGAAATGAATTTCAATACATACAAAAAAGTTATGTTGTATACAGTCCACCTTTGTCTAAATTGTAAGTGATTTGACTTCAAAACTTTATTAAGGAAAAAACATTCAATAAAACACTATGAAACCAAATGAAAGCACTACATATCATAGTTAAAAATCTAAACTCAAAAAAATTAGAATTTTATCCTTCATGGAAAAAAAATTATGTTATATACGGTGAGCATCACTCCTTAAAAATGGTGTTTACTAATAAAAACTAGTTTTTGAAGGAGATGGAAAAAGAAGTGTAATTTGATTCCAAAAATTTTGAAAAAAATATATTTAGAATCTACAAACAAAATGTCACAAATCACTAGTTTGCATCATCTTCAAATTCCTCACAGTTTAGCTGCTATAGGTGCCTAAAAGTGAATATTTAGTTATAAAAAAATCAATTCAGTGTCTAGTTTGGCCAAAAATTGTAAACTAGTATTGTGGGATCACCCTTACAACTATTTAGTAGTAGTTGCACATAATAATTGGAATTTTTTTCAAATGGATGTGAAATCAACTTTCTTAAATGGTTTTCTTGATGAAGAAGTTTATGTTCAACAACCACCTAGTTATGAAGTTCATGGTCATGAAAATAAAGTATATAAATTAAAAAAGGCACTTTATGGATTGAAACAGGCACCCAGGGCTTGGTATAGTAGAATTGATTCATATTTGATAAGTAATGGATTTAGTAGAAGTCGTAGTGAGCTTACATTGTATATAAATACAATAATCAAGGTCAAATTTTGATTGTATGTTTGTATGTTGATGATTTTATTTTTAGTGGAATTTTTTCTGTAGACATGTTTAAGTCAGATGTGATGAAAGAGTTTGAAATGACATATTTGGGCTTGATGAGATACTTTTTGGGTATTAAAGTTGTTCAAACAAATAAGAGAATTTTCATTTGTCAGTCTAAATATGTCAAGGATGTATTAAGAAGATTTAAAATGTTGAATTGTAATCTTGCATCAACTCCAATTGTCACAGGAACAAAATTGAGCAAAAAGGATAAGGGGTCAAATTTTGATCCAACCATGTTTAAAAGACTTGTTGGTAGTTTAATATATCTTACAACTAAAAGGCCAAATATCATGTATGGTGTAAGTTTGATTTCAAGGTTCATGGATTCACCTCAAGGTTCTCACTAGCAAGTTGGAAAGAGAATACTCATATATGTTGTAAGAACAATAGGATATGGAATCCTATATTCCAAAACTAACAATTTTAATTTGGTTGGTTATATTGACAGTGATTTTATAGGTAGCATAGATGATAGGAAAAGTATGTATCAGGACACATATTTCATGTTGGATTTGCAGTTGTATCATGGGCATCAAAGAGGCAACTTATAGTAACAATTTCTTTAGTTGAAGCAGAATATGTAGTTGTAACTGTCACAACATGTCAAGAGATATGGATGTGTTGAGTTTTATCATATTTTTTGCATGATCAAGAGAAATTGACACCAATTCTTTCTAATAACAAGTCAACCATTGCATCATCCAAGAATCATGCATTTCACAAAAGGAGCAAGCACATTGATATGAGGTACCACTTCATCAGGGAATTGGTCCACAATGGAGAAATTTGTCTTGAATTTTGTAGATCCAAAGATCAACTAGTAGACATTTTTACCAAGGTATTACCAAAGGAAAAACTTGAATATCTAAGAAAAAATTTGGGAATTGTTGATGGTCAAAATGAAGGGGGGGTGTCGGAAAGAAATTTCTAATTTCTCCCATAGTTTTTGTAGTTTCATTTAAAATTTGTCATTCCAAACTCATTTTTTGTTTTTGTTATTTCCATCATAGTTCATATGCATGAATAGAAGTTTCCTTTATTTGTTATTGTAAATGCATCTATTTAAACAACTAATTTGTAGTCATTTTGGCATCAATTAGATTAATAAAATAATTTGTTTTTTAAGTTCTAGCATTTTTTGTTTTTGTTTGTTTGTCTTTGCTTTGTTTATAATTAGCCTCCAAGGAGTCATTCCTAATTTCTATTAAAGTCAAGCTAGTTTATTATATAATTAATATTTGTAATATATAAATATTGTGTTGATGATTTGATTATAATATATGTAAAAAAAAATTATCAGTATATGGCTAAACATAAATTTTTACAAGTCAAAGTTGTTGCAAGAATGATAGTTATTCTCATTTTAAAAATAATATGCTTTAACAACCCATGTAATCCATAGAAATTGGCAAGCATATTTTTTTCATTGATACTGTTAGTAGATTTCTTTGCTACTATTTTGCTCGATTGCATTCTTTACCCTCACCTATACTTGTCTCCTCATACGAAAGAATTATTGGGTGGTGGTTCTCAATAATGTGTAGTTATTAATTTTATTTTATTTTGATTAAAATAAATTGGATTGCATAGATGTCACATCTTTGTCTTAAATCATAAAGTCCATATACAGGGACCCAATCCATCAAAGTCATCAAGGTGTTGAACTTGGCCTGAACACATCTCTGAGAGTTTGAACCTAGGTGGATGGTTTTTCTATCCCATACCATCATCCTCAGCAATTCTGCTCAACCAATTGAACTACAACCCTTTGACCTATAGTTACTAATTTTAAAGTTCATAATGTGAATGAAAGGTATCTAATGGAAAGGCTGCAAAAGATGATAGATGGTAACCCCATACCATTTAAAGTAAAATAAAGAAAATACTTTGAAGGAAAGCAATAAATTTTGTTTTTTGCATTGAAGTTTTTAAAGGTTATGTTTAGGATGCCTACATGGAGGTTTTAGCTAAAAAAAATTGCTTTTTATTTTAGAATGGTGATTAAAATTTCAAAAAGGGATCTTAAATTTTGAATGCCTAATTTTTTTATATGGTCAAATATTAAGAAGTGGGTGGTGAAATTGCAAAGGTTTTTTTGATAGATATTATATTTTTAAATGTAGAATTGTAGGGTTTATCTTTTTAATTAGAATATTTTAAAATTTATTATTAAAATAATGAGAATATTTTTAGAGTGTTAAGTATTATAATAAGGTTATATCTATTGTTAAGTCTTAACATTTGGTATTTTTATGGATCTTATAAATATATTTAGAAATTGTTTTAGACTATGAGACTTTGAGTGTAAGTAGGTTAAAAAGGATGTTAAAGGATAACAGAATATTGGAGGAATGAGCACATCTCAAACTAACTTCTCACTTAAAGATTATCAACTACATGAGAAGCTTATATGTTCAAACCATTCTCTTTTGAATAGAGGGGTTAGGTTGGTAAGTGTGTTTCAATAGTCAAAATAGTTTGTGATCCAAATTTGGTAATCGAATTTTAGGTAGTCAAAACAGTGAAGATGATTTTATAACCAAGACAATGAGGATTTTTTGTAATTAGAACAGTGAAGACGATTTACCAACCAAAACAATGAAGGTTTGATAGTCATGACTAGTGAAGGATGAACAATTTTGATAATCAGCACAGTTAAATCTTGATAGCCATGACAGATGAAAGAAAAAAAAATTGATAACTAAATTAGTGAAATTTTAGCAGCCATAACAGTGAAAAATGTCATGATCATTTGAACTGTTATATTTTCTTAATCTATTTTTTTGTATCCCTAAATCAATAAGAAATATAAGATAACTAATGAAAGAATATTAAAAATATTAGCTATCTTTCATGCATAAAACGAGGAGTAAAATCATTCATGTCTTCTATGACGTACAGCACTTTCATGCTCGCTTCATTAATTTTCGTCGTTATGTACAGGCCATCACAAATTTCCAGAACAAGAACAAACTTGATCTCCGCGTTGTTGAGAAATGGAACTTGAGGATTTCCATAGTGTTGCCCTTACAAAAAGGGCGTTGGTATTTTAAAGGATTGTGCCCTTACACCCACCTGTTGTAGTTGCTTGAAAGTTTCTAAGGCTTTTTTAATAAACTGTTTTGAATATACCCTCCAAACAAGGCAGTTCATGAGACCACATTTCTTTCAGGCATTTTGTCAGGTGCCCTGTGCATGCTTATACATTTTGAAAAGGCATTGCAATATCCTTTTTACATTTCGAAGGATGACCATTCTCTTTTACAAAACTAGGTAAATAGGCTTGTGTAGAATTGCTGGTTGTTAGATGATATTAGTAAATACTTATTATGTTTTAATGGGGTAGTATTGTTTAAGTGTTGGTAAAATAATATTTATTTGTAAACAAGCTTTTATAGGATTATCAAAATCTAATTATATTTTAGGTATGTTGAATGTATATAGTATTATTAATAATTAAAGATCTAAGGTGATATAGGATGGGATGTATTTCTTATTCACAGTATTATTATGATATGAACTCTTATTTTGTATTATTTATTGGTAATCTTGTATTATGATTATTTATAAGAATTGACAGATGAAGATCATCTTTTTGTAAGGGTGTAGATGACATTACTTTACCATGCATGGTGAAAGGTAAATATTTCCCATGCCTACTAACATGATATAGTCCATATATTACTATAAACTGACATAGTTAAGGAATGGTTCCACTAAGGAAGCTATGGTTATAAGACTTGGTTGTATCCAACATATTTGTATATCCTCTTGATAAAGCTATAAAATAATGGCAAATTGATTAGATTTATACTCTAAATTTCATTAGAAACTATATGATTGCTATGGTAGGCTACTACATGATTGCAAATGTAGTAGATTGAGATATGATAATCATATCTAACAATATTTTAGTTGGTTTATAACTTGCATATATAGTAACTTCTTCTATTTTTATTAATAATATAATATTTTGATGATGAAACATGTTCGAATGGACTATTCTTGTATATGGATATGGCAGGGGATCTTTGTTAACACACTATTTGTGGGTCTTACTAGTATAAATAAATATCATTGCAATGTTTAAATATCACCAAATCATGTTGTTGTATGATATCATGTCCTAAAGCTAAATAAAACGTTATTCTAGCAACAATATGGTGGACCTGTACATTTTGATTGTATGAAAGTTGTTAGATCATTACCTTCAAAAGAATGCATACAATTACTAGATGTTTATTTGTTGATGGGTTAGTTATAACTATTATAGTAGATTCTTGTGAGATATATTGTTTGAATTCTTCAAATGTCAGTTATTATGCATGAAACATATTAATCATTGTATATGTATTATTATGAATAGTTAGATTAGTTGTTATTACTTTTAGTTGAATTTGTTGTTTTATGTGAGTTTTTCACACTCTCATTGAGTTATTGAGGGTTTATCAAAATGTTTCGTCTCAAGGCCTTGTCAAGGAAATTTTTTGTAATTATAAATCATTAGCATAGTTTGGTTTGCCTACAAATTGATAAGCATTATTATTTTGAAGGATTAACTTAGTAAATTGATCTATATGGAATCTCTTGTTGGATTTAGAATTTTGTTATGTATATATATGATTTGTGGCCTTTTTCATTAGTATATACTTGTATGCTAGAGTATTTCCAACTTATAGAGGTTCTTGATTAAATTTTTATTACATTAATTATCACATGAAGGATAATGTCTTATATTGCCTAGTAATACAAATTTATTGGTATCACCATGTGTTGTAACATGATTTTCTTGCACAAGGAACATAACCATTAGTATGGGCCCCATTAAGAAATAAGAATTATATTTTTCCTTGGCATAGGTACATTTGCTAGTAATGTTGCATAGTGCTCTAGGTAATTGATTGCAAGGTCAATTCAACTAGAATTTGTGATAAGTGTTGATTTAAAAAATATTATTGTTATATAGAATTACTTGCACTCTTGATCATTAAGGTAATATTTAGTATGTGGGAAATGTGAATAATATCTAGTTAGTGAATTGGACTATTATAATAATATTGGATTACACCATAAGGTAAATAAAATTAGAAGGTTAAGAATATTATTATTGAGTTTATATCTTCATATATCATGATCGAATGGATATAGTGTTGGGTTTAAGACTTGGGAATTATTCATGCTTAAAGCAAGTTTATAATTATCGTTGTAATTATTTAAAAGTTTCAAATAATTTCTATGTGCCCTTGTTGATACATGTGTGCTCCATATAAGAACTTGGGTGTCACAATATTATATGATTACAATACTTGATATCATTGAATCATAGTATAGCAAGACATTTCTTGGAGGCATATTGGAGCTTTGTATTATTGTTGCATTGTGAAGATAATTTTATTGTCGACGGCATGTGCTCCAATAGACTAGATTTATTTTAAATTGATTAAGTTATTATAATACATAATTTTTGTGTTCATATTTGATTCTAAAAAATTATTCTTTGTATTCCTCTTTGATAACGAAAGTTATTTGAGAGGTTATGAAACGCTAGGTATAAGAATATATGTGTATATTTCTTAAGACATTTTTGTGTGGATAACTACATGTGACTATTGGAGTAATAGACTAATCATCTAATTAATTAAATAATCATGATTAATTAATTAGATCACCTTTTACTTTATTCACTTAAGCTAAACTTAGAAATTGAATTTTTAATTATTAGATTGGCTAATAAAAGCACATGTTATCTCATTGTATGTAGGATGATGACACTTGTCATAAGCTAATTTAATCATCACCTAAGGTTTAGATCTAGGGTTTCTATATCTGTTTCATAAGGATTGATTTTCATTGTGATATTTATTCAGGTTATTTGTATCAATACAGTTCTTAGGCTTATTGAGCACATTCTTACTTTGTTGATCTTCTCTATTGTGATAAGTACTACTTGAAAGTGATTTATGGATCTTGGGGGTTGAATCAACAACTTCTACATGGTATCAAAGCACAATATTTGTAATCCCCTATTCAATTTTTGAAGAGATCAGACCTTGAGCTTTTTTTTGGTGCATCCTAGAGCAAAATTGACCTCACCATCATGATCAAGAGGTCGAAGAAATGAATTTTGACATAAAGTTTGACCAATTTTGATATCAAGAGAAAAAATAGAAAAAAAATGGTTTAGAGGCTATACAACCCCCAAAACCCTGTGTCGTATGACAAATTTCAAAAAAAAACAATAAATATGTATAAAAGCCCTCAACGCTTATTAAAGGGGCACCCTTGGCACTCAGCCTACAAGCCACCCTGAGGGCCTCCCTACAAAGAGTGGCACCACTAGCTCTAAACATTTGTCACCCACTTGTTAGCCCCTAAGGGCTCTACTCCCAACCACTTAGTCCTATCAGCAACTAGTTGCCAACACTAGTACAAAAACAGTAATAAACGACTAAAAAATCTACTAAAAACTGCTTATAAATAATTGAACATGGTCGTGTGACCAATAGTAGTTTATTGCTAGTCATTTATAATGTGATCGAATTGATGAATAAACCATTGATTGATCGATTTGTTCATTAATTTAGTCATCTGATTGATCGATTTGGTCGTTGATTTAGTCGTTTGATTGATCGATTTGGTCATTAATTTAGTCATCTAATTGATTGATTTGTCGTTAATTTAGTCATTAAATTGATTGATTTGGTAGTGTGTTTGGTTATTAATTTAGTCATTGATTGTTTTAAACTAGTCACTTATTTAGTCATTTTTTATTCACTGATATATTTAGTTGTTAATTTAGTCATTGATTGTTGTTAATTGATCACTTATTTAGTCATTTTTATTCACTGATTTTCTTCCATTGGTAGTGTATTTAGTCATTAATTTTAATCATCATTTTGATCAATTTGCTAGTTTATTTAATTGTTTTTGTTCACTAATTTCAGTCAACTAGTAGGTATATTGATACATTATTTATTAATTACATAATCATTATATTTAGTCATATTTATTCACCAATTTCTATTAGTTGGTAATATATTTAGTCAATTGGTAGTTTAAATTTAATTATTTTTGTTCATTGATTTTTGCCTATAAGTGTTGGAAATGAGACAATTCTCTAATTAAGGTTTAAACATATAAAAACACAGAAAAACATAATCAATCATTCATTTGCACATAATGAAATGGCTATTAAGAAGGCAAAATACTAAAATTATATTGAGAAAACATGTTCTTACAGATGATACAAGATAGAAATGTGTCTTTTCTTTGAAAAATGTACTATTACAAAGTGTGTTTCTAAGTGTTGTGACTGAGAAAACTGAGTTACAATATCTTTTTTTGCTTATGCAAGATATTACAATTTTGATGATAATTCTATGTTGCAACTTATTTGAAACTGTACATACATGTATGTTGCACTCTTTGTAAATTTTCCTCTTCTCTACACCTCTTTATCTACTTTGTATTTAATTCTTTTTTTGCACCCCTGTTCTCTATGTCTACTACTTGTATAGCAACATATCTCGTCTTCTATAATGCACAAGTTTGAATGAGCGGAACCCAAACAAAAAGAGAAAAACATAATCAAGGGGTTTTACATTACAGGTGCAGTAAGATAGAACATTCTTTGTTCTACTCACAGAATGTACACCCAAATCAGATTCTCTAGTTTTTGTTTGGGTTCAACTTATTTAGGCTCAATACATTATCTTTTTACAACTTCACTCTCCACACTCTATTGCTACTAACTCTTATTTTTCTCTTCTGTACTTATGGCTAACACTCTATCATTTTTTTCAAATATTTTAGTGGCCACCATGTGAAAGTCCCTTCTTTCTCTTTCAGATGAACAGCTCCATCTATTTTGTCTGGATAATCAAAGGGTATGTTACTTGTGACCTTTAAAATACTTACATTTGCATCTCCTGTTCCTTTTAGTTTGACTCCATGTACAATAGATAGTGAGTGAATCTGCCTAATGCCCATAGTAGCACCATCAAACAGATCCAACACCTCAAATTTATCCCCTTCTTGGAGTTTACCAATAAATGTCTACAGAAACAAACAAAAAATACACATTATATTAAGATATAAAACACACATTATATTTTTTTTTATAGTTGTATATAATGTCTTATGTCTTGGAAAAAATAAATTTTGTATGTACTTTTATAAAACAATGTATTACAACTAAGCTCTAAGCTTTCATATGTAAGTTATATGTTCTCCCTTATTTCTATAATCTATGTATACTAGCTAAAATTACACTTCACTACTATTCTAACTAGCTTCTATCAAATAGGTAATGATTACCTTTATTTACACAATAAAACAACCATTATTTACTTGAGTAGTACTTACTTGCATGTGGTTTCATAGAACTCACCTCAAGTTCAACACGACTACCACTATGAATATCATGTTCATTCTCATTGAGTTCATCATCATAATCACTATCAATGTCATTGTAGACATGAAGTTGTACAGCTTTGCAGAGCATTCTATTGACAGGGCTTTTTTCTTTTTTTCCTACTTTCATATAATTGCTCTACATCATGTGGTTTAATCATCATGCAAAAATTAATATAAGTCAAGTAAAGAATGCAAAAGCTATAATTTTTTGTCCAAAAGAACATTTTAAGCATGAAGAATGACAAAACATTGGGATAGATTAACTTACGACTTAAAAAATGCAAAAGATATAAATTTTTGTCCAAAAGAAGAATGACAAAACATTGGGATAGATTAACTTATAACTTAAAAAGAATGTAAAAGCTATAAATTTTTGTCCAAAAGAAGAATGACAAAACATTGGGACAGATTAACTTACAACTTAAAGAATGCAAAAGCTATAATTTTTTGTCTAAAAGAGCATTTTAAGCATGAATAATGATAAAACATTAGGACAGACAACTGACAACTATTATATTAATTACCTCAACTTCAAGACAACTAAGACAATTGTGTTGCACATTCTTGTCCACTTCATCACTATCAATATCGATAGCTTTATTGACATCATGAACGCGTTTTTATTTCCCTATTGCTTTGATAAAATTGCTCTACATGTGGTTTAACCATCATGCAAAAAAATATACAAAGTATTCAATAGTCAAGTAAAGAATGCAAGCTATAAATTTTTCCAAAAGAACATTTTCTGGATCACTCCAACAATAAAGAAACTGGGTTGGATTCTGCTACACTTAGGTTTCAATAATTTACATATTAAGAGGCATTTGTATATAGAATTTCCAAACAAGGAGAAATGAGATCAATAGAGACTCTTACCTCATCTAAATCCATGGATTTATTTTCATTCCATGCAAAAACTATAGGGTTAATGGATTCAACCAACTGGGTAACTTGTTGAGTGAGACTAAATATACAACTCATTACCTTTTGGTACCCTAGTTCATTTGAGTTGACATAATCTACAAGGCTTCTACTGGGCATTGAATAGATAGTTGTTAAATCTCTATTGATGAACTAGATTTCCACTTTATCCTACTCTTAGATTTACTAGCATCTAGTTGCAATGTCGTAAAGTTACACCCCCTGTAATTTCACATATATTCTTGCATCTGCTTTAGTGTCCACTCCCTTAGCACTTGTGTAGGCTCATTATAGCCCCTACATCAACCTTTTTCCCTTCTTAGGATGTTCAAAATCCCTTTTCAAAAGCTACCTCATATGTCAGATTTGCGTCAAACATTATGCTCTTCCTGTTGATGTCATTTTGTAGCGTGATGTGTTTGGACACTATCATGTCGTACAGATGTCTATGCACTGCACTAGCATCCTGTGATGTTTCAACATTCAAATGATCGCTTCTAAGCCTGTTTGCCACTTGTTAGCAATTTTTGTCAATGGTAATGGCTAAGGACGCCCTAAAATGGCTCAAGAATTTTATTTTCCCTCTTTAAAAGTTGTCTTTTCAATCCATTTGGTCTTCTATCTTCTTCTCCTTCTTGGTTTCTCTCAAAAACATTCTTCCATCTAGCTCTTTCTTGCACAACTCCCTTATTTGTTACAGCAGCCTCAAGCTTTCACAACTCACTACAACAACACTCTTTCATTCTCATAGCCCTCTACAACTCTCTTGGCTCTCCTAGCCCTCTCTTTTGTCCTTTCTCTCCTTGGCTTCCTTAAGCCTCACAATTGACATCTCCCTTAGCTTGTGCTTGTGAGAATCCTAGGATTTCACACATCCCCTATCTATTGCATCTCCATTTTGTGATACGGGTTCTCCTCCTTGAGTAGGGATTGTTTTTATCACTCCTTTGTTCATCTCTCTCTGTCTATCTGATTGTTCATAGAGGTGGGAACACCAAAATAGGGCTTTGACTAAGGAAAACCCCTATACAACCCCAACACTTTCTCCAGATCTTATGCATGCAATTATTGAAGACATTCATGTGTTGGAGGCTTCATTACTAGGATTGTTGTGAGAAATTTTCTTTCTCTATCCTCTTTAGTTTTATCATTTACTTTATCTTGTCTCAGTCTTATTACCTCTTGTTACTTTCTCGCATTATGGAAGTTCTCAATAATTAGATTGTCAGTAGTCACCTTGTTGTTTTCTTGGATATTCTTGCTTTTTGGTCAGTACGAGATGCTAGCATGCCTTTGGGATGCCAGTGTGTCGTGTTGTCATTTGTATTCTGCACTGCCATCCTTTGGTTGAGAGCTCAAGGAAATTTATTGTAATTATAAATTGTTAACATAGTTTGGTTTGCCTACAAATTGATAAGCATTATTATTTTGAAGGATTAACTTAGTAAATTGATCTATATGGAATCTCTTGTTGGATTTAGAATTTTGTTATGTATATATATGATTTGTGGCCTTTTTCATTAGTATATACTTGTATGCTAGAGTATTTCCAACTTATAGAGGTTCTTGATTAAATTTGTATTACATTAATTATCACATGAAGGATAATGTCTTATATTGCCTAGTAATACAAATTTATTGGTATCACCATGTGTTGTAACATGATTTTCTTGCACAAGGAACATAACCCTTAGTATGGGCCCCATTAAGAAATAAGAATTATGTTTTTCCTTGGCATAGGTACATTCACTAGTAATGTTGCATAGTGTTCTAGGTAATTGATTGCAAGGTCAATTCAACTAGAATTTGTGCATAAGTGTTGATTTAAAAAATATTATTGTTATATAGAATTACTTGCACTCCTGATCATTAAATTCATATTTAGTATGTGAGAAATGTGAATAATATCTAGTTGGTGAATTGGACTATTATAATAATATTGGATTACACCATAAGGTAAATAAAATTAGAAGGTTAAGAATATTATTATTGAAATTATATCTTCATATATCATGATCGAATGGATATAATGTTGGGTAAGACTTAGGAATTATTCATGCTTAAAACAAGTGTATAATTATTGTTGTAATTATTTAAAAGTTTCAAATAATTTGTATATGTCCTTGTTGATACATGTTGTGTGCTCCATATAAGAACTTGGGTGTCACAATATTATATGATTACAATACTTGATATCATTGAATCATAGTATAGCAAGACATTTCTTGGAGGCATATTGGAGCTTTGTATTATTGTTGCATTGTGAAGATAATTTTATTGTCGACAACATGTGCTCCAATAGACTAGATTTATTTTAAATTGATTAAGTTATTATAATACATAATTTTTGTGTTCATGTTTGATTCTAAAAAATTATTCTTTGTATTCCTCTTTGATAACAAAAGTTATTTGAGAGGTTATGAAATGCTAGGTATAAGAATATATGTGTATATTTCTTGAGACATTTTTGTGTGGATAACTACATGTGACTATTGGAGTAATAGACTAATCATCTAATTAATTAAATAATCATGATTAATTAATTAGATCAAATTTTACTTTATTCACTTAAGCTAAACTTAGAAATTGAATTTTTAATTATTAGATTGGCTAATAAAAGAACATGTTGTCTCATTGTATGCAGGATGATGGCACTTGTCATAGGCTAATTTAATCATCACCTAAGGTTTAGATCTAGGGTTTCTATATCCGTTTCATAAGGATTGATTTTCATTGTGATATTTATTCAGGTTATTTGTATCAATACAGTTCTTAGGCTTATTGAGCACATTCTTACTTTGTTGATCTTCTCTATTGTGATAAGTACTACTTGAAAGTGATTTATGGATCTTGGGGGTTGAATCAACAACTTCTATATGGTATCAAAGCACAATATTTGTAATCCCCTATTCAATTTTTGAAGAGATCAGACCTTGAGTTTTTTTCTGGTGCATCCTGGAGCAAAATTGACCTCACTGGATCATGATCAAGAGGTCGAAGAAATGAATTTTGACATAAAGTTTGACCAATTTCAATATCAAGATCAAAAAAAGCAAAAAAATGGTTTGGAGGCTATAAAACCCCAAAAACCCTATGTCGTATGATAAATTTCAAAAAAAAATTAAAAATGTATAAAAGCGCTCAACACTTATTAAAGGGGCACCCTTGGCGTTCAGCTCGCAAGCCACCCCAAGGGGCCCCCTACAAAGAGTGGCACCACTAGCTCTAAACATCTGTCGCCCACTTGCTATCCCCTGAGGACTCTACTCGCAGCCACTCAGTCCTATCAACAACTAGCTACAACACTAGTACAAAAACAGTAATAAACTACTAAAAATTACTTATAATTATTGAACATGGTCGCATGACCAGTAGTAGAACTTTTATTGCTAGTCATTTATAATAGGACTAAATTGATGAATAAACCTTTAATTGATCAATTTGGTCATTAATTTAGTCGTTTGATTGATCGATTTGGTTGTTGATTTAGTCATCTGATTGATCAATTTGGTCATTAATTTAGTCATCTGATTGATCGATTTGGTCGTTAATTTAGTCGTTAATTTGATCAATTTGGTAGTGTGTTTAGTTGTTAATTTAGTCATTGATTGTTTTAAACTGGTCACTTATTTAGTCATTTTTTATTCACTAACATATTTAGTCATTAATTTAGTCATTGATTGTTGTTAATTGGTCACTTAGTCATTTTTATTCACTGATTTTTGTCCATTGGTAGTGTATTTAGTCATTAATTTTAATCATCATTTTGATCAATTTGGTAGTTTATTTATTTTTTTCGTTCATTAATTTTTTTCAACTGGTAGGTATATTGATATATTGTTTATTAATTGCATAATCATTATATTTAGTCATATTTATTCACTGATTTCTATCAGTTGGTAGTATATTTAGTCAATTGGTCACTTATTTAATTATTTTTGTTCACTGATTTCTGCCTGTAAGTGCTAGAAATGAGACAATGCTTTAATTTAGGTTTAAACATATAAAAACACAAAAAAACATAATCAATCATTCATTTGCACATAATGAAACAGCTATTAAGAAGGAAAAATACTGAAATTTTATCGAGAGAACGTGTTCTTACAGCAGATACAAGATAGAAATGTGTCTTTGCTTTGAAAAATGTACTTTTACAAAGTGTGTTTCTCAGTGTTGTGACTGAGAAAATTGAGTTATAATGCCTTTTTTTGCTTATGCAAGATATTACAATTTTGATGACAATTCTATGTTGCAACTTATTTGCAACTGCACATACATGTATGTTGCACTCTCTGCAACTTTTCCTCTTCTCTACACCTCTTTATCTACTTTGTGTTTACTTCTTTTTCTAAACCCATGTTCTCTACGTCTACTGCTTACACAGCAGCATATCTCATTTTCTATAATGCACAAGTTTGAATGAGCGGAACCCAAACAAAAAGAGAAAAACATAATCAAGGGGTTTTACATTACAGGTGTGGTAAGATAGAACATTCTCTGTTCTACTCACAGAATGTACACCCAAATCAGATTCTCTGGTTTTTGTTTTGGTTCAACTTATTCAAGCTCAGTACATTCTCTTTATGTAACTTCACTCTCCACACTCTATTGCTGCTAACCCTTCTTTTTCTCTTCTACACTTATGGCTAACACTCTATCATTTTTTAAAAATATTTAGTGGTCACCATGTGAAGGTCCCTTCTTTCTCTTTCAAATGGAAAACTCCATTTATTTTTTCTAGATAAGAAAGGGGTATGTTACTTGTGACCTTTAAAATACTTACATTTACATCTCTTGTTCCTTTCAGTTTGACTCCATGTACAATAGATAGTGAGTGAATTTGCCCAATGCCTATAGCAGCACCATCAAATGGATCCAACACCTCAAATTTATCCCCTTCTTGGAGTTTATCAATAAATGTCTACAAAAACAAAAAAATAAACATTATATTGAGATATAAAGCACATATTATATTGTTTTTTATAGTTGTATGTAATGTCTTATGTCTTGGAACAAATCAATTTTGTATGTGTTTTTATAAAACACTCTATTACAACTAAGCTCTAAGCTTCCATATGTAAGTTATATATTTTCCCTTATTTCTATAATCTATGTATACTAGCTAATTACACTTCACTACTATTCTAACCCTCTTCTATCAAATAGGTAATGATTACCTTTATTTACATAATAAAACAACTTGAATAGTACTTACTTGCATGCGGTTTCATAGTACTCACCTCGATTTCAGTACGACTACCACTATGAATATCATGTGCATGCTTGTTGAGTTCATCATCATAATCACTATCAACGTCATTGCAGACATGAAGTTGTACAGCTTTGCAGAGAGTTCTATTGACAGGGCCTTTTTCTTTTTTTCCTATTTTCATATAATTGCTTTGCATCATGTGGTTTAATCATCATGCAAAAATTAATATACGTCAAGTAAAGAATGCAAAAGCTATAATTTTTTGTCCAAAAGAACATTTTAGCATGAAGAATGATAAAACATTGGGATAGATTAACTTACAACTTAAAAAATGCAAAAAATCTAAATTTTTGTCCAAAAGAAGAATGACAAAACATTGGGATAGATTAACTTACAACTTAAAAAGGATGCAAAAGCTATAATTTTTTGTCGAAAAGAAGAATGAAAAAACATTGGGACAAATCAACTTACAACTTAAAGAATGCAAAAGCTATAATTTTTTGTCCAACAGAGCATTTTAAGCATGAAGAATGATAAAACATTAGGACAGATAACTGACAACTATTATATTAATTACCTCAACTTCAGGACAACTAAGACAATTGTGTTGCACATTCTTGTCCACTTTATCACTATCAATATCGACAACTTTTTTGACATCATGAAGGCGTTTTTGTTTTCCTATTGCTTTGATAAAAATTACTTTGCATGTGGTTTAACCATCATGCAAAAAAATATGCAAAGCATTCAATGGTCAAGTAAAGAATGCAAGTTATAAATTTTTCCAAAAGAACATTTTTTGGATCACTCCAACAATAAAGAAACTGGGTTGGATTATCCTACACTCAGATTTCAATAATTTACATATTAAGAGGCATTTGTATATAGAATTTCCAAACAATAAGAAATGAGATCAATAGAGCCTCTTACCTCATTTGAATCCACAGATTTTTGTTCATTCCATGCAGAAACTATAGGGTTAATGGATTCAACCAGCTGGGTAACTTGTTGAGTGAGAATGAATATGAAAATCATTACCTTTTGGTACCCTAGTTCATTTGAGTTAACATGATCTACAAAGGCTCCTACTGGGAATTGAACAGATAGTTGTGAAAGCTTTGTTGACAAACTAGATTTCCACTTTATCCTACTCTTATATTTACTAGCATCTATTTGTAATGTTGTAAAGTTGCACCCCTTGCAATTTCACATGCATTCTTGCATCTGCTTTAGTGTCCACTCCCTTAGCACTTGTGTAGGCTCATTTTATCCCCTACATCAACCTTTTTCCCTTCTCGGGATGCTCAAAATCCCTTTTCAAAAGCTACCCTCACATGTCAGCTTTGTGTCAAACCTTGTGCTCTTCTCGTTCATGTCATTTTGTAGTGTGATGTGTTTGGACACTAGCATGCCACACAGACGTCTATGCATTGTGCTAGCATCCTATGATGTTTCAACATTCAAATGACCGCTTTTGAGCATGTTTTCCACTTTTCAACAAGTTTTGTCAATGGTAATAGATGGGGACACCCTGAAATGGCTCAAGAAGCTTATTTTCCCTCTTTAAAAGTTGTCTTTTCAATTCATTTGGTCTTCTAGCTTCTTTTCCTTCTTTGCTTCTCTCCAAAAAAATCTTCCATCTTGCTCTTTCTTTCACAACTCCCTTATTTGTTACAGCAACCTCAAGTTTTCACAGCGCACTACAACAACACTCTTGCATTCTCATAGCACCCTCTACAACTCTCTTGGCTCTCATATCCCTCTCTTTTGTCCTTTCTCTCCTTGGCTTCCTTAAGCCTTGCAATTGACATCTCCCTTAGCTTATGCTTGTGAGCATCCTAGGATTTCACACATCCCCTACCTATTGCATCTCCTCGAGCGGGGATTGCTTTTATGACTCCTTTGTTCATCTCTATCTATCTATCTAGCTGTCCATGGAGGTGGGAACACCAAAATAGGGGTTTGATTGAGGCAAACCCCTATACAGCCCCAACAATTTCTCTAGATCTTACGCATGCAGGTATTGAATACATTCATGTGTTGGAGGCTTCATTACTTGGATTTTTGTGAGAAGTTTTCTTTCTCTAGATCCTCTTTAGTTCTATCGTTTACTTTACCTTGTCTCAGTCTTATTACCTCTTATTACTTTCTCGCATTCTGGAAGTTCTCAGTAAGTAGATTGTCAATAGTTGCCTTGTTGTTTTCTGGGATATTCTTACTTTTTGGTTAGTACAAGACGTCAGCACACCTCTGGGACATCAGCGCATCATGTTGTCATTTGTATTTCGCTATGTCATCCTTTGGTCGAGGGCTCATCATTTTGTCTAGAAAACCTGTGTGATCTGCTCTTTCTGATTCTAGAACTCACATTATTCCTTGAGGTAGTTTAGGGCAGTTCGTCCCTTGGGAATCTCCTAAGAATAAAGAGACTCATGAGAAGTGAATCCCCATTCTCTACATTTTGGTGAACCCAACATGAACACCCCTTATATAAAAAAAGGACAAATCAAAGATTTATCCTTTCCCAAAAAAAAATTTAGGGCGCTACCTCGAACCCCATTCCATGTTGTCAATAGTGATATACATTGGCTTTCGGTCGGCTTGTCTATATCTCTATTTCAAAATGTATTTTGTATCTTTCTTCCTTCTATCTCTTTCTAGCTTTGTTAAGAACCTTCAAGATGTTCTCTTACAAGCATGTGAAAGTGAGTTCTTGTCTCCTTTCTTATTATTCTTTGTTAATCCCTCTCCTGAGATTCCTTCTAAGAATATTTTGGTGCAAGAGGATAAAATCATTGATACCTTTCTTAATGTTACTCTACCTTCTATTCATTCCAATGCACTCTCTTCTAGAGATGTTGCATTGGTGAATGATGAATCTCATATTTTTTCTGATGCACTCTCTTTTAGAGATGATGTATTAGTAAATGATGAAGCTCCACTCACATCGGATCCTCCAAGGATAGATGTTGAGCATGTTTCTTCGAATAATTATTCCACTAGTTGTGATGATTCTATAAATATAATTTATGTCTATGTTTCCCCTCAAAGGCCTAAGAGATCGGTCATTTATTTGACTCTAGCTAGTCCCTCTCCTAAAAGGATTTGTTCTATTAATGGTGTTCCATTTGACGATGATTCTCCAGATCTTTGTAAGGCTCCCTCTTATAGAGCAGTATCCTATACTTATAATACTAGAAAGAATAAACAAAATTTTGATCAACCTACTTCTTTACCACCTTCTCAACCAAGCCTTCCTCAAGCACCTAAACCTACAACTAAAGCACTTGGTGATTACAATCTTGTCAAGAAACTTGGTGTTACTCCGGGACTAAGATCTTGTTGTGGGACTTGCTTCAGTCTGCTCCAATTTATCAAGGTATGCTTCAAGAATCCTTGCAAAATATTCTCTTACCTTCTTCCGCTAGACCTATGGATGTTAATGTATTGATAGCTTATATTCGTGTGAAATCATTGAATATTACATTCTATCCACAAGAAATCTCGCCTCTGGAAGTACAAAAGCAAGTGGACCCTCTAATGATCATAGTTAACATTAATAATATCGGCATTAGACATACTCTCGTTGACACTAGTTCGGCACTCAATTTATGTAGAATTGATCTATTTCCTAAAATTAATATTTATTCATCTTCTCTTAATGCTTCTTTTGTTGACATTCGTGGGTTTGATAATGTCGGTCAACAAGCCCTAGGTATGATAGTCTTGCCTTTGAGGTTGGGACTCGTTACTGTACCCACCCTTGTATATGTTATGTCAAAAAAATTACCATATAACCTTCTCCTTAGTAGAACATGGACTCATGCTATGGGTGTAGTCCCCTCTACCTTGCATAACTCTATTAAGTTCATTTGCAATAATCGAGTAGTCAAAGTCAGGGTTAACCCTAAGGCTATGCACTTATGTGAAATGGCAGTTGTCAGTCAAGTTTGGGTTGTGCCTACTCTTATCCCTTCAGTGTCTTCCAATGTGTTGATGTTTACTCTAGAAGTACCTACTACAAAGGATACTCTTGAGATAGATGTCCCTGAAGAAGATCCTTCTAAAGCAAGAAATCTTAAGTTTGCTTCTTCTACCTCTTCTCAAGAGAATGCATGTCTTGGTGATTATTGGGGTCCTCTAGACTTTATAGAATCATTCATTGGAGAGCATAAAGTTGACCCAATTCACTTACACCTTTTGATAACATCATCCAACCCTGCTATCGAAGATGGTTACTCTTCTATATCGTAGGGTAATGTGAGCAATAGTTGTAATGTTCTTAATGCCAATCCTCCTCCTTCTAAGGAAGATGATCACACTTCTATTAAAGAGGCTAATGATGGCAGTCCTATCAAGAAGGTTGATGGTGATCCCATAGAGGAGCATGATCCCCATTGTTGGAATAATGCTCTATATGGAGATCCTCCTCCTCAATATTTGCAAACACGTTATGGCAATGGATTTAAGCTTGTCTCTAATATGGCTATGGGCATAATGAACAAGGAATTTAGGTCCCTATAGAATGTGCACCTTGTAAGCGTAATGTGGGGCTTGGTTGCTCAAATGAACAATCTAAATAGAAACCATAATTGAATGTTGGCACAATTTCTGCTCAACCTCGTTCTCTTGGGTTTTTTCATCCACCATTATCTAAGGTCTATGTGCCTTCTTCTTATGAGAAGTCAAACTTTTCTCCACAAGAGAGAGGGTTGTTTCCTGCTCCTCATCCTCTATCTGAGCAAGAGCATATTTTGTTGAGGCTTCTAAAATCCCACTTGATTACTCTTCCTTCTCCTACACGTAAGAAATTCCATAAACATGATAGAGAAACACTTTCTTTTTGTGTGTACCATTGAGTGCTTGGTCATTCCACTAGTGAATGTAAGGCCTTGAGGGATAAAATACAACAAATTTTGATTCAAGTGCCATCACTCATTTATATGTTGATGCACTTGGCTCTTCTTCAAATGAAAAGTGATATTGAGGTCTACCTCTATCCTGTATGTTCTAATTATCTTGCATGGTCCTCATCCCTTATATGTTGGGGGTAGTGATAACTTGTTCTAGAGATGTGTGTCATTCCTAAGGATCCCCTTTCTCCTCTTTCAAATTGAAGCATCCCTTGAGTGGACCCCTTTTTTCTTTTGAAGGGTTCTTGGGGGACCCCCTTTGAAATCTTTTCCCTCAAATGAATTCATTGGCATCTAGCTTGGGGCAGCCTGACTAGACCTATCCTTTCTATGACCATCCTGCAACATAGCTTATAGTAGCCATAGATTCTTCTAATTAGTCTTGTTATACAAGACTGAGAACTTGTAGATCTTCTTTGCATCAAGCTTGCCTAACATGTTTAGTTTACATATTAACATGTGGCTTTACAGGTGCGCCTATGAAGTTGCTTTCCAGTCCAACTTTGTGGAGTCCCCTTTCATTGGGCTTCCTTCATGAGAGAGTACTTTGGGTAATGCCTTCTTTGCAAGTCTGAGGTCCTATGAAGTGCTTGCATCCTATGTGATTTGTTCATCGTTGGTCTATGGGCCTTCGATGCAGTTTGTTCAACTTTGTAGGAGAGAGTAGCTATAGATCCTTTTGTTTTCCTTTCGTAGGTCTAGGGATCTACAGTGCATTTGTTCAACCCTCCGCGAGAGAGAGAACCTTTGAAGCCATATCTTTTGAAACTTTCATTCCTTTCTATATCTTAAATTCTCTTCTCTTTCTTCTCTTCTCAATTGCATATACCAGATCGAAGATCTACATCTTCTTCATCCTGAGTAACTTTTGGGTCCATTCTTCTCTTGAAGCAATCAATCCTTATATTCTTCTCTTCATTTTAGAATTCTTTTATGCATTATTGTTTTTAATTTGGGGATGACGCATAGTACTAAGACAAACCTACATCAAGGTCTCTTTCACTTTGCTAACTCAAATACTTTAGTTTTTTGTGTGTTCATGTGTGTGTGTGTGTGTTTTTATATGTTCTAACCCTATGGTGTGGTGGCTTTTTGAGTTCTAATATTGTTGTCTTGTGCAGATCTTTCTTGTCTAACACATTTGTTTTCTAGGTCTTCAACCTAGGGGCATGCTTCCTTGGTTCAAAGAGTTATCTACTTCCTCTACAGTATCCTTTCAAGCAATATGATGTTATTTATGTTTACTAGGTTTCCTTTAGCATGCATATTAGTGTAGATTCATATTCCTACTAAAGTGAGGGAAAAATGTAATGTCGTAAAATTGCACCCCTTGCAATTTCACATACATTCTTACATCTGCTTTAGTGTCCACTGCCTTAGCACTTATGTAGGCTCATTTTATCCCTTGCATCAACCTTTTTCCATTCTCAAGATACTCAAAATCCCTTTTCAATAGCTACCCTCACGCATCAGTGTTGCGTCAAACCTTGTGCTCTTCGCATTTGTGTCATTTTGTAGTGTGATGTGTCTTAACACTAGCGCATCGCATGGACATCTGTGTGTCACGCTAACAACCTGCGACATTTCAACGTTCAAATAATCACTTCCAAGCATGTTTTCCATTTGTTAGCAAGTTTTGTCGGTGGTAACGGTTGGGGACATCATGAAACATCTCAAGAAGCTTCCTTTCCCTCTTTAAAAGTTGTCTTTTCAATCCATTTGGTCTTCTAGCTTCTTCTCCTTCTTGGATTCTCTCAAAAACATTCTCCCATCTTGCTCTTTCTTGCACAACTCCCTTATTTGTTACGGAAGCCTCAAGCTTTCACAACTCACTACAACAGCACTCTTTCATTCTCACAGCACCCTCTACAACTCTCTTGGCTCTCGTAGCCCTCTCTTTTGTCCTTTCTCTCCTTGGATTCCTTAAGCCTTGCAATTGATATCTCCCTGAGCTTGTGCTTGCGAGCATCCTGGGATTTCACACATCCCCTACCTATTGCATCTCCATTTTGTGATACGAGTTCTCCTCCTCAAGCAGGGATTGCTTTTATCACTCCTTTGTTCATCTCTCTCTATCCATTTGGCTATCTGTGGAGGTGGGAACACCAAAACAAGGGTTTGACTGAGGCAAACCCTTATACAGCCCCAATACTTTCTCCAAATCTTATGCATGCAGGTATTGAAGACTTTCATGCATTGGAGGCTTCATTACTTGGATTGTTGTGAGAAGTTTTCTTTCTAAATCCTCTTTAGTTCTATCATTTACTTTACCTTATCTCAATCTTATTACTTCTTGTTACTTTCTCACATTCTAGAAGTTCTCAGTAAGTAGATTGTCAATAATCACCTGGTTGTTTTATGGGATATTCTCAATTTCTAGTCCTTGTGAGACGCTAGCGTGCCTTAGGGATGCCAACACGTCGCACTATCATCTATATTCCGCATTGTCATCATTTGGCCGAGAGCTCGTCAGTTTGTCTAGAAAACTTGTGTGATCTGCTCTTTCCAATTTTGGAACTCTCGCATTGTTCCTTGAGGTAGTTTAGGGTAGTTCACCCCTTGGGAATATCTTGAGAATAAAGAGACTCATGAGTAGAAAATCCCCCTTCTCTACACTAGTGTTGCCATATAAGTGAAAATATCTTCTGCACCTACTTCTCTATTACTATTTTCCACCTAAAATACAATGTCAATTTCAACATATAATCAGTTCAATAAAAAATTGAAATAAATAAGACAATGTAAATTTAAACAAAAATCCATACACTTACTATAACTTTTTCCATTTTGGTGTGCAACCTGCCTCAGCCAAATGTATATCCAACCCTCACATTATCTCTTGCTCTCTTGCCTCTATTACTCTTTGTCAAATATTCTTCTGAATGCATACTTTCTCTCAATGCCTCCCACTCTTTGGGAGATAGAGTGGATTCTAACCTCTCTTTTCCCTCCATGATTATTTTTCTACAACTGTACCTATAATTGTTCATCAAAATTCTCTTTGCTTGTAATATTTTCTAGAGATTTGTCCACTAGTAGTCTTAAAATCATTTTCCATTTTTGGTATAACATTTTCTACAACTCGTGGATCTTGCTCTGCAAAACTTGATTTACAAGTATCCATATGGGCCCTACATCTTATACCCAACTCGGTGGACCACTTTGCAGCATTTGGCCCAATGGGCTCACCATCTCTCGATACCTCAAGCAAGAATAGATTCTTCCCTTCTAATTTTCTTTCTTTCGCATTCCTCTCTCTAGATTTGTACAAATCTTGACTCAATCTTTTTCTTTTGACAAAAGCATCCACATCTTCTTTTAAATTACCACTACCAATATTTTTGGCTGATCCACTAGTTCCATCAAAATTTCTAGATACAAGAGGTGCACTCTGAGGCACAAAAGTTGCAAGCGGTCTCTCTTCATGACTTTCATTAACCATAACTTCATGCTCCTTGTCCACATAAGGTGTGGCATGAGTAGGTAAATCAGTATCGGTCTTTGGATATTTCACATCAAACGCATCCCTTAATGTTGAATAAAGCATCTATAGACCTATTGTTCCTTTTCCTTGATTATTTTCAATCTCTCTTAGAATTAGTTCTAAGAGATCATCACAATGTTACACATCACCATGTGTTGTATCAGGTTGCACATCACCATGTGTTATATCAGGCTACACATCACCATGTGCTATATCAGGTTGCACATCACCATGTGTTATATCAGGTTGCACATCACCATGTGCTATATTAGGTTGCACATCACCATGTGCTATACTAGGCTACACATCATCACAACTATTGTTTTCACCAACTACATTTGTTGAATCACAAAAGCGTTGACTTCTATAAGATGGCAGCATTGTATCTTTTCTTTCCTTTTTTTTTCTCCACATTTTCTTTGCACTCTTTTTGTTGCCTATAAAAGAAAAAGAAAAATATCATATTATATCTTATATACATAGATCCCTTGCCTATAAAATTTCATTAAACACTATTAAACAAATAATATACTACTTAGTGGATTTACAAGTTTCTCGCTTGTCAAATCAAGACTCAATAAATATTCATTATTCTTGGCCACTTTTTCACTACACACGCGCTCAGATTCTATCATTGGAATTTCAGCATTATGATCACTATCATCTAATTTACACCTTATAGTCCTTGTCTTCATTTCCTAAAGTCCAAATAAACAATAATTTATAAATCAGCAACTTGAATCAGTAAAACTTTATTGAGTTCATAAATTGATAACTGTTGACTTTTCAATCCGTTGATAACTGCAAATGGAAACTTAAAATAAAATTCAATTTACAGATTAAAAAGAATTCATAGTTAAAAACCAAGAAGATGTTTACAATTACATGTATCAGACAAATTTTCCTTAGGGATTATTCACAAGAAAAGAACTCATAAAAACATAACATAGGCAGGATGAAGGAAAAACATAGTCTAGTTCATCATGAGGTGTGTTAAAACCTTAAAATTTTGCCTAGTTCCATCATTACAATTAACCTTGAGCTCCATGACCTGAGCCTTGACCCTTATATTCCTTTTTGTTTTTGACTGAGCCTCCCCACTATAAACAAACATATAATTTTTTTAGGTTCATCTAACACTGAAAGACCTGTACAAAAATTCATCATATATACTTAAGCAAAAACATGTCTAGCTAACAACATTCTAAATCCCTTAACAGTCTATTATCATGATCCCTCAGTAGTAATTTTCCCCTTGGTAGGCTGGTGGTGTGTAACAAACAATATGAAGATATTTACCACCATGCTGCAGAAGTATTATGATGAGGATGCGGTTGGGTGGTATGAGAGAATTTAAATACATCATAAATTACCATACAACAAGAAGGGAAAATGAAGGGTGTGGTATAGTGGGGTAACCCGCCATCCCACGAGGAATATCATAAAGACATGCGGTAGGGCGGTATGAACCCCTATACCATGGAGGGATGTGACGAATCATGCGGTATGGCGGTAATCCATATGTGACCATTAATGTAAACCGCAGTACCATGGGTTAAACAAGTCAAGCTTGTGGTATAGAGGTAAGGATCCCACTACCCCACGATGAAATGCAAAGAAGCATGTGGTATAGCGATGTATACCTGTGGGTGATCCCACAATACTGGTTTACAATTTTTGGCCAAACTGGACACTGAACTGATTTTTTCTAACTAAATCTTCAATTTTGGGTACCTATAGCAGCTAAACCGTGAGGAATTTGAAGATGATGCAAACTAGTGATTTGTGACATTTTGTCTATAGATTCTAAATATATTTTTTTCAAAAATTTTGGAATCAGATTGCACTTCTTTTTCCATCTCCTTTGAAAACTAGTTTTTTTTAGTAAACACCATTTTTAAGGAGTGATACTCACTGTATACAACATAACTTTTTTTCCATGACTTGGATAAAATTCTATTTTTTCGAATTTAGATTTGTAACTACAATATATAGCCCTTTCATTTGGTTTCATAGTGCTTTATTGAATATTTTTTCCTTAATCAAGTTTTGAAAGTCAAACCAATTACAATTCAGACATAGGCGGACCGTATACAACGTAACTTTTTTTATACATATCGAAATTCAATATTTTTTTTACTGGATCAAGGACATCAATACCTAGCCTATGCATATTTTTTAGAATTTTATTTTGATAATCTACTATTTTTCCACGTGTAGAACAAAGAGCTTGATTTTCAGTGAAAAACCTATGTTTAATCAAACTAAAAAAAACAAATACATAATAAAACCAAAACATATTAAAATTATATTTGTTAGATAGCTCATTCTAAGGACTACCATCATCCAGTTGGGTCTATGAATTCTCCTCCATTTTCATCCTTAACTCAAGCTTCGAAGGGAAAAAATTTGGATATTTTTGGTGCCAAAGGGGGAGAAGGGGGGGGAAGGGGGGTTTGAGCGAACCTAGGTTGGAGGTTCGCTCGAACCTGAGTTGGAGGTTTGCTCGAACCTAGGTTCACTCGAACCCCCTTTCCATAAATTTTCCCTTTGTTTTTTTTCCTAAGAAATGAGAACTATGGTGGGACCCAGCATTCAATAAGTTCACTTGAAGGGGAGTTTGAGCAAACCCCCTTTGGGTTTGCTCAAACCAAATGTTCATTCGAACCCCTAAAAACTAAAATTTTCTCTATGGGGGCATTTTTTGCAATTTTGCTTCCTCACTGGAATTGTAAACCAGTTTTGTGGGTTTACCCCCCTCTATCCCATGGTAGTTATAGAAAGTGGTCATGATAAAGCGGTATTAGATGAAAAAATCACATCAACCCTCTGATCTTGTAAAATCAATGGTGCATGTTCAAACTTAAACTACAAGAAAAATATTTGGCGTAAGGTTGATATTAATGTTGACATGATTGAGCTCAAAAGTCATTAAACCAAGAATTTTGCATTCTCTTTGTGCACTCATTTGCAAAAATTATCATGCAAGGAGCTAGGAGTTCGAGGAGGTTAAGCTCTACAACCATCGTAACCCAGATAAGTGCACAGAACTCATTGTGAATTAAGTTTTACGAATACAATATTTTTTGGAATTCTGCATTTCAGAAGTATAGGAGAAGTAAGATAGTTAAACTATGAATTAATTTTTATGAGTACAAGATTGTTTGGAATTCTGCATTTCAGAAGTATAGGAGAAGTAAGATAGTTAAATATCATGCTACCCAAGAAGAAAGAACTTGGAACTAAAAAGGACATCATGTCGCCCAAGAAGAAAGAACCTAAAAGTAAAAAGGAAGAATCTAAGGTTAAAAAGAGGTCCTTACAATAGTCTATCATGGATATACTCCCTGAATCAAATAATAGAGGATTTAAGAAAGTTTTTAAAGATGTGGCTTGCGGTTGTAGAGATTCCCTTATCCCTATCTCCAGGTGGGAACTATTCTGGTACTTTTATGACAAAAGGGAGGACAAGATTTCGGTGTCAAATCCGTGGGCATTAGATTTGGCCAAGTTAATTGTCCCAAATGTTTTTATAGATGTAGAGTTCATCAGAGTATTGGCTCAAAGTTATCATCCTACTACTAGGTCTATGAGATTGCCAAATGGTTTACCATTAGGTGTGTTGACTAAAGCAGCCATCATTAAATATTTTCACCTAAACAAACAAGCCCTAACTAAAATTGATTGCAAAGAAGTGAAGAAGAATATACTAGATTGAGGAGAACCTATACAAGTGATGAACTCCCCATTTACATGAAAAGGGGTGTGAACAACAGGGTGATTCCTATATTCCCTTCTGCTACTGAACCATTTGTTGTCACAAATTTCTAATTCTATTTCAAGAAAACATACTTTTCTCTCTATCAAGTACTTGGGACAGATGCACAAGAGAAAATTCCAGTTTGTTTAATGATGATGTCTATGAGGATCCAAAACCCTAAGACAAACATTGAATATGATTTTTCCTCATATCTTGAGAAAGCATTGCATGAAGGATTTCTACAAGTCAGGGAAAATAGAGTCCCCATAACATTCAGGTAATATTCTTTGTTTTGCCACCTGATATTATACTAGAATAAAGATAGATGGAGCAAAAGGATGTGTTTGGGTAAGATTTACCAGTAGGGGAATTTGTTGCCAATGCAATGATGGTGTTATATATGGGACAACAATTGTAAGAATTCAAATTATGTGATATTCCATGATGACTTTGTGTACAAAATTATGAGAGTTCTTGGCCACCCACCACCAATACTACACACACTTGTGCTACAACTGTTAAGACCTTTGGCTTTGAAACCTAAGCAAGGTCATACTCATAACTTTGGTGATTAGTTTTTTCTACCAAATATCATGATAATCAGGATTTATGGATGCCCATAGGCCCCACATATACTGCCAAAGTTTCCCCCCCTTTGATTAGCCTTTTTAGAGTTCATGTGGTAGATTCTATGGATGGAAAAGGATGTCATGCATAAACAAAGGGAGGGTACATTTCTACCCAATTTGACATGTGGGGAACTATCAGTGGGATCTGATATACTTGAAGAGTTGTAGAATTATCTACAAACAAGGTACTCTTTAGAGTCTAGAAAGGAAAGATCTTTTGACCCTAAGGGTCACATGAATTTTGTAAGAAACACCATCCTTACCAAGGCTATGGTTACTCACCAGATTGAATATGAAGAAGATGTAATCAAAAATTGTTTCACTCCTCAAGAGGTATATGAGAGGAGGAGAAAATGGGAAATTATGAAAAGGCTTGAGGAAGAAAGAAAGATGAAGCATAGTGATTTCTTGGGGTATTTCGTAGATGAAGCAGATCCTCTCAAGAGGATTGAAATGATGATTGATAAGTTTCATGAATTATAGAAGTCTCCAGCGGAGATGGGGATGGGGAGACCTTCCAAATTGTAACCCAAAAGGCTGATTAGTATCATAATTATAGAACCAACTCTGGATAATGTTTCAATATGCCATGCTTCTCTAGGATCACCTCCTAAACAACCACCTTCTAAAAAATAAAAGACACAAGAGATAGACCCACTTGTTTCCTATGAAATAAGTGAGGAGGTTGGAGATATAGAAGAAGTAGTTAATGTGTTAAGACATTTCAAGGATGATGTTGAAGTGGACCAACCTATGCCTGAAACTGAAGACCACAGGCTTGAAGCTAGAGCCTATATTTAGGTACAAGGAGAAAGAGAAATGCATGAGGATGAGAGGGTAATTACAGCTCTCAAGTTCTTGGAAGATGATGAGTTTATCAAAACCCATAAATTTAAAGACTTTTGGATTAAGATGAAAATGAGAGAGTTTGAAGCAAGGGTTAAAATAAATAAGATGGAAGCTAAGAAATCCTAGCATGACTAGATAATAGCCCAAACTTTTAATGAATTAAGGATTGATAATATTGATGTCAGCCCACAAGAGGCTAAAGAGATGATTTTGAAAAGTAATATACTTATTGTCCCTTGTATGAATTAAAGAAAATGTTTTTACTTGATCAAGTGAGAACACAGGAAGACCCAATGTTGATTGCTAAGTTTGACTAAGATGAAGGGATAAGTGGCACAGGGTATAACCCTAAGATTGAAACCTTGGCATTCTGGGCCAAACAAAAGAGTACACAAAAACCAAGCTTACTAGATGTAGTGTAGGAAATGAAAGGGATAGCCATGGTGAAAACATTAAAGGATGCATCTCCTCTAGAAGATGCAACCATGACAATGCATGCAGCTATGTTCACCCGAGATGCAGTTAAGGAGATGCAAGCTAGATTGGAAGAGTACAAAAAGGAACAAAAATTTTTAAATGATGAATTCAATAAGTTGTTCGTGGAAAATGTGAAGTTGAAGGAACAACTAAAAGGAGTTCACACCCCTCACAGAGCAAGGAAATAATGTTATACCAACCTCCTCCTACTCCACCAGTTGATATAGAAAGTGCTTCTATCGAACAAGTGAGCATTATTAGACAGGAGATTGAAGAGTTAAAGAAATCCAACAATGAGGGTAAGGAAGGAGTGAAAAAGCAAATTTACAATGTTTTAGAGAAGGTCCTCGAGCATAGGATAAAGCTAATTTTAGATAAGTTGAAAAGTGTGTATGATTTCTATAGCTCATTGACACAAGCAATTGATTAGATGAAAACATATGTACCCATACTAGATCCCCTTTTTAAGAAATGGCAATCCATACACCACATATTGGTATCCTTGTGTAGAATCTTACAGAGGAGTATTGAGGCTCCTGCAACATTAAAACCTACAAAGCAAATGGCCAAAATAGTTATAGATGAATTCCAATATATGCAAGGAGAGGACCAAAATATCAAAACAAGAATAGATTCATTTCATACTCTGAAGCAGTGGTTTGTGCCAAAAATATTAAAAGATGATGACCAATTGAAGGACATCAATGAATGGAAGAGTTAATTTGACTAGATTGTTGCACATTGCATCAATAACATACAAAAGGATGGTGATTTCAGTCTTGACAGGTTCGACTTAATCATGGATGGAGTAATAGCGTTGGATGTTGGATATTCTAAGTATATCATGGATGGTAGGGCGTTACTAGACAGTCGATGGAAGATTCACCTTGCAAATATATTGAAAATTCAAGAATACAAATAGCCACATGATTATATAGTGTATGAGTGGGAGAAGAAGTATTTGGGTTCTCCCGAACAGTAGGCCTTGGGGATATCATAGTAGAAGAACTGGACATTCAAATACACTAATATGGAGAAAGACCTTGAATAGATCTTCAGTGATCATGAGTGCCTTACAGAGATTAATAGACTATGGTGTCACTTGTGCTATGGAATTCATTAGTTATCTACTTTCTCTATTTTATGTTTAAAGAAAAACTAATGTTTAGTTTAATTTATACGAAGAGGCATGAATTTTGAAAAGTTACCATATTTTGTAACAGTCTAAAGCTTGTTGCATCTCTTATAAAAGAGAGACCAAGACCAAATTTTGATATCATCATCATAGGCATTTATAGAAACATATATGGGGAGTCATATGTTATATTTTAATATCTATTTGAAGCAATCAATGGACAAGAATCTGATTTAATCTGGTGCTTGAATTCTAGTCTCAATTATTTGTTGATAATACTATGTATGATTAATTTTTTTATGTATTTTAGGTTGAAATATAGGGGTATATTATGAATTGGTATCAATTATTTGTTCATAATACTATGTATGATATAATAAGTTGTGGTCTCGAATTGTGGTATTGAATTTTTTATGTATTTTAGGTGGGAATATAGGGGTATATTATGAATATGGTATTTAAGATATCATTTAAAAGATTGAACAATTTTCTAATTTTGTAGTCTCTTAGTTTTAGTTTTCAGTGTAAGTCAAACCTAAGAGATCATTTCTTTGTTTGTAATGAGGAGGCTTAGTTCACCTAATGTTAAGATATCTATATGTATTATCAAATCATAGATGGTCATTACTATTTCCTTCACACAAGCATATTCAATGCATGTGGAGGCTAGAACTTGTATTACAAACTAAAGTTATCATCTAGGACATACAAGAAAAGTCTAGCATCTAGAAAACATATAGGACATACAAGAAACTATATTCTAAATAAATAATAATAATTTCAACCAAAGTAAGAAAACTAAGAAGAGTGAATTACATTCAATAATAAATTATACCATACATATAATCAATTTTTAGGTGATAAGTAACCTCTTAAGGTGACAGGATAGTTAAGGTGATAAAACATCATCATAATCATCTGCATTGTTGATTACATTACATTGCACATCTTTCAAACTCGAAGCATTAATTCACATTGCATAACTAATAACTAGATGCTGATAGATGACAATATTTCAATTACAATATAGTTTTTACAAAGTCAACCTAAGCAGTTATGCAATTACTTCACATTGCATAACTAATAACCAGGAGCAGCTTCCAATTGTATTTGCTTGTCATGGCATTCCATGAGACCACATTTCTTTGAGGCATTTTATCAAACAGTTCACCACCTTGTTGCTATGGCTAAAATCCTAAAACAAGTGCTTTTGAACAAGCTATGGATGCTTGGAAAAAATATATCAAAGCATAATAGTAAGCAATAGCATAGACAAGGTTGTGAACTAGTTGAAAAAATGCCTCAAACAAATGTGGTCTCATGGTGATGGAATGCCATGACGAATGCCATGACAAGCAAATTGTCATGGCATTCATCATGGCATTCCATCACCATCAGACCACATTTCTTTGAGGCAATGTTTCCAAAGTTCATTACCTTGTCTATGCTACCACATTTTTCATACATGTCTACCAAAGAATTCTATCAAACAGCTCACATCCTTGTTGCTATGGCTAAAATCCTAAAACAGGTGATTTCAAACAAGTTGTGGATGCTTGGAAAAAATCTATCAAAGCATAATAGTAAGCAAAAAGCTATGGTATCATGGTTTTTTTTGGCGTGAAGATTAGCATGATTTTATTTTCATTTTTTTGCAGATTTTAAACATATTTTTTTGGAAATTTTGCTATTTGAAATGGGGAAAAATCTCTATGGTTAGTTTTGTGCATTTTTTATGTAAAACCTCGCCCCACAACCTAGAGGATGATGCAATACTACAGAAGCGCAACTATTTTTTTCCTTAAAAAGAGAAACAATGACAAGTAAATTAATCTATTCTAAACACATACATCCTCTAGGCCACGCAACATGTCTACATGTGAATCCTAAAGCTTACAAAATTAATCTAACCATAGCATATGAAATTAACTCATGATAACAACATACATCAAAGTATTAAACCATTGCATAAAAAATCTAGCATATAGAAATGTAATAAACATATTTCCACAGATACAACACCATATAAACAATATATACCATTTAGTCCCATAATGAATAGATCATACATAATGTTACAATTACAACACAAGGATTCTCCTCGATTACAAATGAGGAATACAATACGTAGTGTCTCACTATTACAAAGAATATAAAAGAAGTACAAATCCATAGAAACACACGAGCTCCTCAAACTAGAAGATCCTACCATCACGAACATGAAGAGAAAGTTCAACAGTGTAAGGTGCACGCCACCCAGCCATGTGGTACCTATAGGCCCAACCCCCATGTTAGGAGATAGTAAAAGGCAACCAAGACAACCTACTACCTCTAGACACAAGCAATGTACAAAACTACACTGTACCAGTAAACACAAAACACAAGGTTACATTTGTTCCAAAATCACTGAATCAAGAATAACCACTGTATAATACAAACTGATTGTTGTGATAGGAGGAGTGTCATCACAAAGGTTGCATTGGTTATCCTAAAGAGATCTTCCTAGGTCCTAGCCCCCATCTTGGGTTATCCTGGTAACCTCTCATGAACTCCGGCCCCACATGCACACCAGTGCAGAATTGATTATCTTTCGAGAAGACAAGATAATGATCTTGACATTCTAGGCCTTCCCAACTCATCTCAAGTCCCACACAAGCCCTTGATCCAATGAGTGAGGCTAAATTATCTTGTTAAATGTATTAAGCTACTCTTTCCCCTAATATAGGTTATTTAATTTCCACTTGATTAAACTAACTTTCACATGAGTTGTCTTGGGACCCCTTTGTATCCTGGCCCCCGTTGAAAGCCACTCCCCTATCAACAACACAAAAACATATTCCACAACCCAAGGGTAGACAGTGCACAAAATACGATGACAAATCAACCATTCAGCAAAAAACAACACATCTCGTTCGTAGTAACCGGGTGCTCAAATTAAATCACACAACCCATTCACAGTAACCAAGTGTTCAAACTAATTCACAAATCCCTACGGATGTCAAATACTAAATCTGAAATACGTGCACTACCCAAGGAAATCTCAAAGGGTGAACAAAAGATACAACCCTTTCACAATTTTACAATCTCTGGAAGACTTATATTTTCTCGACAACAAATAACCCCAATTCCCAATACACAATCACAAAAGAATACACAATTACAATAAACCATTCAAGTAATTAAATAAACAATCATTAGGATTTCCCAAATCCAATAAATCAATGATAAATTAAACCAATTGTTTAACTTTCAATTTGACAATTACTCATAATATTCAACTCAAATTTCCCACAAACATGAACACAAAAGAACACAGCTTAAAACAATTCAGGCAATTAAATAATCTAATATTCGAATTTCATAATTCCAAATTGAATCAATATCTCATCACATGCAATAATACAAAGTAAATATAATTCCATTTGCAATAATAAGGAAATAAAATAAAACTATTTATTTAACTTCAATTCCACAGTTTCATATAATAATAAAATCAATCTCTCTATTACAATTATTGCATTACAAAATCCTCTACTTGTACATTAAACATTTTAATAACACAATATCTATTTAAATATAAATCAAATTTCTCTCTTAAGTCATTTTATTTTAAGATATATCATCCCATGCATTTGCATGCTTATATTAAAATATATACTTTTGTTTACAAACCATAAAGAAATTAATACTAGTTGTTAACTCAAATTTCACAAACACATATAAATAAAAATCTCAATCTTTCTAATAAAATCATTTTATTATAAAACATCTATTGGTGTTTTGCATGCACTAACTAACAATATAATATTCATTTTAAAATAACCACTTATGCATTTGCATGCATTTATAATAACAAAATAACCAATTAAATAAATATATATTTAAATATATTATTTAATTATTTAAAAAAAATTTATAATATTCAAAATATGAAATTAATTATACATATATTAATTTTCAATTTTCAAACAATACTAAACATAAAACCACTTTGTTGCGACTTTAATAACTTTTTTTTTCGAATCTGGGTTTCTCTAAATTTTTACTGAAGATGCGCCACCAAGTATTTTAAAACATATAAAAAATTCAGCCATACCCAGTTCGTAAATTTTTAATTATGGTTAATTTAGTGACTCTTTTTTTTTTTACAAAGGAAGTTATTCACAAAACTTTTTCTATAGGAAAATATTAACAAATTAACCAGAGGTTTCCAATTTTTTACAAATTAACCAGAGGTTTCCAATTTTCACAAATCTACAGAGGATTTCAATTTCCTCAAATTTATCAGAAGATTTCATTTTCAATCCTACAGAGGTTTTCTAATTCCTATATTTTTTTCTTTTGAATTTTCTATTTTTTAAAAATTATTTCCTACAAAGATCTAAATATTTCACCAAAATTTATCATTTTCTACAAAGAAGAATAATAAACTTGACACAGAGGATTACAAATTCCTACATTTTCAATTCCATTTTCACAGAGGCTCTAAGATTTATCTATAATTTCCTTTTGTATAAATCTATTTCAAATAATCAATTTACATAGAGGATCTAAATTATTTTCTATAGAGGCTCAACATTCATGGCAATTTCTTTCAAAAACAAAAGCTTTTAAAATAAAAGAATTCATCTTCTAATTTTTTCCAATTTGCAATACAATAAAATTAAATATCTCTTTCAAATTAAAATTCACAAAGCAATAAGGAACCTATTCTAGAAGATCTGATGATTTGATGATTGATGTTGAGCTTCCATTTGATCTTCAATTGCCAAAGCTTCCTCTAGAAGAATTGCCACTTCCCAGATAACAAAAATAATCCACAGCCAAGAATACAACAAACTAGATTCCTAAAATTATCAAAGAGCTTCTTTGATTCACAATTTTCTCAAACCTCAAAACCATTCTACCATTTCCAAAAACCTCTCTCCTTCTTTTCTGTGAAAAAAACTTCCTTTCTTTTCCCCATTTTTAATCAGTCTCTCAGGAATCAATTTAAAACAATTAGAAAACAAACCCTTCTAACTTCCAGTTAACACAACAAATATATTTTCTTTAACAACCAAGATATTTCTAAGATCTTTTCCCAATATATGCATTTAAAATTAAAATAATTTATTTAATTCAAATCACATTTAAATCACTTATTTATTTAAATCCACATTTAATCTAATAATTAAAATTACTTTATAATAAATTAAATTAAATTTATTTATTTATTTATTTATTAATAATAAGGTCTCCATATTAGTTAAATACTTAATCACAACATATAATTTAATCCTTACAATTTAAATTTGCATGATAATTAAAATACCAAGACCAACATGGATAAAGAACATGACCAATACACAAACTAACGACACACTATACTAAGGTAGAGGTTTGACAAGGTTAACCAATTACTATCTCCCAATCAACATTACTATTGAGTAGTGGACACGCTCAGACCTGTAAAAATAGGTGAAGTCGTTGTCATGTACCTGCAAACCTACAAACAAAGAAAATGTTGTATATATCCATATAACAATTCATACACACTATGAAGAGAGAATTGCGGAAATCACAGGACACTCGCAAGCGAGTGATGCAATACCGTCCCCTTCACCAATACAGTCACATCAAGACTGAGGAAATTAAAACATCAATAATTAATAAATGAGCATACATTAATATTAACTCAAATAACAACTATGTTAATCTGAAAGTATGTTATAAACAAATAATCAGTCACAACATCAACTCATCAAAATATCACCATGTCTGAGTAACATCCAATAGTGTCATAATGTTTATCAAATAGTAACATAAAGTCAAGATAAACAACCTCATAAAGTCTAGATGAAATCCAAGAAACTGTCTAGACAAGGCAAATGGAGGGGCATTACATTTTAATTGTAGGATTCTCATAGTTAGTGAAAAAGGTAGTGTTCATAAAGGAATGGAAAATATGTGTAGAGCCTATGAATTATACCCATACTTTGCAATGGCATTGAATCATTTAGCAAACCATTTTTTCTTCACGGGGCGGCATTTTCTTGTGGAACAATTGACTGAGACAACTCTTGTTTCAATTGACCACCCTCTCATGAAATCTCATTCATATTTTAATCTTGCATGATCCTATCATAGTAAAGGTGATTATGACACCACCAGCCGCTACTGCATGGCATCAATCAAGGAAAGCTAGAGGCCACAAGATTTTGTGGACAGGTTCAATTAAAGTTGGGAGATCTTAAGAGTTCTCTCTCAAATTTTGAAAAGGTTTTGGAGGTCCACCTTGAGAACTATGAAAGCTTAAAAGTTGTAGGCCATATATGTGCTCAGCAAGGGCAGGTAGAGAAGGCTTTGGAATTTTTAGCTTTGGTATTTTTAAGAAAGGCAACTCGCATAGATCCATGTGATGCCCATGCATTTATCAACATGGGTGAGTTATTAATATCAACAGACCCTACTGTAGCCTTAGATTCTCCTAAGACAATAAAGTTTCTTCTGAAGAAGAGTAGAGAAGAAGTACCCATTGAATTGTTAAATAACATTGGGGTTCTTCATTTTGAGCGTGATGAACTAGATTTGGCTCAACAAAATTTTATGGAGGCATTAGGAAATTGCATTTGGGTTGAATTCATAAATAAAATCCCTAGTGCCAATTCTGTAGTTTTTTGTGCACTTTAAGGATATGGAATTCTTCCATCAACTAGAAGAAGGTAGTGTTTCACTTGAGTTACCATGGGATAAAGTCATAACACTATTTAATCTTGCTAGGTTGTTTGAACAGCTACATGATACTAAAAAAGAAAATCTTTTATACAGTCTATTATTGTTCAAGTTTCCTGATTATGTGGATGCAAATCTATGTCTTGTAGCCATGGCTCAGGCTCGAAATGAGATCAAACTAAGCCTAGAATTGATTGGGGATGAACTTAAGGTGGATAAAAACTCATCAAATTCTTAATGTGTGCTTGGAAACATGGAATTGAAAACAGATGACTAGCTTTAAAAAGAAAAATAAACAATTAAAGTAGCATGCCAACTTGTCTTGGTTGATGAAGCAAAACAAAAAGTTGATGAAGAATGAAGGATTCAGATGGAAAGGAGAAAGCAATAGGAAGAACTTCGGCGAGTGATGCAACAAGAGGAGCAATTTGAACGTGTGAAGGAATTATGGAAGAGTAATCATAAGGATAGGGATGATGACAATGATGAGGTTGGTCATTCTGAGAAGAAACAAAAGAATGAAAAGAAGGATAAGGACCACGAGGCTTATGATTCTTATATGGAGGAACCTAATGTTTCCATGGAAGATGAGGAAAATTATATGAGTTATAAGGCACAAGATGATGCAGAAAATGCCCAAGATCTTCTTACAATTGTAGGTCTAGAAGACTCTAATGATGGCGAGACAAATTCTCCAGTTTCAACAAAATCATGGAGACATGCATACTCTGATTCTGAAGATGATGAACCATTGCAAAAATAGAGTTCGGGAGAAGATGATCCATATGATGATGATTTCTACACTTCCTAAGCTTTAACCAAACCTAGCTCCTATTTTTCAAGAGAAAAAACCCCAAGGCCCATGGGAAATGAATGATGAGAATTTGAGTTTCAACTTGGTTTCATTTTGAAAAGGGGACATTACATTATACAAGATTTGTTTAACAATAGAATAATTTAATCCAGCTATTTGGGACTATAAAATAAAAATAGATGAATTAATCTATTTTCAATTATAGGTTCTTTTAATCTAGAATTTTATAGAAAGATAAAGCATTATGCATTGAAGGACACAAAAAATATTTTAAAATAAAGACTAAAATAGGTTGCCCATAAAAAACAAGAAAGAGGAAAAAGGAAAGATAACATATAGATGATTCATTTAAGGTTTTTGATAAGATCTCATTTAGCTATATCAAATGGATTTGGAAGGAACAAAGCATATTTGATTGACTAAAATTTTGAGGTAGCTTATCCATCATCATTGTATGCATCATCTTCTCTTGGTGCATTGTAGAAACAGATTCCAAGAGAAGATGATGCATACAATGACGATGGATAAGCTACCTCAAAATTTTAGTCAATCAAATATGCTTTGTCCCTTCCAAATTGATTCGACATAGTTAAATGAGATCTTTTCGAAAACCTCAAATGAATCATCTGTATGTTATCTTTTCATTTTTCCTCTTTCTTGTTTTTTATGGGCAACCTATTTTAGTCTTTATTTTAGAACATTTTTTGTGTCCTACAATGTATTGTGCTTTATATTTCTATTAGATTCTAGATTAAAATAACCTATACTTGAAAATAGATTAATTCATCTATTTTTATTTTACAGTCCCAAATAGGTGGATTAAATTATTTTGTTGTTAAAAAATTCTTGTACAATGTAATGCCCCCTTTTCGAAATGAAACCAAGTTGAAACTCAAATGATCATCATTCATTTCCCATGGACCTTGTGGATTTTTCTCTTGGAAAATAGGAGTATAATAATAACTCAAGAGGATCTTAATGTCATAAAAGGGGCCACTTAAGTGTTGGCATAGAGACCAAGAAATGTTTATGTTGCAAATGGGGTAGCCATTGTGCTAGTTGAAAGGGGTCAATTTGATATTGCAAAGGGAATTTTTGCACAAGTACAAGAAGCTACTGCAAGAAACATCTTTGTTCAAATGCCTCATGTGTGGGTAAATCTAGCACATGTTTACTTTACACAAGGATAGTTTGTGCTTGCAGTGAAATTTTTTATGTTGCAAATGGGGCAGCCATTGTAAAGTGTTGGAACTGAGACTAGGAAATGTTTATGCTACAAATGGGGCAGCCATTGTGCTAGCTAAAAGGAGTGAATTTGATATTGCAAAGGAAATTTTTACACAGGTACAAGAAGTTACTACAGGAAATATCTTTGTTCAGATACCTGATATGTGGGTAAATCTAGCACATGTTTACTTTGCACAAGGATAGTTTGCACTTGCAGTGAAAATATATCAAAATTGTTTGAGGAAATTCTATTTTGGCACTGACACCCAAATTTTATTATATTTATCTCAAACACATTATGAAGCATAACAATGGCAAGATTGTAAAAGAACATTATTAAGAGAAGTAGATTGTTTAACTACTGTAAGTTTCCAATCAGAAAACTATAGATTTTGTGTTTAATGTAATGAGGGTTTCAAATTACCTCTAAATTTGCTGTAGAGGGTGTCCCCAAATCTGACTTCATTTCAAACTTCAAATAATTTGTAGCAAACATCGAAGTCCTTTCCTACCTTTTCAGAATTCTCCAAGTTTTCTCCAAACAATCTTTATCACCCATGCAAGTGTTGTAACTCAAAATGCCTAGTGTAGTTCGTGTGCCTAGGTGTTGTAACTCAAAACAAGGCACCTCAATGCTAAGCTAACCAACTGAAACTAACAAATGAAGTGAGGTTTGCACTGAATGTGAATAAACACAAATAATGAATCACATAAATACATCACGCCAATAATTGGTCGAAATGTTTTTTAAAAATTTTGTCTGATTTGTATTTGGTGACTAACTATTTAGTTATTTTTTATTTCTATGACTAAATAATTTTAGTTAATGACCAAATTAGTCATTTATTTACTCATTTATAGCTGAGTTGCAAAAAAAAGTAGAATTTAGTCATTTTTAGTTGTGGTGACTAAAATTTTTAGTCACCTACTCATTTATTTAACAAGTTCTAGTGCAAACTTCAGCTCGATCGTAGGTTAACCCCCAATGCTTAATCCTTCACATGACCAAGGGTCTCTGCAATAAGCCCCAATGCCCAACGCCTAAGCACCCATATGCCCAGGACCTATTTTTTATCCCACATGTTTATCCTAAAGGGAAAATTGGAGCACTTGTCATAAATCAAGCATAACTTTTGCCTATGGTGTCCTTTTTTTGAAAACTTTATATCGTCAGAAGGCTGGTTCTGAGCCCAATCTAATGGTGTATATATTTTTCTAGTTTTTGCTCCTAATTTATTCCACAAGCCTTTTAAGTCACACTTAGTTGTCTTCTCTCTGAAGGGCATAACTTGTGCCTTGGATATTGTGTTTTCATGATTCAAGCGGCATCGGAAAGTTGATTCAATCCTCTATAGAGATATCATAACTATTTTTCTAAAAAAATTACCAAGTACCTATTATTTTCTTCACATCTCAAGTTTTCCTTTTTCGATTCTTTTCTTGGAATATGTGCAAATAAAGCAATTTTTTTGTGATCAAAGGGGAATTTTTCCACATGGAGGGTCTATAGTGTTGCATCATTTCATTTATATACTTTTTATATCAAATCATCATGGATCTAAACCATATTGCACCCTTTACTGCATTAAACTATTATCATTGGAAAAAACAAATGGAGATTCATCTAAAGAAACAAGGGTTATACAGAGTGACCATGGGTACAGAATTTCAACCTACAAGTGTTGCTAAGAAGAGAAAATGGTTTAACAGGTGTGATGAGGCTTTTGGGAAATTATGCATGTCTATGTCTCCTTATCTTGTCTTTCATATTGGCTCTTGCACCACACCCAATCAGATTTGGACTCAATTAGAGTCTTTATTTGTGACGAAGGATACTATAAAAGGATTTTAGTTGGAGAATGAGCTTATTGGCTTAAATCCTTCATATTTTAATAGCATCTAGGACTTCTTCAAAATATTCAAATCTCTTAAATTACATTTGACTCAACAAGGTATTCAGAAAGAGGACTCTCAATTGATACTTTCCATTCTTTCCAAGCTTGGACTAGATTATTCAATTTTTGTATCTACCTTTTATGCCACTAAGGATGCTCTTGGTAGCATATTCACTATGTCTCTACTTGATGACTTTGCTTCATCTCTCACTCAAGAAAAGGATAAGTTGGTTCACATGGGAAAGTTGAAGTCTTCCACATCACAGGCACTTATTGCATCACAAGGCACCAAAGATCAAAAGGCTTCAAATGGAAAACAAAAGAAACACAAACACAAATCACAGGAGAAACCCAGGGAATCTCAATCACATGATTCCACTTATTCATCATCCTCTTCTAAGGGAAAAACATCTAAGAAAGAGAGGCCTACTTGTACACATTGCAAGGAGGAAGGACATGAAGAAAACTATTGTTATAAGAAGGATATTGATGAATTGAAAAATCTTATCAAAAAGAATTAGATTGATTTTCCTTCTAGAATGTCTAAATCACCTTCTCCTTCTTCTTCTTCAAAAAATTCTAATAAGGGAATAGTTGGTTTGGTTTCTACACTAGAAATGAAAGGACATGCTCTTTGTGCTTTTTCAAGTCAAGGATTAGGAAGATGGCCTCTAGATTCAAGAGCATCTCATCATATGGCATCATCGCAGTCTATGTTCTCTTCTTTTGAGCCTTGTACTATGTCTCTTATTTTGATGGTAAACAATACATACATGAGTGTACTTAGGAATGGATCTATTAGTTTTGGGGAAAACACTTTTCAAGTTGTTTTGTGTGTTCCTCATTCAATGAAAAACCTTCTTTCAATATATCAGATTACACATGGTGGAGATGGGAGGATTCTAAGTTCATTCTTGATCCAGTTCTCATTAGAGACTTGGAGATTTGAGAGATTATTTCTACTAGAATGGTTGATCATTCAACTCAGTTGTATTCCTTTGCAGATTTTGCTTTTGATGGTGACTTTGTTCCTTTGGTTGTTCATCACACTTCTAGTGTGCACCATGATTCAAAGGATACATTTGGCTTCTTGAACTTGGGTCTTCTCACATCTAATCTAGTTCTTGAGCCATGCATTTCATCTCATCCACCTCCTCCTTCTTTAGTTATCAGTGTTTCTATTCAACGGGATGATCATATTTTTCAGATCTTGCTTTGTGGGATGAATATTTGACAGGGATTTATAACTTGTTTGTGGAGTCTCATACTATAGATTTGGATGACACACTTGAGGGGATTCCTCTCCTCTTTTATGATAGTTTTAGCACAATTTTTATCTCATCTTCATTATCTTTGGATATTGGCATTCATGAGTTTCCTCATTCTCTTGATTTATCATGTTTCTTGGTTGATTTTGACTATGATTATGTTGTGACTTATTCAAGCTTTGAGGCTCCTAATCAGTTTTCACAAACACACATGTTGAGACTTCATTGTTTCTCCTTTCAGTTGGACATGGAGTGGCTTCTTCATTAGCCTATGGATTTTTTTCTTCCCAAGGGAAGACATGTTCCTTGCAAACAATGGGTCATCTTTTGTTTATAGGAATTCTTCATCAGCATTGGAACTTCTTCATTATGGAGGGATTAATTATCTCTTCCTTTCCCTCTTATGGGGAGGCTTTTATAATGTATCTATGTGATGGATGGTGTACTTGGGGGGTATCATGGAGTCCTCCATGTTTCATCACATGATTGCATGCTTTCATCTCTTTTTACAGAGGAGTTTTTCCCATGAGGTTTTCTCCTATACTCCACTTTTGAGATATCTTTTTTTTGCATTGCATATGTACATGGGTACCTAACATGGCCTAGTAGCCAGGACCCATTCTAATTTCATGCATTCATCCATGCATCCTTCATCAAATTTTTAGCTACTCCCTAAGTTGATCTTAAGGGGGGGTGTTGGAGTAATAGGCTAATCATCTAATTAATTAATTAATCATGATTAATAAACAAGATCACCTTTTACTTTATTCACTTAAGCTAAACTTAGGCATTTAATTTTTAATTATTAGAATGGCTAATAAAAGCACATTTTTTCTCATTTCATAGGATGATGACACTTGTCATAGGCTTTAATGTAATCCTCACCTAGGGTTTAAATTCAGGGTTTCTATCTCCTTTTCATAAGGATTTATTTTCATTGTAATATTCATTCAAGTTATTTGCATCAATACAATTCTCAGGCTTATTGATAACATTATTGATTTGTTGATCTTCTCTATTGTGGTAGGTATTGTGTGTAAATGATTTCTAGGCCTTATGGGTTGAATCAACAACTTCTATAGTGACTTTGATCCATTTGGAAGTGGAAATCTATGAATTGCTTAGACAAAGGATGCCTCTGTAACCCAAGTTAGTAAGGAATATGTTTAGGGAATAAATCCAAGGTTTAGGGTTGTTCCTAAACTTGATCAACCCCCCTCTTTAAAGTATGATTTGGCTTGAGATTGAAATTGCATCAAATGACTATGAAATAATCTTTTTAATTAATATATTTCCACTCTATAGGTTTGATCCAATAAAAGGAAATTCATCATCATCAATTGTATCTAAGTTTTGAGGTCTATTGTATTTGGATTTATAAAATCTACTTCAATCTTAGGTGAAATTTTAGAGTCACTTTCATCATGGTTTATTTTTTATGTGAATGCATGAAAATGTTGGGTTTAAGATAATCATGATCTATTGAGGAATGACTTAAAAGCATAGAGTCTTTCTAGTTATATCCCTAATTACTTTAATGGGGCCAAAATAACATGTTGACCATTATTGAGCTCCTCCTTCCTTTCTTTAGTTACTTTTCTTATGAAATTATGAGAAAGTGAATATGAGTATGTATCTATTTGTGTATATGCATTTAGTGGAAAGTGAATTTGAGAGAGCTTAATGTGTATAGGTTAATTAATCAGTCTATGTGGTAATGCAATGAGGTTAACCTATCTAGGTTGTTGAGATTGATATAGGACTTGACTTTTGGGTAAGTGCATAAATTTGTGACACAAAAAGGGGTCTTAAGATGCCACTTCTTTTCTGAAATCAAAAAATTTTGATGTTCAAATGAGAAAATAAAGATAGTTACACTCAAAATTTGAAGATTCAACAAGAACAAAAGTTTTAGTTCTCCTAATCTAATTTTTAAACTACTATTTTTTTTTAAATAGTGAAGATTAAGGGTTTGAAACATGGGGAGCACACAAACTAGTCCTATTTTTATCAAAAAAAAGCATAGTGTACATGTTGTGCTCCCCCTAAAATGTTAACTTTTTTTTAGAAATTCAAAAATCACATCAGTGAGAAATTAGCTAACACCATGTAGTTTATGCCAATCTTTTTGGGTAATTTTTTAATGAATATATAATATTTTACTAATTTTTGAAGTGGACACATCCTGAAAAAGCAGAAATTTGAGCATGCTCCCCCCTAATTTTTTTTAAAACTGATCAAAAATCATTTTTTTTCAATACATGTAGAATGGAGTCTAGTTTCTAAAAATGTAGTTTATTTCAAAATTTGATGAACAAGTAAAAAACTATACCCAAACTAGCACATGTTGGTTTTTGACAAAAAAACAAAGACACTAACAAAAGAAGTTAAAGATGAAAACCTTAACATAATCAAAAAGTAAAAAATTATATGCTTAGATAGCTAAGAGAGAGCTTAACATCATCATGGTATTTTTATAAATTTGCATTGAAACATGTGCAAATCTTATGGAGAGCAAGGCCAAAAATGTGTGAAATTTTATTACCCTTTCAAAAAATCATGTCTTTGGTATGAAATGGTCGTCCAACCCTTTGGGTTGGATGCCCAAGGCGAATCCAACCCAAAGGGTTGGTATTTCCCAATGCAAGACGTTTGCCAAGCACCAAATGTGAATGATGACTTTTTAGAACGAATTTTCTTGAACTCTTTCTTTTTTTCTTTGTCTTTCTCTTTCTCTTTCTCTGCCAGTGAAACTATATACATATGGACATATGGACATTTACTTTCTTATACTTTAAGTTATATTTCATGTATATAGTTTCAAGATGTTTGAGAGTGGTTTTGGATCTCTTGGAGTTATAATGCAAATTCTAGTTTTTGGAAGATCTAATAATTTTTCAAAAAGTCAAATTTTAGTAATCAGGAGGTAAAATTTTAGTAATCAACAAGTTGTATGTAATGTCCCCTTTTTCCTAGGTAGTGATCTATCATTGAGGTTAGTCCATCACTTGGTCCCCTGGACTAACAAGGTGGTTAGGGGGACCTTTGAGGGCATTTATGGACTTTTTCAGCCAACCTTTTGAGCTTAGTTAGTGTTTTCTAAGCTCAGTGCTTACCAAGGTTCTTGTATTTTTCTTTCTAAAGCCTATTCAGACACTTGGACCATACCATTTATAGTAATTCATTGGGATTTCTAATATGGTCAGTTGGCAATGTTACTATTTTGGGCTTGATGGTGTATTTATATCCTAGTTCTATCTTGGTTTAATTATGATCCAATGTGTTAAGTTTTAATAATGCCAATAATAAAGTTAAATTAAATTATTTAACTTTATGTGTTATTAATAAAGTAAAAAGGACTTTATATTAAAAGGGATATAAGTGATTTTAAAAGCATACTTTATAATATATTTAAAGTTAAGCACCAACTTTAAAAGGGGTTATAAGGTTGGAATTGAAATTAAATAAAATATATTTCAAATTCCAATTTGGGCATGGGGATTTGGGAAAAATATAAAAGCCATTTGGGCCCCATTTTCAAATGATGTTGAAGGAGAATTTTGATAAGGGTTTTACAGGTTGGACTGGAGAGTCTAGAAATACTCGACTTCATTGAGGATGAAACCACTCATGGAGAACAACATGCTATAGGAGTGAAAGATCTCCCAAGGTTGCTTGCTGACAACTCCATTTCAGGGGTTGTGCTTATGCTTCAATCGATTTGCAGGAGAGATTCAATATTCAAGGTATGAGAGATTTCATGAAGATTTTTTAGGCATTGGTTATAATTGTTTGCATTTGGTTAAATATTCAGGTTTTGCGATTGGAATAAGATTTTATATTGTTGGTCTATGACTATGGCATCTAGATTGGTGAAGGACTTGGCTATTGGTCAAGGGTTTGAAACATTCATATTGCAGATGTTAAACACTAAAATACATTACCAGGCATGAGAATTGGAGTCATTAATTATTGATCTTTGTACTAGGCATGAGGACTAGTGATAGTTATTGTTGCATCATTCAAGTTGGGTGTGAGACTTGAAAGGGCCTTATGGTTGCTATTCATGGGTTATAGATTTGTGTCAACACATTAATCTTTATTTTTTATCTATTTGTGGTTTTCTAGTCATCTGAGATTGCTATTTTCTCTTACAAAGACATCATTCCAGTATTGAGGGGTCAAACACTAACCTCTAAGAATTTATGTGCTATTGGAAGATGATGTGGGTGCCTATGGAGGGGCATGGGTTTGCTAACCTAGGTGTGTGGTTGACATAGGGTGTGGCTAACAACATATAGATGACATACTATGAGGGAGATTGTGGGATCTGAGCACATTTTGTGCTCCTAGGCATGACAATTAGCAAGGGTCAACTGCTAAATCTAATTTCTACCTTTCCCTTCAACTTTGACAATTGGTTGGAAGTTGAGGAGTTCCATCAAGCACTTCCACCCCCTCTAGACTCAAGAAAATGGGTATTTTATATATGAACTATGATATTAATGACTAAAGGTTTATGAATTGTTATTTTTGTTACTCCACATTATTGTTGTGGAGATTCCATGTTCCACTCTAATGTATTGAATGAATATTGTTGCATATGATAAATCTACGATCAATTGTAATTGATGTTTTTGTTAAATGAAAGTAGAATAAATGCAATATGTAAGGTTGTCCATGTGTGGGTTTAATATATATGATTTGTAACTCAAAACAATCAAATATACTTAGTATCAATTTGCATACAATTTGTTTGACAAAATGTGTGACATTATCAAACTGAAATAATCAAGGAAAATTGAAAAAAGAATGTCTAACTAGGGTGGGACATTACATTGTATGATCTCTCTCTCTCTCTCTCTCTCTCTCTCTATCTCTCTCTCCCTACCTCTCTCTCCCTCTCCCTTTCTCTACCTACAACTCCCTCCATCACTCCCTACCACTCTCTCTACTTCTCTCTATATCACTTTCTCGTTCTCTCCTTCCCTCTCTACTTCTCTCTATCTCACCTCTCTCTCTCTACTCGTATCTATCTCACCTATACCTCCCTCCCCTCTCTCCCACCCTCCCTCCTCTCTCTCTCTCCATCTCTAGAGAGAAGTAGAGAGGGAAAGAGAGAGTGAGAGAGAAAGAGGGAGAGGAGAGAGGGAGAGGGAGAGGGAGAGGGAGATGGGGGGGAGGGGGGAGAGAGAAGTAGAGATGGAAGGAGAGTGACAGAGAAAGAGGGGGAGGGAGAGAGGGAGGGAGAGGGGGGAGAGAGAGAGGGGGGAGGGAAGGAAAGAATGAGAGAGAAAGATGGGGAGGGAGAGACAGAGGTGAGAGAGAGGGGTTATAGAAAGATAATTAGATAGGGAAGGAGAAAGGTGGAGAGATTGAGAGAGGGAAGGGGGAGGGAGGGAGAGAGAAAGAAGTATAGAGGGGATAGGCTAGGTAGAGAGAACTAGAGAGGGAAGGTGAGTGGGAGGAAGGAAGAGATAGAGAGAGAGGGGGGAGGGAGGGAGGGAGGGAGAGAGAGAGAGAGAGAGATGTGATAGAGAGAGAAGTAGGGAGGGAAGGAGGAAGGCAAAGATATTGAGAGAGGAAAGGAGGGAGGGAGAGAGAAAGAGGTATAAAGTGGTAGGTTAGATAGAGAGAAGTAGAGAGGGAAGGTGGGAGGAAGGAAGAGAGACATAGACAAAGAAAGATAGAAAGAGACAAAGAGAGAGGGGGGAGGATAGAGAAAATTAGAGATGGAAGGAGGGAGGGATGGAGGGAGAGAGGTGATATAGAGAGAACTAGAGAGGGAAAGAGAGAAAGAGGGGGGGAGAGAGAGATAGATAGATATACACACACATAGAGGGGAGACAAACAGATAGACAGATAGACAAACAAAGAGAGAGGAGAGAGGGAGGAAGAGGTAGGGAGGGAGGCAGAGAGAGAGAGAGAGAGAGGTGAGATAGGGAGAGAGTAGAGAGAGAGAGAGGCGAGGAGAGAGGTGATAGAGAAATAAGTAGAAAGGGAAGGAGGAAGGTGGAGAGAATGAGGGAGGGACAGAGAAAGAGGTATAAAGGGATAGGTTAGATAGAGAGAAGTATAGAGGGAAGGTGGGTGGGAGGAAGGAAGAGAGAGGGGGAGATAGAGAAAATTAGAGGGGGAAGGAGGGATAGAGAGAGAGAGAGAGAAGTATAAAGGGAATGAGAGAGAGAAAGGGAGGGAGGGAGGGAGAAGTAGGGAGAGAGGTGAGATAGAGAGTAGAGGGAGATAGAGAGAGGGGGGGAGAGAGAGATGTAGAGAGGGAGGGAGGGAGGGAGAGAGAGAGAGAGAGAGAGATAAAGGGATGGAGATGGTGAGAGAGAGAGAGGTCTAGAGCACAAGAGATAAACAATGAGTGAGATTGAGGGAAAGAGAGAAAGATGATACAACTTTTTGTTTATTGAAATTTGAAATCTTGATTACTAAAATTTGACATGTTGATTACTAAAATTTGACTATCTAAAAAATTATAAGATCTTCCAAAACTAGAATTTGCAGTATAACTCCAAGAGATTTGAAACCACTCTCAAACATCCTGAAACTATATACATGAAATATAACTTAAAGAATAATAAATTTTATGTCTATAAGTAAATATTTATTTTATGTATACAGTTTCAGTGGTAGACAAAGACAAAGACAAAGACAAAGAAAAAAAGAAAGAGTTCAAGAAAATGCATTCTAAAAAGTCATCATTCACATTTGGCAAGCGCTAAATTTGGTGTTCGCCATATTTGGTGCTCGCCATATTACGTGCTTGCCATATTTGGCACGTGCTCGCCATATTTGGCATGTGCTCACCATATTTGGCATGCGCTCACCATATTTGGCACACGCTCACCATATTTCACATGCGCTCCCCATATTTGGCACATGCTTTCCATATTTCACGTGCACTCACCATATTTTGTGTGTGCTCGCCATATTTCATGCACACTCACCATATTTCACGTGCACTCGCCATATTTCACACGCGCTCGCCATATTTCACACACACTCACCATATTTCATGCACGCTCGCCATATTTGGAATTCACCATATTTAGTGCTCACCAAACTTGGCTTGGGATGACCAAGCCTTAGGCATTTGGTTCTCGCCAAATGGTCATTTCAGGTAAAAAAACAAAAGTGACATCTTTTTTTGTCACAACTTTGTCCACTTACCCTTCTATGGCATCACAACTATGGTTGAGAAAGGGATACTATGAGGGCATATATAGAGGACAATTATTGTATTAAAGCATAGCTTATTCCACTCATCCCAAGGTGATCATCAAAATTGTAAAAAAATCTATCCAATAATAAATAATCTTATCATTTCTCCAATGTAATATCATTTAGGGAGTCTACTCTACCAAAATATTTTTTTCATATCATATGGTTAAATGGATTTCAATAGTAGCATGCAAGTGAGATTCTAAGAGATACCAAATTTCATGGGGATTAGATAGGGGTTTTCTAGTGGCATCCAAGTGGAAGATGAAATGATCTACCTATCTCAAGGGTTTAGTATAGACATTGATGTATCAGTAGGAATGTGTGTGGTTCTAGTGTTGTTTCTTTCATGAGTTATGTTTCTCAAGGTTATATTTGTTAATTTAGTTAAATGGATTGATAGCATGGGCACTAGTCTTAGGTGAGGTAAAATCATAAGAAATTAGATATGTTTAATTTTTTGTAAGATGACTCAAATTTTTAGAGGGCTATTGTATTTCCACACTTTTACATGCATTGAGATGTTTCTTATTAGTATTGTATTGCTAACTATGTATCATGGGATGCATAGGTCATGCTAGTGAATTTTTCTTTGAGTGTTTGTTAATTTTTTAGCTTCATCATTTTCTTTAGCAAATATTTTTGTAATTATGGATTATGGTTACTTTGTCTTAAATCTATTTTTTTAATTATCTTTTTATTGATCTATTGGCTTTCTTGAGATATTATATGCATTGGTTAGTATGTTTTTCAAATGACATGTATTGTATGCATTTTATGTCTTGTATTTAGACTAATTTCATGTGTATATATGGTACTTTCCTTTGCATGTTAGTTGTTGGCATTGATTATGCTATGATATATGATTATTATTGCATGATAATATAATTGTGATCTCTTGATGTATTTTATGATGTGTTATTTGTATGCATTGAAGGTGTGAGAGCCTTATGTAGAAATATCATGGATGGAATATGGATTATGTTGTATATTTTATGATTCATATGTTATATTTTCTATGATTATATTATCATATGCAATATCTTATCCCTATTGGGAACCAATTTGTAAATTTGTAAATCCATATAATTCTTTAATCATTTTGTGCATTTTCCCTATTTTCCCATCAACTATACCTAATTTGAGAGATATTTAATGGGCTTGTGTGTTAATGCTACCTAAAATCCTAAATTTCCTAAGTTTTTTGGTCATCATTTTGTTTTATCTCTAGTTTCTTAACTATTATAATCCAATATGTGTTTTCAAAATTTAGTTTTCTCACAGGAAAAAGAAGGAAAAGGATCAGGTATATATGAGTTCATTTTTTTGTAAAATCATTGACATAGTTCAAAAGAACAAAAAATCTATGACATGGAACAAGAAAGTGAGTAAAAGATAAAAATGACAAAGTGGTCTTGTTGGCAAGTTCTATGTTTGTTGAACTCATAGAAGTGAATTAAATGAAAGAGAGTGGCTAAGAAAGGAGGGTGATAAGGTCATCAACAATTTTAAAATTCTAAAACTTGTTGACATGGTTTGAATGAAGTCTAGAGTTTCAATGGCAAAGAAAAAAGGTAGCACAAGGGAGTCAAGGTTCATCGTTAGCAAGTTTAAGACTTAGACTTGAACTCACTAATTCACTTATGAAGTTTACAATTGCATGAAATCTATTATAGTTTTCAAAAGAGTCCGATGAAGATAAAGAAAATGAACACAAGAGACATTGGAAAGTTTGATTATTCTTAAACTCATTGATAGGTTCAAGGCTATTTAAAAGCCTTGATAGGTAAAGGGAAGGCTTAGTAAATAATTTTTAAACATGAGACTACCAAGTGTATCAAAAGTATATAAAATTTACATGACAAATCTTGAGTGTTGCATCAACTCTCCTATATATGATTCCATGACTATGATGGGTGGCCTCTTAGAAACATGATTGTATTGTAACAATCAAGGGAATTTATTTTTAGTTAATAATCTCTCTCTTCCATTGGAATTCAAGATCAAAAGGTATCTACTACTCCTCCCTAGAGATGAAGATAGTTTACCAAAATATTTGAATCTATTCATATCCTTCTTCAATAGTTTTTAAAATATAATTTTGTGTAACTACCTCCTATTATACCTCTTGAAACCAACCATCCTTTATCACCTTCTTATGACCTAAAGTATTCTATCAATTTTATTAGATTCTTAGACATAATATCTAGTGATGCTTACATATAAAATAATTATTCAAGACCACATCAATCTAGGTGTTATATAGGTATCTAGTGGAAGTGATAAAGAGAATAAATTGGTGGGTAAAACTAAGCATAATCTATATATATAGTGATCCATTCCATAATAATGCTTCATATTTCATCAAATTTGTACTTTCTTTTCCTATGTTAGACATTAACACTAATAGGCCTTTGTCCTCTCTTTCTAGTGTGGTAGGAATAGTGATTACTCACCCTTGATCATCTCAAGAGTAAATTATTCATGATCCTACCATATATTTCTCTCATGCTAACATGCCTATTTTTATTAATGATGGTCCTCTATATATTCCTTCTTTCTTTAATGGGAAGTTCATTAATTGATTCCTCATTGATCCCATTATCATGGTTAATGTGGTCATAGAGGAAATATTATATGTCAACCAGCTATATATAGATGAGTATGAGTGATCAAAAATCTCTAGATAGACTCATGATGACATGGCTCTACCAAACTTAGTTGTAATCACTCTCTTCATCTAGCTAAAACCCAAGTGCTTAGATGTTCCTTTCTTGGCCAACCCTTATTTTGATCACTTTTGTATGATGTAAGGTGTTTTGTGGCTAACTACCATGAATGTGGTCACCTCTATTATTCATAAGTGTCATAAGTTTCCACACGATGGATTCATGCATACTATCTATCATAGTGGATATCATCCACTTGCATCCCATGGAGAAAAATCTTGGATTATTTATAGCCTATCCTAATAGGACCTCTTAGACCACACTCTAATATCCTATTCAAATATTATTATAAAGTCAAAGTGATTCATCTAGCAACCTTATCTAGTGGCCCTTCCTCCTCTTCCCTAGTTGCATCTCCTTAAGGTTTTTCTATAGTGGAAAAGGAAAATCCATCTTTGATGGGGAGGCTTCCACTTCGTACTTTAGTATCATGACCTCCCTTAGTGGCCTATGTTCCTCCCTTAGCTCTAGAAGCTATAGGAGGAATATCACCCATCTCACATAGACCCTGTCATCTATGTTATCACCCTATTGTGGTTGTTTCAGTTCCCCCACCTACTTCTTTGATAGTAAAGGAAAATTATCTAATTATTCTAAAACCTCATGTATTTTGGATACTCCCCTCCTAATGGTTGATCATATTCCTCCACCTACCCCCTAAAAAATAAGAAGAAAGTGGTTTATGCTAAGTGATCCTCCCCACATTCCTAGAGTCTCCTAGCCTTTAATGATTTCTTTTGTTCCTCATATCCCCCCAAAAAATTAAGGAAAAAAACCAAACCTTGTAAAATCTCCTATTCCTATTCCAAATTAGTATAAATCCCTTCACCAATGGAGTGGACTTGCAAGAGATTGCAAGCACCATCAATGAACTATAGATAAAGAGTAAGCTACCTTGAAGGTCCTTGATACTGAGTGTCCACCTCCTATGAAACTAATTATTTCTCTATTTCCTCCTCCTTCATCTCCTCCTATTAATTCTTTTGATGAGACTCCTTCAGTCCCAAAAAGAACCCCAAAAGGTTCAAATAGTTCTAGCCTCATTTATGGACACTCCTCTTCTTGAAACTCACAATGTGATTCCTTTTTCCAAGCCTCTAGATGAAACTCACAATGTGATTCCTTTTTCCAAGCCTCTAGGCATGCCTAATTTTAGTGTTATCTCCACCACTATTCTCACTTTTTTTGTTTCTTTCTAGAATACCCAATGTAGACACCTCAAAATCACCACAATCACATAATTAATTTAATTAATATTGAATTAGTTATTTTACATAATTCGCTAAATTTTATAATTTCTCATAATTAATCAAATATTATTTAATTTGTTATGGTTTCCCCTTCTAAAGGTTGATTATTTGAATTAACCCAACCTTAGCCCCCACTTATCAATTCTTCTTAACTAATTAATTAATTAATCCATCTCAATCATCATTAATATTTTCCCTCAATCTAAAATTCTTCCAAATCCCCAAACTTTTTACCATGTGAAAAGTGTTCCTAACCTTCTTTAATGCTCACACATGTGTGAGATCTCTCAAAAATGTGTATCCATCTTACACTTTCCCCTTCCATCCACATGTCACTCTCATTTATTTCCACCTACTTGACAAGTTCGTGTTCTTCCCAATGTGTGCTCACACATGTGTAAGCACACCTAGCTCTCATTCCAATTTCACTTGTCATTATCTCAAGCATCTACCTTGTGAAAATTTTCACAAGGATAAAGCTCTATCTTCCTATTAAATTCTAGTCATCCATCTCACAATCCATCTCAAATGTTTATTATAACCACCAAAAATCTATAAATTGGATCATTGTCCATCAATCATCATCCATCAATCAATTTGTGTTAAATATATGATATTCAAATACCATCAAAAATTCCATCTCATGTCAATATTATGCTACATTGGAGAGAAATCCATGCCTATAAAGTTGATCAATCAAGAAGAGAATCAAGTTGAGAAGGGTGCATCTGTTAGGCTCAATCTAAGGGATGAAAAGGTAAAACTAATTAGTTGTTTTATTTACTATTTTATGTCTTTTGTATTTTTCTCATCTTCATTTTGGCCCACCCGATGGGACCCTCATCCTTGAAAACTAATAATTGTTTGAGTTTTTTTTGTGCTTTTATATGTTGCAAGTTTCAAAATGGAGCTATTGACCTATGTTGTAGTGTTTTTGAGTTAGAAGTGACACTTTTGTGACTTTTTAACACCTCTACAACCCAACGATTTTGATATAGAGATTAACACTTTCCTTTTTTTAGTGTTCCTTTTGTTTTATGTCTATTTTTAGTAGGTTCTTAATCTATTTTGTGTTTTTTGTCATTTGATAAGTAGTTTTAACCCCTTTTCTATGTTGGTAGCTTGTTTTGTAGGAAATTTCACCCTTTCTTGTAGGAAAGATTAATTTAGTGCTTTTGGCCTCTGTAATTGTACATCCATGGTTCAAATCCTATGTATACATTTTAACACTTTCGTATTCTTCTACTTTATGTTTCATTTATTTATTTTATATTATTTTTATTTTTAAAAATCATTTCTTACTCTTTGTCTTTGTTTTTCGCTCTCTTTTTTTTTTTGAAAAACTCACTATTTGTTGTGATTATGTAGGTTAGTGTTCTCTCCTTCTAGATTAGCATCTATGAACCACATATATAATTTTCTATAATTTTTTTAAATCATTTCTATTAGAGTCATGATTTCATTGAAAAATGCTTAAGTTGTTCAACACCTACATGCCATGTGTATCAATGCCTACACTATTTAGCGCTATCACCCTATCATTCAATTCTTTTGATTTTTTTAGTTAATTTAATTTTATCTTTCTATTTTATACTTAAATTTCTATTTAATAACCAAGTGTTGCAACATATCCCTATTCCAATCAAATCCTATAATCTCAAGTACCAACAAATTATTTACATGTTCACTAGCTAAAGACGTGTTTTTCTACTAGTTTAGTTACATTAAATTAGAGTAATGGTTAATGAACTTTTGTTTGCCATGTTTGTGGAATTTTGATTTATGTATTCTCTCCCCTTGTGCTTAGTGCGATCTTGGGGATCAAAAACCTCACACTCTTTTTTAGTTTTAGAGTAAATCTTAAGGATTGCTAGATTGTGTGTATGCTCTCCCCTCATGCCTAGTGTGATCTTAGGGATCAAAAATTCTTAACACTAATCTGTCCCATTAGGATGCCTACTTGGGTATGTTATCACCCCAAGGGACATCCTCAACCATGCATTTTGATGGGGTATAGAAGTGGGGGGAATAAAATATGTAGCTTAATCTAGTCACATCATGTTTGGAAAACCCTCAGGGCCTATGGTGACTTAGGACACAAGGTGAAGGGTTGGTTTGAGTTTTGATCTCTTAACCCATGCTTATATATGGGCTAGTGTTCACATATTGGGCCTCACATATCCTTGTGGCATTTTGAGGACTCCCCTAGAGAACTTTTAAAGCCTATAAAATACTTTTTTATTGCTAATTTATATGGTGTAGGATATGTGTATTGTACCTTGTAGTTACTCATGATGTAATTCCATGTGGTGAGATAGATCTAACCAAGGTAAAGAATTTTTGACATTATTGGTAAGGGAATTCGCATGTACACAACTTTCCCTAACTATCCATTTACAAGAAATAATATTAGCTTTGGTTCAAGGGCTCACATTAGTTAATACACCTATTTGAATAATTTAGGAATGTGCTCAAGTGTTTGGTGTGTTTGCATGTGAAAAAATAGTAAAATTTAATTCAACCTTACACCTTAAAAATTCAAGTCATCTATTGGGTTCTTTTGTTTAAATATTTGTTCCCAAATATTTTAACACAATCAAGTTTCCAAGTTTACTGCTTACATCTTGTCAACCCATGCTTTCTTTGTTCCACTATCTACACTTAGTCTTTTAGCACCTATTCTAGTTATTTCTTCCACTCTACTTCTTAGCACCTTTTCATATCAATGTGAACTCCACACCTACATATCTTAACACTTACGCCCTATATTTTGGCGCTTGTGTTGAAACATAAAATTTGAACAATCATACTCATGAGACCAAAAATTTAGATTCATTGGACCTAAATATTGATAATGGTAACCATAGATAAACCTAGTTAAGTCATTAAACCATCCTAAGAATCTTCCATCCCATCATACCAAAAACATTATTATCCTTCATTGATCATAAACATCTCTCCAACCACCTCATTTTGATTTTTCTACCTACCATTACCATATTTGGACTTAGTTTAGGCATCCACCAACCTCCATAGACATTCTAAAATTTATCAAAAATTTATCAAACCCTCACTTAATCTTTTATAACCATAGAAATAACCACCTTTATTTCACTTTAGACTTAAAATCACAAAATAATCCTTAATCTTCCATCTATATTCTATCAGCCAACTTACACCTCCATTTTCAACCATATTAGTAAAACAAAATCAAAACAATCATCCAAAAAAAAATCAAACTTGTTTAAGAGTCAAATTTAGATACTTGTATCTTTCATCTCTAGCTTTCATATTACTTAAGAAATTTCCTATGTTGAGTAGTGTGATAGATTAGCCCTTACCGAGTTTGCATAAATTAGCTTAGTAATTTGGAAATTCCTAAGTTAGTGAACTCAACAATACTTATCCATTTTTTCTTAGGACCTCATATCCTATGTAAGAGAGGATAAAATCCTAAATCATCCCTAATCACTAGGGATCTAGATTTAATTGATATATTTTTTTATTTTCATCCAACATCACCCATTAGTCTTCTAAAAAATCATTATCCCAAAAACCACCACTTCATCCAAAGTCTAAATCCTTTCAAATTCAAACCTAAACCATCATCTTAAAGCATCCCAACCATACGCATATCCAATCTTTTGATCATAAAAATCTAAGTCCAAACCATCCTATGCCATCCCAAACACAAACATTTAGAAAATTAAGCAAAAATAACATCATCCATTATACATAAACATCCCTTATTCCAACATCATAAACACAAATATCCATCAAATCAACATCCACATATATAAAACAAGCCTAACTAGGTCTACCTTTGCATACCACTTACAAGGTTCCAAACCAAGAAACTAATGGAGTAAAATAATTTCACAATGAGGATTCCTCCTAAATATCTTAATCCCACATCACAAGGATAAATCACATACCAACCAAAATCTCCTCAAGAACCAAACACATATGGAATTTTTGTAGTGCAACTTGAATATTCAGCAAGAATAAAATAATTTTCCCAAAATCTATAAAATCAAGAACTAATGGAAAGAATCATTCAAGAAAATAAAGATAATTTCTTGTTGCAATTAATCAAAAGTGAGGCTAAACTTCCATTAAACTTTGATATGTAAAACTTAGAAAATAAGACAGTTCATCCACAACAACTATAACATCCACCAACCCCTTAGACAACCTATGGGTATCACAAGCCCTTTAACCATAACACAACCCCAAGATTTCACATACCCTAAATATTTCATAGTCTTCAACAATCTCATCTCCTCCCAAAAAAATCAACATGACTAAACCACACAACTTAGAGTCACAATACCCACAAGAATAGTCCACTCTAGCACACATCCCTCCACACCCAAACTATCTTTAAATTAATAAAAAATCCAATAACTTCAAACATCTATCCCTGCTCTCAATATTACAAAAACTTATCTCCCACCCATTAATATTTCACACCCATCCCTCCTCCAACATGCAATATATCACACACGTGCACGCACGCGCACACACACACTTCTAACCCAACCCACTATCAATACATTAATCCAATATCTCTAAAAAAATCCTTGAAAATTCAAACTATATCTATTCATTACATTACCAAAGCATACCCTTTAACCAACAAAATGTACATCCATATAACTCCATGCATTCAACCTACACATCAAACAACCCCAACCCAATCAAAATTGCACAAGAATTCCAATATTTAAGGAACGTGATTCAAGGGCTCCCAATAGGACATAAAAAGAATCCATATACATGTGATTACATATATCCTTATCAATTTTATAGGTCCACTACCATGGTGCCTTTCCCCCAAAACTTTAAAATTCCCAAATTCGATAAATACAAAGGGAAAGGTGATCCTATGAAGCACATCAAAGAATTATACATATCTTTTCAATAATGCTCTTATAGCTATATATCTTATGATATGATTACCTCAAATATTAGGGGGCTAAGCATTGGAACAGTTCATTCACCTTTCACATGTCTCCATCACCAACTTCAAATACTTAGCCATTTTTTTCCACAGTTCTATTATAACATCAAACATTAAATCACTATGTCAAGAGTTGTGTAACACTAAATAAAATAATGTTGAAATCTTCACTTCCTTATTGCATTGATGGAGGTATCTTGCTAGTAGATTCCCATGGCCTATTCCTAAAAAATAATTGGTCACTATGTTTGTTTAAAACTTTGATCAAGAAATGGGTTTCCACCTACAAGTCCAATGTGCTAACTCCTTTGACAAAATCATAGAAAAAGGATTAACAATGAAAAAATACCTTATAGCTAAAGTTTTAGTCAAAACCTACAAGGAAACTAAAGAAAAAAAATCAATCTAATGACAAACCTTGCTTTTGGGCTAAAAATAAAAACATAGTTCATGATGGTGTAATTGATTCTAAACATGTTCAAAACATCAAACAAAAAATACCATCATCATCCCATAATAATCCAAAGGTACAAAATAACATCACAATCCCACAATCACATCTAGAACAAAAAAGTAATCTCAAATATAAATACACTTTATTAGAAGATCCATAAAATTCAACCCAAAATTGTATGGTACAAAGACAACAAATATTATGAATACCATAGTGTAAAAGGACATGATACATCCAAGTTTATAAAACTTAATAACTACATCCAAGATCTCATTAATCAAGGTGAGATAGAAATTGAAGACCTATAGAGTTGGAAAATGTACTCCTTTACATTTTCATACTATGCTTGGGTCCCTTAATAAATTGGACTTAATTAAGCCTCTAATTGGCCCAATTATTTTTCTACAAGCCTAATTAATTGTAATTTCCAAAAGGGGAATCATGATTTAATTAATGCAATTATCATTTTTAACACCTTGAAATGAATAGGTCCTGGCAATTTAGGTCAAGACCCATTCGCCCTTGAGTGAATGGGTCCCCTTTAGTTGCTTAATTCAAAATTATAATATATTTTTGGTAGCCTTTTTATGATCCCAAATTCAAATTCAAATGTCAGCTTGTAATGTTTAATTTTTGGGAAGTTAGAAAATTGTCTATAAAAGTAAGGTCTTTTTATGAATTCAAATCTACCAAGCACAAGAAAGAGATTATCCCTAGAGCTAAGATTATTGTCAAAGGTTTTCAAGAGAATATTTCTCAAGAATTTGTTGCAGCATTCAAGATCTCTGCAAGCATCATGTCAAAGTTATCAAGCATCATGTGTGTTTTTGGAGCTAACATTGTGATGTAGGTTTCAAGCATTCAAGTCAAATTTCAAGCATCAAGATCACATCATCAATTAAGCCATTTCATGCAAGATCTAGATCTTAGAGAGATGTTCTAAGTTTCATTTCTTCAAGGATCTCAAATCAAGGGTTTGGTGAGTTGTAACATAGCACTTGTTCATTCATCATTCCTTTCATGTTTCATTATTTCATTTCAAGGTTTGATTACCAAAACGAGGTTTGACCTAGGAAAATCCCCATTCACCAAAAACAAACATTTTTTTCCTCTTGTGTGTTTTGTATATCTTAGGTCAAGAATAAGGATTGAAGATCTATCAAAAGAGAAAAAATTTAAAATTTGTCAAAGTTGCAAAGTTGACAACATTGTTGTTAAACCATAGAAAGTCGCTTTCAAATTTTAATTTTGAATTTTTGAATATGAAACCCAGAGGAATCAAGAGTGCGGACATAGGACTAGAGGATTGTAAAAGAAGACATTCAACCCCTATAGCAAGACCCATTCATCCTTGGGTGAATGAGGCTCGGGAGCACACTCAACACAGCCTTTTTATGATAGGTGCATAAAATTGCATCCATCTTAGATCTATTAACAATTTTTGGATTCTATTAGATTAAGGTTTAATTTAGAGGTTTCATGTGTTGCATTGCATAATTGCATTCATTTGGTATTTTTCATTCATATCCCAGAAGTGCATTTCAGGCTGATTTACCCCATCCTAAGTCAAGGAAAACAACAAGATCTCCATTAAGATTGACTCACCTAAGGGTTGAAAGTCAATATTTCCCTAAGGGATCTATTTTTCCTAATTAAATAAGGAAGATAAGTGCATCATACATTTCCCCCTTTCCAATTTTAGGATCACACATTTTTCCTACATTTCATTTTGGTGAACCTGATATTGTACATCAAAATTTCTAAATTTGGAGTCCATTCAAACCCTAGATCTAGGATTTGCATTTGTTTGCATTGCATTGCATTTGTTTTCATTTCATTTATGGTTTTTAAAATTGCATTAGTTTGCATCTCATTTACGGTTTTAGGTTTGCATTTTGCATTCTTTAAAATTTAAAAAATTCAAAAATTTGCATGCATATTACATTGATTCTGCATAGTACTTGCATATTAGTGTACTTTCCATCATTCACATTCACAAATAAGATCAAAATTATATTTCAAAAATTTCGATATTGTTCATCATTTTTCATTCAATTCACTTGTATTTAGACATCAAAACCTAGAAAACTCAATCACTGAAACCACAGTTTATAGTCTGAAACAGGAAACCCTAGCATTGAACCTTAGACTCATATTTAAATTTTTGCAACCCCTATGCTAAGATCCATTCGCCTTAGGGAAAATATGTTTGTGTACAAGTGTTGTTTCAAACTTTTGGGCAGTGATTTGTCTCTATTTTCTTCATTCTGATATGTTGTTTAATCTGGGTTTTAGTTTCAAATTTTATTAAAAAAATCATTATTGTTTGCATTAGGTATAATTGGTCAAATTGAGTGCATTGTTTGAAAATCAAAATTGGCATTAAAAGAAATCATTTTTAGGTTTTTGCATAGCATAATCAATAAATTATCTTATTTAAAATCTAAAAATTGTTATCTCTTTCTACATACTTGCATTACACTTCATATTATAGGGTGTTTGATTGTGTTTAACTAGTGCCTATTCTCCATTTTTGGTGCACTTAGGTTTGGTGACACTTGTATGAGCTTCACAACCTAGTGTCCTATTACCAATACTATAGTGAGACGTAGTTTGAGACTCATGCCATCCCACACTACCAAACTCGTCGTGGATCTTGAGTTTTCCAACTCTTTCACTCATAGTGTTGATATTAGTCAACCCACTTGGACCATAGCTTTGATACCTCATTTCCCATGACCACCTTACCCACAACCAATTTGACTGATGTTGACACAACGTTTGCTAATGTCCCTCAAGAGCAACTAAGACAAATGGATGAATATTTAGAAAAATTGCAAAACTTTGTGTTTTGAATACATTATTAGTATTGCAATTTCAGTCATAGATAACATGAGGAAAATGCTTGATAATGAACAAGGAATAGAAATTATGTGTAGCCTAGCTCACATTATTAATAAACATGTCCCTACAATGACTAGTTGTTCTCAAAATTTGGGGTTCACTCAAAGTCAAGGTGGAAATTCGATTCCTCCTTCCACAACTAAGACCTCTATTCCTACATACACTAATCCAACTATTACAACAACTAAACAACCCACTAGAAATGTCAATACCACCTTAGGTATTTCCACTGGGAATTCCTTTAGCTTTGTGCATTCAAATATCATATCTCCTAATCCATATCCCCTCACAAACATACAAATCACTTGTCCTCCAAAAACATATACACCTTCACCTTATTCACCTCCATCTCACACCACAAACAATGATCTCGTTCTTCACCAACTCCTATAAAATGTTTCATCCCTCCAACAACAAATTGCCACATTGAACCAAAGTCAAAATGGCCAACCTTCACAATATGTCAAAAGAAACCCTTTATCCTTGGAGATATTGAGAGCACAAATTCCACAAGGCATAGAGATTCCTAGATTTGAGAAATACAGTGGAAAAGGAGACCCTAGTAACCATGTCTCATCATACACAACCTTACGTAGTGACTTCATTTTTGAGGATAAACTCTTGGCTAAACTTTTCCCTAGATCCTTGAAAGAAATTTTCTTAGAGTGGTTTTGTTCCTTACTGAATAACTCAATTAGTTCATTCAATGAACTTGTTAATGCCTTTCTTAACCATTTCCAAGTGCACATGGGTCCCAAGATTACCTTAGCTAATTTAATGCAATGTAAACAAAACACAAATGAAAAGACCACTAATTTAATAGCATGATACCAATTGCTTTACTCACAAATCAACATTAAGATTCCTGATGTTGACCATCAAAGAATGTTCATCGTGAATTTGCATACCAATTTTCAAGCTAAACTTGAGATGTTGAAGTTTTCTTCCTTTACACACTTGTGCATGAACTTTCATGACTATTAGAATTTGGTTAGTCATCATGAAGCAAAAACACCATCTAACCCTCCTAAGAAATCCAAAGTTGTGCCCCATAACAACTTCTAACCTTTCAAGAAACAAAACAAGGGATTTTTACAAATAAATACACCTCAAACAAGTCAACATGCTAACTCCCAAGTGGCTGCTATAAAAATGGAAAATCCATATCCATTTAGGGAGAGTAGTAGACAATTTACCCCTTTACCGATACCCTTCACTCCATCATGTTGTAGCTTATAAGTAATAACTTAGTCACCTTACCTCTTGTTAGAGACATTTATACCACTAGGCCCTTACCTCCAAACTTCAACTTGAATTCCTTTTTCTATTATCACTGACAAAATAGACATGATACAGAGCAATGTAAGCATCTTAAACATATTGTGCAAGACCTCATTGATTCTAATCACATCCAAATTGGTGGTGTTAATGATCAAGGAAACAAGTCTATTACCCCACCTAACCAAAATTTACAAATATTTACTAATCCCATTCCAAATTATAATATCTCTTTTGTGAAAGCTAGTGATGCCAAGAATGATGTGATGAATGTTGACAAACTTGAAGATACAAATAATGAAAATGAAGTAGACTTAGAATGCATGGTCAACTTCATTGATGTTCAACCTCGTAAGGTCTAAACCAAAATGCCCCTTGACATTGAATTCTCACAAAATGACATAATTAGATGTGCACCCAATGGTCCTCTTTACATCATTGGAAGAATCAATGACAAGCCTACTAATGGGATATTAATTGATCCTGTGCATGTAGAGAATGAGATCACTGGGGAATTCTTATTTGTGCATGAAATTTATCAATATTCTTATGAACAACCGAAAGCATGGATCAAAACGAATAATGGTTTTGCTTTCCCTACGATAGGTTTGATCACTCTTCCTTTAAAAGTTGGAGCAAAACAATTGAATTTATTATTTTCCATCATCCCAATGTCAGACTAATTTCATGTGAAGCTTGGTTACCCATGGCTACACTCCATGGATGTTGTCTCGTCGATAGTGAATAAATGCTTAAAGTTTCCATTTGGTAATGAGGCCTTTACTGTGTATTATATTCACTTTAATCATGTGTCTTCATGTGGGAATTTCTCATTGTATTTCTTTTGACCTGAACCTATAGAGCCTATTAAGCCTCATGAGGACTTCTTTTTCAAATCCTATCAAAAGTTCAAGGCAAAGCGCATAGCAGAATTATCCCTTAGCAACATGCCTCAACCCATGATTGAACCCAAATCCCTTCCAAGCAACCAAGACCAACTATGACACCCCTCCGTTTTGTTATGTTTTTCTTGATAGCTCAGATACTTTGTTAGACCTTATTTTATGTTATGATTGTTCTATCGCTGACAGTGGAGCGATGATAGACTATATGGATGTGATGATACATTATATGCATGGTGATTATGTTTAATATGCTTTATGTTTGCATAGATGCTTAGTTGTTATGACATTGCTATATATGCTTATTGTAGTTTAATTGATATATTATCTCGTCAGTTGATGTGACATTGTATTAGTGAAGAGAACGGTATTGCATCACTCGCTTGCAAGTGCCCTGTGATTTTCGTGATTCTCTCTTCACGGTGTGTATGAATTATTATCTGTATACATGTATGACTTTTTCTTTTGTTGTAGGTTTACAGGTACAGGACAACGGCTTCACCTAGTTTCACAAGTCTGAGCGTGTCCACTAATCAACAGTAATGATTGGGAGATAGTAACTGGTTAACGTTGTCAAACCTTTACCCTAGCATAGTGTGTCATTAGTCTATATGTTGGTCATGTTCCTTATCCATGTTGGTCTTGGTATTTTATTTATCGTGCAAGTTTTTATTTGTAAGGATTAAATTATATGTTGTGATTAAGTATTTAATTAATATGGAGATTTTATTATAAATTAATTAATTTAATTTGAGTTATATTATAAAGTAATTTTAATTATTAAATTAATTGGGAATTAAAATAAATAAGTTATTTAATTATAAATTGGATTAAATGATATGCATATTTGGGAAAAGATCTCAGAAATATCTTGGTTTGTTAAAGAAAATATATTTGTTGTGTGAACTGGAAGTTAGAAGGATTTGTTTTCTTATTGTCTTAAAATTGATTTACAGAGAGATTGATTGAAATTGGGAAAGAAGAGGAAGTTGTTTTCATGGGAAAAAGAAGAACAGAGGTTTTTGGGAAATAAAAGATTTGTTTTGTGGTTTGAAGAAATTGTAGATCTTAGAAGCTTTCTGATAATTTAGGAATCTAGTTATTATATTTTTGGTTGTGGATTATTTTTGTTCTCTAGGAAGTGGCAATTTTTCTGGAGGAAGCTTTGGCAACATTGGCAAATTGAAGTTTATAGAGAAGCTCGACATCAATTCTCGAGGCAACAATTCTTTTGGAACAGGTTCCTTAATTGTTTTGTGAATTTTGTTTTGAAAGAATTATTTAATTATTGTAATGCAAATTGGAAAATATTAGAAGAGGTTTTCATTATTGTAGAAGCTTTTGTTTTTTAAAAGATTGTCTTGAAAATTGAACCTCTATAGAAAACAATTTAGATCCTCTATGTAAATCGATCATTTGAAATAGATTGAAACCAAAGGAAATTATAGATCTTTGTAGAAAATATTTGTGGAGATAGGAAACCTTTGTAAAATACTTATACATTGTTCCTGTAGAAAATTTCTTCTATAAAATTATAGATCCTCTGAGTAAAATTCATCTATCTCTCCTGTAGAAAACTTTTGCGTAAATAATTTATCTTCCTGTAAGGAAAGTTGGTTGAAATTTACATATATATATATATATATTTGTATGTATTTATGTTGTTGATTTACCCTCTGGTAAATTCTCAAATTTTAAAAAAATGGATTTGAAAAATCACCGTACGTGATTTTCATTAATCACAAGGTTTACATTAAAAAAAATGTATATTAATGGAGGTTGGGGGAACTACCCCCACAGTCGTCCCTTCCACATGGGAGACGGCAGTGAGGGTAGCACTAGCGCAGCTAGCACTGTCGACCCCCACAATGGGGGGCTCGGCTGTAATAGTTGTCGACCTGATTCATATGTGTCTATTTCTTTTTAAAAATGTTTTATTTAATATATATATTATATATAATATATACTATATATATATAATATATATAATATATATATATATATTATATATAATATATACTATATATCCATAATATATATATTATATATAATATATACTATATATATAATATATACTATATATATATAATATATACTATATATAATATATATATATATATATATTATATATTGAATTTAAAAGAGGTATGCAATCTTTTCTATATGACTGATTTTATATAAAATGTATATATATATATATATATATATAGAATTGTATTTTGTTTTTTTTTAAATATATTTATTAAATGGGATTATGTTTAATTTTAATGATTGATTATTTTAATTGTGGAAATTGAGTTAGTTATATTAAGTACTAGTGAAACTATAGTTAAACTTTTGATATAATTTTGTTGTGGGTTATTAATGGGAATTGTGTTTTGAATAGTGTATTTTAGTGTGAGATATTGTTCTATTGGATTTAGGAAATCCAAACAGTAGTGTTTTTAATTACATGAGATTGTTTATTTTAACTTCTAGTATTCCTGTAATTGGGTATTGTGGGGAATAATTGTTTTTGAGAAAATATGTCTTCCAGATTTTAATTGTGAAAGGGTTGTCACTTCTATTAGCCACCTTGAGATTTCCTTGGGTAGTGCATGTAGTTGGATTCAGTATTGGACATCTATAGGGATGTGTTATCTCTGGTGTTATGTTATTATCAGTTTGTGCATTGTCTACCCTTGGGTGTAGAATGAGTTATTGTGTTGTCAATAGGGGAGTGGCTTTCAACGGGGGTCGAGACACAAAGTGGTCTCAGGATAACTCATGTGGAAGTTAGTGTAATCAGTGGAAATTAAATAACCCACATTAGGGGAATGGGTAGTTAACATATTTAACTTGATAATTAGCCTCGCTCATTGGCTCAAGGGCTTGTGTTAGACTTGAGATGAGTCGGGAAGGCCTAGAATGGCAAGATCGTTATCTTGTCTTCTTGAAAGATAATCGATTCTACACTGGTGTGCATGTGGGGCTGGAGTTCATGAGAGGTTACCAGGATAACCCAAGATGGGGGTTGGGACCTAGGAAGATCTCCTTAGGATAACCAATGCAACCTTTGTGATGACACTCCTCCTATGACAATAGTCATTTTTGTTGTATAGTGATAGTTCTTGATTCAGTGATTCTGGAAGCAATGTGACCTTTTGTTTGTGTTTACTAATACTGTGTTATCTTGTATATTGCCTGTGTCTAGAGGTAATAGGTTTGTCTTGGTTACCTTTTCCTATCTCCTAGCACAAGGTTTGGGCCTACGGGTACCATATGGTTGGGTGGCATGCACTTTACACTGTTGAGCTTTCTCTTCCTATTCATGATGGCGAGATCTTCTTGTTCAAGGAGCTTGTGTGGTTCTATGGATTTGTACTTCTCTTTCTCATTGTAGCAGTGGACATTATATATTGTATTCCTTATTTGTAATCAAGGAGGAACCCTTGTGATGTAATTGTAAAATTATGTATGATCTATTCATTGTTAGGTTAAATGGTATATTTGGTGTTATGTGGTGTTGTATCTATGGAAATATGCTCATTACATTTCTATGTGTTAGACTTATTTTGTAATGGATTAATGCTTTGATGTATTTTGTATCATGAGTTATTTTCATATACTATGTTTAAGAATAATTTTGTAAGTTTTGAAATTCACATGTAGACGTGTTGCATGGCCTAGAGGATGTATGTGTTAGAGTAGTTTACTTCACTCATCATTGTTACTCTTTTTAAGGAAAAAAAATTAGTTGTGCTTCCGTAATGTTGCATCGTCCTCTAGGTTGCAGGACAGGGTTTTATACCAACCCATGACAAACCCTTCACCTATTTCCTATAAAAGACCAAGAGATAACCAAATCAATCCTATTGTCCCTCCTAAGATTAAACAAGTTTACATAATTAAAGAGAAAGTGGTTGAACAACCTTCCATGGTTCCTTCCGTTCCTCCCTTACGAGAAGAAAAGAAACCAATGGTTGATAAACCCACTCCTACACAATCACAACTTGAAAATCATATAAAAAGAAATAGAAATGCTAAAGAATGTAGGCATAGATGTGGTGCTATTTCTTGTAGATTAAAAGAAGAGAATAAAACAGAAAATCAATATCAAACACCAATTGAAAGAAATCATGATATTCTCCACCTTCACCACAACATAAACAACAAGAAACATCGATGGACATTATCATTAAGCCTCATGCTATGATTAACTTGGATGATGATGATGAGATTTCTAAGATTGATGAGGAAGTGTATAATGAGCTAAATTTATTGTTTTACTCTTTCAAGAGCTTAGATGATAACAACCATGATGATTCTCCTAACAAGAGTGACTCACCACATTTTGAACCTGGTTTTCTCCCAGTACAACATTTGTTATTGTCCCTTTGGCTAGTTATCCACCTTTTGCATATCATGAACAAGATTGAGACGTAGATGACCTACTGTAGGTTGACTCACATGTGTCATACTAGTATTTTCTTTGTCTTCTTTTTGTGTTCTTTGTGATTGCATGTGTGTAATGTAATCCCGCATACAGTGTTGCTTGGTGTGTCTTTATATATTTGTGAGCCTACTTTGGATGACCCTTGTCACTCTGTTGGTGCAAGGATTTAAAGGAAGTGAATCTGTTGTGACATTATTCTATTTGTATCTCCATTCTTCTATCTATTAGACACCCTTTATCTTTTATCTTGTGTTTTCCTTTTGTGGATGACCCAAAAGCTTTTCTTTTTTTTTGCTCTTTATGTGTCATTCTTCCTTTGTGCTCGTTGTTCCATGAGTCATTTGGGGAATGATGACAGTTCTAAGCTCGATTATATCATTGCAAAAAAGACATATGTTGACCTCAAATCCATGGATCCCTTATGTGTTATCATTAGGATTGAATATGGGGGGAAATCGTACTTTCATGATGTAGCACTACTCAGAAACATATGTTTTACATAGGGATTTTTGAATAAATCTCTCATGTATTGGCATTCATTATGTTCTACTTTAAAGTAATTTCTCGCAGCATGGTGTTTAGCAATTTATTTAAAGTGGGGGCATGTGTGTCCCTTCTCGTTGTTTTCTTCAAAGTGTGGTCTTCTTACTTCACGTGATTTGTCTTCTTGGTGGTGTCATTGGGTTTGATTTCCTTCAAGATTGCAACCTTTCTTGGCATATGGAATTCCTCTTAGTGGTAATGCTATGGATTGCATTCCCTAAGTTGTGAATCTTTTATCCTCGACTAGTCCTCTCTTGGATACATTAAGCACAATGTTCCCTAAGGTGAGACCTTTCATCAACTAAGCAAAACCCCTTTGAATATCCTATTGCATATATCAAGGCCACCAAGCATAACACAACTTGCTTGCTAGTGGAGCCTTTTTCATGAGTGCCTAGCATAACATGGCATGCTAGCCTTGTGACCATTTCTGTGGCACCTTATCAAAGTTATCAGGAGGTATAACTTTGGTATGGTTAGTACAATGGGAACCTATACCTGGCACAACTTCCCATCAGCTACTTTTTGGGGCTCACCTAGTGGACAATGGATTTCTCTAGCCCATGTGAGCACATTTTGTTTGCATAGTGTACAATGGGTTTCCACTTGTAAAAGTTTTTGGAAAAACAAATAAGGCTTGATCCATACCAATTGGACAAAAATTTGAGGCTTGATCCACCCCTCTTTCTCTTCTCTAATTTTGACATTGTATGCTTGTGCATCTTGTCTTTTTGTTGCATGTTTAACATAGGCATGTGTCTATTTGTGCCTTTGTTGGTTTTTCATGAGATCTTAGATCTTGGGGGCTTGATCATCCTCCTTGATGTTTGTTGTCTTATCTTTCCAACTATTGTACAATTAGATCTCTCTTGACACTTGTTTGACTACTTTAGTGTGATTTTGATGTAGGGCTCATGCTCTCACTAAAGTGGGGGCTAAATGTAGTGTTAGAAAATGTAATCCTTTACATTTTCACACTATGTTTTGGTCCCTTAATAAATTGGACTTAATTAAGCCTCTAATTAGCCCAATTATGCATCTACAAGCCTAATTAATTGCAATTTCTGAGAGGGGAATCATGATTTAATTAATGCAATTATCATTTTTAACACCTAGAAATGAATAGGTCCTGGCAATTCAGGTCAAGACCCATTCACCCTTGGGCGAATGTGCCCCCTTTAGTTGCTTAATTAAAAAATTTAATTTTTTTGGTGGCCTTTTTATGATCTCAAATTCAAATTCAAATGTCAACTTGTAATGTTTAATTTTTGAGAAATTAGAAAATTGTCTATAAAGGCAAGGTCTTTTATGAATTCAAATCTACCTAGCACAAGAAAGACATTATCCCTAGAGCTAAAATTATTTTCAAAGGTGTTCAAGAGCAGATTTCTCAAGCATTTTTTGCATCATTCAAGATCTCAAGCATCATGTCAAAGTTATCAAGCATCATGCATGTTTTTGGAGCTAACATTGTGATGTAGGTTTCAAGAATTCAAGTCAAATTTCAAGCATCAAGATCACATCATCAATCAAGCCATTTCATGCAAGATCTAGATCTTGGAGAGATGTTCTAAGTTTTAATTCTTCAAGGATCTCAAATCAAGGGTTTGGTGAGTTGCACCATAGCACTTGTTCATTCATCATTCCTTTCATGTTTCATTATTTCATTTCATGGCTCGATTACCAAAATGGGATTTGACCAAGTTAAACCCCCATTCACCAAAAACAAATATTTTTTCCCTCTTGTGTGTTTTTAAAATCTTAGGTTGAATAAGGATTAAAGATCTATCAAAAGAGAAAAATCATAAAAAATTTCAAAGTTTCAAAATTTTCAACATTGTCGTCAAACCATGGAAACTCACTTTCAGAATTTAATTCCAAATTTTTGACTATGAAACCTAGAGGATTTGGAGTGCAAACATAGGACCAGAGGATTGTAAAAGAATATTTTCAACCCCTATAGTTGTTGTCAATTAGATTTGCACCCTGCTGAATGCAAGATTCAGCAATCTACTGAAACATGGAAACCTTCTTCAGATGTGGGTGATCTGAATGAAGAAGGAATCTCCAGAGTGAGCTGGTTCTCTGAATGATAAATTTTACTCTAAGATACTCTGAGGGAAAAGGGATAGAAGTATGGACTAAAATCAAAACTTAAAACTACTGATGATTAACTTGTTATTTCTAAAAGAAACCAAATTTTTCCACTCACAACAATTTCTCTATTACAATAGTTCTCACAATCTCATCGATACATGATTTCATCAATAATTCATATGAAGATTCACGGACATCGAATACATCATAAAACCTGAAAACATGAAATCCTATGCAAAAAACCCATAAAAGCAGGACATTAAGGCTTCAAATTTGAAAACACAAAGGCATCAAACTGATGTTACCAGTCTTGAGACAAGAAAATGGAAAGAAGAACTCTGTTGTATTACTAAAACTGAAAGAGTGTATCTGAAAACTGAGTACAAAAGGTTCACAAGGTCAAAAATGTGTATGAGCAGGAACTGAAATTTGAACTGAGAAGGGGCCAAAGACTAAGTCTTTTCAAAGATATACCTCTCAAGAAACCCTAATCCGAGCTCACAAAGAACCTCAAGGAAAAAAGCTTCAAATTGTCTCAAAAATTGCATAAAAGTAGAAAAAAGAATACTGCTTTTATGATCAAACTGTCAAGCCTCTAAAAATAGGCTAAATTTACTTTAAAAGCCAAAAAAAACACCTTATCTCTCCAAGATGAGACCCAAATTCGACCAAGAGGAAAATTCAACAATGAATCTGCTAAAAATAGCAAGAAATCATAAAACAATTTATAAAAGATTTCTTTACGATTTTGCTTTACAAGATTGCAGATTTTGTAATTTATCTATTTTTGCAATTAAAAGATTATAAAATATTTTGCAAAAAGAAATATGTCTTATTTCTCCATTACAATGCTTTGATTTTCCTTTAAAAAAATCATAAAAATATCACTACACCTCACTTCCTCTAATTGATTTCTCCAAAATCAATTAAAACATAAACCCTAAGGAGATAATGATCAAAATCACCCCTAGGTCATAACATATTCAACATTTATATTCTCATTGTTTTTCACTAAAACACCCAAAATAGGGTTTTCAAGTCTTCAGTTCACTAAGGCACAAAAAAATAAGTCCTAAAGACTTAATATGTCGACCTAGCATACAAATTTTGGCCTCCCTCAAAAACAAAACTTCAATCTTTGAATGAAATATAATACAAAGCCACCCTAATTCGATTTTCTCCATGTGCTATTTTCAATTGCGAATATTTTGGATAATCATAAAGTGGCTTGAATTAGGGCATGAGAAAAAGATGGTCAAACCCTAAATCATTTCATTTTGCACTCATCACTTGGAAAAAAAATGAGCTCTGTCTGAAAGGAAAAGTGTCGCCATGATTGAGTTGAATCTGAGCTCGTGTGCTTTGAGAATCTTCAGTTTTGCTTTCTGACAGTCGAAACTCCATCTGGGTAAGCTTGTTTTTTCTATTATTGTAGCTTTTTTACCATTTAAAAATAGGAAAATCCATTAAGGTCGCAGCTTGTTCATGTTTATTTCTGACTTTCCTTTATATTATGTGTTCTTGCTCTTCACTGACTGACCTGTATGAGCTTGAACTCAAACTTCTTCCTGGAAAACTCCACAAAGGAACTCGCTCAAGGGTAGGCTATTTGTTTATAGCTTCTATGGCTTTTAATTTTTGTTCATTCTGGCCTTGTGGTCGTGGCTAACACAGCCTCTAATACCTTTGCTTTATATTTTTTGTGCTCATATTTACTACTTCTATGCTCTTTGTTTGATAATGAAGGCCTCTTAGGCCGCGGCCATCAGATAATAATTTGATCAATCCTATGTTTCATTTTGTTGTTTTATGTGATCTATTTCTAGTAATCACTATGAGAGCTCGACTGCCATTTTGAGAGCTCGAACTCTTAGTTTCTAGAAGCTCTGTGGAGCTCTTTGCCACGGCTTCTTGTCTCCCACAAGCAACAATGGTAAATCCTTTTCTTTACCTGTTGGCTTCTCTATGTAAAATGAAAAGTTTATGAATTCTCATCTTTTAATTATAATCTTTGGCCATTACACAGCTGCACCATGTGTATCTCAGGGAAAGCACTTTTTAGAGCCTTTGGGCTCGACCCAAAACAGGAATCTCCTCTCTTTCCAAAGTTGAGAAGAAAACCCAATATGGGCATCATGAAAATCGAAGGAAAACTATCATTCTCCACTTTTGAAGCTCGACCCACCAAAGGAAAATCGCACTTTTGTATTCTTGCTGTCTCATACAAAATCCTCACATGGATTACCACTGCAAATTGTATTTTTTGTATTTTAAAAGCAAACCCCAAACATGGGTATTCGAGAAACAAAATATATTCATTGTACATTCAAATTATAAACTCGACCCATGATGGCTTGTGCTCCACTTTGACATTCCTTTAGCTGCTCATTGAACCCCTCAAGGGTGAATTGAAAATTGTAATATGCAGAATTGTCTCTCAAAACCCAGATGTGGCCTTTCTGAAAAGGACCTTGTGCAGTCAAGCAAAATCTGGCTTTTCTTTTGTTATTCTAAAATTTTAATCTCCTCCATATGAGCACTTGACATTTAGAGGAAAACTGTGCATTTATCTAAAAACTCCCATATGATAAAACATTTAACTTGTTGTTCTGAGAAAGAATACCCATATGGGTTGATTGGAAATAATGAAGATTTGTATACTTGACCCAAAACCCCCAAAATGGGTAAACAAACAGTAATGAGGAAATACTGAATTTATTTAGAGGTCCATGTATTTTCTGAAAACTGTGATCTCCATATGATAAATCTGAAAACAATTGTGAGTATATGAGAAAACAACAAAACTACATGTGTAAAAAATTGAAACCGATTCTCATGGTATTTTCACTTTTCTCAGCTTTCTTCATGGAAATGTTGTATAAATTATGTCTTTAACAAGACCTTCTCCTGGGTATATAATATTCCGAATACACACATTTTGTTTGTATTGCATTGAAAAACTTGATATTCCTTTGGTTTCTTGTTTCCTAAATCTTTCACATATCTGCATTCTAAAAGCTCCTCTTGTGCCTTCCGTTTACACTTCAGGCATCATTGACATGCTATGATTTGAACTCTCATGCTTTTGTAAACTTACTTATTCTGGAAATGAATATTGTGTATTTGAATCTTTTCCAAGTTTGTTCATGTCTCTTTGAAGATATAATAGAATAAATCTCCCACCATGCAAACTCATTTGTGATATGAAAAGTCTGCACATTTCAATAATCGTGTAAAACTGGGCTTCCTTAGCATTCAAATTCTTTACTTTTTAAACATAATTCTGTATTTGTCCATTGTGAAGAGAAGTACCTCTAAATGTATTACTATCCCCATGTTGTTTTCTTTGTACATGGCATTGTTCTTTTTGGATTCCTTAACTCTACCATACAGCAACATTTGCTTTATGTTCTTGGACTTATGTAGAGATTTTAAATTGAAACATTGTAATACTATGGACTGCATTTACTTGACTATTCCTATGCACCATTAACACCTATGAGAAATTTTTGTTATACTTGTCCTTTCCTTATCATTCTGGAATGATCATTTCATATTGTATTTCATAATGTTGCATTGTATTATCATTCAAGCTGGAACTGATTGTTCATTTATTATCTGAATACATTGTCTGTCTTTTGTACTCTTGGACTTCAACCTGGCACTCTTCATGCATTTTTATGTTCCACTTAACAAGATGTTCTGTAAATCTGTTTGCTTCTAAGATGAAAATTGAAACAAAACTCTTCATTAAGGCATAATGTATGTCTGTTCACTGTCCTTGGTTGTAAGAAAGAAAACTGATGAACTGAAATTTGCATGACATATATGATTATGATGAACAAATAACACAAAACATGAACCATACAACAATGCTTGATATAACTATACTCAGTTACGTGATTGAAACTCACTGTTCACCTGTAGCTTTCAGAAAATATCCACCTAATCGTTATGAATGCACAGTTGGTTTAATGCTTGATAGATAATTTTGTTAAACTCTTTCAGTTGTATATCATTTCTTTTGATGAATATGATGATGTAATCTTTAAATCAATCCATTTATAATGAATAAGGGTAGCATGCCGAGCTCTACCCTTGTGGGAGCCCGTTTTTCTCCACATGCTTGGTCCTCGAATAATGATCAGCTTCATGACTTTACCTATACCTGCACAAGGAAACAAACAATGTTAGCATAAAAAATAGAATATGATGATAATGATGTTGTTTCTCCTTTAGCTCATTTCTTCTGTACTTTTTGATTGTTTCAATGTATGATTGATAGTAGGCTACATTATTGTTGGTGACTCATATAGTGGTGCAGGAGCACCTAGGAAACACTAGGCAATTAGGAAGTCTAGGATGCATTTTTGTTTTGATGTTTACCATGAAGGTCATGTTGACCATTGAGTTAGATTTAGAGGTTTAAGAGTATGTCTTGCTTAGTAGTGATCAGTTGGTTAAGGAGTGGAAAGGGTGAATGAATTTAAAAACTCATCTTACTTAGTTTACTAGAAAATTGGCAAAAGTTGCAAAATGGTACATTTTGCAACTTTGCCACATTGTAACTGACATGTCCGACCAAGGGGAGGCATAACTACTCTTGTTAACCTATATAGGGGGTGCCTCGACCTGAGAGCAGGGTTGGAAACATTTTTGTATTGGCTTTGAAGTTTGGGAATTGAAGAAAATAGTGTGTTTATGTGAATTTATTGATATTTACTTCAAAGTAGAGCTTTAATGGATTGAACTTGTTACTGTGTTTAGTGTAGGATGTCATGTAGTAATCTCTCAAGCATTGTGTGCCATTTATTAGCTTTCTTTATTCAATTTCATTCACTATTTGTAAATAGTTTGCTTGCACCCTGTTGCTAGTCTAAACTAGATAGTTTTGGAAAAAATGGAGATTTAGTTCACTTTCCCATTGTACAAATTGTACGGCCCTTTGGGAATAGTGACTAGACTCCATGTGTGTAAATATGGTAGGATTTATGGTTTGTGTGAGCATAGGAGCTGTTGGAAAAGTCTTGCCCTAGGCGAGCCAGGAAGAGTCCGGATAGGGAAGACAAGAAGTGCAGAGCACATAACTTGCAGGGGTGAAAAGTTCTTAGTAAATTTCCTTTTGGAGAAGGTAGGTGGGAGTCTTGCCAAGGTCTGGTGATTAGGAGGAAACTCCACTAACTCATTTGTTTGGTGAAAGACTTGGCAGTTTGGAAGCAACCAGAAAATGGCTTAAAAACCCTAGTTTATGCCCATTTTCAAATTGAGGCTTTGTACGGCAGATAAAGACCCAAGACCTCAAAAATATTTGAGAGGTGTTCATTTGAATCAAGAACCTCAAAAAAAGAATGAGGTGTTCTTTGGAAATTTTTGAGCAATAATCAGTTTTCTCGGAGGAGACCTAATTGGGGCTCCTAGGGCTAGTAGCCTTTTAAGGCCTAAATGGGGGTTTGGTGAAAGCGACCAAGACATGGAGCTAGGAGGACCCTCAAGAACCAAAATTGGATGGTTTTCAATGAATAGAAACACCTCCACACCCCTACAAATCAAAATTCAAGCTTTGGAGGTATTGTAGTCTTTAGTGTGGATTAAGGGCTAAGGAGAGAGTTGTAAGTTTGCACCAAGATTTGACTTGGTAGAAAGAATCTGTGATGGTAGTGGGGTTGGCAAGGAGAACCAGGGAACCTAACCAAGAAGAAGGTCCCATAGGTTACAATGGTGAAGTAAGACACCAAGGATGTCTTGCAAGGAAGACCCAGAGCAGGAATCAGTGATTGATTCCTCCAACCTCCCTATCAGATTGGTATCAAAGCAAGTTAAATATTTGGGATTGACTATTTTATGTCTGAGATTGAGTCTAGTGGTTCTACCATCATGGTGACAAATGTAGAATTGGCCAAGATGGTCGAAGGATAGGAGGAAGACAATAGGCTATTAAGGGAAAGAATAGCCCAACTTGAGCAAGCATTGAGTAATGTGCAGTTGGAAGGAAGGGAACCAAAGAAAGAAGAGGTTGCAGAGGAAGACAAGATCCCTGAACCTGACCCTATTTTTCAAGAAGAGCCTTTCTTGAAGGCATTGAAGGCTTTGAGTGGAAAAGCACTTGAAGGCATACCATTGTTTAGTGGAAAAATGGAAGCTGATCTAGTCATGGACTGGATAGAGGGAATGGAAAACCATTTTGAATGTGATGGAGTCACTGAAGCACAGAAGGTGAAGGTGGACAAATCAAGATTGAGAGGTTTTGCCTTGACATGGTGGAAGTTCATTCAGACAGAGAGGGAAAAGGAAGGAAAGAAGCCTATTTCAACTTGGAAAGGTATAGTTGCCAAAGTGAGAGAAGCATACATGCCTGATGATTATGAAATTCAGTTGCACAAGAAAAGACAGAGTTTGAGGCAAAGAGACCAAGATGTGAACACTTACACTGAGGAGTTCCAAAAAATTTGTATGAGGTCTAATGTTTCAGAAGATGAAAGTCTCAAGGTGGATAGGTATCTTAATGGCTTGAAGTGGAACATCCAAGAGGAGATGACTCTTCTAAGTCCTAAGACAGTACACCAATGTTACCAATTAGCTATAAAGATTGAGGAAAGAAGCAAGAGGAAACAAGACCAAGCTTCTAAGAGTAGAGGAAAAGGTAGAGATCAAAGAGGACATAGAGGTGGATACCAAGGTAGAGGGACTGAACAAAGAAATCATGAAGAGTCAAAACTTACTGAGTATGGAGGTGAAACAACTTCTAGAGGAGGCTATGGAAGAGGTAGAGGACCTCAAGGAGGTTCAAATAGAGGAAGAGGAGCAGGTAGAAGCAACTCATACTTTGCTATTATGAAGTGTTACAACTGTGGTCAAGTAGGTCATCTAGCTTATAGGTGCCCAAAGAAAGCATCTTCATCAAATACTGAGAAGAGAGTGGCATATGCACAAGAGGACACCATGAGTACCAAATCACTAGAGGTTAGTCACATTGAATCAGAAGTGGGGGAGAATTTGATGTTTAGTAGAGTTTTGATCACACAATTGGTCAAGGAAGAGCCAAAGCAAAGAAGAGCCTTATTTAGAGTGAGGTGCAAAATACTTGGGAAAGTATGCAAGGTGATAGTGGACTCAGGGTCTACTGACAACATAATCTCAGAGGAGGCAGTGATGAAATTGAAGTTGGAAAAGGTGCCCCACACTAATCCTTACAAGGTGACATGGTTGAACAAAGGACAGAGTGTTCTTGTAAATGAGCAGACAATGGTGGAGTTCTCCATTGGAGGGTACAAATACAAGTTGATTTGTGATGTATTACCCATGGATGCATGCCATCTTCTATTGGGCAGACCATGGCAGTATGATAGAGGTACCATCTATGATGGAAAGGCAAATACTATCTCATTCAAGAAGGATGGAAAGACATTCAAGTTGCAGTCACTATTAGATGAGGAAGAAGGACAGTCAAAGACCCCTAGTGTCTTATTAAGCAGTGGCAAGGAGTTCCTTAATACTCTACATCAAGGAGGTGAAGGATATGTGGTTATGGTGTAACCCAAGGAAGAAGTAAAAGCAAAGAAAATAGTTATACCTGGAGTAGTCCAGAAGTTACTTGAGAAGTATAAGAACATAGTCAATGATGGGACACCAGCAACCTTACCTCCAAAAAAGCCATTAGCCATCAGATTGATTTCATACTAGGAGCTTCATTGCCAAATAAAGCAGCTTATAATCTCACACCAAATCATAATCTGGAGGTAGCTAGACAAGTGCAAGAGTTATTAGATCAAGGACTAATTAGGAAGAGCATCAACCCCTGTGTAGTACCAGTGGTCTTAGCAACCAAAAAAGGAGGCAAGTGGAGGTTATGCACTGATTCAAGAGCAATAAATAGAATCACAATCAGGTATAGGTTCCCTATTCCTACGATTGAGGACTTGATGGATTGTCTTGGAGGAGCTCAGTATTTCAGCAAGTTAGATCTCAAAAGTGGTTACCATCATATCAGAATCAAGGATGGAGATGAGTGGAAAACATCCTTTAAGACAAATGATGGGTTGTATGAGTGGAGAGTTATGCCATTTGGCCTCTCTAATGCCCCTAGCACATTCATGAGGCTCATGAATGAAGTGCTCAAAGACTTTACAGGGATATTTGTGGTGGTATACCTTGATGATATACTCATCTTTAGTAAGACAGCAGAAGAACACCTAAAGCATGTGGAGTTGGTTCTTAGAAGATTGCAAGCAGAGAAGTTAGCCATCAACCTAGAGAAATGTGAGTTCTTCAAACAGGAGCTTGTGTATCTAGGGTTTGTAGTATCCCAAGGATCATTGAAGATGGATCCAAGCAAGGTGGAAGCTATCCTAAACTGGCCTACACCAACCACAGGGACAGAGGTAAGAAGTTTTCATGGATTGGCTCAATTTTATAGAAAATTCATAAGGAACTTTAGTGGCATATGTGCACCAGTCCTAGATACAATCAAAGGTGGTTTAAAGACTAAGTTTAAGTGGACCCAAGAAGCTGAGAAAGGTTTTGAGAAACTAAACAAGAAGTGGAAACTCAACCTATACTTTTATTACCTAGTTTTGACAAGTTGTTTACTGTGGAATGTGATGCTAGTGGAGTTGTAGTAGGAGTGCTAAGTCAAGAAGGAAGGCCTATAGCATTCTTTAATGAAAAGCTCAATGAAGCTAAGACAAAGTATTCTACCTATGACCTAGAACTATATGCTTTAGTTCAGTCACTTAGGAAGTGGAGGCATTACCTTCTACCCAAAGAGTTTGTACTCTTTACTGACAATCAGGCACTTAGCTATATCAACACTCAAGAGAAGTTGAGCAATCGACATTTGAAGTGGATGGACTATCTTCAAGCTTTTACTTTCACCATTAAGCACAAGAAGGGACAGTTGAACAAGGTGGCAGATGCACTAAGCAAGAGATTGTTGACAGTGTAAGAGATACAGATCAAGAGCATTGGGATAGAAAGTTTCAAGGATCTCTATGGGGAAGATGAAGACTTCTCAGAGGCCTACAAGGTATGTTCTAACTTTGAGAATCATTTTCATAGTCAATATTCAAAGTATACATTGAAAAGTGGATTTTTATTCAAGGGGAATCAATTATGTGTTCCAAAAGGTTCAATGAGAGAGAATCTTATCCAAGAGAAACACAATGGTAGTCGTAGTGGTCATTTTGGTATCAACAAGACAATGTAACTAGTGCAAAGGTTCTACTATTGGCCCATGTTGCCAAGGGATGTCAAGAGGTATGTGGAGAAATGTGTAGTTTGTATGAAAGCCAAAGGGGGAGCTAGTAATGCAGGTTTGTATCAACCTCTACCCATTCCCAACAGACCATGGAAGTGTGTTAGCATGGATTTTGTTGTAGGACTCCCTAAGAACAAGACAAGGTTTGATAGTGTCTATGTGGTGGTAGATAGATTCAGCAAGATGAGTCACTTTATCCCTTGCAAGACCACACATGATGCTAGCTACATTGCTCACCTTTTCTTCAAGGAAATTGTAAGGATCCATGGATTGCCTTTGAGCATTGTATCAGATAGGGATGTGAAGTTCATGAGTCATTTTTGGAAGACTCTATGGAGCAGATTAGGTACCAACCTGTCTTTTGGATCAGCTTACCATCCTCAGACTAATGGGAAAACAGAGGTGGTTAATAGGGTGTTAGGTAACCTTCTAAGATGCCTAACCAAAGAGTATGGACAGACATGGGACTTGGTCATATCACAGGCTGAGTATGCATACAATGATAGTGTGAACAGGACTACAAGGAAGAGTCCTTTTGAAATAGTGTATGGGATGAACCCAAGAGGTTTGTGTGAGCTTAGATACCTAGGAGCTATGGAGCATAGGAGTGGACAATCAGAGGATTTCTCTTAGACCATGAAGGAGATTCAAGAGCAGGTGAAGAAGACAGTCACTGAGGCTACTCAAAAGTTGAAAGAGAAGGTGGATTTATCTAGAAAGGATCTACAATTTGTTGTAGGAGACTATGTTATGGTCCACCTCAACAAGTCTAGGTTGTAGAAGGGGATATCAACCAAGTTGCAGATGAAAAGAGTGGGACCATGCAAGGTATTAGCCAAGTATGGGAAGAATGCCTACAAGGTGGAACTACCTGCAGATTTAGGGATTTCACCAGTGTTCAATGTAGCTGATCTGATCAGATATAAGGGAACAGTCAATGACATAGATCATAATAGTAGGGATATCTTCAAGGATGTAAGCAACATAGCCTTACCTACCCAAGACAAGCTTCAGGCAGAAAGGATCTTGGAGTCAAGGGTGAAGAAATCTACAAGGCATAAAGTGTACATGGAGCACCTCATCAAGTGGAAGGATAAGCCAGAGTCTGAGGCTACATGGGTAGATGAAGCTCAGTTTAAGAAGTAGGGCATTGATGTGTCACTGATCTTTCCTCAAATCTCCTAGTGTTTGTGCAGAGAGGGGGAGAATGGTGCAGGAGCACCTAGGAAACACTAGGCAATTAGGAAGTCTAAGATGCATTTTTGTTTTGATGTTTACCATGAAGGTCATGTGGACCATTGAGTTAGAGTTAGAGGTTTAAGAGTATGTCTTGCTCAGTAGTGATCAGTTGGTTAAGGAGTGGAAAGGGTGAATGAGTTTTAAAACTCATCTTACTTAGTTTACTAGAAAATTGGCAAAAGTTGCAAAATGGTACATTTTGCAACTTTGCCACATTGTAACTAACATGTCCGACCAAGGGGAGGCATAACTACTCTTGTTAACCTATATAGGGGGTGCCTTGACCTGAGATTAGGGTTGGAAACATTTTTGTATTGGCTTTGAAGTTTGGGAATTGAAGAAAATAGTGTGTTTATGTGAATTTACAGATATTTGCTTCAAAGTAGAGCTTTAATGGATTGAACTTGTTACTATGTTTAGTGTAGGATGTAATGTAGTAATCTCTCAAGCATTGTGTGCCATTTATTAGCTTTCTTTATTCAATTTCATTCACTATTTGTAATTAGTTTGCTTGCACCCTGTTGCTGGTCTAAACCAGACAGTTTTGGAAAAAATGGAGATTTAGTTCACTTTCCCACTATACAAATTGTACGGCCCTTTGGGAATAGTGACTAGACTCCATGTGTGTAAATATGGTAGGATTTAGGGTTTGTGTGAGCACAGGAGCTATTGGAAAAGTCTTGTCCTAGGCGAGCCAAGAAGAGTCCTGCTAGGGAAGACAAGAAGTGTAGAGCACATAACTTGCAGGGGTGAAAAGTTCTTAGTAAATTTCCTTTTGGAGAAGGTAGGTGGGAGTCTTTCCAAGGTGTGGTGATCAGGAGGAAACTCCACTAACTCATTTGGTCAGTGAAAGACTTGACAGTTTGGAAGCAACCAGAAAATGGCTTAAAAACCCTAGTTTATGCCCATTTTCAAGTTGAGGCTTTGTACGGCAGATAAAGACCCAAGACCTCAAAAATATTTGAGAGGTATTCATTTGAATCAAGAAACTCAAAGAAAGAATGAGGTGTTCTTTGGAAATTTTTGAGCAATAACCAATTTTCTCGGAGAAGGAGACCTAATTGGGGCTCTTAGGGCTAGTAGCCTTTTAAGGCCTAAATGGGGGTTTGGTGAAAATGACCAAGACATGGAGCTAGGAGGACCCTCAAGAACCAAAATTGGATAGTTTTCAATGAATAGAAACACCTCCACACCCTTGAAAATCAAAATTCAAGCTTTGGAGGTATTGTAGTCTTTAGTGTGGATTAAGGGCTAAGGAGAGAGTTGTAAGTTTGCATCAAGATTTGACTTGGTAGAAAGAATCTATGATGGTAGTGGGGTTGGCAAGGAGAACCAGGGAACCTAACTAAGAAGAAGGTCCCATAGGTTAAGGTGGTGAAGTAAGACACCAAGGAGGTCTTGCAAGGAAGACCCAGAGCAGGAATCAGTGATTGATTCCTCCAACCTCCCTATCATATAGGTTTCTTCATAATCGGAGCCTCTGACATCTCCCCCCTTCTCTTACAGGTTGATGGAGCTCGAGAAGACAAAGGTGCACCATTCAGCGTCGACCATGAGCCAAAATAGGCAATGATGATTATGTCGTTTACTTATGTGATTTATTCTTTTGCATCTTCCATAGTGTAGTGTACTATTAATGGTGCATTGTGACAGTCACATCCACAACTTGTGTGGATATTTGATTTCATCTTATGCATTTCATTTCAAAAAGAAAATACATTCCAACAGAATGTTGTAATATCATTTAGATTCTTGCAATCAAATGAAGCTATGTAAATATGAATCTTTTCATGAAATAAATGAAAGCATTTAAAAAATGCGCTGTTGTTTATATGCTCAATTCTGTACTTCATTTAATTCTGGAATATTTGAATATCACTCTAAAATTTTGATTCTTCCTTTAAATGCACAACTGTCACTTGATGAAAATGATAAAAATGCAAATAGCACTTAAACACAATCTGTAATTTCACCTTAAGATAAAACAATGTTCTGCCAGCTCCACCAATCGAGTTGTGGCGAAAAATTGGTAACAGTAGCAAAACATATTTGCCCACTCAGCACAACCTTTTTGTGACAAGTACATAAAATCACATCCTTCTGAGATCTGTTAAAACTTTCTAGATTATGTTAGGTTAAGGTTTAATTTAGAGGTTTCATGTGTTGCATTGCATAATTGCATTCATTTTGGTATTTTTCATTCATCTCCCAAAAGTGCATTTCAAGCTGATTTACCTTGTCCTAAGTCATAAGGAAAACAACAAGATCTCCATTAAGATTGACTCACCTAAGGGTTGAAATTCAATCTTTCCCTAGGGGATCTCTTTTTCCTAATGAAATAAGGAAGATAAGTGCATCATACATTTCCCCCATTGCAATTTTAGGATCACCCATTTTCCTTCGTTTCAAGGCCATACATCCAACTTGTCCAATAAACAATTAGGTATATAAGGAAACTTTTTCTAAATAATTATGTGGTTTAAATCTATTTTATTTAAAATTAATAAGACAAGTGGAATATTTTGATGGATTCATAGATCCATAAAATAAAATTACCATCAAGGCATATGATGATGTTGAATGTGAATTAAAAGGAATTATAAAGTTACCTATCTAGGTTAGCACTATTACCATGGAAATAACATGCCAAATTTTAGACCTTGATCTCCCCTACAACATTCTCCTCAATCTCCCATGGATACACACCATGCAAGATGTACCCTCCACTTATAATCAATGTATCAATTTCTTATACAAAGTTATAAAAGTTACTATCATTGCCAACTCACAACCCTTTCAATATTATAATTTTTTGGAAGGTAGCTATAACCAATCCCATAATTTCCCAGACAATGATATTGCTTCACCATCGTCATCCTATATAGATCCGTCATTTCTTACAACTTCATTCACCTCTCACACCACTTCCCAAAGATCAAGGTAAAAATCATTGGCAAAGAATGTAGAGAGTATGAACTATAGAATTCATTCTACATAAGAAAACTACCACTCTCTCCAAGTCAAATGTTCAACCTAATCCTTCCAATTTAACATCTAAAGTTACTTTTAAAATTGAGGAACTACTTTCAAGTTGTGTGGCTTCTTAAAAAAATAAACCATTAAGGGTTATATCACCATAGCTCTATAAAGATGAAGAAACGCCTTCTATACCCATAGAAATATATACTAAGGGCTTAAATTTCTATAAAATATTGGGCTACAAAGGTAAAGGTCTTGGATTGAATGAACGAGTAATGTTATAGCCACTGATTCCAATAGAGCATCCTAAATATTAATGGATTGGGTACAAATCATTTGAGATTGAGCCTACAAAAATTGAGTCCATTCTCACAAAAGTAGCTAAAAATATTTTCCTACTATCAATATCACCAAAGAGTACCTATGAAGACTCCTTTGAGCACATCCCTAAGCTCTTCCAAGACATAATAATTTACATCATTACACTCACACTATCCACTTTCACCAATCTTCCTCTCGTATAGCCCGAATTGATAGATTGGGACCAACAAGGACCTCTGATTCTTGATATACTTAATAATGGTGAGTAAATCATGGAACTCATGGAACTTCAAGAAAACTAACCATTGGGAGACCATAAAGAAATATTTGACATCAAATTTCAAAATAAGGCATAATTTGGAGAACATGTCAACTCCCTTAGTCAAGTAAAAGTAAAAATTCACATAACCAAATTTCCCCTACTTAAAACCTCAATGAAGCATTATCAAGCAATTTAGTAGTAAAAATAAAATATGTATTCCCTAGTAAAAACCTTTTTGAGGTGCTGGAGGATGATGAAATTGACCTACCTTCAATGATACCCCATTATCGTGACAAATCTGCAATAATTATTCAAGATGTACATAAGAAATTAACTTGGGAACTAAAGAAGACCCCAAGATCACATTCATGGTAGCCTCTCTCACAAATGAAGAAAAATATAACATGGTATCCTTCCTAAAGAGAGAATACAAAAACTTTGCATGGTCTTGCATTGATATGTTGGTCTCAACCCATCATTGGTAGTGCACCATTTGGTAGTCTATCTAGATGCTAAACTAGTCAAACAAAATCTAAGGAAAATGCATCCACATATTGCTCTCTTGGTAAGAAGAAATGTAGAAACTCTTAGAATTTGGATTAATATGACCCATTGATTATATTGAGTGGGTACCTAATCTTGTACCACTTTACAAAGTAATTTGGAGCATACATGTTTTTATAGACTAAATAGATACCTCAACAAAACATGTCCAAAGGATGATTTCCCACTACCCAACATCGACATCATAGTTTATCTTCTTGTGGGATGCAAAATTTTATCACTCATGGGTGGATTTTTCAAATATAACCAAATTATAATAGCCATAGAGGATCAGCACAAAACTCCTTTTATCACTCCTTGGGATGCCTTTTGGGCTTAAGAATTATAGGGCTACATATCAAAGAGCCATGATAGCGATATTCCCTAACCTACTTCATGTCATAAGGGAGGACTATGTTGATGACCTTTTGGGAAAATCTAGGACAAGAAATGGGCACATTCAAGTACTTGAACAAATCTTTGTTCCACTAGCTAAATATCAAGTATGTCTTAATCCCAAGAAATGTGTCTTCAATATCACATTTGGAAAACTCCTGGCTTTCATTGTGTCATGTAGAGGCATTGAAGTGGATCCAAAAAAACTCAAATTTATACTATAAATACCTTCTCCTAGGGCTTTAAATCATCTTTAAATTGTCCAAGGAAATTGTCAAGTTATTCGACACTTTATTACACAACTCATAGATAAATATCAACCATTATCCCATATTCTCCACAAAAATATATTTAGTGGGATAATCATTATCAACAATCCTTTGATAAACTTGAGGAGCATCATGCATCACCTCCTATGCTTATGCCACCCATTCCAAAAATCCTCATTTACTATACATTTCTACCACATTAGTAGATTGGAGGCACTCCTAGAACAACATGATGAAAATGGAAAGGAAAGAGCTATCTATTATGTTAGTCATACTTTAGTGCAATATGAGATAAAATACACATTAATCAAATAGGATTTTTTGGAAATAGTCTGCAGTGCTCATAAACTTAGACATTACATGCTCATCATAAAAGAAACTCATTTCAAAGGTTGACACACTTAAGTACTTTTTATCCAAAACATCTCTCACTAGATGTATGGTAAAATAGGTCATGATCTTGAGTGAGTTTAACATTGAATATGTAGATCACAAATAAATCAAAGCTAAAATGATAAAAGATCAACTAGTTGAAGCACCATTAGTGGTAGAACTTCCAATTATCTCTAAATTTCTAGATGAATCAATATTTACTCTCACTAAAACACAATAGAAACTATACTTTGATGGCTTTCACACTTAGCATGGTTTAGGAGCAAGGTCTTGTTTTTCACACCACAAGGTGATTGCATACCTAAATAATATATGTTAGTCTTTCAATAAATAAAAATCATAGCCAAGTATGAAGCTTTGATCACAAGATTTAGAATGGTGATTCAATGGAAAATCATAGAATTGTAGATTTATGGAGACACCCAACTTATCATGAAGAAAATAAATGATGAATATCAAATAAAGGATCACAATCTTCTCCCATATAAAAGAATGTTCAATAGTTTCAAGCAATGATTCTCCCAAATGTAGTTTGACTCGGCACCCTTCCTAAGAAATAAAAAAAAATTCCATGGATACCATTGGATCGCCATCAGATATTCCATATAATATTAAAAAAAATAAAATCCATTTAAACAACTTTAAATTCTAGCTAATGGTGTTCCTAATATAGAATTAGTGTGTGAACTTGTTGGTCCTTACTCTCTTTAGTATTGTGATATCTACACATATCTCCATGATAATACCCTCCCACTAAATTTACCAAAATACCCAATGCAAAACCTTCACTTGTTGTTCATCTCACTTTACCATTCTATGTGATACATTTTATCAAAGAAGCTTTGATGGTATCCTCTTAAGATGCTTAGACATAAAATACTCTAAAACTACTTTATGTGAAGTACATAAAGATATCTATTGTGCACATTCTAGTGGTCTTTCCTTTGCTAAAAAGCTACTAATAATGGGTTATTGTTGGTAAAAAATGGAATAGAATGTACATTAGTTTGTTAATAAGTTTCTACCATGTCAGAAACATGGAGATGTGATAGATGCATCATCACAAGAATTGCAACCCACTACCACTTCATGGCCTTTCTCATAATGGGGCCTCAACCTTGTTGGAAAAATTCACCCATCTTCCTCCAATGGTCATAAATTCATAATAACTACCACTGAGTACTTTATGAAGTGGTTCAAATCCATTCCACTAGCCTACATCACCAACAAATAAATTTTTAAATTAATCCTCCATTATGTAATATGTTGCTACAATATTCCCCTTGCTATTGTCACAAATAATGGAAAACCATTCAAAAATCAAGATTTTTATGCTCTTTGCTTGGAATTCCATATCCAATATCACTTCTCCACCCCATATATCCCCAAATATATGGTCAATTTGAGGCTTCTAATAAAACTATCCTCAAAATACTCAAAAGATAGTTAATGAAGCTAGTCGTGATTGTCACCTACAACTTAATCATGCCCTATGAGCCTATCACGCTAGTATCTATACTCCCACTAGTGAAACACTATACTTACTATTCTTTGGATCTAAACTCATTTTAAAATTGAGGTTGAGCTCTCCTCACTCAAGATATCATTATAACATCTCATTGATGAGGAGGAGTATTGGGTTGCACACCTACATGATCTAGAGTTATTGGATGAGAGGTGCCTCAATCCCTTGAACCATCTACATGCATATCAAAATTTCCTCCATCATAATTATAAGAAGATCAAAACCTATCATTTTTTCTAGTACTCAAGGAAAACTTGAAGAATCTCCAAGGCTGAGACAAGAAAGACAAGTTCAAATCCAACTAACTAGGACCATTCATTATTACTCTAAATATGGATTAGGAGGCTATTATCTTGCTACAATACAATATTATCCACTAGAGGATCCCATGAACATCATCCATCTCAAAAAAATTCATGCCTAATCATTAGGATATCCCAAAATTTAAAAATCCAAAAGAATTCAGAAAAAATCCAAAAATCTATAAAATAGTAGAGAGAAATAGTTTGTTCAATGGTGAAGACCACTTCACTAGTGCCTTCGTAAATTACCTTGGAAAAAACATATTTTCATGTTCCATGTTACAAGTAACCTCATCCCACTATCTATTAGGATACCACCCACCCCATTAATATACCTTTTTCACTCATTATTCATCCATGATGAATTTCATGGTTCCATAAAATATATAATATATCATGGATTGGTTTTATGTCCTTTAATTCCATAGCCTATCTCACCTTCCTTCATCCACTTCATTGAACCTATTCACACACTATCATCCCATATCCCTTTTTAAACATTGATGGAAAATACCCATGTCTTATTTATGAAATGGATCCTTTTACATACCTAACACTAGTTGGATAAGCCTTCTCACATAAGTTTCATTTGCTAGATGTCCTAATAAATTATGCTTATACCCATAATAATAATATTATCCCAATAAACTAATTTTCCCCCTTTTACACTAAGCTTGATAGACTTAGACTTGCACGAGACAAACCACACATTAGATGTTGCATCATATCTCAAATCATGCATAGTTTCAACTTTTGAACAATAAATAGTCAGCATACCTTTTTCCCATCATCCTTATCTACATAACATTAGTTCCCTTAGGAATAAACCCTTCCTATTTCAGGATTAATCCAATCCATCACCTATCCTAATTTGGAAAGAGATATGATGGTTGCATGATTTGTTGGTTAGTTGGTTTTTTTATCTTTTTGACCCTTGACTATACCTACTCGAGACCACCTAGATCTTCATATATCTTGGTGTTTTTTGACTAGTGTACAATGAGGCATAGTCTAAGGTTTGATTTTTCATGCTTGTTGGTTTTCCTTTACATGACCTACCATGGTTGATTTCAACCTTGTGTGTGTAGGAATGTTTTTATGTATGATTATTGTTCATTGCATAGATCCACCAAGGTTGTGCCAAGGACTAATGTGCATAAGGATCTACTTGTACTTTAAAGGTCACTCCTCACATGAGCCCCCAAGTTTATATCATGCATTGCATGTGAAATAAAGGAAAAGGTATCCTATGCCCCTTTTTTTAGAACAATAGGATTTAGGTGCCTTTCTCTAAAATTTCATTAGAAAGAGGGAAGATGATTTAAAATGCATTAACTAACTAAAATATATGACCTAACTCTTGAAATGAAAAGTTCTATGATAACAAAAATAGAAACAAAAGTTTGCAAGTAGATCTAGGAAGTGCAGAGTGGTATGTACTTGCCCAAAAAAGTGTGTTTCAGGACCTGTAGTAGGACTCATTCACCCAAGGGTGAATGGGTCTTTGCACAAGGATTTTCCTCAACTTCGAAGGTTCTCTGGTGCAAGATCTAAGCTTCTATTTTCCCCAGGTTTCACTGTTAGAAAGCCATAAATAATTTATGAACCTGAGTTTTTGTGTCTTAACAACAATGTTAACAACAAATGCAAATTTTCAAATTTGCTCCTTTGATCAACTTTCAATCCTTCATCACCTATGAATCTCCACATACAAAGAGCGAAGAATTTATTTATTTTTTTCAGTAAATGGGGGTTTGCCTTAGTCAAACCCCATGTTAGTAATTAAACCTTGATAATGAAATGATGAAAAATGGAAGGAATTGATGAATTAACAATGTTATGTCACAACTCACCAAACCCTTAATGGTTTCCCTTAGAGGATTGAATTCTAACACATCTCTCTAAGGTCTAGATCTTACATGAATTGGCTTGATTAATTTCTTGATTTTATTCTTGAATGCTTGAAACCTACATCACAATGTTAGCTCCAAAACATGACATGAATATGCATACACTTTGACATGATGATATAATCTCTATTGTTGTTGTAGATGACTGATAAATTTTCTCTTCAATGCTCTTGAAAATAATATTTTCTCTTGTGAAATTTTCCTCTAGCTTCTTAGATTTGAATTGTTAAAATAAGTATGTATTTATATGTGTATCTAATTTCTCAAAAATTAGATTCCACAAGCTGACATTTGAAACTTGAATTTGAATCATTAAAATACCACCAAAAACATATTAAAAATTGGGTCCTAAGACTTAAAGGGGACCCATTCACCCTTGGAAAATGGGTCCTAGGACCTATATCTAGGACACACAAATTCCAAGGTGTTTAAATTAATGTTGGAATTTTTTTAATATAGGTTTCCTTTTTGAAAAAAAATAATAATAAGGCTTTGGAATGCATAATTTGTTCAATTAGAAGCTTAATTAAGTCCAATTAATTAAGGGGATGCAAACATAGTGTGAAATTGTAAAGGTGTATAATTTTCTACACTACATTTAGCCCCCACTTTAGTGAGAGTATGAACTTGCGCTTAGACTCACACCAAAGTAGACAAATATATGTCAAGAGGGGTCCAAGTGCACAAATGTTGAAGAGATAGGATGACAAAGATCAAGGAGGTTGTGCAAGCCCCCAAGATCTAGATCCCATGGAAAACCAACATAAACACAAAGGGACACACACACACACACATGTATGATATGAAGTAGCAAGACAAGATACACAAACATACAATGTCAAAATTAATGCAACAAGGGATGAACTAGAAAATTTTATTATGACACATCCATCAAACATGCTCACAAGGATGTAAAATCACTTATGAAACATGTGGCTCTACTAGAAAGAAAGTTGTGTTATGATTTTTGGCCATGAAAAATATGCTCACGAGGGCTAGTGCAGTCCAATATACACTAGGTGAGTCCTAGGGCAATAGGGTGAGAAGCACATACTAGGCCTACAAGGTGTGACTTCACAAAAAGGTGGCAGATGGGCAAGTCATGTTAGGTCTATAAGCTCCCATATGTCAACCATACCAAAATTTATACTCCCTAATAAATTTGATAAGGTGCCACAAAATGAACTTGCTTCACAAGGCTAGCAAGTTGCACTATGCTAGACACTCATAGAATATGGAAGGGTTTAAATGCAACAAAGTTGAAAAGGTAATCAAAGGGGTTTTTCTTAATACATAAGAGGTCTCACCTTAGGGAACATCACACTTGACATCACCACCAAGAGAGGACTAATCGAGTAACAAAATATTCATGTCTTAGGGAATACTGATCATAGCATTACCACCAAGAGGAATGTCATATGCCAAGAATGGTCACACTCTTGTAGAATATCAAGCATAATATCACCACAAAGAAGACACTTCACATAGATCAAGAAAGCCACACTTTAAAAAGGTCACACTTCATAAGAGATGTATGCTATCATCACTAAGAAGGGAACATGCAAGCAATGAGTGGGGGGCTTATATGCCCTCCACTTAAAATGTCAACATACTTCCTATGTTGGTATTTTAAGTAGAAAGAGAGGAAGAGGGGATCCTTGAAAAGAATACATGTCTCCAAAAACTAGTTATCCTTTCCCCCCAGGCATAGAGACAAGGAAAACCATACCAAGGATTATCATGTTGTTGCCATGAAAAATATGGTTGCACTTAAGATTGTACCACCATGAATGGCAATGAAAGATGCATAAAGCTACCAATGTCACATAGTGATGAGCAACATGACAGGATGAAAAGCATTATCAATTACAGAAATTAGATGCATCAACACAAGGAAGAGCACCACAATCCTTAATATGTTGAATTTTATTACTCAAGGTCATCTTACATTCATTATTTGAATGACCATGCACTCAATGATATGCACAAAACAAGATATTGTTGTAGAATTTATTTCGTATTCTTGGAGGGAGAGATATCAAGCGAGCTTAGAGAAGCCTCGACAAGGTACTCTCTTGATCAATAGTAGAAGATGTTCCTTTCTTTTGTGACAGAGATACTTCTTGCTTACTACAAGGTGTCATACATACACAAGACTCTCTAGGTTTAGATTGTGATATTTTTTACTCTCCCTTAAAGGAGGGTGTAAAATATAATGAACCCCAATCATCACTAAGTCATATGTTTGAAGATGAAGCAATCTCTGTCCTAGGAGTGTTTTACATGATCACATTAATATTGAGCGAATGTTTCTTGATTATTTTGTTTCTTTCGAAGGAAATTAACCAAGACCTCTTGTTTTTTCTTGCAAGCTAGGTTCGATAGGGACAAAAATTCCTTATTCTTTAACACCACATCCTTTTCCATTATAGCCAATTTGTTTCAACAACTCATAACCTCTTCCATAGATTTTTTCAATTTCTTTTGGATTTGGAGGTTTCTCATGATCACACTCATCATATGTGGATGTATAATTTGTGTTTTCCTCTTCTTTGCTAAAATTTGTGGGCTCACATGGTTTGGATGACTCAGATTGTGTTGATATTATGTCATCATCTTTCTCTTTTCTTGATTTGTGTGTAATCTTGTATTCTCCCATGAATGTAGGTGTAAAATCCAAGGAACCCCAATCATCATCCAATAGTTTCATGATTGATGACAAACACTTCTCTTCTTCTTATACTGGTTCCACTTTTGTAGTTGGTTTCAATGTTCTCAAAGGACTTTTCATTCTTGTTTTAGTTTGTAAACAGTTTTCTGATTGGAGGTAAGCTTTGATCGTGTAGACCTTGTTTTGATAAGTGTACTTCACTAGACGATGTAATGTTGAAGGCACCACAGTCATTGCATGAACTCATAGCCTACCCAAGATAATATTATATGAGAGCTCTTGAGGCATGAAATGAATAAGAGTTTGCAATGTAACCTTACCCACTTTTATAGGCAATGTTATCATACCAAGCAATTGTTTTTCCACATTATCAAAACCATAGATAGATAAGGAATCCGATTGAATTTTACTCTTGTCCACTCCAATCTTATCTAAAAGGTTTACACTAAAAATATTGAGCACTAAACCATTATCAATGAGAGTATGCACCTAATTCCACACTTATTAATGACAACCATTATCATCAAAGCATCATTTTGTTTTTGCACTTCTAATGGAAGTAATCATCTTGATAAAAGGTAATGTCTAAGTTGACCGAGTTCATTCCTTGAATTAGGGCTGCTACATCACTCGGTTGTACACTAGGAGGGATGAAAACTTGTTGTAAATAATTTTGAATCATGCCATGGTAAAGGGGTGACACTTGAATCAAATCCCAAAGAGATATCTTAGCAGGAGTGTTACGAAGTTGTTCCACAAAATCATACTCCTTTCCACTATGCAAAGGAAAATGAGGAGAACTAGGAAAAATGGGTTGAGGGAGTGGTAATGAAGTAGGTATGGTTTGTGGTTACCTATTATTGTTTTTATTATATGTATGAGCAACAATATGATAACTTGGTTGCTGTGAAACATTGTTACTAGTGAGTTTCCTTGCAAAATTTAAGATATGTCTTGGAGGTTTTGGTTGGTACTGAGGTGGTCCTATGATAAGAAGTGGCTTAGGAGATGAATTGGGAGGTCTGATAATTAGAGGAATCTTAGGAGGTCCAATAATAAGAGGACTCTTAGGAGGTCCAATAATTAGATGACTCTTAGGAGGTCCAAAAGGAGTGTTTGGAGGTTCTATAATCAAGGGAGATCTAATGGACACTTGTGCATTCATAACCTCAGTGGATGTGACTTTTTTTTGATGATTTTCTAATGAGGGAGATCCAAGGTTGACTTAGCCTCTTCATCTATATCAAGTATTTCAAAAGAAATGTATCTATAATATCTCTTCATTTGACACAATATCCTCCCAAGTGGGAGAATAATTAAGAGAGGGAAAAACAAGATTCTCATGAGTCTCAATGACTATATCTCCTTTCACCAAGATACCTTCATCACAAGTAGGAGAGGTGTCAAGAGAAGAAGAACTATTGTTTTCATGATAATCCATGATTGCACTCTCTTGTACTAAAGCATTCTCACAAGTGGGAGAGATGTTGGGAGATGAATGGATAATAGGCAAGGTGATGTTAAGAAATGTGTCAATGATCTCATCCTCTTTTTCCATATTATCCTCCCAAGTCGGGAAGTAAGGGGAGAGGAACAAACCATATTCTCATGATGCTCAATGGTTGTATCTTCTAACACCAAGATACCTTCGTCACAAGAAGGAGAGGTATCGGGAGAAGAACAATTATGATTGTCATGATTGTCTATGATTTCATCCTCTTGTATCAAATCATCCTCATAAATGGGAGAGATATTAGCAATTGAGTGAATGATAGGCAAAGTGATATCAAGAAATGTGTCAATAATTTCATTCTCTTGAACTAAGGTATTCTCATAAGTAGGGAAAACACTTGGAGGATGATTAACATGCTTGTGAATGACCTTATTTCTTTGTCCTAGATTGTACTCATAAGCAAGGATATTGTACTTATGCAAGCCATGCTTAACCATATCAAAACCACATCTTTGAAATGGAAACATGCTAACATCTAGAGTTTTGAATTTATACAATAATGAAAACCAATCTAGCCAACTTATGTAATGCTTCAAAAATGTAAACAATTGTCCTATAGATCTGATGATTTTCAATATTGAGATGCAACATTTTTTTCCAAATTTGCAACAAATCAAACAAAATGATACTTTTCTTGCACATGTAATAACAATTTTTCAAAATTTCAAAATAGACTTTTGCAAGCTGGAATAGACTAGTAATATAGAGGTAAAAGACTATGCAAAAGTTGTTTGAGACACCTGTACAAGGACAGGTTCACCCTAGGGTGAATGAGTCCTTGTACAGGGTTCTAAAAAGTGAAAATTTGAAGTTTTATGTTATTGTTTGATGTTTCTTTTGCCAGTTGCAAACAGGTTAAATAGTGATAGTTTTTTCTATATTTTTAGATGAAATGGAAATGCAATTTCAATGACAATGTATGAATCAAATGATAACTTTTTTAATGCAATTTTTAGATGTAAAATGCAATATTTGACTAATTGTAAGATGCAAAATTTTGAAAATAATGATTTGATGCATATTTGAAATAAAACTATGCAATTTTTTGCTTGATTTTGAACTAAAATGAAAGATGCAATGAACATGCAATGAATAATTTCAGATTTTAACCAATTAATTAATCCAATATGAATGTAAATATGATCTAACTATGATTGAAACAAACCCTAATGCAACCTATGATGCAATATGGAATACAATTTTTTTGAATTTTTATGACTTTTTAGAATGCAAAGATGAAACCCTATCTAAGAAATGCAAACTAATGCAATGCAAATCTAGATCTAGGGTTTGAAGGACTTCCAATTTTAGAAAATTTATAGTGTAAGAATGTCGGGTTCACCAAAATGAAATAAAGGAAGAGGGATCCTATCCCTTTTTTTTAGAACAATAGGATCTAGGTGCCTTTCTCTAAAATTTCATTAGAAAGAGAGAAGATCACAAAGGGATAGGATTGACTTTCAACCTTGAGGTGAGCCAACCCTATTTTGGGATCTTGGATCTCTACTTTTTTTATAACAAATATGACTAATTTGTAATATTGGGAGATAATTTAAAATATATTAAATAACTAAACTATATGACCTAACACTTGAAATGAAAATTTCTATGAAAACAAAAACATAAAGGACAGTTTGTAACTAGATTTGGGAAGTGTAGAGTGGTATGTACTTGCTCGGAAAAGTGGGTTTCAAGACTTGTACCAAGACTCATTTTCCCAAGGGTGAATGGGTCTTTCCATAGGGATTTTCCTCAACTTTGGAGGTCCTCTGGTGCAAGATCTGAGCTTCTGTTTGCCCTAGGTTTCACTATCGAAAATCTAGAAATAATTTCTAAATCTGAGTTTTTGTGTCTTAACAACAATGTTGACAACAAATGCAACTTTATTTTTATGAGGGTCCCTCTCATGAAAGTGTATTTGCAAGTCAGTTTTAAAATATTGTAAAAAGTTTTAGAAAAAGTGTTAATATTGAAGTATCCCTTGAATTACCCAGCCAAATCTTCACATAAGTTACATTTTTTTTATCTAAAAAGTCAATACCTTCTTGTCGGATATTAGGAGAGGTTAAGTACACAATAAAGGATATAATTTATTGTTTTTAGACTCTACTTTGATGATTTTTCAATCAAGTTTGTTGTCAAATATGTGTATTAGTTCTAAGGGCCCATTCATGCTTAGAATTAAGAAGTTTTCAAGGTGAAACCACTCTATTTTTATCTATATCTAATGAATTAGGACCATTAGGCTTTCAAACCATTTTCATTTTTCCTTTTCAAACTAGAACTTGCAAATGCTTTGAATGCTTCCTCATGGTGTTATCACTAATCTCTATTAGCTTTATACTTTTGGCATTATATTTTCTAGGTGAAAATTTTCCAATTCTTCAACTTGCATTGACTTTATCATTAATGTTTAACATTAACTCTTGATTTTTAATATAAATTACATCTCTTTTGTTGGTTAGTGATATGCCAACACTTTCAAGGAGTTAGAACATTATGTTAACAAACTCCTTGATAAGTTTTAAGTTTGTACATACTCTTTGGTTAAGGCTACCCCTAGAGAACACAATCATGGTAGCTATTAATATTGGTCACTATTATTAGGTAGGATATTTTGTATATGGTGGCCTTGTCCTTTGGATTCCTCCTAAATTTTATAGGTGACATCAAAAGCTGATTCTAAGCAAGTTTATTTTGGATCACTTATCTACATAGGTGCACCTAAATCCACTTATCCATTTTTTTTCATTTCCTACACTTAGTCAAATTATTGTTTGTTGATTTTCAAGTCTTGAATGTTCTTGATTTCTATAGTTTTTCAAGTTTCCAGTCTAATTGATAGTTCCAACTCTCATGATTATAAATTATGGTTAGGCTAGTTAGAGATTCCTTAAATAACTCTAATTTGCACATTGTTTGCACACACACACACACACACAAAAAAAAAAAAATAGTGTAACTCCAAATCCCAAAAAAAAGATTCACTTGCTTTCAACTACTAAAATTACATTAATACTAGATAGACACAAAATACAAACAAAATTTGTAATACATAGAATTCAAGAAGAAGATTCAAATTGACATCTCATAATGATGATCAAACTTAAAAATAAACTAAATGAAACATGAAACATACTACTAAGAATGAATATTGAAATAGATATACAATTTAAAATAAAAATTACAAAATAAATTAACTTTATAATATATTAAAATAATTTATCTAGTTTAGAAAAAAACAACACTAATTATATATTTAATATAACATTTTATAAAAACATCATGATGTCCAAAATTTTATCTTTCATCTAATATAATATTTTAAAAAATAATTATTATATTTAATATTATAAATAAATAAATAATTAAATTATCTCAAATTCATTATCTTTATAAATAATTATTAAATAAATAATTTATATATATTAAAATAATTACAAAGTAAACGTTTCCCTCACTACTCCCTCACACATATAACTTTATAATTATTACTAGGGGAGAGGGGCCCATAGTAGGGCACCCTAACTTTGGAGGTCCACTTGGACCAAAAAACATTATCTTTCATGATGTCCAAAATTTTATCTTTCATCTAATATAATATTTTAAAAAATAATTATTATATTTAATATTAAAAATAAATAAATAATTAAATTATCTCAAATTCATTATCTTTATAAATAATTATTAAATAAATAATTTATATATATTAAAATAATTACAAAGTAAACGTTTCCCTCACTACTCCCTCACACATATAACTTTATAATTATTACTAGGGGAGAGGGGCCCATAGTAGGGCACCCTAACTTTGGAGGTCCACTTGGACCAAAAAACATTTTAAATTTTCCCACCATGTCACCTTGCCACTTGTGAATCTGCTAGTTTTATTTTTTAAAATTTTGAGCACCCTGCCACTTGTCATGCACCCATTTGTCCACAATGTTCTAAATAGGCCCATTTTCCTCTACACATGAAAGTGGACCCCATCTGCCTCCTTAGTCAGTGCACAAATCTACGTGCATTGGATTAAATGAACATGTGGCTTCTGACATACTCGCCACCCTAAATAACCAGTTGAGAGAATTAACTCTTCGTCACCTCCTTCATTGTCTCCTCTGAGAAACTTTCCTTATGCATCACTCCACATTTAATCAGACTAAAAAGCACATAAATCGGAGATCAAGGTTCGTTCAATGCTCCACATTCTCGCATATCCCGCTCATTTTCATTCCTTTTTTTTGTGTTTATTCTAGAGTGCTCATTTGGTTATGCTCCCATATTGGTTTATCTCTCCACGATTTGTTGTTCAACTCTCCACGCTTCTTTATTCGTCTTTTCACTCTCAAGTGCTCCCTTTCTCTTTCAGGTGAGGCTTTTAACCTCACTCAACCTGTACCAATGTCTTTCAATTCGATGGTATTCTACCATGCACTTATATCATTATGTTATTTTTCCCACAAACTTTCATTGTGAAAATTTCTCTTTGAAAAAGATTAATACTAGGAAATGTGGGGAGGGTTTCACTACTTTTTGTTTCGTATATACTCATCCATGCACTCGTAATCTTGTGTTCTTCATTAGACAATGTTTTAATTTGCATTGTGCTTTTCATATTTGCTTCTTGCAACAAAATATAAAAATGGTTCCATTGTTTCGACATCAAATATGATAAGGGTTTAGCTAGTTTTTCATTATTTTTAGATTCTTTCGACGAAATATGGAAAGGGTTTCACTGGTTTTCTACCATGCACTTCTATTCTTAACTAGGTTTAATTGGTTTAACTAGTTTAATATGGAAATATGGAATGGGTTTAACTATTTTTTCATTATTACATTGTTATTCTGAAATATGAAAATGTTTACTGGTTTTAATATCGAAGATATTCTTGCATGCACTTCTATTAAGGTGTTCTTCATTGCACAATAATTCACACTACAAATTACTTTTTATATTTGATTGTTACTATGAAATAGTCATAGGTTTTTATTGTTTCTCATTTTGAGGTCTTTTTGTCATGCACTTCTATTCATGTGTTCATCATTTCACAAACTTTAACTCTACAATTTTCTTTTAATATTCGTTTGTTATTCTGAAATATTAAAATGGTTTCACTGGTTTTCATTGATATTTGTTTTTATTCCCAAATATGAAAATGGTTTCATTTCTTTTCATTTCAAAGATATTATGTCATGCAATTCTATTATTTTGTTCTTCCTTGCAAAATAGTTCCCTTCCTAAGCAATCCACCCTTCTCCTAGTACCTAGTCCAAGATATGACTCTTCCCTAATCCTTAACAATTCAAATTTACCACCTATTTTTTGTTGTCTTCCTACCAAATCACTAGAGAGGCCTAGAAAGTCCACATGTGCACTAAAAAAGGTCTAGATGTGTCACAAAGTTACATCTACAAACATTGATATACATTGAAAGAAGCCTAATATGTTCAAAATATACATGATATACCATGGATGTTTTGATCCATGCACATAATGTATATCTTGAACAGATAAAGACTTATATGTATGTATATCACAGTTCATCCTATTACAAAAGAAGGGCCCATTCATATTAACTTAAGACTCCTTTCAATGTATATCACTTGCATATAAATAGAGACTAAGTGTTGTACAATAATTCACTCTGCAATTTTCTTTTTCTACTTCATTCTTATTACAAAATATGGATAGGGTTTGACTGGTTGTCCTTTACAGGGTTTTCTACCATGCACTTCTATTTGTGTTCATCATTGCACAAACATTCACACTATGAATTATTTTTTATATTTGTTTGTTATTCTAAAATATGAAAATGGTTTCAGTGGTTCTCATTTTGAATATATTATATCATGCAATTGTATTATTATGTTCTTATGCATGTACATATATATATTCATTATGTATGTAATTATATATATATATATATATATATATATACGTATTCGTATATGTATATATATGTAATTATATATGTATATGTATATGTATATGTATATGTATATATGTATATATGTATATGTATATGTAAATGTATGTATATATATATATATGTATATATGTATATATATGTATATATGTACATATATGTATATATGTATATATGTATATATATGTATATATGTACATATATGTATATATGTATATATGTATATATATGTATATGTATATGTATATGTATATGTATATGTATGTAATTACATTCCTTCCCCACCTAAAACATCTAGTTGAGAGCATTAATCACTCTCCGCCTCCTTCATTACATCCATTGGGAAACTTTCCTTATGCATCCCTCTACAATTACTCAGCCTTACAAGCGCCTAATTCAGAGATCAAGGTTCATTCAATGCTCCAAATTCTCCCATATCCCACTCATTGTCATTCCTTTTGTTTGTGTTTATTATGGAGTCTCTGTTTGGTTATGCACCCATACATGTTCAGCTCTCTAATGAGGTAAAAATAACCTCATCAATATAATGTACTAAATACCTTTCCTCATATCTTCCAGTCACCTTTACCTTGCCAATTAATTGTATTTAGGATTAGTAATTGCTTACTTTTTGTGAAAAGATGTACAATCTTTATTTCCTGAAATTAATTGAAATAAGCTAACCCATGCTAACATAATGGTTTAGTTTCTAAAGTATTGTATAGGTTATTATGCACAATCGGTCATCATGCTCAACCAAGTGGGTTCAACACAGACTTCCATATAGTTGAAGACAAGCATCGGAAGAATAGGCACTAGAATTTTAGGGAATGCATGGTGGATCGAGTTTTTGAAGCTTTATGTTATTTTTTGTCAAAAGACTTTATGGATCACTCTGAGCCTCTTTAATGTTTTATGTAGTGGACTTTAGTCCATTAGTTTGTTGAATTCAGTTGAAGACTTTTTCAGTAGTAATATTTACCATCTGAATTATAGGATTTTGTTAGTTATTTTTGTATAAATATATAACCATCAAAAGCAATGATACAAAGAGAGATATTGTAATGTTGTCACTATGTTTTTTGAGTTATACTTTCAATATGAATAAAATAAGTTGTTTCCTCATTTTGAGTTATTAGTATTGTGAATGAAATCATCTTGAATGGAGTAATCTTGAAGTTACAAAGTCTATGTGATCTGAGCTAAGCGTAGGAGCACCTGAGAGCTGGCCACTTGAGGGACTGTAGAGTAGATAGTTAAGTATTCTATTTTTAATTTTGTTGTCTTCATTTTTTAAATGATAAATTATGAGTGAAGTTTATTTTCATTTGTCGAGCTCTATTAAGTTAATCCTGTAGGTTGTAGATTGAGTCTATAATATTTAGTTTTGCTATCTAAAGTTCTAGAGCACCTACTTTCATTTGTTAGTTTCAAGTTGTTAAGTTGTTTTTTGTTAATTGTTAAGTTTGCTATCCGTTGTTAGTTAGATGTTTCATATTTTATTTACAATCATTTCCTCTTCAGCAATTTACAAGCTTCTTAGTTTAATTATCTCCATGCTTTCTAGTTTAATCGTTATGCTTTTTAGATTAATAATTTCCTACTTTCTAGTTTAGTGGCCTCTTAGTTTAGAAGTTTCATTTTAGCTATTCCAAACACTTAGAAAATCTGAGAGAGAGATACTCAAGATGTCTTCTATTACATATAGCCTCCGAACACTACCCGGTCAATACAATTGATGCATTTTCAACTAAAGAGATAGGACCTAATGACAACCTGTCACTTTTTGGCATCATTTTCAAGGAGCCTTCCTTTTCTAGTGTTAGTAGGAGATACCTTGAATACCTCTTCAAGCAGAATTGTTGAATTAGAATAGGATTTGCAAGAAAGTGATACCAAGCCTATAATGGAATCTAAGGGAGCACAAACTAAACCAACTATGATGGAATGGTTCCAGGTACGTATCCCTCCATTACTGATGAAATGGATGGAAATATGTTATTTTTTGAGGGAAGTAAATTTGAAAATGGGAGGTTGAAAAAGGATTTAGTTTTGTTAAAAGAATGATTTGACAGGGTGTATAGAGCTAAACAAGATGCTTGTCAAATAGGTGAACTATTGTTAGCTTGCATAAGACCATCCAGGCTATATTCTATGTTTCTTAATGAGCAACTCCTGTGGTGGAAATTACTCAAAATTTACAACTAGCCACATGATCCTGATGACAAAGAATTTTTCAAAATATTTGTAGAGTCAACTCCTAATCAATAGGATTTGTTATGTGAATTCTTTGTCCATAATTTGTTCTTGGAAAGATATACAAATTTTTATATCAATTTCTTTGTTGGTCAAGTTCAATTGAGGTCATTTCTATCCACCATGCAAATTGAAGCTCAATTGAAGTCCAACAGTTCTCTCTGCTATCCAACAGGTCATTGTTAAGTTGTTTTATGTTAATTGTTAAGTTTGTTATCTATTGTTAGTTAGATGTTTCAAAGTTTCTTTACAACATTTCCTCTTCAGCAATTTACAAACTTTTTAGTTTAATTATCTCCATGCTTTCTAGTTTAATCATTATGCTTTTTAGATTAATAATTTCCTGCTTTCTCTAAGTTTAGTGGCCTCTCAATTTAGAAGTTTCATTTGAGTCGTTCCAAACACTTAGAAAATATGAGAGAGAGATACACAAGATGTCTTCTATTGCATATAGCCTCTAAACACTACCTGATCAATACAATTGATGCATTTTCAACTAAAGATATAGGACCTAACGATATCATGTCACTCTCCACGGTTCATTGTTGGGCTCTACGCTCTTCATTGTCTATCTTTGCACTCTCAAAAGCTCCCTTTCTCTTTTAGGTGAGGCTTTTTACCTCACTAGGCCTGTACCAATGTCTTTCATTTTGATATGGTTGAAATGAATAACATATTAAAACTAACATATATATATACAATATTTAGATCATAGTTTTTCTGTCATATATCTATATATATGCCAACATATGTACATGGCATGAAATTGCAAGATTCTATTGTATAAAATGTGATTGTTACACTCTACCTACATAAAATCAAGCAATTTCAGATCAATTCTTAATTCCTACCAATGCCTAACAGTTCTATACTAATTCTTTATGACTATAAATGCTAATCTATTGTATGTTATGCAAATATTTTCACAAAATAGTAAATGTTTGGGGTTTCACCCTGATGTTGTTTACATTGGGTTTTTCATTTATATTCTTTATGCCTCAGAATACAAATATGTTTTATGTGATGTCAATGTTTGTCATAATAACTTGTAACTCAATATCTAGGGTTTCAACTTACACTATTTATGAATGTCAAGTCATTTTAGTTCAATTTTAGGTTTTTTTTAATTCTATATGCTTGGGAATATAGATCAATTGTATGCACTATAAATGTTTGTCTCCCACTACCCTATAACTTAGTATCTAGGGTTTCAATTTATACTATTTATGAATGACAATGCATTTCTATTCCATACAATGTGATTGTTACACCCAATCTTCTCTAAGTGCTAAAGATCAAGTCATTTTAGTTATCTTCTTAATCTATATGATGTTAGTGTGTAATCCAAATTTAAATTGATCTTCAATTTCATCATTTAACTCATGTATAGATGTTGGTATATATATATATATACCAACATTTGTACATGAGTTAAATGATGAAATTGATTATATATATACCAACATTTGTACATGAGTTAAATGATGAAATTGAAGATCAATTTAAGATTGGATTACACACTAACATCGTATAGATTAAGAAGATAACTAAATTGGAAATGGATGACAAAAATAGAAATCCCAACAAACAGATAGGAAACTACTTTGTATGCCTTGGCTACAGGAATAGTCACATAACAAAGTTCCAATGGCTACAGGAACAAACAACTGTCAGAACCGAAACTAGTTACTGCATAGAAAAATAACTCTTAAACTAAATGAGTGGAATTCTCACCAAGTGCGCCCCCTTGAGTGAGTCTTCCTTAAGGTATCTTAGATGCAACAAATCAAAATATCATTTTATTCCTTGAAAACATGATTACAACATATCAACACAATCTTAAATTGATCTTCAATTTCATCATTTAACTCATGTACAAATGTTGGTATATATTTTTGGCTCACCCCATTCTCCCTTCAACATCTTGGCGATGGTGAATTTCACTTCAAAGGTAAACACTTTACTTACTATACTTTCACGTTATAAGGTAAACACTGCTACATGTCTTTGATTGATGCCTCTTTTCATTTCTTATTGCAGGATTGAGTTGGAATAATTCACCATATCATTGGCCATCTCCAATTCATAGAGGTGAGGTTTTTAACCTCACTAAGGCTATACCATTGTCTCTTGTCAGTCGTTGCTTCTTTCTTCTTATTACATATTTGATTTATTATTGTTACTTAGTTGAAGGTTATTTTTATTTTGTTGCTGATTTTGAACATAATATTTAAGGTGTTTATGTGGTTATCCATAGTTTGAAGGTTCTCTTGCATTCTAGGTGCATCCACAATGTACTCCATGATGTATATGGCGTCTAGGGTGTTTATGAACACTTCCAATATTTGTGTTCATAAACATAGTCAAATTTTCAAGGAAAAATATGGATCTCTTCATGCATCACTATGACTTTAATGGGTTTAGTCTTTTCATTTAATTTCTATCTATACCTATATATAACTTTCAATTTATCTATCTATAGTGTAAGAAAATGCACACCCTTTCATTTTCACACTTGTTTGGTCTTTCTTTGCTTTATTTATCCTTATTTATGTCTTAATTGGTCCTATTTTGCATCCACAAGCCTTATGAATTATATGTTTTTCTGGCTAATCCTGACAAATATCAGTGGATAAATGATAAAGTTAATGATTATGTCTGAGTGTCCCTAATTTTTGGGTCAGGACTAAGATGCCACCTAGGGCATCTTTGTCCCCCAAAGGTCTTGGGACCCTAATTTTGAAAGCACTTGAATAGGTCCCTTTTTGGAGTCTATGCCCCGAGTTTCATGCCTCGGGACTAAGACGCCACCCAGGGCGTCTTAGTCCCCCTTAAGGTATTTTTGGGATTTAATTTCAAATTTTGGTGGGATTTAGCCTCCTTTAATTAATGAATTCATATGTCAGCTTGGTGTGGTGTAATTTCAAGATATTAAGCATGGATAAATATAAATACAAGGTTCCTTCCTCTCATTTTCATATAACAAGATAACAAGCAATATAAGCATCCAAGCATTCAAGAGCATTTCATCAAGCATTTGGAGCCATCATCAAGATTCAAGCATCATATCAAAAATCTTTTTGCATCATGTGTGTTTTTGTGCTAACATTTGTGATGTAGGGTTTTGATTCAAGCAAGCAACTCAAGTCCATATCTATCAAGCATTTCTTTGATTCAAGATCCATATCCAAGCTATCCATTGCACACAAGTTTGTAGACTTTACAACAAGGGTTTGGTGAGTTGTAACATTGTATGTTGTTCATTCATCATTTCCCTCCATTTCATTTCATTTCAAGGTTTAATTACCAACAAGGGGTTTGACCAAGGCAAACACCCATTTATAACAATCAACAATTTTTTCCTCTCTTATGTGTTTGTGATTGCAGATGTAGGTTGAAGACTTGAAGTTCATTTGAAGTGCAAAGTTGCAAAGTTGCAAATTTTTCATCTTCATGAAAACTCACCTACAGGTCAAATTTGGAAGTTTCAAGAACCTAAGATCAAAGAAGAAGGAAGAGCAGGCATCAAGCCTCTAGACCACATTCAAAGATTTCAAAAATTCAGAACAGGACTATGTCGCCACCTAGGGCATCTTAGTCCTCCCGAGGATATTTTAAAAAAATTCTTTCAGATTTGATTCTGACATTCGAAGATTCCACATCTTCCCTGAAAAATAGTAGTGAAACTAAGACAACAGTAAGGGCGTTTTTGTCCTCCATAGCATATTTTGACAACTTCTTTGTATTTCTGGAATCCTTGTCACATTTCCAAACTTCACAGGTACACATATCCTAACTTGTTGTTGCATTATTTCATCATTTGCACTCATCATTTAGCTTGCTTTACTAGGTTTTGTGAGTTGAATTCTTATGTCTTTTCCAAGCATTTTTTTGGTGGTGAACCCTAAAAGCTTAAAGAACCCCCTCCTAGGCTCTCCTTGTTGATAATTGACTCACCTTGTGAGGTTGATAGTCAATCCAATTAGGGTTCCTAGGACATCCTTGAATGATAATTGGAAAAAAGTGTTCTATGACCTAGGTTATAGAGCATTCATTTTCCCATTATTCATCTTGGTGAACCCAACCTTGTTGAGCATTCATATTTTTGATTTGGAGTTCATTAAACTCCTAGATCTAGGTTGCATTCATTCTTGCATTGCATCTTGCATTAGTGAAATTGCATCAGGGTTTCTCATATTTACATTAGTAAAAGTACATATAGGTTGCATTTTTGCTTTCTTGCATCATTTCATTTCATTGAAAAAATAAAAAGTGCATTGTTCATCCTAATTGCATTTAGAAACATTCTTATTGCATCCAAAATTGAAAAAAAATTCATTCAATTGCTTGTCAGTAGTTACTTTTTCTTGCATTCATTTACACATTTTTCTATTTCTAAACATCAGCTCTCTGAATAGGCAACCTGTGAACATTGTAAACAATCTAGAATTTATTGTTTTTCTTAGAAAAACCTCTGCTAGGACTAAAACACACTTCTTGGCATCTTAGTCCCTTTGTAGGTTTTTGTCTCAGAACCTTGTTTTTGTTGTTTGTTGTTTGTTTCAATCCCTAGAACCTCAAAATCTTACCAATAGGACCAAGATGCCCTTACTGGCATCTTATTCCTTTTTGACTTTGACTTTCCATTTTTCAGGGTTTCAAATTGCTTTTTTGTGCTTCTATGTGTTGCCTTTAGTTTTCTGTTATAGTTTAAAAAATTGTTGTTATTTCAATTTATTTCATCTCAAGTGTAATTGCAATCATAAGATATTATGTTCATTGCACTTCCTTTGGTTTATCCCTTGCATGAATTGCACTACTTGGTATCCTACTAATAATGTGGTGAGACAAAGTGCGAGACTTATGGCATCCCGCGATAAAACACTCGTTGTGGATCTTGGGTTATCTAGATCTCTTACTCCTAGTGTTGGTATTAGTTCACTATGTATGGACCATACCTTTGATACCTCTTTTCCTATGCCTACCTTACCTACAAGTGCTATGCCAAGTGTTCAAAAAATGGTTGATCATATCCCTCAAGAAAACATAATGAAAATGCATGAAGACCTAGCCCATTTACAAGATAGTGTGAGTGCTAAAAACATTTCCAACACTGTTATACCTGCCATAGATAGTATTCACCGCATGATGGAAAGTGATGAAGGACTGGAAGTTGTGTGTAACATAGCTCACATCTTTAGAAAACATCTTCCTTCCACCACTAATGGTGCTCAAGCTTCAAAAAATGTGCAAATCCAAGGAGGAAATCAAACTCCTCCCCCTTCAACCATAACCTCCATTCCCACCTATACCAATCCTCAAGTGACCACAATGATGCAACCCACTAGCAATGTCCTTCCTACCTCAAATATTTCCACTAGTGCTCCTTACACCTATGTGGCATCTAATCTTATATCCCCTCCCGTAAGCAATCCATTCACTGGTCCTTCCAACACACCACCACCATATTGACCTCGATCTCAAAAGACAAGCAATGATCCTATCATTAACCACCTTTTACAAATCCTTTCATCCATTCAATGTCAAGTTTCCACCATAAATAAAATCAAAATGGTCCACCTTCATACAATGTCAAAAGCAACCCACTATCCTTGGAGATATTGAGAACTCTAGTGCCACAAGGTGTAGATATCCCTAGATTTGAGAAATATGGAGGAAAGGGAGACCCTGGTAATCATGTTAATGCCTTTACTGCTTTGTGTAGTGACTTTATCCTTGAGGACAAACTTTTGGCTAAGCTTTTTCCTCGATCCTTGAAAGATGTTTCCTTGGACTGGTTTTCCTCATTACTGAATAACTCAATCCATTCATTTATTGAACTTGTTGAGGCCTTTATCAAACATTTCCAAGTGCATATGGTTCTTGAAATGACCTTAGCTGATTTGATGAGATGCAAGCAAAATGAGGGTGAAAAAGTTACTAACTTTATTTCACGCTACCAATCGCTTTATTCCCAAATTAGTGTGAAGATTCCTGATTCTCACCTTCAAAATATGTTCATAGAAAACTTGCAAAGTAAGATATGATACAAACTTACCATGATGAAATTCCCTTCCTTCATGCACTTATGGACTACCCTTAGAGATTATCATAATTCTGTAGGTAGTTGTGAACAAAAAAACCACCTCTACCCATCTTGAAAAGTCTAAATCCTCAAACCAAAACACCTACCAGCCTTTTAGAAGACAAAATAAAAGTTTCCTTCAACTAAATCCCACCTCCCAACCTACCCAACAAGTTGATACCCAAGTAGCTGCTATAAAAAAGAGTAATCCTTATATCTTTGGGGATCCACAAAGACAATTTACTCCCTTACCCGACACACTCCACAACATTATGACTCAACCACTAAACAAAAACATGCTTACCTTACCTCCCATTCGACCCCTTGACCCTAGCAAGCCATTACCCCCGAGCTTTAGAAAAAATGCCTATTGTGCTTATCACCAACAAAAAGGACATGAAATAGAACATTGCAAGCGTCTTAAACACATTGTGCAAGACCTCATTGATTCTAATCATATCCAAATTGGAGGTGTGAATGAAAAAGAAAATAAATTTGTAGCTCCTCGTAACCAAAATTTGCAAATATTTACCAATCCCATGCCTAACCACAATATTTCATTTGTTAAGGCTATTGAAACTAAGCCCGATGTGATGAATGTTGAAACATATGATGATAACATGAGCAATAATGAACAAAATCCTATGGATGATGATGAACAAGATCCTATGGATACTAATGACCAAAGTCATATTAATACAATGATAGGAGTGATTGACATCGAAACTTGTACACAACAAACCAAAATGCCTATTACTTTCTCTTCAGAAGAAACAATAAAAAATGCACCTGATGGTCCTCTTTACATAGTTGGTAGAATCAATAACAAGCCCACTCCTAGGATTTTAATCGATCTCGTCTATGGAGAGAATGTGATCACAAAAGAGTTATTATATGTGCATGAAATCACTCAAGATAGATATGATAAACTGAAAGCATGGATTAAAATGCATGATGGTTTTGCACGTGCTAGACAATGGGCTTGATCACACTCCCTTTACAAGTGGGACCGAAAAAATTAAACGTATCATTCTCTATCATCTCTAATTCAGATCAATTTCCTGTGAAGCTAGGCTATAAATGTCTTCGCTCCATGAATGTGGTGCCATCTATTTTCCATAAGTTCTTAAAGTTTCTAGTCGGCAATGAAATATTCACAGTGAACCATAGTGGCTTTAGACCTCCATCTTCCCATGGAAATTTCTCCCTAGATTATTTTTGGCCTAATCCCATGGAACCTATAAGACCCCGTGAGGACTTCCTTTTTCCTATCTTACCAAAAGTTCAAAGCAAAATGCATAGCCAAATTATCCCTTGAGAACTTGCCTCCACCCATGATCGAACCTCTGCCACCTGAGCCTAAAGCCCTTCCAACAAACCAAGACCATCCATCAAAAATCGTTTGCCTATTTCCTACAAAAGACCAAGAGAAAATCACACAAGTCCTAATCCACCTCCTAAGCAAATTTATAAAGCCAAAGAGAAAGTGGTTGAACAACCTTCCATGGTTTATTTTGTTCTTCCTTTAGAAGAAGAAAAGGAACCTATGGTTGAAAAACCCACTCCTGCACAAGCGCAACTTGAAAATTGTAATAAAAGAAACAGAAATACTAGAAAGCATAGGCGTAGACGTCATGCTATTGCTCAAAAGATGAATGAATAAAACAACATTGAAAATAAAAATCTAAACTTGACAGAAGCAATAAACAATGAGCCTCCTCCATTACCAAAACAAACAAATCCTATGTCTCCAACACAATAAGGACCAGCACCTTCTATGGATATTATCATTCATCCTCCTATTGTGGTTAACTTGGATGACGATGAAGAAACCACTAAAATTGATGATCAAGTGCATAATGAGTTGAATTTGTTATTTTCCTCTTCTATGAGCTTAAATGATAACAACCATGATGATCCTCCTAAAATGAGTGATGCACCACGTGTTGAACCGGGTGATTCTCCTAGTACAACACTTGATGTTGTCCCTCTCGCTAGTGATATGCATTCCGCATTCACTGAACAAGATTGGGATGCAGATGACTTGTTGGATGGTTGACTCGTATGTGCTTTACTAGTCTTTTTTATTTCCTTTTTTCTTTCTTTTTTATTTTGATTGCATGTGTGTTATGTGATCCCCCGTATTGTTTGATGTTTTCTCTCTCTATGTGCATTCCTCTATTTGTACCTTCATTCTTCTATATGTCATAAACTTTTTTGTCTTTTTCATTAGTCTTTTCCTTTTTCATTTCTCTCTTGTGTTCTCCTTTTGGGGATGACGCAAGGTGTCGAGGCACCCTATGTCTCTTCCATGTTGACCCAAAAGATTTTACATTATCTTTTCTTTTCCTTTCATTTGCATTGTTTGTCTTGTGTTCTCCTTTTGGGGATGACGCAAGGCGTCGAGACATCCTATATCTCTTCCATGTTGATCCAAAAGATTTTTCATTATCTTTTCTTTTCCTTTCATTTGCATTGTTTGTCTTGTGTTCTCCATTTGGGGATGATGCAAGGCATGGAGACACCCTATGTCTCTTCCATGTTGACCCAAAAGGTTTTTCATTTTTTTTTCGCTCTTTGTGTCATTCTTCCAGTTTTATGTGTATTTTTGGAATGATGACAGTTCTAAGCTCTTTGATATCATTGCAACAAAGACAGATACTGACCCCAAATCCATAGATCCATTATGTTTTTTTAGGGGGCAACCCTCTTCTCCTTTTCATTTTTGGCTACTTTAATGTAATTGCTCATAGCATGGTGTTAGCAATTTCTTTAAAGTGGGGGCATACATTGGCATTATTCTAGCATGATTTCATTTGCATTTTTCTTTTTCATGTTCCTTGATGTGATTTTCTTACTTTATGCGATGTGTTTTTCTCTTTGTGGTGACACTGGGAGTAATGTCCTTCAAGATCGTGATCTATCTTAGCATACTAGATTCCTCTTAGTGGTGATGCGACACACTGCATTCCCTAAGTTGTGAATCTTTTATCCTTTGATTGGTCCTCTCTTGGAGACATTAGGAACGATGTCCCCTAAGATTAAGACCTTGCATGAACTAAGAAAAATCCCTTTGAACATCCCTCTTTCTTGTTGTGTTGTGTTTTGTGCCTTATTAAAGTCATGGAGGTATGGCTTTGATATGGTCCCTTGGGGTTCTCCTAGTGAACAAATAGCTTCACTAGCCCTTGTGAGCGTGCATTTTTCTTTTTGTCCTTATCATAGTCATGGGGATATGACGTTGATAGAGACTTCTTGGGGCTCACCTAGTGGACAACTAGCTTCACTAGCCCTTGTGAGTGTGTGTTTTGTTTGCTTAGTGGACAACGCGTTCCACTTGTAAACCTCTTTTTGGAAAAATAGCCTAGACCCAGTCCACAAAGCATTGGATGACCAATCGAAGCTTGATCCGTTGCATTTTTCTTTTTATTTTTTTCCTTTTCCTTTTTCTATCTTTGATGGTGTATGTTTGTGATCTGGTTATGGCTTCATATATCATTTGTAAGCATGTCCCTTTATGCTTATGTTGGTTTTCCATAGGATCTTAATCCTCGGGGCTTCACCACCCTCTTGGTTATTGTCATCATATGTTACTAGCATTTGTATATTTGAACCCCTCTTGATTGCATGGTTGACTACTTTAGTGTGAGTTTGAAGCAAGTTCATCCTCTCACTAAAGTGGGGGCTAAATATAGTGTAGGAAAATCCATACCCTTGCATTTTCACACTTGTTTGGGCCTGCCTTGCTTTATTTATCCTTATTTTATGTCTTGATTGGTCCTATTTTGCATCCACAAGCCTTATGAATTATATGTTTTTTCTGGATAATCCTGACAAACATTAGTGGATAAATGATAATTTAATTATTATGTCTGAGTGTCCCTAATTTTTGGGTCGGGACTAAGACGCCACCTAGGGTGTCTTTGTCCCCCAAAGGTCTTCGGACCCTAATTTTGAAAGCACCTAAATAGGTCCCTTTTTGGAGTCTGTGCCCCAAGTTTCATGCCTCAAGACTAAGAAGCCACCCAGGGCGTCTTAGTCCCCCTTAAGGTATTTTTGAGATTTAATTTCAAATTCTGGCAAGATTTAGCCTCCTTTAATTAACGAATTCATATTTTGGCTTGGTGTGGTGTAATTTTGAGATATTAAGCATGGATAAATATAAATACAAGGTTCCTTCCTCTCATTTTCATATAACAAGATAACAAGCAATATAAGCATCCAAGCACTAAAGAGCATTTCATCAAGCATTTGGAGCCATCATCAAGATTCAAGCATCATATCAAAGATCTTCTTGCGTCATGTGTGTTTTTGTGCTAACATTTGTGATGTAGGGTTTTGATTCAAGCAAGCAACTCAAGTCCATATCTATCAAGCATTTCTTTGATTCAAGATCCATATCCAAGCTAGTCATTACACACAAGCTTGCAGACTTTACAACAAGAATTTGGTGAGTTGTAACATTTTATGTTGTTCATTCATCATTTCCCTCCATTTCATTTCATTTCAAGGTTTAATTACCAACAAGGGGTTTAACCGAGGCAAACACCCATTTACTAAAAGTCAACAAGTTTTTCCTCTCTTGTGTGTTTGTGATTGCAGATTTAGGTTGAAGACTTGAAGATTATTTGAAGTGAAGAGTTGCAAAGTTGCATTGCAAAGTTGTCATCTTCACAAAAACTCACCTACAGGTCAAATTCGAAAGTTTCAGAACCTGAGATCAGAGAAGAAGGAAGAGCAAACATCAAGCCTCAGGACCACATTCATAGATTTCAAAAATTCAGAATGGGACTAAGTCGTAGCCTAGGGCATCTTAGTCCTCCCGAAGATATTTTTAGAAATTCTTTTAGATCTGGTTTCAACATCTGAAGATTCTGCATCTGCCTCAAAAAATAGCAACAGGACTAAGACAACAGTAAGGGCATCTTTGTCCTCCATAACATATTTTGAATGCTTCTTTGCATTTTTGAAATCCTTGTCACATTTCCAAACTTCCCAGGTACACATATCTTAACTTGTTGTTTCATTATTTCATCATTTGCACTCATCATTTAGCTTGCATTATTAGGTTTTGTGAGTTGAATGCTTATTTGTCTTTTCCAAGCATTTGCTTGGTGGTGAACCCCTAAAAGCTTAAAGAACCACCTCCTAGGTTCTCCTTGTTGAGAATTGAATCACCTTGTGAGGTTGATAATCAATCCAATTAGGTTTCCTAGGACATCCTTGAATGATAATTGGAAAAAAGTGGTGTTCTATGACCTAGGTTATAAAGCATCCTCCCATTATGCACTATCAATATATATATATACCATTATATACATATTGACATAGACATGCATGTACATATGTATGCACATAGATATATATGTACATATGTATTGACATAAACATACATGTACGCACATATGCACATAGATATATATGTACATACTTATGCACATACATAGATATGTACATATGTATGCACATATATATACATATATGCACTACACAATTGTGAAATACATAACTGGAAAATGAATTATTGTGTAATGAAGAATAGAATAATATAATTGCATGGTAGAATATCCTCGAAATGAAAACCAACAAAACCATTTTCATATTTTGGAATAACAAAAAAATATTAAAAGCAAATTGCAGAGTTAAATTTTATGCAATAATGAACACAATAATAGGGGAGGGCTCCCCATAGTGGAGCACCCTACCTTGGTAGGTCCACATGGACTAGAATTAAAAATAAAATTGGACCTTCCACATTATCTATGGGACATGATACAGTCCAATTTGTCCAACTTGTTCATGGCGTGCCCATTTCAAAGTATGTGACCTATGTTTGTATGGATGAGTATGAATATATATATATAAAGAGAGAGAGTATATATAAACTCATCCATATATATATATAGAGAGAGAGAGAAAGAGTATATATATATATATATAAACTCATCCATATATATATAGAGAGAGAGAGAGAGAAAGAGTATATATATATATATACTCTTTCTCTCTCTCTCTCTATATATATATATATTCATACTCATCCATACAAACATATGTCACATTCATCTCTACCCTTAACTCCTTCAACCTCCCTTGGCATGCCTCCATAGTAATACCCTCATAATCAACTGTAATTATGTTGTGAGTGTTAACCAATATAATCTAATTAGTATTTACTAAATTGAATGATATATTTTTTTGACATTATAATCCTAATCCCTAAATCTAATATGGTTTTTGGTTTACGATAAAAGAGTGAACTCTAATAATTTATAAAAACTATACATGTTTTTTTCAGATGCGAACCCAAAAAAATAAACTTGAGATAACACATGGAACATGTTAAATTTTGCAGAGGTACAAAGATTAAAATTAAATTTCAATTGAGCTATTGATATAAAAAAGGATAGATTACATCAAGTATTTATTTATGAAGTGTTTTGTGGGTGGTAGTATTTAGTTGTTAGTATGTTGTGTGAGTTTATTGTACTTTGTTTATAGACTTTAGCAAGCCAATAGCCTTGTACATGTATTACATGAAACTTGGAATGTTATATCTTATAATTAATTATCTTTGAATCTAGGACAAAAATATATATGTTGGAATTATCAATCTGACAAGGTAGGTATTATAAACATAATAAATGATGTAAACAAAATTGAATCAAATTTAAATCCTTGTTGAATTTAGACATGTCTAGTAGACCTTTTTAGTGACTATGAAATGTTTTTTTATGTAGTTTCAAATGTTAGATTATCAACATAGATTGTATTCTATGAAATATTGTATAAGATTGAGTTCCTTGGAATGTTATATCTTATATATAATTATCTTTGAATCTAGGACAAGATTATATATGTTGGAATTGTCAATGTGGCAAGTTAGGTATTATAAACATATTAATTGTTGTAAACAAAATTGAAATAGATTATCAACATAGAATATATTTTTTGAAATATAGATTATATGACAATCATAAAAGGTATTCACATAGTATGGGTCTAGTAGTCATCAAGGAGCCCCACAATAGAGCCACTTACTATCTAATTGTAAAACAATTTTTATCCATAAAGTAAACAAAAGTAGTTGAATCACCGTACCAAAAAAAACAAGTTCAACCAACTTATGCATGTCATGAACAAGTTGGTCTTATTGAACTAAAAGAATTAGTAGGCATTAAGAATTGAATTCAAAAAGAAACTCTAACTTTCATATAGACTACAAGTTGACTAACATTTACATTGAAAACATTAAATTGCAGTGAGTAACAAAATAACATTGTAAAACAATCACATTGATAAATAGTTTTAGTTCAAATATAATAACGATAGAGTTACAACACACTGAAATTGGCATTCCTAATTACAACCAAAAAAGACCAAAATATAAGGGACTTTTATAGCTGATCCCTCCCAATCTTAATCAAATCCTCCAAGAAAAGAATTTGGAGATGCGTTCTCGTCTCCTATTGCTACATTTAGACTTGTCACAAAATGATTTGCATTTGAATTTGTATATTGCATGCAACTTACATTTGAAGGGGTTACTGGTGAAGAAGTCAGTCCAACTGGAAATTAAGTGCAACTTACTTGAGACACACATTATCTACAGTAAAGTGAGGGATGTTATTATCCATTATTTCTCGAAAGAAACCATGATTAATAAGGAGGTTGTAGGATTGCTTAATCATTTATCTCGTAGTAATGCTCTATGGGAAGCCTCAATCTCTCTTTCCTTCTTTTCTTGTTCTTTTTAAACCCTATCTTGTTCCTTCTTCTGGTCTCTTTCCTTTCTTTGCAATTGTTTCAACTACTCTCTTTCCTTGTTAAATTTTCTTTGTTCCTTCAACTCCAAGGCCATAATTAGTGTTACCTTTTTGTCCTCATTTTGTTGCTTCTTTCTAATTTTTATTTCCTCTAGTTCTTGTTTTCTTCGCTCCTACTCCATTATGAGAGTCGTGTAACTGTCAGTTGTCAACAACTGAGACTTTCGGCTCACCCGAAGAGCCTCGCCAATAGACTTTCTCATTATTGCATTGACAGTGTGAATTGACAGCTTAAAGAAATTACCGATTCTCGAACTAGTTTGGGTTTCAATTGTTTCAGTGACTTGGGAGTCAATGAACTCCTCTTGCTTGGCTAAACCCTAAATTTTGTGGCTGCCATCTACATAGTAATGTACTGTTTGGTTTGGAGATGGGAATGTAAAATTCCCCATCTCTTCTTAGCAATGTAAGTCAAGAAACTATTCAGGTTGTCTGTCCATGTCATGAAATTGTTGCTCTACACCTTCGTACACTTGACTTTTCGTTGCACTCTACAATGTTTGTGCCACTTCATCTATTGAAACAACATCTCCCAAAAGGCTAAGGATGTTTTGCATTGCAAAAGCATCGTCTGTGTCATCGATCTGATATGTCTTGCTCAGATGCATGTCGCCCATGAGTGCATCAGGATTGAGGGGCCATATCATTGTCCTTTTAAAAATAGCTTGTATGTTTGATGGTGTCAATGCTCTTCTCAGTGCCTTGCTACCTAACTCTACGAATTCTTCCCTTTTGATATCAATATTTGGGAATCTAGTAAAAAATGCAACTCATTCAGATTTGAAATATACCTTGAATGGTGTAAACATGCTAACATCCAAAGGCTAGAGCTTGTGTGAAGTATGTGCAGGCAATGTAAGGAGATCAATGCCTAACCTCCTTGCCTCGTGGATAGTTTTTAGTGCAACATGACTTCCATGGCCGTCAAAAATGAGAAGTTACCTATTAGTTGGTAACACCCCTAGAACCAAGAGACAAAAATGTTACAGCTAGTAAAAAAAAAGCTCCTCTTTCATCCATGCGTGTGCTTGGGTTTCCATACATGCTAGTGGTTCATAGTTAACAATATAATTTTCTATCTTTATATTTCCCTTGAATAAATAGAAACCATGTATGCTTTGGCCAGCTGCATTAACACAACAGAGAATTGTTATCCATTCTCAGCTTTTGGGAATTATGTACAAGACATTCCTACTGCTTTGTTGTGCCAATGCCCTTATTGTTCCATTTCTACTTTGAATCCTCATTTCATTATAGTTCCATATTCTTTTTGGACCATACAGGTTACTTTCATACACTGCTAACAATGTTTTGTAAAATTCAACTACTACTATGGGTCTTAGGTTTATTTCCCTATCCTTGTCGAGACCTTCAGCTGTGCGCAAGGTCAATTCTGGATGGCACCTCTTGAATCCAATCCACCATGATTTTCTAGGTAGCCCCTCTGTAAACGGGTTGGGTATAGTCTAGAAAATCTAAGCAACCTCTTGCTTGAGATTGATAATCTCAAGTCTGTGGCCAACATCTACCATTTATGTGCACCAATTTACAATAAGACCCTCCTCCTCTACTATGAGGATTGTTGGAGGAACCTTCTTTGAAGTAGTTGTGAGATCACCAAGCCAATTACTCAGCATAGTAGCTGGGATTTTCCATTTCTTGGCAGTAGCTCTCATCAACTCCCATTAGTTTTCACATCCTATAGGGCTCTTTCCATGTCCTCTAATGACCATTCCCTTTCTTTTGATGCTCTTGCCCACCTACTTACAGGTGCAACAATCTTCGGGACTGCCTCAATAGGTTGAGGAATGATGTTTGCTCCTATAATTGGTTCATGCACAAGGGGGATTGTTACTACTTTTTTCCATGTATGTGACTTTGCCTTTGTAGTCTTCTTTGTTGGATTGGACCTCATTTTATCTTTATGTTGCACTTGCAGATATTAAAAAAATTATTTGAAGCAATAAAAAAAATCAACGAACACCGTTGAAGTCACAGTGATGCATGAATAGTTTGCTTTTCTTTAATGTGCACGTTGACAGTTTGTAATGCAATTATTGAATTCCATGAATAGTTTGTAATGCAATTGTCTTTAATGTGCAGGCCAAGTTTGTTTGTAATGCAATTGTTGACAGTTTGTAATGCAATTGTCTTTAATGTGCATGAACGGTTTTTTTTTCTTGAATATGCATGTTGATAGTTTTTTTAATTTATTAATTGAATTGAAATGACTTAGAGCATATAAGGCGTAACAATTGTATTCTCTGAAACTAAAATGCATTGGCATCCATACATAGTAGGTATATTAAGAAATGAAGTGTGATATCTTAGAGCATATTAGGTGTAACAATCAGAATGTATGGAATAGGAGTGCATTGACACAATTATAGTGCATACAAGTGATTGTCATTCCCAAGCATATAGAATATAAATAATTTTATCACATTGTCTAATACTATCACATTTTATACAACAGATTATTAGAAGTGCATGGTTGACACATTTGTTGGCAAATATATACTGCTAATTGGAAAAACTACATATATATACATACATACATATATGTACATATGTACATATGTACACACACACCTATATATACATATACGTATATGTACACACACACACACACATATATACATATACATATATATGTGTGTATATATCATATGTATATATATGTACATATGTATATATATATACACATATGTATGTATATATATACATATATGTATATATGTATATATATGTATATATATACACATATATGTAATGTATATATATGTATATATATATGTATGTATATATATATATATATATATATGTATGTATGTATATATATGTATATATATATGTATGTATGTATATATATGTACATATGTACATATATGTATGTGTGTATATATACATGTAGATATATACATATGTACATGTATATATATATATATATATACATATGTATATGCATAAAATTATGTCTAATCGGCATTTAATTAAATATTTTTTATTTAATTAAATCTAAGTCCTCTACATATGATTAAATTTAATTTATTTAATTATATTGTTCATTCACTTTATTCTTCCACCTTAATTAAATAAATTAACTTTGTTTAATTGATTCACATCATATGTCTGCTTGATTAATTAAATAAATATACTTTATTTATTTTAATTAATTATACCTTTTAATTTAATTAAATTTAATTAAATTTAAATATTTCTTTTCTCCTATTCAAATCTTTCTTCTAATTAATTAAATATTTTATTTAATTAATTTCATCCACATGTCATTTCTTAAACAATTTAATTAAATATCTTTCATATCTTTTCAAATCATAATTAAATATTTCATTTAATTATGAAATCCTCCATTATTCTCCAAATCTTAATTAAATATTCTATTTAATTAAGAAAATCTTCCATGTCACCAATAAATGAATAATGAATTTAGTAAATTCATTATTTATCTTCAAAATCTTTCCAAAATCTTACAAAAAGATGATTTTTACAATTCATCTTTATCATCTCATCTTATCTCTTACACGAAAAAGGAAACAAATCTTGCTTTATGTTTTCTTCTATTTTTCTCTCCAGTCTCATCCATCTTCAATCGTTCAATGTGCCAGGAATTTTCACAATCGTTGATCACATCAGCCAATCAGAATCTTTCAAAAACTCTATAAATATCCCTGCGAATCCAAGCATTGGTTACCTACAAATTACAACACACGCGCATTAGAACTTAATTGCATTCTAGCATTCTAGCATTGTCTTTATCATCGTTAGCTTTCATAATCTCGTAATTTTTCACTTTAGCAATCATGTTTAGTATTAGCATAATCATATCTTAGCATAGTATTGCATGCATTCATATTCAATCTCGTTCTCTAGGAAGACTGTTTGTTGAGCCTAGCCCAAGATCTGAGAGAAAAGTTGGAATCGACAAAAACACTAGAGATGGAGGACGATAGGATGACAACGAAAGCAGAAGATTTAGTTTACAATTCTTTTTTATTCTCTTTTTTGTTTTTCATATAATGTTCTATCAGTGTGTTTTGATTTGTTTTTAATATACATTTGATACACTCTAAAATCAATCACACATTTATGGTGCCCACCATGGGGCCTATGCCCCATTTTTAACATCTACTTCTAGGTTTTATGATAGGTTTTACGTTCTAGAATTCAGCTTTCTAATGAAAATTCTCGTTTTAGCGCATCCGTGGATTTCTATAGCGCATCTAGAACTTTTAATAGTGCTTTTTGCAGGTCTTTCGGCACATATAGGAATTGTTTTAGTGCATATAAGGAATAGAATGACGTATATGGGGAATAGAATGGCACATACGTCGAGCTCATTTCATCTAAAATTGTAAAAAAAAATTATTCCTAGATTAGCGCATATAAGGTTTCTTTTAGCGCATTTAGGGTTTTTTGTAGTGCTTTTACTGTCTATTTCGGTGCATTTACTATTTATTTCAGTGCATATGCAGGATCTTTTAGCGCTTATAGGTTGTAACTAAACAAAGTTATGAGTCAGACGCCTTCCATAGATAGAGCTTTTTCTAGTTAAAAGGAAGCAACCCTAGGATAGTCACATCTGGTTAAAAAGAAGCAACCCTAGGGTAGACATGGATTGAAATCAAGCAATCTAGGATAGTCACCACACAATGATTTTTGTAGTTAAAATGAATCCCATGCTTGTTGTGAAGCAACACCTTCACATAGATTAAATCATTATCATTTGGGCTCTAAAAAGAACTTTGGTTGCTTTGTCTGTGGAAATAGGTTTATGCTCTCCCCTTAACTGGGTGATCAAAATACCAAACTTACCTTTTCAATTCCATGCAATTTTAATGCTTTATTACATCCTTTAGAGGGTCTGCTCTTGTGGGAAAAAGTACCCACCCAAGAGGAACGACCCAAGTGGGTTCAGGCCAAAGCCAGACTATTCCACCCCACTATAAAATTTAAAGCAAATATTGGGAAACCCACTTTTGTTGATAGTGTGTAAGATAACCATCCCCAAAGCCTTTGTTCTAAAGGTTGGGAGGTCTCCTGAGGGAGTTTATTATTGCCGCACCGAACGGAAACCCTTACTAAGAACCTAGTGTAGTAGCCAGCCGAAGGTAGTTTTTGAACATCCTAATAATCATAGTGCAAGGGGAGGGAAGAATCTTCCCCCAAGACACTCACCATATAACTACCAAGGACTGTTTGCTCAGGGGATCCGATATCCACTTCCATCACTCTGAGTACGCACCTAGAAAATACAAAAACATAGGTGCCCCTTCAAGGGTGACATGGCTATGTGAGTCGACGTAGTTCTAAGATGTGGGTTGTTGATTATTAGGATGACCTACTTGAGTACTAAGAGTGAGTCTGCTTGAATTGTCTGTTATGTACAAAACCTATGAAAACACTTTTTGAAAAACTTTTTTGAACATACACTTGATGTTTAGCGTAGGGCTTAAAAAATAATTGTTTTTAGAGTGTTTGTTGTGTCTTCAATCACATTAATTTAGACAAAGGATCATCCAAAATGAACATGCAAAAATTCAGCTGAAAATTATTCTGAAAAATGCTTTGAAAAACTGTTTTAGCACATCTAGGGTATATCTTAGCACATATAAGGTCTGTTCTAGTGCATATAAAGTCTGTTCTAGTGCATTCACTGGCTAGTTCATCGCATTTAGAGTCTGTTCTTGCGCATTCTGTAAACAATTTTGGTCACTGTCACAACATTTTTTCTATAGCACATCTGAGGTCTGTTGTAGCACATTTGACTATTTCTTTGGCACATATGCCTATTTCTATAGCGCATGTAGGGTACAGAGTAGCGCATCTGTCATTTTCTAGAATTTTTTTACTGTTAACAGATCTGAGTTTATAACATCTTCGGTCTAGTAGCATCTTGACATTTCTCCCATGCTTAGAGAGTGGACATCAACTAAATTTGTCAAGAAGTTGATTGCAAATAGGATCAAGAAACTTAAGAAACATTTAGGTTACAAGAAAACCTTGCAACGAAGAAAGTTTTTTTATAAAATTTGAAACTTCTTGCTTCATCACCGTGAGTTTCTCCATAGATACCAAGATTTTGCTAGGGGGTTTACTAACGAGTACGCTATAGAGCCTTTATATTCATGAGCGTATTTCCAAAGAAGAGCTCTATCTCAATGACACAATCACAATCAGCCTCTTGAGTTTGATTATCTACCACAACCTTCTATTGAATATCCAACACATCCAAGTCAAATCCTTCAGTGAATCTAATTAGGCTATCATTCTTCAAAAATAAGGATCAAATCTTAAAAGTGCACCTTTCAAGCAAATTTTTGATTATTGACTCAACTTCCCCAACAGGATTCTGATATCCTTTATCATTGGAAGCAAAAATCAAGAATTAGGAACATCTTTTGATCATATCATAAGATTTTCATCTTATCATATCAAAACATCATCATTTTTGCACTTATCAAATTGTGATCTAAGTCTAGAAGAACGTTTCAAAATCATATGCCTATTTTTACAAGATCTCAATACAATAAGTTGAAAGAGGATATTCAACAAGAAGATCATACCCAAAGAACTCAAGAATAAGGTGAGAATAGTAATCCCCTTTATAGTATGAGTCAAAATCCTCTCTTTAATGACAACATGGGTGAAAGAGAAAAGAATTTGTTCCCTTCCAACAGGGACATGAGCAGAACTCTTGTAGATAGTGATGATGAACAAGATGAATAACATCGCCTTAGAGATGTTGAGCAAGATCCTAAATTTCACAAAGCTTTAGAAAAAATCTTAGAGCGCAACAAAGAGAAATATTTCCTGTATTTGGCTAACAAAGGAGCTAAATTGCCTCATGATTTTGATACTAAGAACTTAAAGAAAAGTCTTGATGACACACCCTTGTCTGATATTAGTGCATTATCTCAACAGGTTAAGGCACTTCAAGGACAAATTAAAGACCTACAAGGGGGAATCACAACAAAGACATATGCTCTTAATAACATATGTCCTTATCCTTTTGATCGACGTCTCAACATGATTCCATTTCCCAAACATTGTGAAATCTCAAAGTTTGATCGTTATAATGGGAAATCAAATCCAATCGATCATATCAGAGACTTCTAAAATATGACTTTAGAGTTTACTCATGAGGACACATACTTGATGCATTTGTTTCCTAGGAGCCTTGGAGGCCAATCTATGGAATGGCCATTGAAAATCACACCACCTGTCAAGACATTTGAGGAATTGATTAACAAATTCATATCACAATATTCCTACAATATACAACACCAAATAACCATGATTGATCTTTACAAAGCTAAATAGAAACCTAGTGAACCATTCATTACATTTCTTCAGAGATGGAGAAGATTGTTCGCTAGATACCCACGCCATGTTCCTGAAAAGGAAAAGATCACAACTTTCATAAATAGCTTGGATCAAGAGATGAGCTATTGTCTTAATCTTTATTGTCCTCCCTCTTTTTAGAAACTAATTGAAAATGCCATCACCATTGAAAGTGCCTTGGTCCAAAGAGGGATAATAAAACTTGACAAGGACAATCCTAGCTCGTCAAATCACCACAATGACAAATCTAAGTTTTGGACTAGCAACAAAAACATGGTGAATGATGGTGTTGTAGATGCAAATCATGTCTCGACTAAGCCATTTGTTCTTAGTACTCCAAATTCTCCTCACAATAATAATTATAATAATGTCAACTCGGTCACAAATCAGGGAAACAATCCTCCTCCTCCAAGGAATAACATGAATCAAACTTCTACTCCCAATCAAGGGAATGCCAACAATCAAGGTTACCATGGAAATTATAACAACAACAATGCCTTAGGCAATACCTTGAACACAAATCCACAACGATCTTCATTCTTCTCTAGCAAAAGAACTTTTACTCCATTGGGTCAACCCTTAGAATCTGCATTCAAAGAATTGATGGCTAAAAATGTTCTTACTTTGCCACCTCAATGCAACTTTGAACCCAATGTGAAACCTCCATCATGGAATGATGCATACTATTGTGATTATCATTGGTGCAAGGGCCATTGCACGAATAATTGTCAAGCCCTGAAAAATAAAGTCCAAGACTTATAAAAAATGGCACCATCACAATAGAAGGACACCAACAATCAAACAAAAAACACCAAGCATTTCACAACCCTTTGCCCAACTATCAAAAGGGCGAGTCTTCTAGAAAAAGTGTGAATCATATCAACGACAATATAATCAATCATATCTACACTGACGACGAGCGGGTCAATGTTATAAAAGTTAAGGAAAAGATGGAATATAGGGAAGTCAATGCAACAACAAGAGCACAAGCTAAAGTTGTCTTAAAGGGTGCTTCTTCAAGAACCAATGTACCCCTACCTCAACATCAATGTGACTTAGTCAATCAACTTGGAAAAACTCCCACTTAGATTTCTATCTTAGAACTCCTGAAGATTTCCCCAACACACAAGGAAATTCTAGAAAAGGCTCTTGTTGAAACAACTGTATCCACTGATCTGGATGTGGACCGATTTCAAGCCATGGTTAGACACTTGTCCTCACCCACATGCCTCTCATTCTCTGAAAAAGATGATATTTCCATGACACATCCCCATAATTCATCATTATACTTAGAAGTCATGGTCCATAAGTTTCATGTCAAATGCATTCTAATAGATGGAGGTGTTGGTTTGAACATATGTACCATGAAGTTAGTTCATGCTTTAGGATATTCTAAGGACTTCATTGATCCCAGAAGAAAGATTACTATCAAATCCTATGATGATGAGGAAAGAGCATCCAAGGGTTTAATCATGCTACTAGTCAGAGTGGGACCTGTTATCAAAAATACTTTTTGTCAAGTGTTAGATTGTGATCTTGCATACAACATCTTGTTGGGTCATCCTTGGATCCACAAAATGCAAGTTGTCCTGTCCACATATCATCAATGTCTTAAGTTTCCTTATGATGGATAGGAGATCACAATACCAGCTGATAATTCAAACAGTCAAACTTGTGCCAACATCAAAGCTAGTCAAGACACTTTGGTTCCCAACAATCGAGAAGCTCATGTTAGTACTTCTCCCAAAGTTGATACGCAAATCAGTCAGTTAACCAAAAGCTTTGACAAGCAACTACGGTTCAAGGACAATGGAGTAGGGGGTACTCTCTCTGTCTTGCTAATCTACCTATATAGCCTTAGTCACATGGAAAACCCTCTACCACACAACAATAGATATTTGTAGCATCCACATCAACGCAACCACCAACAGAGCCAAGTACAAAGTTTAATGGATGATTTATCAAAGAAAAATTCCCTATGGAAGATTCTGAGGGTAGAGAAATTCTAAGTTGGCTCTATAAAGATGAAGAGGAAATAGTTCTCAATATCAAGTTACCAACTAATCAATATGGTAAAGGATATTCAATCATGCAAAAGATGGGCTATGATGGTAATGGTCCTATCAGAAAGAGAAAAGAAGGCGTAGTTGAGCCTATTCACCCTTTGCCTCTGCTGCCCTCCGTATGGAGTCCCTCTCTGCTATCAACTGGGCTACCTATGGGTCTGGGGTAGGAGGAGGTACCTGTACCTATGCCTGTGCCTATTCTTGTGCCTGCGCAAGTTGTGCCTGTAACTGCACTGCAACACTCTAAGCCTGAGCCAACTAGCTTTGTCACTGCACCTGTTGATCCTAAAGCATCTGCACTTGGGCCTGTAGAGTATCTATCTATGCCTGTTGTGACATAGAAGTGACCCTGATCACTGTCCTCTATCCAATACCAGGCCTCAACCTCTGCATAATCTAGACACTACCCAAAAAGTTTGGCCTCGGTCTCACTGGCCTCTACTCCCCACCTCTGCCATCTTCACCGTCATCCCCATCGTCATCATCTGAACCCTCCTCATCTCCGCTCTCCTCCTCATCTCCACTATCCCCCTCCTCTCCTCCACCTCACTACAACGTCCCGACGAATGTTAGGAGTCTCGTCGAAGTGGAGGACTTTGATGAAATTGGGGAGCTTGCTATAAAGTCCCAACGAATGCGTTATGTCTCGTCGATGAAAAAGATCCATCGGCATAACCTCTTGCCGACATTGAGAAGCCATCCCGACAAAAGATTAGGGCTCGCCAAGAGAAAAGATCTTGCTACAACGTCTTGGCGAATGGCGGTAGTCACAGTGAATCCTGAAGGGATTGGCAAGAGTCGCAATTTCGCGGTAAGGTCTCAACAAAAGGTGGATGCTACGATGACAGAAAGAACATGACTTGACAAAAGGTCTCGCCGAAGGATGGATGTCCTGGTGAAACAAATTGACTATTGGTAGAGCTGCTAGATCCCACCATGACATCTTGGTGACCCGAGGTCTGTCTTGTCGAAGGGGAACACGAACAAGCAAGTTGATGAGAGATCTCCTTGCGGGGTGAGGTCTTGGTGAAAGCAAAGGTTTCACCAACTGATGGGCATGCAAGATTCTATCAGTATAAAATGATAATGTCACGGTGACCCGATAGAACAAATGAAGACTGCTTCGGCAAACCTCAAGGCGATCGACATAAGGTCTCACCGAAGATGAAAGGTCACAGAGAAGAGACCTCAGAAGGGATGAATCATCCCGGATTGTGACACTAAGGCATGATTTCACCCAGACACTGAACCCACTAAGGATTTCAAAAAGTTTAAACTAGGGCAAGCTAGGAATGGGCCCTTCATGAATTTTCTCTGTATCTCGGGCCCGTTTTAAGATGAAATAACTGGACATGGCCCTACCCTAGGTTTCAAACCTCACCATCCGCCATTAGCACACAACCAAGCTCAGAATTTACTTACCTCCACTGTTGAGTCACCACTAGGGTTTACTAATTACTCTTGGGCAAAATGCATCAAAACGCAGATGGATACATGAACTCAACACTCGCCTGGGAGACAAAGGGTGCAATACCGAATAACCCTAGCATGGAATAAGCAACTATGCTAGAATTTAAATCCCACAAGATTCACAATACCAACATGCCATTCATAAATTAATTCAAAGAAGAGCAACTAGAGACATACCATTAAAAAGCGAGAATTTGTCTCAGAAGCAGCAAACGCAAATCTCAATAGTGTCTGCAACAAACACAGGAAACAACGCACAAGAGATAGCCACCAAAGCAAACAACCCAAACGCCCCAAAACGAAGTCAATCAATTATAGAAAATCCCTTCTTAGCTCAAATGATGGCAAACAACAGACATAATGGCACAAAAGATCTTAGAAATCAAGCAGAATCTAGCCTTCAAAGTGCGTATGAAGCCATTAATGCACCTGATAAGACATACAAGAAACCTGGGAAAACAAAACTAGGGTGGAATCCAGGAAAATCCAATCCATGTGGGAATCCATGAAGACCCAAAATTCCCGAGTCACGGTGCAAAACCAGAGCCCAAGCAGGAATCCGGGAAAATCCGACCAGGGCGAAAAATCTCGAATAAGGGAAAAAGCCCAAAATCATCCAGAACTTAAAATTTTCAAAGAATAACCTAGGGAAACACTTAGGCGTTCGAAATAGACATTAAAGCACATGCTGAAATAAGACAAAAAACACAAAAGAAAAGGGCCAAAACACCAAAACCGAAGCGAAAGAGGGTCCCTGCTTCTAGCGGGGCGTGTGTGCAAAAAATTGCACAACATGTTGCAAACCACAATTATTGTGCTTCCTTAAGCTACTATGACTTTACTTTGAGAATAAAATTTGGACCAAAGTTCCATTTTCGCTAGCACTCAATAAGGATAGGGAGTGTGTGGAAGGGAAAGGTTGGTAAACCGGTCCATTGATGGACTGTCCCAAGACGGGTGGAACACCTTGAGGGAGTCCAATTAGAGACCGTGCACATGCCCTTGGCACAGTAAACCTACCATCCAATGAGGTTAGGAAAGAGGAAACAAAGCGAAGATCTATTTTGATCAGGAGTAATAAGTCATATTAGATTATGTTAGTTATGCACTAGTTTATAATAATGCATTTCATTTATCTTATTCTTAAAATGTTCAATATGGAATTGTCTAAATTAATTTGGATTAAGGAACTATTTATTTGTTGGTAATGCATGATGTGTGCAGGCCCTCAAGGTAAATTACATGTCCAAAATTAAGTGTTGGTAAATACAAATTCTTGATCCTAACTTGTGCAATTTATGTCTCTAAATAGGGGACATTACATAGGGACACAACATGGTGGTATGTGTACTACTATCCCACAACCACAAGAAGGAAAGGCATCACATATATATAAGGGCATAAATTCTGACACCACCATACCAAAATTGGTGTAATAAGTGATGATGATAGTATGGTGGGACTAGTTCTGGCATCATTAAACTTTGTGGCAATAAATGAAAATCATGTTAGCCACCTTAACGCACGAATCCAACAGCGCAAAATTAAATTTGAGAATTTGAGCTTATTGAGAAATTATTTGGCAAAGAGTTGGCATTAAAACTAACATGACTAAATACTGAACCATTTAAAGACAAGTGAATTTGCTCAGCATCAAACTCAATTGCAGTGCATTGGCATGGGAGGAGCTAAGGACAAGAGAAGGAGAAGCTCTACAAGCATTAAAATACCTGGGTAAGTGCACAAAGAACTCTTTGAAAGGGCTCAATTGATATAAATATATTTCAAGGTTTTTTCATTTGAAGTCATGGTAAAAAAAATTGAAATATTCCTCCTAAGAGAAAAAAATCAAAAGTAAAGGAAAGTAAGGCCAAAGTTAAAGAAGAAGAACCTAGGATAAAAAGAGACCACTCCACTATTCTATACTAGATATACTTCCTAGGTCAACCAAAGAGGGTAATGAGAAATTTCTCGTAGACACAACACATGGTTGCAGAGATGCCCTCATTCCCAAATATGGGTGGGACCTATTTTGGTATTTTTACAATGAGAGAAATGAGAAGATTCTAGTGTTAAACCCTTGGACGTTGGATTTAGAAAAATTGATTGTCCCAAATGTGTTTATTGATGTGGATTTTATCAGATTACTGGCCAAACATTATCACTCCACAACCAAACTAGTAAGGTTTCCAAGTGTCTCCATATTGGTAGAGGTAACTAGGGTAGCTATCATTGAGTGTTTTGACTTAAACAAGCAAGCTCTGACCAAGATAAACTTACATAAAAGTGAGGAAGATTATACTAGGTTAAGAAGGACTTATAGAAGTGATGAGCTTCCTCTGTATATGAAAAGAGGCATTGGCAACAAAACAATCTCCATTTCTACTTCCACTACTGAACCATTCACTGTTACAAATTTTCAATACTACTTGTGAATACGTATCTAGCTCTGTGCCAATTGTTGGGGATTGATGCTCAAGATAAAATTCCAACAAGCCTAATGATGATGGCCATGAGAATTCAAAATCTTGAGACTAATATTGAATATGACTTTGCTTCATACCTTGAGAGAGCATTGTATGATTAATTCTAACAAGTCATAGAGGACAAAGTACTGATTACATTTAGACACTATTCCCTACTATGTAATTTTATATTATACTAGAATAGGGACCATTGGACTAAATGAATGGACTTGGCTAGATTGGATGAGCAAAGGAATCCCACACCTATTCAAAAGTGGTGCTATATTTGGGACAGTCAGTGTAAGAATTCAAGCTTTATTGTATTCTATGAAGATTTTGTGCACAAAATCCCTGGAGTTATTGGTTATTCAATACTAAGATTGCTAAACAAAATGCAACAATTGTTAAGACCTCTAGCCCTAAGATAGGAGTAGGGTCACACACACAATTTTGGTGATTGGTTCTTCCTCCCAGAAGTTACAATAATAAGAGTTTATGGATGCCCTATTGCTCCACACGTACTACCAAAATTTGTGCCCCTCATATTAGAATTTCTTGAATTTATGTGGAAAATGATGTGGATGGAAAAGGATGTAATGCACAAATAGAAGAAGGGCACATTTATGCCAAACCAAATCAAGTGTGAAGACTGGACAATAGGCTTAGACACAGTGGAGGAGTTGCAATATTATTTGAAGACAAGATATGCATTGGATTCTAGAAAAGGAAGAGTCTTTGACCCTAAAAATCATATGAATAACATAAGGCATAATCTTCTTACCAAATGACAATGGCACACCAAGTGGACTATGAAGAAGATGTCATAAGAAATTTCCTTATTTTCAAGAAGTATCTAGTAGAAGGAAAAAATGGGAATATATAAGGAAGCTTGAGGAAGAAAGGAAGCAAAAACACAAAGACTTCTAAGGCTATTTTATTGAAGAGAAAGATCCTATTAGAAGAATAAACTTGGTAATTGACATATTTGAAGACTTATATGGCCAAAAGGAGGCATATCTTAAAAAATATGGTGGGGAGAAGGTAGTAGAACACACCCCAGACACAATCTCTGAATCTCCCATGGAGAAATTACCTCCCAAGATAGAAAAGACACAGAGCATTGAGCCATTGGTACCTTATGAGGAGAGTGAAGGGGTGGGAGATGCTGAAGAGGTGGCCATTGCATCAATCATTAAAAAGTGATATTGAGGTTGATCAACCATTCCATGAGACTAATGCTCATAAGCATGAGGAAAGAATGGGTTATGCAAAAAAAACAAGTATAGAGATACATGAAGATGAAAGGGAAATTGTAGCCAAGAGATTCATAGAAGATGATGAGTTCATTAAGACTCCAGAGTTTAGGGATTTCTGGAAAAAGATGAAGATAAAAGAGTTTGAAGAGAGAATGAAGTTAGATGAAGAAGGAATTGAAGAGTCAGAGAAGAATCAAATGGTGGCACAGACCTTCCAAGAGTTTAAAATTGACCACAATGATATATCATCCCTTAGCAGGCTAGAGAGACAGTTTTGATAAGTAATATGCTCATTTTCCCTAGTTTGGAATTAAAGATGTTTTTTCTTGATCAGGTGCGGGCTCAAGAAGATTCAATGCTAGTTGTAGAGTTTGACTCTGATGAAGGAGTGAGTGGAATTGGGTATAATCCAAAGATTAAAACCCTGGTCATATGGATCAAATTGAAAAATACACGGAATCCAAAATTATTGGATGTAATTTAGGGAATGAAAGGGGCAGCAATGGTGAGGACAATACAAGACACCACCCCTTTGGAGTCAACCACAATGACCATGCATTCAACCATGTTCACTCATGCAACTATTAAGGGATTGGAGGATAGATTAAGGGAATATGGAAAGGAACAAAGGTTCCTAAATGATGAAGTTAATAAACTATTTATGGAGAATGTCAAATTGAAAGAATAGTTAAAAGGAGCAGGAACCTCACAAAGCAAGGGGATAGTAATACAAACTCCTAGTACCCCAATGAATATTGTACAAAACACTTTTGCTGAATAAGTGAAAACTCCTGAGAAGGAAGTAGATGAGATGAAGAAGGCCAACATTAAAAACCAAGATGAAGTAAAAGGCCTAGTTTATGAAGTCATGGAAAATATTTTTGAGTATGGGATAAGGTTGGTAATAGATAAGCTAGAGCGTGTGCATGGTAGCTACAAATCACTTCAACATGAAATTGATCAAATAAAAGTCCATATGCTTGTGTTGGATCCCTTGTTCAAAAGGTGGCAGCCTATTCACCACACTCTGTCTAAGTTATGAAAAGTTCTACAAAGGAGTCTTGATGCTCCTATAGCATTAAAACCAACTAAGCAAACAATGAAGATGATTGTTGATGAATTTTAGTATATACAAGGGGAGGATACAAGGATTGTAACACAAATGGATTAATTCCATACCTTGAAGCAATGGTATATACCATAAATTATGAAAGATGGTGATCAATTGAAAGACTTGGATGAATGGAAGAAAGAATTTGGATAGATTATTCATAAGTGTGTAACTTATATACAAGAGGATAATGACACTAGTCTTCAGAGGCTCAATTTGATCATAGATGGATTAAGTAACACCATCCTCAATTTCGAGCCATATCCTCAAAAGGAAAAGGAGTTTTATGCATGTGCTGAGGAAGAAGCAAAGAGAAGACAAGATGAGTATGACAAGAGGCTCTCATCAAAGTAAGATAATGAATACCAGGATGGATTCATTGATCACTTAGTTCCTAATTATGATGCAATGACTAATCAAGATATAGAACTACATATAGAATGGCAGGAACAAAACTTAAGAGAAAGGATGAGTTGATAAAGAAGAGTTTAGATCCGAGCCAAAAATTATCTTAATTAAGTATCCACACACCAAAACCACCAAAATATGTCCCTCCCCATAAGCAAGGAGGAAATATCAACTCACACAGGTCATCTCATAATACAGGTGCTCTAGGTACTTCAGATGCCACTCACAACCTAGTTGGGAAACCAAAACAACAGACCCAATATAATATGCCACCACAAAGATCCCAACCAAAAAATTCCAACAATATCCCACATTATTATCCACCAACACGACAACAATATATTCCATAGTATCAACATCATATGCCACAACAAAATATATATTCTCACTAGAACATCTAACAAAATGTGCATCAACCCCCACATGGATTCCAATATTATCCCAACCCACCACCTCAAAACCCTTATCCGCAAAACCCTACAAGCATGAGCAGACAATTCGACTTGTCAAGATATCAACTATACCCATATCCCATTGATAGCAACTGGAGAAATATTGTCCCTAAATTCATAGGGAATAGTGTGACAATGGTTGAAGAACACATCAGAAACTCCCACATGCTTTCGTGCAAGATATAGGAATGGAAAATAATATGTCCTTATGAGGTTTTTCATGATGTCTCTAACTGAAGTAGCAAGGGGTTGGTTTAATAGTTTACCTGATGCCTCAATAACCTCTGCAACAGGCTTCCAAGATTAATTTCTAGAGTAGTATGGGAATCAATGTGCTTCTGGATTCGCCTTACATGAGTTAATAAGCATTTAGAAGCATTAGAATGAATCTCTTTTTGACTTTCATTAGAGGTTCTCCAAGATCGACAATAAGATACCACATGGGTCTAAATTGACTGACTCATCAACTTTAAGCATCTATTTGAAAGCCTTTGATCCTAAAATGGGGTATGAACTTAGGAACAAGTGTCCTACAAGCTTGACTAAGGCACAAAAGATTGTCGTCACTATAGAAAATAATAGGAAGGCTACTGGCATGATTGGAAAAAGAGATAATCTTAGGGTCCTATAGAATCCTAACAATCTCCAGAATAGGCAAGAGAATCAGTATAGAAATGCAAGGCCAAGGTTACATGATATGCCCTACAATACCACTTGGAAAGATGGGTGACCAATGGGAGGGCCAAATTGGAAAGAGACTCCTGATCCCTTGAAGAAATATGGTGCATATGTAGTGGATACTACGCCATGGTTCCCACCATGCCATAAACCACATGCCCCAAAATATTGTGCAGTGGTTTAGGCTTGCCAAGAAGATCAATGGTCACAAGAGCAAGACAGAGATGGCTACACTGTGAACATGTTGAGATGGGGACCCCATCAAAACAATGATGGATACTCATCTTCTGAGGATGGGTATGAATACAATGTCAATAATAGAAAATACGATGTAAATATGGAGCAAGAAGTGCTCTCTAATCAAGAAGAAAATACACAAGAAACAGCCTATGCATATGATACAACACCACAATTTCAGTTGAGAACACCAACATAAGAAGAGAAGAGGGCCATCACAACAAAGGTTGTGGCTGAAGAAAAGGGAAGAAAATATAATCTAATAAGTGGACCTCTTAATGGAGACCAAGGAACATTAAGAAGTATGTTTATAAAGGAACATAAGAACAAAGAGAGAGCCCCATTTGACCAAAAGAAGGATGAAGTAAGGAAGCCTCAAAAGATTGTGCAAAAGGAGGCTACAAAAACTGAGTCTAAGGAAAAACTAGATAATGAAAAGATGCAAACTGAAGGGAAAAAGGCTGCTAGAACAAATAAATTTGAACTAGGGATAACTACCCCATCATTTGACATTGTACAAGCATTGACTTAGATAAAGATGACTGTACCCTTGATGGAGATGATAAAAATTGACGAATACAAACACACTACCCTAAAATTGATTACCAACACATCTCACAAGCAATAGGGCCAGAATAAGGAGATCAATACTATTGAGTGAGAAGCCACAAAAGCTCCAGAAGTATATTCAGGAGATACCCTCCCAAAGAACCCTTCACAGGTAGATCCTTTCTACACCACATTCCTAATCAACCACAAATTGGTAAAAAACTACATGATCAACTTGGGGGTTACAATCAACATCACGCCTCTGGCGGTCATGAAGTAACTAGGACTATGGGTAAATAATACATATGGGAAGTGTTATGCCATGGATAAAAGACTAGTCCCTATAGTTGGAGTGATATGGGATGTAGAATTAAAATTAGCATCATACCCAGAGGCCACATATAGGACAGCCATTACTATGGTAGATACTCCCCCTTACTATGAGATGTTATTATAAGGATAATGGACTACAATAGTAGGGGGGAATGTTCAATTGGATTTGTCTTATGCTACAATACCTGTGAATGGAAGAGAAGTCAATTTATATAGAGATCCTAGATCTAAACATGTCATTGAGCTCTTTGATCCCAATCAAATGAATTTATTTTGTGAAATAGACCTAGTAAGTTTTAGAATTGAATATTCAAACCCTGGATTACCGAACACAAATTCGATTGCTAGGGATGTCTCCACGAATCAACATGGCATATGGCGAATTTAATTTGATGGAGCCTACAGTAGAGAAGGGAATGGAGCTGGAATTGTCTTCATCTCACCTAAAGGCACAACATTTAAATACTCTTTTCTGCTAACATTTGAATACAAAAATAATATAGCAGAATATGAAGCATTGCTGCTAGGCCTAAACATGGCTACAAAACATGGGATCAAAGTGTTAACTATTCTTGGGGATTCAAAATTAGTTATTTCACAAGTAAGATCAAAGTACACAAAAAATAAAAGATTGACACAATACAAAAATGCTATATGGGATACTATTGAGATTTTTGATGCTTTATCCATTGAGTGGGTAGATAGATCTAAAAACTTGATGGCTGATTTCTTGGAAAACGTATTCTTGAGAAAAGATGATGTTACCTTGGCAGGAATTTCACAGGTGGAACTCAAGACTAGGCATGCAATTCCTAACAAAATCTACAATTGGAAAGTTTTTAATGATGACACAGATCTGATCAAATTCTTACACTGCATCAATCAATATGAGGCCCAAGAGATTGATTTTAATGCATTTGTGGAAGAAGTAGATGGTAAACAAATTGTATTCAGCCAGGAAGTTGTGTAGCTCAAGAAAAACAAGATTGATAAAGGACTAGTGACACTAGAAAGGGTGTTTGATGGGAATGATAGAGCAGTTATGAAGCAAACACAAGTAAGAAAAGAATAAATTGAAGAGATTAATCTAGGCACTAAATTGGCTCCTAAGAAGGTGTACATTGGGAAAAAGATAAGACCTACAATTAGAAAGATGTTGATTGCATTATTGAGGAAGTACAAGCATGTCTTTGAATGGTATTATGATGACCTTAAGGCATACAACTAATATCTATTCCAGCATGAAATTCTATTAAATCCTGATGCCAAACCTTTTAGACAAAAATAGAGGCCAATAAATCCTACCCTAGAACCCAAGATGCATGAGGAACTTATGAAACTCAGGGAGGGAGGAATCGTCAAACCTATCAGGCATTCCACTTGGGTCTCTAAATTGAAACTTATCAGAAAGAAGAATGGAGACATAAGGTTGTGCGTAGACTTTCAAAATGTGAATGTATCTTCCCTTAAAGACAATTATCCACTCCCAAATATGGAGGCCATGTTGCAAAGGGTAACTGGTTGTGAATTTTTATCCATGATGGATGGATTTTCAGGGTACAACCAGGTGAAGGTGAAGGAATAAAAAAATATAAGATTGTGTTTACTACCCCTTGGGGTACATATGTATATGTAAGGATTTCATTTGGCCTAACAAACACTAGTGTGACATTCCAAAGAGCTATGGATATTGGTTTTGCTGATCTAATCAATGTAATAATGGTGGTATACTAGGATGATCTCATTGCATATTCCAAGAAAGCAAAGGACCATGTTGCACACCTTGAGAAAATCTTTCTCAAATCCTTGTAGTATGAAATCTCCCTAAATCCTAAGAAATTTCATTTTTTTGTAACAAAGGGAAAGTAGTTGGGGCACATAGTGTCCAATTGATCTAGACAGGGTAGAATCTATAGATAAGATCCCTATTCCTAAGACTGTAAAAGCAATTTAGTCTTTCTCTAGACAAATAAACTTTGTAAGAAGATTCATATCAATTTTTTTCGAGATTGTCAAACCCATCTCAAAGATGTTGAAGAAGGGGACCAAGATTGACTGGACTACAGAAGCACTCATTGCATTTATATCTATAAAAAGAGCAATCAAGGAAGCCCCAGTAAATAAATCCCCTAATTTTAGTGAACCCTTCCAAATCTTTTCATTTGCATCATACCACACTATTGTAGCAGTAATGTTACAAAAGAATGATGAAGGGTATCAACAGCCTATATCAAATTCTTTAGTAAGCCCCTTCAAGGAGCTAAATTGAAGTATGATATTACAGAGAAGCATGCATATGCACTTGTCAAAGCAGTAAAGCCTTTAGAACTTATTTTTTGGGAGTAGAAATAATTGCATATGTCCCTAATGCTACAGTTAAGGAGGTATTTGTACAAACCAAAGTTATAGGGAGAAGGTGCAGACGGATCAATAGAATTCAAGAGTTTGATATTGAAATCCAAATCACTGAGTTGCTAAGAGGACATGGACTAGCCAAGCTAATGGTTGAATAAAACCTTGAAACATCTCAAATCTGCAACATACAAGAAGAAGAAGGTATGATAGCAAGCATAGAGAACACCCCATGTTATACTGACATAATGTATTACCTAAAGAACTAGAAGTGCCCTAAGGACATAAATGAAAATCAAAAGATGACTTTGAAGCTGCATGCCTCAAAATATGTTTTCATGGATGATGACTTGTATTGGAAAATAAAAGATGGAGCATTGTTGTTGTGCCTAGATGAATCACAAGCAAAGCATGTATTAAGGGAGATGCATGGAGTTTTTGGGGCACACTTTTTAGCCAAAACCACTACCCACAAGATCTTGAGGGGCAGATACTACTCGCCTAGAGTTTTCAATGACTCTTTCACTTATGTAAGAAAGTGTGAAGCTTGCCAAAAGTTTTCTGGAAAAATTAAATACCAAGGAGCATTACCACTTAGACCAATGCAGGTCGAAGCTCCCTTTCATTAGTGGGAGATTGATTTTATTAGAGAAATACCAAAAAAATCTAGTGGATGTCACAAGTGGATATTAGTGGCAACTGACTACTTCAGTAAATGGTTAGAAGCTATTCCAACAAAGCAAGCCACTAGTAAAGTTGTAACAATTTTTCTAATGGAGAACATCATTACAAGGTTTGGAACACCTGTACAGATAATTACAGATAATGGTATGTGTTTCAGGTCAGGGGAATTCAAAAATTTCTATAAAATATATGGCATCACAATTTCATATGCCTCTCCTTACCATCCACAAGAAAATGGGTAGGCTAAATCAAGCAAGAAGAGTATCTTAAAGATAATTAAAAGGATGTTAGACAAGAACAAAAAGATTGGGATTCCAAATTAAGGATGACAGTATGGGCGGATAGGATCACCATGAAGAAGTCAACTAGTAAATCACCCTTTGAATTGGTCTATGGGGTACAAGCCAAAATTCCTATGCAAAACCTTCTACCTGCATATAGATTCATGCTCTAAGAAGACTTAGACATCCCCAAACCTATGGAGGATAGAATAGAGCAATTGGAAAAATTAGATGAAATTGGAAGTTTGACCCAGGAACAAAACACAAAAATGCAATCACAGATGAAGTATTTGTTTAAAAAAAGGGAAAAGGATATAAAATTTTAGAGACATGGTCCTATTATGGAATGCAAGGTGTCAGGATAAAGGAAAACATGGAAAGTTTGAAGCTCTATGGATAGGACCATTTATTCTTACAGGAAAAGGTGGTGAAGACTCTTACTATCTTCAAAATATGTCAGGAGAAGATCAGGAATTGCGAGTGCATGGACAATTCTTGAAGCACTTCTTTTCTTAAAACAATCTTCCATGCACAGAGGTCAAGAATTGCGAGTGCATGGACAATTCTTGAAATACTTCTTAAAAAATGATTTTTCATGCACAATAGTTTTAGGTTTCCATCACATTCCCTGCCCCATCTTGTCACACTCAATCTTGGTCTGCTTCCCATAGATCATTTCTGGATTCTTGCAATGACCTCACGATCATTCATCCTCAATCAAAGCCACTGTTGGAGCAAAAAATTCCTCCTCAAACATTCACTGGCTTTCATTTTTCCATTCACATTTTACCCACACCAAAATCCATTACCATTACTTTTACTAGCATGAAATGCAACAATTTGTGTGAAAATATCCATACTATCACCAACATTCCCTTTGTATATACCTATTTATTTCACTAGATAATCATAAACATAACAAATTTTTCCTTTACTGCAATACCGCAACATCAAAATAAAAGCAATGCGGGTTGGTGGCTTCCAAGTTATGAAATAAGCCCTTACCACCATACCGCTAGGAGATTATGTAGCATGAGCGGTGAGGCGGTACTCACCGCCACCCCTTAGGGAGAGTTATAGGGCAATGCGTAATGTGTTACCTACCGCTATCCCATAGGAGGAAATTCAAAGGAGTGCAGTAAGGCGGTAAATAACAAAGAAATAAATCATACACCGCTATACCTCCAAGGAGTTATGCAATGAGTGTGGTAGAGTGGTATACACCACAATCTCACAATATAACGTTTCAAGCATGGCGATAGAGTGGTAAAGAGTAAATGAAGAAGGGTTAACATTGAGGTACCGCACAAGGTGAAAAATAGGGATGCGACATGGCAGTAGGTGTACTGCTATCCCACAACCATAAGAAGGAAAGACAACATATATAAGGGCATAAAATTTGACACCACCATACCACAAATGGTGTAATAAGTGACTGCAGTAGTATTGAGGGACTAGTTGTGGCGTCATTAAAATTTGTGGCAATAAATGAAAATCACGCCAGCCACCTTGATGCATGAATCCAATAGTGAAAATTAAATTTGAGGATTTGAGCTTGTTGTGAAATTATTTGGCAAAGAGTTAGCATTAAAACTGACATGACTGAATACCATGCCATTTAAAGACAAGTGAATTTGCTCAGCATCACACTCAATTGCAGTGCATTGGCATGGGAGGAGCTAAGGACATGAGAAGGAGAAGCTCTGCAAGCGGCTAAATACCTGGGTAAGTGCATGAAGAACTCTCTGAAAGGGCTCATTTGATATAAATATCTTTCAAGGTTCTATCATTTGAAGTCATAGTAGAAAAAATTGAAATATGCCTCCTAAGAGAAAATAATCAGAAGTAAAGGAAAGTAAGGCCAAAGTTAAAGAAGAAGAACCTAGGATAAAAAAGAGACCACTCCACCAGTCTCTACTAGATATACTTCCTGGGTCAACCAAAGAGGGTAATAAGAAATTTCTTGTAGACACAACATAGGGTTGCATAGATGCCTCATTCCCAAATCTGGGTGGGACCTATTTTGGTATTTCTATAGTAAGAGAAATGAGAAGATTCTAGTGTCAAACCCTTGGATGTTGGATTTAGAAAAAATGATTGTCCTAAATTTGTTTATTGATGTGAAGTTTATCAAATTACAGGCCAAACATTATCAGTCTGCAACCAAAACAGTAAGGTTTCCAAGTGGATCAATATTGGTAGAGGTAACTAGGGTAGTTATCATTGAGTGTTTTGACTTAAACAAGCAGGGTCTGACCAAGATAAACTTACAGAAAAGTGAAGAATATTATACTAGGTTAAGAAGGAATTATAGAAGTGACGAGCTTCCTATATATATGAAAAGAGGCATTAGCAACAAAACAATTCCCATTTCTACTTCCACTACTAAACCATTCACTATGACAGATTTTCAATACTACTTTGTGAATATGTATCTAGCTCTCTGCCAAGTGTTGGGGATTGATGCTCAAGATAAAATGCCAATAAGCCTAATGATGATGGCCATGAGAATTCAAAATCCTGAGACTAATATTGAATATGAGTTTGCTTGATACCTTGAGAGAGCATTAGGTGATGAATTCTCACAAGTCATAGAGGACAGAGCATCGATTACATTTAGACACTATTCCCTATTGTTTCATTTGATATTGTACTACAATAGGGACCATTGGACTAAATGAATGGACTTGTCTAGAGTGGATGAGCAAAGGAATCCCACACCTATCCAAAAGTGGTGCTATATTTGGGATAGTCGATGCAAGAATTCAAGCTTTATTGTATTCTATGAAGATTTTGTGCACCAAATCCTTGGAGTTCTTGGTTATTCAATACCAAGATTGCCAAAAACAATGCAAAAATTGTTAAGAACTCTGGCCCTAAGACACGAGCAGGGTCACACACACAATTTTGGTGATTGGTTCTTCCTCCCAGAAGTTACAATAATAAGAGTTTATGGATGCCCTATTGCTCCACACATACTGCCAAAATTTGTCTCGCTCAAATAAGCATATTTTTGAATTTATGTGGCAAATGATGTGGATGGAAAAGGATGTAATGAACAACTAGAAGAAGGGCACATTTCTGCCAAACCAAATCAAGTGTGAAGTCTGGATAGTAGGCTCAGACACACTAGAGGAGTTGCAATATTATTTGAAGACAAGATATGAATTGGATTATAGAAAAGGAAGAGCCTTTCACCCTAAAAATCATATGAATAACATAAGGCATAATCTTCTTACCAAAATGATAGTGGCACACCAAGTGGACTATGAAGAATATTTCATAAGAAATTTCCTTACTTTTCAAGAAGTATCTAGTAGAAGGAAAAACTGGGAATATATGAGGAAGCTTTAGGAAGAAAGGAAGTATAAATACAAAGACTTCCAAGGCTATTTTATTGAAGAGAAAGATCCTATCAAACAAATAAACTTGATAAGTGACATATTTAAAGACTTATATGGCCAAAAGGAGGCATATCTTCAAAAATATGGTGGTGAGAAGGTAGCGGAACACACCCTAGACACAATCTTTGAATCTCCCATGGAGCAATTACCTCCCAAGAGACAAAAGACATAGAGAATTGAGCCATTGGTACCTTATGAGGAGAGTAAAGGGGTGGGAGATACTAAAGAGGTCGCCAGTGTATTACAATCATTAAAAGGTGATGATGAGGTTCATTAGCCATTCCATGAGACTAATGCTCATAAGAATGAGGAAAGGTTGGGTGATGCAGAAAAAACTATGACATAGATTTTAGGAACCCGAAATGCTTGCTCTCTTCCTAAGTTTTTTCACCTAGAAAGAGAAAGATTTGGTTCCTAAAATGCTTATGCACATTCAAATTAGGATGTATTCAATGTGATGTTATGTAAATGAACTAATCTAAATGCAATTGACTAATTAAAATGATCTAAAATGAATGTTAAAGTGCAATTTAAGCTATGTTTGAAAACACACTGTGATATGCAAACAACTATGAAAGATGAAGAAATTGAAACAAATATGCAGAACAAAAGGTACTAGGTCAAATCTGAGTGCACCTGGAAGTTTTATGAGCTTACTGGAGTGTATGGGATGTTGTTGAATTTTTCTAATTTTTCGTAGTGGGACTCATTTGCCAAGGGTGGCGAATCAGTCCTCCTACTATTGAAAATGTGTTGGGAACTGATTTCTGACAGCTGGGAGTTGATTTATGATAAAATGCAGATTTTTAGATTTTAGGTGGGACTCATTCACCAAGGGTGGAAAATCAGTCCTCCCCAAGATTTCTGGAAAATCAAGAGATAATACTACTACTCCAGATCTAGAAATGTTTGAATATTAGGTTGTCAGGGTCAATTATGTAGAAAATAAACATAAAACACTCAAAATGCTTTGAAAAGATGATGAGTTGACTTGAAGAGCCTAGTTGACTTGAATTCCACTTTTCAACACCTTTAAATCTGTTAAATCTTAAAAAAAAAGCTGCAAATACACATGCACAAAGGGGAAAAATGTTGGGGGGTTAGTGAATAGGGGTTTGCCTTGTTCAAACCCAACTTTGGTAATCAAACCCAATAGAAATGAATGGAATGTAAAGGAAATGATAAATGAATAACATGCAAGTATTACAAACTTACCAAATCCTTGAATATGCAAAGTTGAAGTGATGTCAATGGCTACTCCAAAGTGCTTGAGTGCTTGAAGATTGCTTGAATGACTTAAGATATTGAATGCTTGAATGAGGAGATGTAAAATGAGGTTAAAATCACATATTTATACAAATATTATGCCTTACTATCTGTTCATACCTCATCACAGGATGACATGAAGTAGATGAGGTATGAACGGATAGTAAGGCATAATATTGTACAAAAAAATTCTGTTGAATAGGTGAAAATTCCCTAGAATGAAGTAGATGAGATGAAGAAGGCCAACACTAAAGCCCAGGATGAAGTAAAAGGCCAAGTTTATGAAGTCATGGAAAAGATTCTTGAGCATAGGATAATGTTTGTTATAGATAAACTAGAGAGTGTGCATGAAAGCTACAAATAACTTCAGTAGGAAATTGATAAAATAAAAGTCTATATGCTTGTGTTGCATCCCCTATATAAAAGGTGGCAGCCTATTCACCACACTCTATCTAAGTTATGTAAAGTTATACAAAGGATTCTTGATGCTCTTGTAGCATTAAAACCAATCGAGCAAACAGTGAAGATGATTGTTGATGAATTTTAGTATATACAAGGGAAGGATAAAAGGATTATAACACAAAGGGATTCATTTCATACCTTGAAGCAATGGTATATACCAGAAATTGTGAAAGATGGTGATCAGTTGAAAGACTTGGATGAGTGGAAGAAAGAATTTGGACAAATTATTCATAAGTGTTTAACTCATATAGATGAGGATAATGACACCAATCTTCACAGGCTCAATCTGATCATAGATGGATTAATTGTTCTTGATGGTGGATATTTAAAGTTTGTCAATGATATAAAGGCACTACAAGATAGTCGATGACAGACTCATCTTGCAAACATGCCAAAGATCCAGGAATATAAGTGGCCGTCATATTTCATAGTGTATCAGTGGGAAGAATAGTATTTGGCTTTAGAGGATATGGTCATTGAGGCGAGAGCATTTAGACGTCTATCATGGAGAGGAAATCTTTTCTAGATCAATGATCATGGGCTTTCTACGTTGATTAAAGGAAACATATGGCTAAATGTCTTAAGCCTTGTTAATTATTTAATTATGCTAATTGAATAGTTGTTAGTAAAAGGATTAGTTTTGAAAGGTGATCCCTTTTTGTAAAAGGCCTGTAGCTTGTTACTTCCTATATAAATAGGAAACCAAGGCCTAGTAACATCATCATCATCATATCATTTTCCATCGCCACTAGTAGAAGTAGATAGGTTTCATATCACATTCATCCACCTCCACATTTTGAAGACTTTTGTTATTAATGTATATCATTTGAAGCAATATAATGGAGAAGATAGTTTATATTCAGTGATCTATTCTAGTGTTCAATTGTTGTGTTGATATTCATTTCTATATGTTGTTGTGCTATCTCCAAAGTGGTTCTTTTAAGTTATTTAAATTTACATAATTTTTCAGGACATATTTGTTCTTGTTGTGTTGTTATTTTGATTGGTTTCTGGTTGGAGTGAATTAAACATCCTATCAAATAATTCATTTTGATTAGTTCCTACCTAGGATTAAAATCCTTTTGAAGTGATTATTGTGATTGGTTTCCCTCAGGCTATGAATTAAAAATCCTTTCATGAGACCACAACAGTTTAGGAAAATATCACTGGGATTATTAAAGAAGAGTACAGTCACTTACAAACTTGCACGTTTGCACAAGGTGTAGACACTTAAAAGTGCCCAACAATTAGAGTTAAGCTAAGCAATAGGTTTAGCTATCATAAAAATCTATCTCCATGATCTTCATCCATCCATTCACTCCATTCACCAAATAGATTAGGCACTAGTCAATTCTAGAACAATTTCATACAAAGTTTATTTGCAAAATTTACTCTCAAAGCATATAGTAGGAATTAGTCATCAAATATTTCATCTACTTCACCCCTTGTGCCATTTTAAGTAGATTTCCTAAGTTAGAAATAATTCTCAAGCCTTAAAATCTGCCTTATCACTTAGGTAAACCCGCTTAGGTTTGGCAGAGCCTAAAGAGTAGGAGGTGATCAATCATAGTTTTCTCATTCATTGGCCAAAAGTGTAATAAGAGACTGGCACCCTCTTAACACTCAAAACCTACACTTTTGAGACCTAACAGATTGGTGACTCTGCTAGGGACACAACTCTAGAAGATTCGTTCTAAGCCTATCCATTTATAGAGTCAATAAAGTTTCAAACTAAAACATCTGAGACTCCATTGGGAACAAATTTGAAAGGATTATAGAATTTTCTCACTTTCTCAAATGTGAGTGGTGACTCTATCAAAGATTGTAAGAGCAAATGTATGACTGAGGAATTTGAGTATACATCAAGAAGAAAAAACCCTAGAGTAGAAAGAATCAAAGCATTTTACAAGATGAATGGCAAGAGATATCTACACCAGGAAAGCCCAAAGAAGAACAATGGTAGGTGGACAAATAAGCATGGATCTCCCTGTGCAAAGACTAACACAAATAAGAGCGAAGTAGCATCAAAACAACTAGAGGTCATGTGTGATGATAAAGGGTACACATTAGAGCAGTCCTTTACAATATTTAATAACCCTTTTCACAATGATGAGGGACACCTCTCAACACCACCTGAAAGAAATGATCTAAGTAACACCATCCTCAATTTCGAGCCAGATCCTCAAAAGGAAAAGGATTTTTATGCATGTGTTGAGGAAGAAACAAAGAGAAGACAAGATGAGTATGACCAGAGGCTCTCATCACAACAAGATCATAAAAACCAGGATTGATTCATTGATCACTCAGTTCCTAATTATGATGCAATGACTAATTGAGATATATAACTGCATATAGAATGGTAGGAACACCAACTTAAGAGAAAGGAGGAGTTGATAAAGAAGAGTTTATACTTGAGCTAAAAATTGTCTCAATTAAGTATCCATCCACCAAAACCATCGAAATATGTCCCTCCCCATAAGGAGGAAATATCAACTCATAGGGGTCATCTCATAATATAGGTGCTCTAGGTACTTCAAAGGCCCCTCACAACCCAGTTGGGAAACCAAAACAACACACCCAGTATAATATGCCACCACAAAGATCCCAACCACAAAATGCTAGCAATATCCCACAATATTATCCACCACTAGGATAGAAATATGTTCCACAGTATCAACAACATATGCCACAACAAAATATATATTCTCACCATAACATCCAACAAAATGTGCATCAGCCCCCACATGGATTCCAATATTGTCCCAACCCACCACCTCAGAACCCTTATTCACAAAACCCTACATGCATGAGTAGACAATTTGACTTGTCAGGATGTCAAATATACCCATATCCCATTCATAGCAACTAGAGAAATACTATCCCTAAATTCATTGGGAATAGTGTGACAACAACCGAAGAACAAATTAGAAACTTCAATTCTTTTGTGCAAGATATAGGAATGGAACAAGAAGATGTCCTTATGAGGATGTTCATGATGTCTCTAAGTGAAGAAGCAAGGGATTGGTTTAATAGTTTATCCGATGCCTCAATTACCTCTGCAACAAACTTCCAAGATCAATTTCTAGAGCAATATGGGAATCAATGCGCTCCTCAATTTGCCTTACATGAGTTAATAAGCATTCAAAAGCATCAGAATGAATCTCTTTTTTACTTTAATCAGAGGTTCTCCAAGATCAACAATAAGATACCACATGGGTCTAAATTGATTGACTCAACAACTCTAAGCATCTTTTTGAAAGCCTTTGATCCTAAAATGGGGTATGAACTTAGGAATAGGTGTCCTAGAAGCTTGATTGAGGCACAAAAGATTTCCGTCACTATTGAAAATAATAGGAAGGCTACTTGCATGATTGGAAAAAGAGATAACCTTAAGGTCCCACAAAATCCTAACAATCACTATAATAGGCAAGAGAATTAGTATAGAAATGAAAGGCCGAGGTTGTATGATATTCCCTACAATACCACTTGGAAAGATGGGTGACTAGTGGGAAATCCAAATTGGAAAGAGACTCTTGATCCCTTGAAGAAACATGGTGCACATGCAGTGGATACTATGCCATGGTGTCCACCGTGCCATAAATCACATGCCCCAGAATATTGTGCATTGGCTCAGGCTTGCCAAGAAAATCAATGGTCACTAGAGCAAGATAGAAATGGCCACACTGTGAACATGTTGAGATGGGGATCTCATCAAAACAATGATGGATACTCATCTTCTGAGGATGGGTAAGAATATGATGTCAATAATAAAAAAGACCATGTAAATATGGAGCAAGAAGTGTTCTCTGATCAAGAAGAAAATTCACAAGAAGCAACCTATGCATATGATACAACACCACAGTTTTAGTTGCGAACACCAATAGAAGAAGATATGAGGACCATCACAACAAAGGCTGTGGCTGAAGCAAAGGGAAGAAAATATAATCTAAGAAGTAGGACTCATAATGGAGATCAAGGAACACCAAGAAGTATGTTTATAAAGGAACAAGAGAAAAAAGAGAGAGCCCCATCTAACCAAAATAAGGATGAAGTAAGGAATCCTTAGAATATTGTGCAAAAGGAGGTTGCAAAACTGAGTTTGAGAAAAAACCAGATAATGACAAGATTCAAGCTGAAGGGAAAAAGGTTTCTAAAGCAGAGAAAGTTGAAATAGGGATAACTACCCCATCGTTTGACATTGCAGAAGCATTATCTTAGATAAAGATGATAGTACCCTTGATGGAGATGATGAAAATTGATGAATATAAAGATACATCCCTCAAATTGATTACCAACACATCTCACAAACAATAGGGTCAGAATAAGGAGATCAATACTATTGAGTAAGAAGCCACAAAAGCACCAAAAGTATATTTAGGAGATACCCTCACAAAGAACCCTTCACAAGTAGATAATTTCTACACCACATTGCTGATCAACAATAAATTGGTAAAAAATTGCATGATCAACTCGGGGGCTAGAATCAACATCATGCCTTTGGCAGTCATGAAGGAACTAGGTCTATGGGTAAATACTACATATGGGAAGTGTTATGCCATGGATAACAGATCAGTCCCTATAGTTGGAGTCATATGGGATGTAGAATTGAAATTGGAATCATACCCAGAGGCCATGTATAAGATATACATTACTATGGTAGATACTCCCCCTTACTTTGGGATGCTATTATCAAGACAATAGACTGCAATAGTAGGGGAATATTCAATTAGATTTGTCTTATGCTACAATACTTGTGAATGGAAGAGAAGTAAAGTTATATAGAGAGCCTAGATCTGAACATGCCATTGAGCTCTTTGATCCCAATCAAATGAATTTCTTTTGTGATATAGACCTGGGAAGTTTTAGAATTGAATATTCAAACCCTAAATTACTGAACACAACCAATTACTAGAGATGTCTCCAAGAATGAACATGGCATATGGTGAATGTACTTTGATGGAGCCTGTATTAGAGAAGGAGTGGAGCTAGAATTGTCTTCATCTCACCTTAAGGCACAACATTTAAATACTCATTTCTGCTAACATTCAAATGCACAAATAATATAGCAGAATATGAAGCATTGCTGCTAGGCCTAAACATGGCTACAAAACATGGGATCAAAGTGTTAACTATTCTTGGGGATTCATAATTAGTTGTTTCACAAGTAAGATCAAAGTACTCCACAAAAAATAAAATATTGAAGCAATATAGAAATGCTTTATGGGATACTATTGAGCTTTTTGATGCTTTCTCCATTGAGTGGGTAGATAGATCTAAAAATTTGATGGCTGATTTCTTGGAAAACGTAGCCTTGAAAAAAGATGATGTTACCTTGGTAGGAATTTCACAGGTGGAACTCAAGACTAGGCCTACAATTCTTGACAACATCTACAATTGGAAATTTTTTAATGATGACAAATATCTGATCAAATTCTTACACTGTATTGATCAATATGAGGCCAAAGAGATTGATTTTAATGCATTTGTGGAAGAAGTAGATGGTAAACAAACTGTATTCAGCTAGGAAGTTGTGCAACTCAAGACAAACATGATTCCTAAAGAACTAGTGGCACTAGAAAGGGTGTTTGATGGGATTGATCAAGTAGTTATGAGGCAAACACCAGTAAGAAGAGAAGAAATAGAAGAGATCAACCTAGGCACTGAATTGGATCCTAAGAAGCTGTACATTGGGAAAAAGATAAAACCTATTAGAAAGATGTTGATTGCACTATTGAGGAAGTACAAGCATGTCTTCGCATGGTCTTATGATGACCTTAAGGCATACAAAGAAGATTTGTTCCAACATGAAATTCCATTAAAGCTTGATGCCAAACCCTTTAGACAAAAATAAAGGCCAATAAATCCTACCCTTGAGCCCAAGATGCATGAGGAACTTATGAAGCTCAGGGAGGGAGGAATCATCAAACCTACCAGGCATTCCATTTGGGTTTTTAACTTGGTACCTTCTAGAAAGAAGAAAGTAGACATAAGGTTGTACATAAAATTTCAAAATTTGAATGTATCTTCCCTTAAAGACAATTACCCACTCCCAAATATGGAGGCCATGTTGCAAAGGGTAACTAGTTTTGAATTGTTATCCATGATGGATGACTTTTCAGGGTACAACTAGATGAAGGTGAAGGAATCAGAACAATATAAGACCACGTTTACTACCCCTTGGGGCACATATGTGTATAACAAACACTAGTTCCACATTCCAAAGAGCTATGGATGTTGCTTTTGATGATCTAATCAATGAAATAATGGTGGTATACCAGGATGATCTTGATGCATATTCTAGGAAAGCAAAGGACCATGATGCACACCTTGAGAAAATCTTTCTCAAAGCCTTGGAGTATGGCATCTCCCTAAATCCTAAGAAACACCATTTTTTTGTAAAAGAGGGAAAGTTGTTGGGGCACATATTGTACAAAGATTGAGTTAGAATTGATCTAGAGAGGGTAGAAGCTATAGATAAGATCCCTATTTGAAAGACTATAAAAGCCATTCAATATTTCTTTGGAAAAATAAACTTTGTAAGAAGTAGCATATCAAATTTTTTCGAGATTGTCAAACTCATCTCAAAGATGTTGAAGAAGGGGGCCAAGATTGACCGGATTGCAGAAGCACTCGATGCATTTATATCTTTAAAAAGAGCAATCAAGGAAGCCCTAGTATTAAAATCCCCTGATTTTAGTAAACCCTTCTAGATCTTTTCATTTGCATCATACCACACTATTGCAACAGTAATGCTACAAAATAATGATGAAGGGTATCCGGACAACCTATATCATTCGTTAGTAAGTCCCTTCAAGGAGCTGAATTTAAGTATGATATTATAGAGAAGCAAGAATAAACACTTGTCAAAGTAGTAAAAGCCTTTAAACCTTATTTGGTGGGAGAAAAAATAATTCCATATGTCCCTAATGCTGCAATCAAGGAGGTATTTGTACAAACTGAAGTTACAGGGAGAAGGTGCAGATGGATCAATAGAATTCAAGAGTTTGATATTGAAATCCAAATCACTAAGTTGGTAAGAGGACAGGGACTGGCCAAGCTGATGGTTGAATCAAACCTTGAAGCATCTCAAATCTGCAACATACAAGAAGAAGGTATGATAGCAAGCATAGAGAACACCCCATGGTATATTAATATAATGTATTACCTAAAGAACCAAAAGTGTCCTAAGGACTTAAATGAAAATCAAAAGAGTGATTTGTAGCCGCATGCCTTAAAATATATTTTCATGGATGATGACTTATACTAGAAAAACAAAGATGGAGTATTGTTTTTGTGCCTAGATGAATCACAAGAAAATCATGTATTAAGGGAGATGCATGAAGGAGTTTGTGGGGGACACTTTTCAACCAAAACCACTACCCACAAGATCTTGAGTGTCAGAAACCACTGGCCCAGAGTTTTCAATGATTCTTTCACTTAAGTAAGAAAGTGTGAAGCTTGCCAAAAGTTTTTTGGAAAAATGAAATACCAAGGAGCATTACCACTTAGACCAATGCAAGTCGAATCTCCCTTTCATTAGTGGGGGATTGATTTTATTAGAGAAATACTAGAAAAATCTAGTGGAGGTCATAGGTGGATATTAGTGGCAATTGACTACTTCACAAAATGGATAGAAGCCATTCAAACGAAGCAAGTCACTAGTAAAGTTGTAACAATTTTTCTAATGGAGAACATCATTACAAGGTTTGGAACACCTGTACGGATAATTACAAATAATGGTATGTGTTTCACATCATAGGAATTCAAAAATTTATGTAAAACATATGGCATCACAATTTCATATGCCTCTCCTTACCATCCACAAGCAAGCGGGCAAGCCGAATCAAGCAAGAAGAGTATCTTAAAGATAATTAAAAGGATGTTGGACAAGAACAAAAAATCTTGGGATTCCAAATTAAGGATGGCAGTATGGGTGGATAGGATCACTGTGAAGAAGTAAACTAGTAAATCACCCTTTGAATTGGTCTATGGGGCACTAGCAAGAATTCCTATGCAAAACCTTTTACCTGTATATAGATTCATGCTCCAAGAAGACTTAGACATCCCTGAACCTATGGAGGATAGAATAGATTAGTTGGTAGAACTAGATGAAATTAGAAGTTTGGCCTAGGAACAAAACACAAAAATGCAATCATAGATGAAGTATTTGTTTGAAAAAAGGGAAAAGGATAGAAATTTTGAGTGACATGGTCCTATTATGGAATGCAAGGTGTCAGGATGAAGGAAAACATGGAAAGTTTGAAGCTCTGTGGATAGGACCATTTATTGTTACGGGAAAAGGTGGTGAAGACTCTTATTGTCTTCAAAATATGTTAGGAGAAGATCAAGAATTTCCAGTGCATGGACAATTCCTGAAGCACTTCTTTTCTTAAAATAATATTCCATGCACAGAGGAGGTCAAGAATTGCCAATGCATGGACAATTCTTGAAATACTTCTTAAAAAAATGATTTTCCATGCATAGTAGTTTTAGGTTTCCATCACATTCCCTGCCCCATCTTGTCACACTCAATCTTGGTCTGCTTCTGAGAGATCATTTCTGGATTCTTGCAATGACCTCACGATCATTCATCCTCAATTGGAGCCACCATTGGAGCAACAAATTCTTCAAATGTTCACTGGCTTTCATTTTTCCATTCACATTTTACCCACACCAAAATTCATTACCATTACTTTTACTAGCATGAAATGCAACAATTTGTGGGACAAGATCCATACTATCACCAACATTCCCTTTGTATATACCCATTTATTCCTCTAGATAATCATAAAAAAATAGATTTTACCTTTACCACAGTGCCACAACATCAAAATAAAAGTAGCATAGGTTGGCAACTTCCAAGTTTTGAAATAAGCCCTTACCGCCATATTTCCAGGAGATTATGTAGCATGCACAGTGATGCGGTACTCACCGCCACCCTATGGGGAGAGTTATAAGGTAGTGCAGTACCTATTGCTATCCCATAGGAGGAAATTCAAAGGAGTGCGGTAAGGTGGTAAATAACAAAGAATTGAAGCATACACCACTATGCCACCAAGGAGTTATGCAACGAGTGCGGTAGAGCAGTATACATTGCAATTTGACAATATAAAGTTTCAAGCATGGCAGTAGAGTGGTAAAGAGTAAAGGAAGAAGGGTTGACACCGCGGTACCATGCAAGGAAAAAAATAGGGAAGGTGGCATGTGTACCACTATCTTGCAACCACAAGAAGGAAATGCATCACATATATAAGGGCATAAAATTTGAAACCACCATCCCGCAATTGGTGTAATAAGTGACAACAGTCTTACGGTGGGACTAGTTGTGGCATCATTAAAATTTTTGGAAATAAATGAAAATCATGTTAGCCACCTTGATGCACGAATCCAATGGTGCAAAATTAAATTTGAGGATTTGAGCTTGTTGTGAAATTATTTGGCAAAGAGTTTCCATTAAAAATGACATGAATGAATATCGTTCCATTTAAAGAAAAGTGAATTTGCTTAGCATCACACTTAATTGTAGTGCATTGGCATGGGAGGAGCTAAGGACATGGGAAGGAGAAGCTTTGCAAGCATAAAAATACATGGGTAAGTGCACAAAGAACTCTATGAAAGGGCTCAGTCGATATAAATATCTTTCAAGGTTCTATCATTTGAAGTCATAGTAGAAAAAAATGAAATATGCCTCCTAAGAGAAAATAATCAGAAGTAAAGGAAAGTAAGGCCAAAGTTAAAGAAGAAGAACCTAGGATAAAAAAGAGACCACTCCATCGGTTTATACTAGATATACTTCCTAGGTCAACCAAAGAGGGTAATAAGAAATTTCTCGTAGACAACATAGGGTTGTAGAGATGCCCTCATTCCCAAATCTAGGTGGGACCTATTTTGGTATTTTTACAGTAAGAGAAATAAGAAGATTCCAGTGTCAAACAATTAGATGTTGGATTTTGAAAAATTGATTGTCCCAAATGTGTTTATTGATGTGGAGTTTATCAGATTACTGGCCAAACATTATCACTTTACAACCAAAACAGTAAGGTTTCTGAGTGGCTCAATATTGGTAGAGGTAACTAGGGCAACTATCATTGAGTGTTTTGACTTAAACAAGAAGGATTTGACCAAGATAAACTTATAGAAAAGTGAGGAATACCAGGTTAAGAAGGACTTATAGAAATCATGAGCTTCCTTTGTATATGAAAAGAGACATTGGCAACAAAACAATCCCCATTTCTACTTCCACTACTGGACCATTCACTGTGACAGATTTTCAATACTACTTTGTGAATATGTATCTAGCTCTGTGACAAGTGTTGGGGATTGATGCTCAAGATAAAAGGCCAATAAGCCTAATGATGATGGCCATGAGAATTCAAAACCTTGAGACTAATATTGAATATGACTTTGCTTCATACCTTGAGAGAGCGTTGGATGATGAATTCTCACAAGTCATAGAGGAAAAAGCACCAATTATATTCATACACTATTCCCTACTATGTCATTTGATATTGTACTAGAATAGGGACCATTGGACTAAAAAAATTTGTACTTGGCTAGAGTGGATGAGCAAAGGAATCCCACACCTGTCCAAAAGTGGTGCTGTATTTGGGACAGTCGGTGAAAGAATTCAAGCTTTATTGTATTCTATGAATATTTTGTGCACAAAATCCTTGGAGTTATTGGTTATTCAATACCAAGATTTCTAGACAAAATGCAATTTTTTTTAAGAACTATGGCCCTAAGACAAGAGAAGGGTCACATACAGTTTTGGTGATTGGTTCTTTCTCTCAGAAGTTACAATAATAAGAGTTTATGGATGCCCTGTTGCTCCACACATACTGCCAAAATTTGTGCCCCTCATATTAGAATTTCTTGAATTTATGTGGAAAATGATGTTGATGGAAAAGGATGTAATGCACAAATAGAAGAAGGGCATATTTCTGCCAAACATAATCAAGTGTGAAGACTAGACAATAGGCTTAGACATACTGGAGGAGTTGCAATATTATTTGAAGACAAGATATGCATTGGATTTTGGAAAAGGAAGAGCTTTTGACCCTAAAAATAATATGAATAACATAAGGTATAATCTTCTTACCAAAATGACAGTGGCACACCAAGTGGACTATGAAGAAGATATCATAAGAAATTTCCTTACTTTTCATGAAGTATCTAGCAGAAGGAAAAAATGGGAATTTATGAGGAAGCTTGAGGAAGAAAGGAAGCAGAAACACAAAGACTTCCAAGGCTGTTTTATTGAAGAGAAAGATCTTATAAGAAGAATAAATTTGATAATTGATAGATTTGACAACTTATATGGCCAAAAGGATGCATATATTCAAAAATATGGTGGTGAGAAGGTGTAGACATGGAAAATATATCGACACACTTGATCCTAATTACTAACATCGTTTCATCCTAAATCATCTTCTTAGCTATTCATTACCTTTCATCCCTTAATAAGATAAACCGGTTTATCTAATTAGGTCATCACTTCTTGTTAATTAAATAAATCAATGTTATTTATTTAAACCTATTTAATTAAATAATTCATTTTATTTGATTAAATCTCTAAATCCACCGTATTAAATTGAATAAATTAAACATTGTTTAATTTAATCTAACATCATCTCCCTCTTTAATTAATTAAATCAAAACCTTTATTTAATTAAATCTAAATCATATTCCTCTCAACTTTGATTTAAATCAATCCAAAAATATAAATCAAATTGTCAAATCACCTGATCTCCTATTAAATTAATTAAATCCTGATTAATTTAATCCTAGTCACCTAAATCCTCTAGATTTTGCCACTTGCACATGAAAACACATTTAAATGATTTATTAAATCTCTATTTTCTTTCAACTTGGCATCTTTAGGGGAATATTCCTCCAAGTTTGAAAATCTCTCCAAGTGGGTTTGTCCTTCCAGCAAAGCATTTAACCCTCTTTCATGTCCTTATGCATTGAACCAAGTGGCATTTAATTCATTCCTTTCTCCCTCCAACAAGTCATTTCATGATTTTCAATTTCCACCTAATATCATTTATTGTGCCCATTCATCAAAATTTTCTCAAGCGTCCTCCATTCACATCTTGACAAGTGGCACTTGCCCATTGGATGTTGAATGATCCCACATTGCTTCATTTTGCTTATTCCTCCATCTTGTCTTTCTATAAATAGAAGACTTTTCTTCTCATTTGGGATCCACAACTTAGAGCAAAAGTTACTCTCTTCACATTGAGAGTTAATTATATCCATCTTCATAGCATTTGTCATCATCTTAGCTAGGTTATTGCAGATTTCACCAAGGAGCTCATTGTTCTTCATCAACAAGTGGATCAATCTTCATCAAATAATCACAAAGCTTGCAAAGGAGTTGGGAAAGGGCCAATTTTCATATCAAATTGGCACCAATTCCCCATGGGATTGAGAGTTTGCATGTTTAAATGGGATTTCATTACTTTTCTTGTATTGTTCTTCATTTTCCTACCTATTTCGAGCATTGTAGATGAATTCGTTGGGGAATCTTAGTGATTAGGGTTCACATATTGGCGCTAGGAGGGAAAATCTCAAGTTCTTAACATGTTTTCTAACAAAATTTTGTGCTTTTTTGTATTTTTTGTGTGTCTACAGGAAACTGTGCTGCTATCAATCCAATGATGCCATATAGCACCTCTAACCTTCCAACAATACCATATAGCGACGTTACAAACTCCAAACTCTGTCACTCAAACCTTCCTGCCTATAAATTCAAATTTTCAAACCATGATGCCGAGTTTTCAAATTTTAAACTGCGTTGCTAACTAGAACTACACTGCCATTGCGCTCTCTGTTCTGCTGTAGAGCATCGCTGTCAGACTGAGCGATGCTATACAACACCGCTAATTTCCTCAAACAGTGACACATATGCGGATTGCATCGCTAGGGTGGGGTAAAGGACCAAATTTCAATTTTTTTTTGACATGTGCTTTTTTTATTTTGATCATTTTGAGCTATTGACCTATTTTCTACCTCTGTTTTTCTTGGATTAATCAATTCTTGTAGGTGGAAGCAAGGAAGGATCAAGGAGGGGATTAAAGTGTAACATCATTTATCCATTGTATCAAGTGTCTTTAGACACTTTTGTGGAAGCAATTATAATTCCAAGTTTAAGGATTTTACCCCTTCAAGCTTTTAGGACTCAATAGATTTCAATTTGGGTTTAAAATGAACAAGGAAAAAGGTTAAAAAGAACTTTAGGAAAATTTACTAGATTTTTTTTAAGGTTAACAATTGAACAAACAACTTTCATCTTTCATTTTGGTGCTTCAAAAAGAATGAAATGATTGCTTTGAGGATTTAAAATGAACATGTGCATCTTTGTTTTGTAATCACTTACCCAAAATAATACCATCAAAAAGATGTATTCGCTTTCTCGTGCCTCATGGCGATCTTGAGAATCAAAAGGTTTTTTGGTGACATTAATTTGTGTAAGTGATTACCTACACACTTCAATTTGGATCCTAAAATTGAACAAGTCTTGCGAGTGTGAGTGGAACATATCGCGTGTTTTCTCTCTTTGTTTCTCAACAAAGATTGATCAAACTACGAATGTGTTTGCTTGCTTTTGTGTTATCTTAGAGGGCCCGCCTTGTGGGAAAAAGTAATCACCCAAGGGAATGACCCAACTGGGAACATGCTAAAGCCAAGTGACTTCCAACCGGTATATAAGTGTGGGTACTTGAGGAAAGGCAAGTATCATGAGGATTGTTCTGATGAGAAGGGAAGTAGTGGTCTCTTGCCACATGGATGATCCCCTATGAATGGAATGCCCGCATTAAAACCTTTGTTTAGAAAAGGCCAAAATCCCTATCTATTTTTTGGTGCAAGAATAGTCATTCTAAAGCCGCCCCAAATTTTTACGACTTTTAGTAGAGATGAGAAGTATGCCATGGGAGATTCATGGGTATTGATGCTTGGCTAACCTGAGAAGTGAGTGCACTATAAGGGGGAGCTTGTGTGGTCAAGCATCTATCCGCTAAAAGTAGGCATAGCTGGATTCATCCAAGTGGGGACTCAACAAATATTGTCTTTCATATCCATAGGGTTGTGCATGTTCTTGGAAAAAAAAGACACTTTGCTTGATCGTAAACATTGGGAAAACAAAAATTCAACATTATCATCAAATTTCAAACCCTTTAGGAAGCAAATATCTTTGACAAAATTTAAGTGCTATTGCTTGCCCTAGGGATTCTATCCTTAGAGGTTTCTAAGCATTTGAATTTATATCTCAATTTGCTTGCTAAAGTCAACAATAGGAAACTTTTTCCTTGATTTCCTTTATTTCCACACAATACACTTTGTGGGATGATAAGAAGTTAAGACATTATACATTTAGTTTGAAAGTCTAATCAAGAGTGTGTTTGTGGTAAAAATAAGTCACTAAGCAAAGCTAAGAACAATTGAACCCCACACATGTGTCTCAAATGATTTCACTCAAAATCAAAATCCAGAAACCAAAGTCAAAAGCTATTAGTCCAAAAGCTCATCAAAAGCGTCTCTCAATGCTCTACGAATTCAGACAAAGATTGCTTTTGAACTTTTATAGAAGAGCTTCAAGAAACAATCCCAATTTGTACTCATTTTATTATTGTCAAAATTTGAGACTTTTTCAACAATTTGAGCATCTTGTTTAGAGTAAAGCATGTTCTTCAAAACCGAGGTATTGTAAACAAGATTATTTTTTAGGTACACATAGGATCAAAGTAAACCTTCATCCATGTTTCAAACATCAATCAAAATCATCTCACCAACAACTCTTAAAAATCTTGAAACCATCCTTTATGCTAGACTTTTTGGAAAATCTATGAATCAAAATCCTTGAATCAAAACATCAAAACATTTTTTTTGGCTAAGTATGTGTAGATGTATCCTTATCCATATGCTTAGTTGAATTATCATCCAATCATCTTATTTGGTTAGGTGTGGGTAGATGTATCCTTCTCCCTACACTTAGTCAAATTATCATCTTGTGAGAAAGTCTATCCCATAGATAACATCCAAAATCTTGGGATCTATTTGTTATTTATCCAAAATAAAAAAAATACAAAACCAAATCAAGGTCAAAATCAAAATACAAGAATCCAAGAATCCAAAATCAAGATCAAAACAAATCCAAGAATCCAAGAATCCAAAAAAGTCCCAAAAGTCTAGCATCCCCCTCAAGATCTTCTAAGAGTTCAATCATTCATAGCACTCATTTTTCATCTCATCATCACACTTTGATCCTTAAATCATCCTAGATATCTTCTCTTGTGTACCTAAAGTTAGATCAATCTAGAGAATTAGAGGTTCATCTCGCACATTCTTGAAAATTGATCCCTATTTTATGGTGCAAACTAGATTGCAACACAAGAAGAACATGGAGGCCAACAAAGAAACATCAACTTCAAGTGACCTAAGTCAAACCAATTCTGAAATCAATCTCATTGGATCAAGCAATCCCCTAACTAATCTTCCTCCATTGTCACAAAATCCTCAAGAGGAAGGTCAAGTAAAGGATATCACCAATAATGCCTTCGAGATGACACAAGATGGGATCATCGAAATGGTCCAAAATCTCGAGAATCATAGGATTGTCAATATCATGATGAAACTCCATCCCTCACAATATATGTTTGAATTAGCAAAGCAAGGGGCTAAACTCCCTTCCGATTATGATGTGAGGACCATTGTGGAACAACCTCTTGGGGTCATACCTCCAATATCATCCACACTCCCAATTTCATCCACACCCCCAATTCAAAGCATCACTCAATCCATCCCACAAATTACATCATCCATTACTCCAACTCAACCCATTGTTAACAAAGGGAGCACATTTCTCAATGCACTACAAACACACCCCCTTGTGAATAATCAAGATTTGGATGCAAACACTATCTTGGGGAAACCCGTCCCCCAAAATCCATTACATCCATATGTTCCCCTCACCTTTCAAGATCCCAATGACCCATCATCATCATTTCACGCAACACCTCAAACCTCTCTTCCTATGACCTCACAAGGAGATGGGCTATTTGGACCAAGGGGTATATTTGACCCTTCATCTTCATCATTTCCCCAAGGGAGTATGCCACTCACTTTTCCACCACTTCCACCCTTGCCACCAACATCAACATCACCTCTTAGTTTAGGGTTACCTTCATTGCCGCCAGCCATTCAAAGCAACCCCCTAATCATCAATCAAAGCATCATACCGAATCCTCCCATCTTGCCATCAATATTGCAAAAATAGATGACAACCATCCCAATAGCACAAGAAACCATCACATCATCAACCATCCCCCAAATAACTCAAAACATGGTCTCTCCAGGACTAAGCATATCAATCACACCATCCACTACACAAATCCCAATCATCAATACAACAATGCCTCTCATCACAACAACAAACACCATTCTGAATCCACCACCAACTCCGCCACCAAACTCAAACACGTGAAACCAATATAGCATCACGTTACAAGCTGCTCAACAAGTTTCCTATCGAAAGACACTCCAACAAATCCAAAATCGACAAGCTACACAACAAGATGCTTAGCAAGCACAAGCATAATTAGTTGCACAACAAGCTGCACAAGTTGTGCAAGCTACACAAGCAGTGCAAACCACTCAAGCCGCACAGGCTGTGCAAGCCACACAAGCTGCATAGATTGCACAAGCTACCCAACAAGCACAAGCTTAGGCTAAGGAACAAGTGCAAGCTCAAGCCTAATACCAAGCTCAACAAGCACAAGCATAGGCTCAATATTAGGCACAAATACAAGCAGCCCAACAACAGGCATATCAACAAGCACAACAAGAAGCAACATTACAAGCCCAACAACAAGCATTTTTGGCACAACAACAACAAGACCAACAACAGGCATTGTTGGTGCAACAAAAATGAGACCAACAACAAGCATTGTTGGCACAACAACAAATGCAGGCATATCAGCAAAGCTCACAAAAAACTTCCATCAACACACCCAACACTCCAACTATCACTCAAAAACTCTGACCACTCCAAAACACCTCCACTCCACCCCCTGATCCACAAAAAGATGTGACAAAACAAATCAAGTTTCTCTCACAACAAGTGCTTGACCTTCGATCAGGGAAAACCTCCAAGACACCCAACAACTTGTGTCCCTACCCATTTGATAGGAGCCTTGTAATGGTACCATTCCCCAAGGGATTTGAAATCCCTAAATTCAAAAAATACCATTGGATGGGAAACCCTGAAGATCACATCAGGGAAGTCCAAGTACATTGTATGGAGGTCACGTATGATGATACATATATGATATGACTGTTTCCTTGAAGTTCGGCTAGCCAAGCCATGGAGTGGTTCTCTCACCTCCCTCCAGGAATCAAGAATTTTTAGGAGATAGTAGACGCATTCATAAAAAAAATTTCCTTCAATATCGGTATGGATGTTATTCTAGAGGAAGTATCCGCTCTTAAACAAGCTAAGGGAGAATCATTCACTTCCTTTCTACAATGATGGTGATCCAAGGCCAATAGGAGCAAATGGGCCATGCCTGAATAACAAAAAGTTTTCACCATCATCTCCAATCTGGAGGGAACCTTGGCATTTCATCTCAAGGTGCAAGGTATCACCACTTATGACCAATTAATCTCCAAGGCACTCAATATCGAATGAGCCCTCATCTTACAAGGGGGAGCTCCTTATCAAGAATGCTGCCCATCCACTAGCTATAGTGACAAACCTCACACATGGGCAAAAAATAGAAACATTACCAAAAATGGTGTAGTTGATGCCAAAGTTGTCATCAGTGCACCTTGACAAAACACACCAGCATCCCAACAACAACCCCAAAACAACAATCAGAACAATCAACAATCTAACACTATGACTCAATAGCTAAAAAATCAAATAGTCAACAATGTGAATGATCAAAGGGGGCCACCTTGGTGAAACAAAAAATCCCCCAAGCAGAAGTACACAGCCCTTGGGGAATCAACTGAATCCATCATGAAGAGACTAGTAGAGGAAAAACTCATCACAATTCTCACCTATGATAACTATCAAGAACCCTTGGTAAAACCACCTTGGTACAAATAAAATCACCTTTGTGATTTCCACAAAATCAAGGGACACACAACTGCTAGTTGCATGAGGTTGAAAAACTTGATCCAAGACCTCATTGATGAAAAAATCATAAATGTGGAATAACCAATGGGAAATCAAAATCTCAAGATCTACACAAATCTGATGCCCAATCATAACAAAAAAGGAAACAATAACAATGATAAAGGAAAGGGTGCATTCAAAAGTGTGAATCATGTATACGACCATGTTGTCACATCCCTAGATGAGTATTGCACTGTTATCACCATCAAAGGAGCCCAAGTTGATTGTGGAGTGACCATCGTAGGGTCATCTCAGCCAAACAGAGCATCCACCTCCAACCCAAGATCCATTCCTAGTGGCTATAATGTCCTCAACCAATTAAAAAGAACCCCAACACAAATCTCCATCATAGAATTGTTGAAAATCTCACCGGTCCACAAAAAGATCCTTGAAGAAGCCTTGGCCTCGTCTTTCATCCCCATTGATCTTGATGCAAATATATTCCAAGCTATGGTTGAACACCTCACTACACCTCACCTCCTGACATTTTTAGAATAGGATCTCCTGACACAACCATCTCACAATTGTGTGCTTCATCTTGAGGCTTACGTCCATAAAAACAAGGTCAAAAGGATCCTAGTAGATGGAGGTGCAGGGTTGAACATATGCACCCTTAAATTAATAAAAAGCTTGGGCTTCTTCGAAGATGTTGAAAAAGGAAAAGGAATAACCATTAGAGCATACGATGATCAAGAAAGAGTGTCTTAGGGCACAATCCAACTCCCTATTCAAGTAGGGTCGACCATCATGGAGACATGTCAAATTCTCAACCTGGAATTTCCTTATAATATTCTCTTGGGGCGTCCCTGGATTCATGGGATGCAAGTCATCGTTTCCACATTCCACCAATGTGTAAAGTTTCCATACCAAGTCCAAGAGGTCACAGTCCATGGGGATCCTGAACCCTTTTACTATTGCAAAAATCTAGAAGGAAAATATTACAAAATCCCCCAAGTACCTAAGAACGAAAAGGGCCCCTCAACTCCATACATTGATCCAACTACTCTTGCCTCCATTTCTGCAATAGAGACACCCGCCATCCCCGCCATCCCCGCCATCTCCGATATCAAGGTCATTATCCAGGACAATGGGTGTGGAGATTATGCAATTCCAAGAAATGCTTTTGTGGTGGCAGAGTTACCACAATCTCCTAGGTCACGAGGATGCCCACTGACAAATAATGCTTCCTCATCCCAAACATTCATAGCAGGCTCCTCCAGCTTCAGGATTTGGGGAGACCTAGGTGAGGAAGTAATAGAAGAGGACCCATCAAACCTCCTGTACCAAGACAACAGACCAGCAGTTGATCTACCTATGGATGATAGCAGTAAAGGCTTACAAATGATGCTTGCCATGGGCTATGACAAAAATAGAAATCTTGGAAAAAATGACAACGGACTTCTAGTACCCCTCATGCCAGAGACGTGTATGAGAAATCTTGGTCTCAGATGTACCCCTTCAAAGGTGACCATACTTGGAAAAGGTTCCTCGGTTAAGAAAGTCAAAACTCCTCAGCAATCTGCAGCTGCCCTTCAATTACCCATATCCACAGGTTTTCCTTTAGACAATTTCACCTTCGACATAACTGATGTGTGTAGTAGTGATGAGGACCCCATAACTGATTTTCCTATGCTTTTCAAAGACACCTCCCTAATCATGATTAGTACCTTGTCTTTTGAGACCAACGACCATCAAACCCATGAAATCAACCTAGTCTACCCCAGCTCATCGATTACAACCAACGAGGACCGCCAATTCTGGACACTTTTGAAAATGATGAGGCACTCTTGAAATTCATGGGACTATGGAACACGATACCATATGGAGATCACAAGGCTGGGTTTGATATCATTCTTGACACACAAGCCTATTATAGGGAAACAATTGAATCCTTTAGTCGCAAAAGAAAAAATTTGAGAATAATCTCAAGGTCTTTGAGTGAAAACCACACTATGGCACTCTCTGACCCAAAAATAGTAAAAATAAAGGACATATCCAATGGTGAAAACCTCTTTGAGGTGCCCTAGGATGAAGAATTCAATCTTCCTCTCAGTGCTCTACATCAAGAAAGGTCAACGGTTCTAGCAGAGAAGTGTAACCCGGTCAACTTGGGAACATAGGAAACTCCACATATCACATTTTATGCTGAAACATTTATGTCAAAAGAACAGGAGCTCCTAGCCGCCTTCTTAAGGGAGAGAAAGGTCAAATTTTCATGTAGCTATGTTGACATGCTTGGGCTTGATTCAGAGATTGTGATCCACCATCTAGTAGTTTACCTTGAAGCAAAGCTTGTTAGACAAAAGCTTAGAAAAATGCATCCCCAAATAGCCTTGTTGGTTAAAATGGAATTAAAGAAGTTACCTGATGTAGGGTTCATATGACTAGTCAACTATCCAGAGTGGGTATCAAATATGGTACCTGTTTCAAAGCCCGATGGGGGCATCCATAGATGCATAGATTTTAGAGACCTCAACAAGGCATGTCCCAAAGATGACTTCCCGCTTCCCAACATTGATATGATTGTAGATATGACCGTGGGACATGAGATTATTTCACTGATGGACGAATTCTCTAGGTATAACCAAATCATGATAGCCAAAGAAGACCAACACAAAATGACTTTTACTTGTCCATGGGGGACATATTTTCTGGAACATGATGCCATTTGGCCTAAAGAACACCAGAGCAATATATTAGAGGGCCATGACCTTAATATTTCATGACATGATCCATAAGACTATGGAGGATTATGTCGACGACATATTGGAAAAATCCAGAAAGAGGCGGGACCACATAGCAACATTGAGTGCCATCTTTGACAGACTTGAGGAATACAAGGTCTGCCTTAATCCAAAGAAGTACGTCTTTGGCGTACAATCAGGAAAGCTGTTGGGATACATCGTGTCCATGAGAGGGATTGAAATAGATCCTGCTAAGGTAAAGGCAATCCTCAAGATGGAGGCACCTAAGACTTTGAAGTAGCTAAGAGGCCTACAAGGCAGGCTCTAGTCAATCTATTGATTCATAGCTCAGCTTGCAGACAAGTTGGTCCCATATTATCACCTACTCCACAAGGGGGTAGCATACAAATGGGATGACAAGTGTGATCAGACATTTAACAAGATCAAAGAGTATTTGCTTAGATCTCTAGTGCTTATGCCACCAATCCCAAGAAAGCCTCTAATCCTCTACATATCGGCAACAACAACAGCTCTCGGTGCTCTCCTAGCTCAGCACAATGAAAATAGAATAGAGAGGGCTATCTACTACATCAGTCAGACCATGGTACGACATGAGTTAAATTATTCCTTCATCAAAAAATCTTGTCTAGCAGTGGTGTTTGCCTCATAGAAGTTTAGACACTACATGTTAGCGCATAAAATCAAACTCATTGCCAAGATCGACTCACTCAATTACCTACTTTCCAAAGCAATGCTCATAGGGACAATGGTCAAGTGGGTCATGATACTATCAGAATATGACATTGAGTACGTGCAATGTAAGGCCATCAAAGGGAAAGCTATTGCACACCAACTGGCAAAAGCGCCAATGTATTAAGAGAATCCACTAATTTCAGAGTTCCGTGATGAATCCATCTTCAACTTGAGCATAGCAGACAACTAGAAGTTGTACTTTGATGGCTCCTACACACAAAATGGATCAGGAGCAGGGGTATTTTTCATCACTCCACAAGGAGACTGCATACCAAGATCCTACAAGTTGGCATTTCCCTGCACAAACAATATTACAAAATATGAGGCTCTAACCATAGGACTCAGAATAGCAGTGCAGTGGCATATCATGGCTCTCAAGGTATATGGAGATTCATAACTTATAATCAATCAAGTGAATGATGAGTATCAGACTAAGGATGACAAGCTAACTCCATACAAGAAATTGATGGAAAGTCTTAAGGAGTTCTTCATTGAGATCACATTCGAGCAGATACCTAGAGAAAACAATAAAGCGACAGACACCATGGCAACAATTGGATCCCTATTGGATATCCCTCGCAATGTACCAAAGCATGAATTCTTGGTAGAGCAACTTCTTGTGCTTGCATTCGAGATACCATAGTTAGAATTTGTGTGCGAGATCGTTGGTCCTAGTGATCCTTGGTACCACGATATATACACTTATCTGAGAATAAGAGTCCTCCCAGCTGACTTAACCTCAAACATTAAGAAAATATTTGTCAAGAAAGCATCCTGGTTTGTCATCCTAGGAGAAACCCTTTACCATACAATCATTGAGGGAACCCTGTTACATTGCTTAAACACTGAGGAGGCATTGACTGCCTTAACTAAGGTACATAATGACATATGTGGTTCACACTCGAGCGATATGACCTTGGCCAAGAAATTGCTGAGGACGAGGTACTATTGGAATACTATGGAAAAAGAAGCACATGACTATGTCAGAAGGTGTCTACAATGTCAGCAGCATGGGGACCTCATCCATGCACCAGCTCAAGAACTTCATCCCATCATCACACCATGGCCCTTTTCGTAGTGGGGGCTCAATCTCGTTGGAAAAATCACCCCCACCTCATCCAATGGCCACAAGTTTATCATTACCACCACTGAGTTCTTCACAAAATGGGTGGAATCCATTCCCATGACTTACATTAATGAAAAGAAAATATCAAAGTTCATCCTTAACTATTTAATATGCCGCTACAGTGTCCCACAAGCCATTATCTCAGATAATGGGACACCATTTAAAAATTAGGATGTCCATGACCTATGCAACAAATTCAAAATCCAACATCGCTTTTCCACCCCGTATTATCCCCAAGGAAATGACCAAGCTAAGGCTACAAACAATTCCATTCTAAGAATCCTTAAGAAAATGGTCAATGAAGCTGGTCATGATTGGCATCTCCAACTGAATCCCGCCCTCTAGGCCTATCGAACCAACATCCGCACACCAAAAGGTGCCACCCCTTTCTCCCTAGTCTATAGATCAAAAGCCATATTACCCATTGAGATTGAGCTCCTGTCACTAAGAATATCACTATAGAATCTCATCATGGATGAGGAATATCGGGTGTCAAGACTGAATGAGATGGAGTTGTTGGACGAGTGGTGTGTGGATGCCTTGAATCATCTACAGGTATATCAAAACTGACTCAAGTAGATCTATAACAAGAATACCAGGAGCAGGACCTTCTAGGTCGGAGAACTTGTGCTAAAGGAGAACCAAAAGAATGTCCCTAATCCAGAAAACAAAGGAAAATTTGAACCCAATTGGTTGGGACCATTTTTCATCACAACAAGTTACAAATCAAGGGCATATTAGTTATCAACACCAAAAGGCGAGCCTCTGCAGGAGCCCAAGAAAAATTTCCATCTCAAAAAGTTTTATGCCTAAATCTTTGAAGGTATAGAACCAAAAATACAAAAAATCAGAAAATGTCTTGAAAAAATGGTCACCCTGATGAAAACCTGGCAAATAGGCATCTTGGTGACAACAAAAAAATAAAAAAAACAAAAAATCCAAAAAAATTAGAAAAATGATTAAAAACAGTAAAGAAAAAATATCGTCCTCTAGTGAAAACCACTTAGGTGGTGCTTTGGGAAAGCACCTTGGTGAAAACCTGACAAACAGGGACCTTGTGTAAATAAGCACTTTCCATCCACCAAGATCTTCATAGCTTGTTCTGCATCATTCATCCATTGCATTCCATATCTCCATCCATCACCCATCCACGTTTGCATCATAGCTTGGTCCTATGTTCGTATCATGATCCCTCCTAGTACTATTTGGCCCATTCTCAAGGTTAGTTTGTACTGCCTTTATTAGGGTAGTCTATTGCTTCACGCTAGGTGCATGATCTCATTGGATCACATTCGTATATGTTCTTGAGGTCCCTAAAATCAGAAAATCCAAAACATTTGAAAATTAGAAAATCCAAAACATTCGTAAAACACAAAATCCCAAAACATTCGAAACATATCAAAATCCAAAAACAAGCCAAAAAGTTAAAAAAAAATTCTTCTTGTCGAACTACGTCATCTTTGAGCTTTGAACGTAGGCAAGTTTGATCTTTGATCATCTCCTGAGACACTTAGGTTAGTCCTTTAGGAGTCTGTTATAATAAATTGGCAACCCATCTGTTCATATCTCATCAATAATCGAGTCTGTGTCAGTTGAACTACGTGATCTCTGCATGTATAACATAGACAAAACTAATCTTTGATCAGCCCCCGAGGCCCCTAGGATAGGTTTTTAGGCTAGTCTCTTGGTCAAAATCTTAGAAAACCCCAAAACATTGGAAAATTGAAAATCAAAACATTTGTAAAAACCTTGAAAATACCAAAAACAACCTCAAAACATTTCAAAAGATCAAAAACATCCAAATATTTGAAAAAATCCATCCATCCCCATCCCCTTTCACCCGAAATAAGCATCGCTCATAATAAATCATCATCACCCCCAACCTTTGGTGAAACAGTTGGAAACAAGTCTAGTAGGTCAAAAAGTTAAAACTCAATCGTCAAGGTCTCGAGTCTAGGTCAGTACATAAACAAGTTGGTTAAATCTTTGTGTCAATAGCTTATCATCCAATTAGTCCCAAATCAATCATCTGATATCATCATGTCCTAGGATGCATCCTTCCTACAACAAACATCAACATCAGGCATCACCATACTTTAGTCCTGGCTAGCGGTATTGAAGAACATTAGCTTGTTTGTTTACTTGATCTTTGTCTTTTGACTTATCTTTTTGTACCCATTTAAGTGACCTCTTGATGATGTCCCAAACAAAGGGATTTAGAGAGAAAGGAATGGGGCAACGATCATTATCTTTTTATTCGCTGTTCTTGTTGGATATTCTTGTAATATAACCTTGGTCATATGTGCTTTGTTTGGGAGTAGGGAGGATGTTTTAGGTGTCTTGTTAACCACATAGGAAGGCTTTCCTTTCTATTTTTTGGCTCGAAATGTTTGGAATATCTAAACTACACTTTAGATAAGGTTCTGTGTGTCAGGTGTGAACAAGAGTACTCCTATCCGATTGCCTAGTTAAATTCCATCACACTGGGTACAATGCCATCCTGGTTCTTTATACCTTGATGCATCACCCCTATGTGTGTTATCAAACATAAGGTAATTGGCCCTTTTAAAGTCCTAACTCCTTGGTAAGCAAATCATCATCATCATCTTTTGACTTGTTAGAGTATATTGTATTTCTTCTATCTTCTTTCCATGCTAATATAGTACTATGATAGTTAATCACAAATCATTATCGCTAGTGCATCCATCTTGCATCCATAAATCGTCAGCATACTGCATAATGCATAGCATATCATATAGAAAGTATGAATCATATTACATGCATTGCATTTCCATTATTACATAATATAGATTGGTTATTCTAAATATCTCATAAACCATACATGTACATTCATTACATAAGCATAAAAGAAACCATCCCACATCACATATCTCATCAAAGCATTAATTGCATAATCATATAGGAATATCATGTACATCATATACATAGACATTATTAACATCCATTGCATCATATGCATACATATCATCTATTTGCATCATCATAACATAGGAATCATTTCATAAACATCATACATTATTACATACATCATTAAATACATCATTACGCATCATCACTTCACATCATATCATTGTCATAACATCCATAAATACATCACCATATCATATATAGAAAAGAAACTAAAAAATAAAATGCATCCATAAATCATTGCATCACATCATCATATCATAAAAATCATACATCGCATAACATCATCATCACATAGCATCAAATAGAATCACATCATACATAAGATCGAATCATGGAATCGCACATAAACCATTGCATATAGAAAGTAAAATCCATCGCATAATGCATAAATAAAGTAAGATATCATATCATCAGATCAAATCATCTCATATATATATCATCAAATAATATACTGTCATGGTACAAAATCTGGATCAAGTGTGTATCAAATACATAAAGTACAATGGCCCACTGGGTTATAAAAAATGAGCCCATGAGGTGTAAAAGAATCGTGTCTCTGATAAAAAAGTAAGGCTAACCCTGCTCATTGCCCTCGCCCTCGCTGGGCTGTCTCTCTCCGTGATCCTCGGGAGGTCTGTATCTTGTTTGCTGAGAAAAGTAGGGGACTCAGGATGCTTGGGGCACAGCCTAATAATAATGGACTCTATAATAATCAGCCTCTCAGACCGCCTCCTTGTATGCTCTCAATGACATTGAACTCCGGGAGGAGGAGGTAGAAATGCTCTAGAGCTGTTGTCTGTGGCCCATCTCCTACACTGCCCTAATCTCTGTGACCTGTCTCTTGTTGGACAACCTGATCTCTCTCTAGCCATAGCTAGTCCCTCTCTATTGTCAAAGAAAAAATCTGAGCCTGCAACTGCTATAGCTAGGCATCCCTTTGATCAGGTGGTAGTGGTCCCTCATCTCTCTGTGGTGGCTGGTCCACTTGTCTGTCCTGTCACCCCTGGTCTTGATCTTGTCTCCCCTAATCCTAATCCTAGCTTAGCTAATCTGGTTGTGGATTTGGTTGTTGATCCTATGGCCCCTTGTCCTGATCTGTCTGCAGAGGTGGCCCACCTCCTCCCTAGTCTCCATCCCCTCGGCCTCCCTGGCCCCGGCCTTGTCCTGCTCCTCTGCCTTTGGCTCTGCATTGTATCGACGATGTCCCTCGACACTGCCAATCGAAGAGGTGGCCTAAACCAGTCACTGTATGCTTGTGTTGTGCCTTCATCGGCTTGACCCCAATCATATGGCCACAACCTAGCCACTAGCTATCTGACAGAATCGATGGCCTCCTATGCTAGAATGTATCGGCCCCACGAAGACTCCCTTGTAGTACATGGAAATATCATGACGTACTAGTCATTGGGTCTATCTTGAGGCTCCCTGAACTCTCTCTATACTTGGCTAGGTAGGTATCGCTCAATCATCATGTGCTCCTGACCCTGCATCAACCAGTCTTGTCGAGTGAAGAAGAGCTATTGAGTGTCATCATACCATGTGGGCCACCCAAGATATGGCTGCCATGTGAATACTCGCATCTCGTCAAGAACTCTCCTCCAATGGGGAATCCCATGCTGACCCGTGTGTGTAAATGAAACACCTCCTCTATTCCTCCAGACAACTGGATCGTCTGGCTCTATATCAATGACAATAACTCTCAGACGGAGCACTGTGATGTGCTCCCAGGCCCAGATGTGGAGATGTGTCACTTTAACTCTAATGGCTTTGTCATCGCGTATGCAAACTCATGCAAATCTCGATACAAAGAGGCCAACAGTATTGGCCCCCACACAAAGCATATTCGTCACTGAACCATCAGCTCCCAAGTGAGCCCCCATCCAAGACTGAAATATCAGCCCCGCTGATCTGGTGCAACAAGACCTGATATGATGACTGCTATAACCAAACGAAAGGGTGACACAGTGAACCTATAATGCTCCAACTCAATCTAGCCCTCACAAAAGACAATCTTGTCAAGGCCCATCACATCATAGTAGGCCTCCCTCCTGACATCCAGATCATATATCATGCGCTCTCCATGGATGGGAAATTGAAGTATATGCCACATGTCCTCTAGTGTCACTATAGCCTCACCCACCAAAAGGTGGAAGGAGGACGTCTCACTGTGCCATTTCTCTGCGAGTGTTGTCATGATACCTAAGTGAGTCCTCACTGGCAGTGCATATGCAATGTACCAGAGGCCAATCACCCCCAAGTGCTCCAGTAGTCACTTGTGCATGCCAACCAATCTATTGAGTGTGGAAGATCTGTGCTCGCATGAATGAAGGATCTATGCCTCCTCCTACATTAGGAAAGTCACCGCGTTAAGTTTCATAAAAAATCATGATCCTGATTTGCCCCGATGTACCTGAAACAACATATGCGTCACTGTTTGTGGGTGTGGTGTAGTTTGAAAGTTCCAAATTACATCGCTAGGAGCCCTAAACTCTCAAACTCTGTCGCCGCGATGCAGTTTGAGCGTGACCCAGTTTGGTCCAAAAACTAAATTTTCAAAGAGGCCCGCCATGACGCATTTCTCAGATGTGGTCCAGTTTGGAGTTTGAACCCTAACTCCAAACTGCGACACAATGTCGCTATTTGTGACTGTGGTGCAGTTTGAGGCCACGCGACATCGAAGCAAAGTTTGAAGCGACGCTATATTGGACCGCTCGGCTAAACATAACTTCCTAAGCTAATAAATGTGCACGAAAATTGAAAATGAAGTCAAGTCAAGTTGACTCACTGGTGGTCCAGTGCTAGGCAGCCTTTGGTGCATATGTACTCAATCCAAAATGTGTCATGGAAGTGGTTGTTACGCCATCTCTTGAAGGGTTTAGAGCTCAAATCATAGAATCTCAAAGGGCTATGTGTGCAAATGAATTGGAAGTGTCCCCCCGAGGCCTATTTAAGCCTGAAAGTTAGGGTTTTTTTCACCCCGTTTAGTTGTCCAGCCAGGGTTTTGGACCCCGATCCCTTTTTTCCCTAGAATCGAGTGCCATTTTGCATCATTTTTTTGCATTTTATCACTTTTTTGGCATCTCAGAGCCTTTCTGGACCCGTCGAGCACCTTGTCCTCTTTTTGTCAAGAGATCACCCAAAAATCAAAATTTTTGTTTGATCTCTTGAGGGGGCAGTATAGTGGCATGTCTCTTCGCACCGGGGCAGCAGTGGGGCAATTTTGAAAATTAGAGAATTTTTGAATTTTTATTGAGATATATTTATTCTTTGAACCAACGCAACAAGTACTTTGCTTTAAAGAGGGGCAAAATGTAGACATGGAAAATATACTGACACACTTGATCCTGATTACTAACATCATTTCGTCCTGAATCATCTTCTTAGCTATTCATCACCTTTCATCCCTTAATCAGATAAACTAACTTATCTAATTAAGTCATCACTTCTTGTTAATCAAATAAATCAATGTTATTTAATTAACCCTATTTAATTAAATAATTCATTTTATTTGATTAAATTTTTAAAGTCACCCTATTAAATTAAATAAATTAAACCTTGTTTAATTTAATCCAATATCATCTCTCTTTAATTAAATAAGTCAAAACCTTTATTTAATTAAATCTAAATCATATTCCTCTCAAATTTGATTTAAATCAATCCAAAAATATAAATCAAATTGTCAAATCACCTGATCTCCTATTAAATTAATCAAATCTTGATTAATTTAATCCTAATCACCTAAATCCTCTAGAATTTTCCACTTGCACATGAAAATACATTTAAATGATTTATTAAATCTCTATTTTCTTTCAACTTGGCATCTTTAGGGGAATATTCCTCCAAGTTTGAAAATCTCTCCAAGTGGGTTTGTCCTTCCAACAAAGCATTTAACCCTCTTTCATGTCCTTGTGCATTGAGCCAAGTGGCATTTAATTCATTCCTTTCTCCCTCCAAAAAGTCATTTCATGATTTTCAAATTCCACCTAATATCATTTATTGTGCACATTCATCAAAATGTGCTCAAGCTTCCTCCATTCACATCTTGACAAGTGGAACTTGCCCATTGGATGTTGAATGATCCCACATTGCTTCATTTTGCTCATTCCTCCATCTTGTCTTTCTATAGATAGAAGGATTTTCTTCTCATTTGGGATCCACAACTTACAACAAAAGTTACTCTCTTCACATTGAGAGCTAATTATATCCATCTTCATAGCATTTGTCATCATCTTAGCTAGGTTATTGCAGATTTCACCAAGGAGCTCATTGTTCTTCATCAACAAGTGGATCAATCTTCATCAAATCATCACAAAGCTTGCAAAGGAGTTGAGAAAGGGCCAATTTTCATATCAAATTAGCACCAATTCCCCATGGGATTGAGAGTTTGCATGTTTAAATAGGATTTCATTACTTTTCTTGTATTGTTCTTCATTTTCCTACCTATTTTAAGCATTGTAGATGAATTCCATGGGGAATCTTAGTTCTAACTTGCATTTGGATCTAATATTGTGTTTGTTTGCTATGTTTGTGCAGGTCTAGGATTGGGGTTCACATAATGTAGTAGAACACACCCCAAACACAATCTTCGAATGTCCCATGGAGCAATTACCTCCCAAGAGACAAAAGACATAGAGCATTGGGCCATTGGCACCTTATGAGTAGAGTGAAGGGGTGGGAGATACTGAAGAGGTGGCCACTGTATTGTAATCATTAAAAGGTGATATTGAGGTTGATCGACCATTCCATGAGACTAATGCTCATAAGCATGAGGAAAGGATGGGTGATGCAGAAAAAAAAGGTATAGAGATACATGAAGATGAAAGGGAAGTTGTAGCCAAGAGATTCATAGAAGATGATGACTTCATTAAGACTTCAAAGTTTAGGAATTTCTTGACAAAGATGAAGATAAAAGAGTTTGAAGAGAGAATGAAGTTAGATGAAGAAGGAATTGAAGAGTCAGAGAAGAATCAAATGGTGGCACAGACCTTCTAGGAATTGAAAATTGACCACATTGATATTAGCCCCCAGAAGGCTAGAGAGATTGTTTTGAAAAGCAATATGCTCATTTTCCCTAGTTTGGAATTAAAGAACATGTTTTTGCTCGATCAGGTGTGGGCTCAAGCAGATCCAATGCTAGTTGTAGAGTTTGAATCTGATGAAGGAGTGAGTAGAACTGGGTATAATCCAAAGATTGAAACCTTGGCAACCTATTCACCACACTCTGTCTAAGTTATGCAAAGTTCTACAAAGGAATCATGATGCTCCTGTAGCATTAAAACCAACCAAGAAAATAGTGAAGATGATTGTTGATGAATTTTAGTATATACAAGGGGAGGATAAAAGGATTGTAACATGAATGGATTCATTCCATACCCTGAAGCAATGGTATATACCAAAAATTGTGAAAGATGGTGATCAGTTCAAAGACTTGGATGAGTGGAAGAAAAAATTTGGATACATTATTCATAAGTGTGTAACTAATATACAGGAGGATAATGACACCAGTCTTCACAAGCTTAATCTGATCATAGATGGATTAATTATTCTTGATGGTGGATATTTAAAGTTTGTCAATGATACAAAGGCACTGGAATGTTGGGAAAAGGTGTGTTGTACACCTTGCATTATGTATTTAATGTAATCATTCTTGGGGCCACCTAATGTTGCATGTAACATTGGCACATAAGTTAAGTTGATAAAATGTAATTATTTAATATTGGAAAATAATAAATAAAGCATCCAATATTAAATAAAGGGAAATGGTTTGTAATCTCATAGTTATTGTCACATAGTTTTGTGCAATACCACTTAGTGGTTTTGTGGGAGCTTGCTTCTATAAAAGCAACCACAAAGGTAGTTATTATGATGATGCAATTTTGCATGATTAGCTTTGGTTAGCATTTGTGAGGGTTTGAAGCATGGCACAGGATGTGTGGTTGCATGCTTGTTCGCATGGATTGCTTGGAGAGAGCTTGTTGCTTCAATGGTGTTCATGGAGACTCAAAAGATGTATTGTAATCTTATTGCTGAATAATACATAAGAGATGGATGCTTTTGGAGGCTGGGTTTTTTTCCCTCTTGAGGGTTTTCCCAGGGTATATCTTGTGTCATATTTTCATGGGTATGTTGTCTATTCTCTTGCATGTGGATTCTGAATACTTAGATGCATAGATTTCTTTATGGGTTATGTGGAAATTGTCTTTAATTGGCTGCAAGTTTCCAACAAGTGGTGTCAGAGCTTTGGTTGTGGTTGTATAACCCTTGGTTGAGAAAAATCTTGTTTAAGTTTGAATCTATGCATTGCATGTGAGAATCAAAGACATGGCAGGATATGAAGGTTTTGAAGGTTGTTTATTGCAGATCTGAGGGTTTTGGGTTTGCTGATTAAATGGGTTGTTTGTGGATCTGGGATGTGAGAAATTTTGGGTGAAATAGGTTTCTTGGTTTTGTATTCAAATAAGGGTTTTGGGGGTGAACTTTCACAGATGATCTTCTGGCCTAAAATAGACCTCACGGTTGGATCCGGGTTGGCTGAGAGACGAAAATTGATATATAATTTGACCTATTTCTGATACTGTGAAAAATTGCAATTTTTTTGTGCCCATACCCAAATTGTACGGACGTCAAAATAATATCAAAAAATAAATTATGTTTTCCGTCGCCATTAAAATTCAAACCTGCACATTAAAAATAAATAAAAAAAATGAAATCAATAAATATTGATTTGAAAACTTTTAAAAAAAAAGTTGAAAAAATTAAATTTTTTTGGGGGGAGGCGGGGCCATCCCCGTAACCCATCCCCTGCCTGCGTCAGCCGACGCTGACAAGGTGCAGGCGGTACCTTATGGTACCGCCGGCAGCCCTGTCAGTGGGCGTACCGCCGGCGGGGCCCTGTGTACCGCCGACCCCATGTGGGGTCTAAAATTTTTAAATAAATTTTGTTTATTAAACATTTTAAATGTTTTTAAAATATAAAATCCGCCATGAATATTAAAAGGGGCCATGCAAATTTTTGCATGTAAATGAAATTAAATTGGATTTAATTCGGATTTCGGGTCCGCCACCTAAGGAGCGGCGCCGCCCGGGTGGGGCCGCCGCCCAGCCACCAGTGGTGGCTAAATTTTTTTTGTCTCAGGTGCAAACTACAATTTGACTTCGGAGGGGCATAATTTTTGTTCAGATTGTCCGTTTTTTGACTTCTTGGATTCGTTGGAAAGCTGACTCAGAGATCTACGCTGTGGTGACAGATATTTTTCCAGATTTTGTAGTTTTGACAGTGTTTTTCTTGTTCAAAGTCAGATGTTTGTTTTGAGTTTCGAGAGGTGATATCGGGTGCATACGAAGTCGGATTTTGGACTTCGAATAGTCAACGGAAAGCTTGTTCAGAGAACTATACAGTGGATCAGGTTTGAAGATATTTTGGCATGGTTTATTTGCTGTTTTATTTATCTGAGTTGTATATGGGTGTCTTTGACTATGGTGATACTGTGAGTTTATGGATGATCGAATCTTGGAGATTTGATGTTGGATTCATTGTATGCTCAGTTGTATATCTCAGATTATTCTATTTTTGACATGGTTATCAGTATATGGTTGGATTTATATGCTTCATTGATATATCTACAAGTTGTGCAATATTGTAGGCGGTCTATACTTACATGTTGCATTTATGACTTGGACATGGGTTGTCTTTGCCCATTGATATTTCAATGTTGATGCATGTTCAGTTTTGGTGGCTTGGTTTAGTCACTTGGTTTGTTGGTTTTGTTGTCATGTTAAGGAGATGAGATGGTATTACCAGGTACAGTCGTGATATGAGATATATGTAGTTGACTATGATTATGCAGATATGTGGACACTGTTGGGTTGAGTTGTTGTTACATTTGGTGGTGATCATGGTGTCATGGATGTTTCTTGTGCTTTAGAGACTTTGGAATGTCATGATGGTTTATGCAGGTGCATTGTTGGTGGTATTGGATTGGTTCTTGATTATGGTTGTGGCAGTGTATCTTCGTGGTATGAGGATCATGGTTTTACTTTTCCTTTTGGGAGCTCTTGTTATATTTGAGTTCTTTGATTGTGTGAGGGCCTTTCATTGATCTTCATGAGGAGATTGTTATCATGATGTCATGGATAGCTTGATTACACTTTTCAGTGGGAGATTTTGACAGTGATGTTTTTGGCGGTGATGGATATGTTTGTGATGGTTTGGCGGTTGTAGTTATCTTCTTGGCTTGGAGATTATGATTCTATTTTTATGTTACTGACATTTCAGTTGTGTGTGTAGACTTGGATGATCTTCATGGAGAGGATGGTTGTCATGATGCCATGTGTGACTCGGTATCACAGTTCAGTGGGAGTTGTTGGCAGTGATGTGGATTCACCATTTGATGGTGGATGTTCTTTTGTAGTGATTGTTGGTGTCATTGGTTAATTGGCATCTTTGGTTTCATTGACAGAGGATGGTTTTATTCATATTGATTACATATGTTGATTCTTGGTTTAGGGTGTTATTGTATTATGTCATGGTTTACTCTTGATCATATGTTAGAGTTTTGGCATGGTACTTGTTCTCTTGAGACTAGGATGTATGCATTGTTGTATGAGATCTCCTATTAGGAGATGGTTAGATCATGTTGTCATGGTTATGTTCTTGATTCGCGATTGGATATATGACATTGATCTTGTGTGGTTCTCTTGGTATTGGGTACATTGACTTTGCTTGATTACTTCATGATGGTGCTATATTGCATTTGGAGTTTGGCATGGATTGGTTGGTTATAGGTACTCATGGATACTTGGAGACATAGGTGAGGCATGAGTTCTCTTATGATTAGAGACATGTGTTGAGATGGTTACTCTTGATGAGATTTCAGCAGGGAGTCCGAGGAGCCTACACCTTGGTTGGACGTGAGTTCAACATGGACCTATGAGGAGAGTGTTTTTGGATGAGTCATGATGACTTGGATTTCTTGGAGGAGCATTCTCATTCCCCACTCTTGGTTTACTCGGCAGTTTCACTTGAGAGGTATTGCCCATTGTTACTTTCAGGTACTTTGTGTTTTATGCTTTATCTTCTCATGCATAAGAATCTTGAGCTATGGATATATGGTTCTTGGAGGGTTCTTTTGAGGAGTGTTGGCATGTTTATCTCCTTATGCATTGTGATTACACTCATTGATGTTGAGTTTAGGAGATGTATTGGGCTTATTTCCTTCATTGGGAATGGATTTAGTTTGATCTTGTTTGGCTTGAGAAGCTTACATCCATGTTGATTACATGATACATATGTTATGTTTGATCTTGGAGATTGAACGGTTGGATGTAGTTATGGCTTTTCTTTTGGGGTGTTGTGGAGGAGATCATACTTGACACAGTTGGCTTTTAGAGGTGTATGTAGGAGATTTTTCTTACAGGTGATTGATATACAGGTTTTGATATCATTGTGGATGATTCCTTGTTACTACATGATGTAGTTTACACTTTCTATATGATGTTATTGGTAGACTTGGTATGCCTTGATCTTTTTCAGATTTGCATTACCCATGCAGTGGGAGCTCTTGGATGTGTATGTCATTCTTGGACAGGTTTTGCACATGGAGTTTATGATTGCAGTTTATGGGTGTATATGTTTATGGCATGAGTTTACTATGTTTTGTATACCTTGGAGGTATGGACAGTTGGATGTATTAACACTTGTTGTGGGTGTTATTTCAGCTTTTGGGTTTGTGTATCTTGACAGCTACTGGTGCATATTGATACTTTTGGATTGAGTGTATGTGTGTGGGATATCAGTTGAGCAGGACTTATGCTTCGTTGTGACAGATTGAGTGGTTTCTCTATTGGATGGCTTCTTATCTTTGTGCATTGGCATGATGGAGGATGAGAGCATTCATGTTTGGGATGGTGGTCACTTTGATTCTTGTTACAAGGTATCTTGATGGAGCACATGGAGCATTTTGATTCCATGATGGTATATGTGGCTATATGGATTGTTCATTTCATGTTACTTGTTATGCAATTATGTGGGATGTTGGAGAAAAGGTGTGTTGTACACCTTTGCATTATTCTTGGTGTTGTGGGCAAAATGTAATTATTTAATATTGGAAAATAATAAATAAAGCATCCAATATTAAATAAAGGGAAATGGTTTGTAATCTCATAGTTATTGTCACATAGTTTTGTGCAATACCACTTAGTGGTTTTGTGGGAGCTTGCTTCTATAAAAGCAACCACAAAGGTAGTTATTGTAAGAGATGCAATTTTGCATGATTAGCTCTGGTTAGCATTTGTGAGGGTTTGAAGCATGGCACAGGATGTGTGGTTGCATGCTTGTTCGCATGGATTGCTTGGAGAGAGCTTGTTGCTTCAATGGTGTTCATGGAGACTCAAAAGATGTATTGTAATCTTATTTTGAATAATACATGAGAGATGGATGCTTTTGGAGGCTGGTTTTTTCCCTCTTGAGGGTTTTCCAAGGTATATCTTGTGTCATATTTTCATGGGTATGTTGTCTATTCTCTTGCATGTGGATTACGAATACTTAGATGCATAGATTTCTTTATGGGTTATGTGGAAATTGTCTTTAATTGGCTGCAAGTTTCCAACACTAGATAGTTGATGACAAACTCATCTTGCAAACATGCCAAAGATCCAGGAATATAAGTGGCCATCAGATTTCACAGTGTATCAGTGGGAAGAAAATTATTTAGATTCAGAGGATTAGGTCACTGAGGTGAGAGAATTTAGACATGTATCAAGGAGAGGAAAGCTTTTCCAGATCAATGATCATAGGATTTCTATGTTGATTAAATGAAACATGCGAAGAAATGTCTTAAGCCTTGTTATTTCTTTAACTATGCTAATTGAATAGTTGTTTGTAAAAGGAGTAGTTTTGAAAGTTTGTCCCTTTTTGTAAAAGGCCTGTAGCTTGTTGCTTCCTATATAAGTAGGAAATGAGGGCCTAGTAACATCGTCATCATCGTATCATTTTCCATCGCCACTAGTAGAAGTAGATAGGTTTCATATTCCATTCATCCACCTTCACATTTTGAAGACTTCTGTTATTAATGTATATCATTTGAAGCAATATAATGGAGAAGATAGTTTATATTCGGTGATCTATTCTAGTGTTCAATTGTTGTGTTGATATTCATTTCTATATGTTGTTGTGCTGTCTCCAAAGTGGTTCTTTTAAGTTATTCAAATTTACATAATTTGTCAGGACACGTTTGTTGTTGTTGTGTGGTTATCTTGATTGGTTTCTAGTTGGAGTGAATTAAACATCCTATCGAATAATTCATTTTGATTGGTTCCTACCTAGGTTTAAAATCCTTTTGAAATGATTATTGTGATTAGTTTCCCTTAGGTCGTGAATTAAAAATAATTTCATGAGACAACAATAGTTTAGGAGAATATCACTGGGATTATTAAAGAAGAGTACAGTAGCTTACAAACTTTCATGTTTGCACAAGGTGTAAACACTTAAAAGTTCCCAACAATTAGAGTTAAGTTGAACAATAGGTTTACCTATCATACAGATATATCTCGATGATCTTCATCCATCCATTCACTCCATTCAACCAATAGATTAGGCACTAGTCAATTCTAGAACAATTTCATACAAAGTTTATTTGCACACTTTACTCTCAAAGTATACAGTAGGAATTAGTTGTCAAATATTGCATCTACTTCACCCCTTGTGTCATTGTGAGTAGATTGCCTAAGTTAGAAATCATTCTCAAGCCTTCAAATCTACCTTGTCACTCAGGTACACCTACCTAGGTCTGGCAGACCCTAAAGAGTAGGAGGTGATCAATCATAGTTGCCTCGTTCATTGGCCAAAAGTGTACTAAGAGATTGGCACCCTCTTAAGGCTCAAAACCTGTACTTTTGAGATCTAACAAAATGTATGGGTGGACAAGGTAAAAATGGATGTATTTTCAGGATCTTTGGTCAAGGTGTCGAATAGGTCAAGTTCCTTGAAGGTCTCGACTAGGTCATAATCATTGGATTTGTAATAATCCCAATCCCATTCGTTAGAGTCGATCTCAGTAGAGTAATCCTCAAGTGTCTTGACATCCTTTGAAGCACTTACTTACTCAGTCAATTGTACCTTAGTACTAGGAGCCTTCACTTTTAATGGTATGAATCCTAGCCCTAAGTTCTTTGGTCTTATGGAGGGTAGCAAAGGTTTCGTCATCCCATTGTTATGCAAGCCAAGTCCACTATGTCCATCATAGCCTTTGTGTTTGATAATTTCAAAGCCTTTGCCATAATGTTGGATTGGGATTTTCCTATGTTCAATGTCCTCTTCTTCTTGGTATAGCTTGGTGGTAATGTCTTCTTCATTGATGGATTCCTTGCTTAGTTCTCCCCATTTTGTGAAGGTTATCGTGGGAGATACTTGAATAGTGACTTTTGGGTCCCTCTTGATTGATAAAAACCTACCATATGACTTGGAATATGTAAGTTTTCTGACACAATAAGATGTCTTCATGTGAGTATATGTCTTCATGTGATACTCACCACACCCCTTGTCTTGAACTTAGATTTTGGGATCGAAAGGAGGAGTTTTGGGGATGGATGCTTTGGATAAGGTGGATGGATCAATGCAATGGTATGAGGTGGATGATGACGAAGCTTACTGATTTATTGGTACTTGTTTGGGAATCCCTCTTAGGTTGCTACAATATTGCAAACTGTCTAGATCACCAACTATTGTAATCTTAGTGCCATTATGAGGGAACTTCAGACATTGATGGTATGTTGATGGAGTGACTTTCATGGCATGAATCCATGGTCAGCTGAGGAGAAGATTGTATGGGAGGTCTAGGTCCAAGACTTGGAATGTGGTGTCCAATGTTGCAAGCCCAACTCTAATTGGTATTGTTATGATACCTTTGGAAGAATGATCTTCATCGTCATAGGCTTTGATAATAGTGCTCTTTGTCATGTCCACACAAGCTTTAGAGAAGCCTAATTCCTTAACCAGTTTGAGGGTGGAAATATTCAATCATGCTACACTGTCTACCAAGACTCGTCTGACTATATGTTAATGGATGAAGAATTCAAGGTGTAAGGGATCATTGTGACTAGTCTTTTGGGTCGAATAATCTTGGTTAGAGAAAGTGACATGATGAGCATTAGCCAAGTAGCTCACCATCTCTTGGAAGTGATTGACATCAAGGTCAGTGAGAACGGTAGTGTCTTGTAAAGCTTTATCAAGAATGGCCCTATGTTTGGGGGATATACGCAACAACTTAAGGATAGATATTTGTGCGGGTTTCTTCCCCAAATGGTCTAGTAAGTTATATTTAGATTTTTGTTGTTGATTTGGGGGAGAAACTTATACAATCACCTTGTTTCAATGGGTATTTTTTGGCAGCTTTTTTATGGTGATTGTATTGACGTAATCGTCCGCGGCTCGAATGTGATGGATGGTGGTGTAGTCATATTTGGCATTGGTATAGTTGGCAGAATTGTTGGTCTTGGAACCTGAATTGGAGGCCTTTCCTTTTCCATGGTCATGTAATGAATCTATAAAGACTTTATGGTCACTAAACATTAGAGGTTTGTTGTTTTCCATTAAATTCTATGATACTGTTTTCAATGAGGTCATGAATGATGTTTTTCAATTGTCTGCATGACAAAGTTGAGTGTCCTTTGGCACGATGATAGTCACAAAAGGTGTTGTCATCCCACCATGAAGTTTTGAATTACCCCGGGTCATATGGCTTTACCTCAGGAAGTTTGATGACCTTAGATCCCAAGAGTTGTTTGAGGATTGATTCAATAGGTTCCCCTAAGGGGGTATACTTGTGTCTTGTAGAAAATTTCCTTTGAGGTCTTTGTCCATGAGTATTTTGAAGGGAATTTGTTGTTTGGTCAAGGAAATGTGGTGGGTTGCTTGGTGTATGGGCCTTTAAGTTTGAGTGTAGGACTGGTGTGTAGTGCCTTTGCATTGAAAACTCCATCATTGGTGACATTTTGGTTGTGGTCCCAATATTTGTTCTTGTCATTTGAAGTGTTTTGGGCATTTTGTGTCTTTTTATATGTCTTAAGTTCCCCTTTGGCGATGAGGTCCTTCTTAAGGATGATGCCTTTTTCCACATGGTCAGTGAATGTGGTGTAATAATGGGTTTGTAGTTAAAATTTTAAGTTTGTGATCAAATTTTCCATGAACATAAAAATCTTTTATTTTTCAAGAATGTCAACAAGACAACGACTAGCCAAGATTCTCCATCTTTGGAAGAATGCTATGAATGACTCACCTTTGTCTTGTTTTTTATGGCATAGTATGGCTATGGTGATCTCATTTTCAATGTTATAAGTGAAGTGGGTTATAAACTTGTCAGCCAGTTCGTCCCATGATCGAATGTCGAAAGGTAGATGGGTGAACCATTTGAGTGCTTGTCCTACGAGACTCCTAGGGAATAGTTTCTTGAGATATGTCTGTTAAGATGCAATGTCTATCAAAGCTATTTGGAACTCTCTTACATGTTCAATAGGATTCCCCTTTCCTCTATACTTGGGAAAATTTGGCATGACATAGTTGTGAGGAAATGGAGGCATGTATATGCTTTTGTCAAAGGGGTATGGACATAACTCTTGTGTTGATTAAGTATTTTTCATCAATATTTGTATGTTTTCCACTTGTTTTTTTAAGGAAAAAATTTGATTGGTTAAGACATCAACTTGAGCGAGGGATGTGTCCCTTGTATTTACAACTACATTGTGATGTGGGCCTATGTGCATGTTTTGCAATCCAATGTGTTGGGTGGGTGATTTGGTATTGATTCAAGTTATGTATGATGTGTTTTGGTTAGGGATGTTATGAGTGTATGACGAGATTCAATTTTAAATATGTGGAGTGTGAGTTGGAATTTGAGTTTAAATTTGAGGGATGTGAGTTGGAATATGTGAGGTGTTGTTATTGGATTGCATTTAGAATGGGTTGGGAATGTGTTAACCTTGTGTACTTTGGTTACCATATTGTGTGAAGGGCCCTTGGGTGTTTTGTTGAGCAATGTTTGCATTAGGACCTTGGGAAGTGTTGGTGTTTGATGTGTTTACTGGTCTCTTAGGTCCACAAATATAGACCCTTGTTCTCTTATTCTCGCCAAAGGGATTTGATGACGAGGCACCCATAGCATGAGATGTTCCAAATGGATTGATTGTGGTGCCAAAAGTTTGTGACATTGATTTTGTCATTGGTTGTGTCATGGATTGTGCCAAAAGGTTGTGATGAGGCTTCTAACTAGTTTGGATCTTAGTCGCAATTCGGGGATATGCCACCTCACTAGCATCTAGCAAGCCACTTAAGACTTTAACCACTTCTACTAGGGCCACTTATACACAAAGGTACCTCCCCATTTTGAATGGCACTATACGACGAAATCTAATAGCATGAAGACTTGACGTTTGTCTAATCCTTTTATATACCGGTCCAAGGGAAAGACCGGTTGGAGTCACCAAGGATTTCTCCATCCAGATGTGTCTCACTCGGTAGGACCCTCTAAAGGTAAATCAAAAGCAATTCAAGCACAATGTTTTTGATCTCCAATATCACACAAGGTGCAAGGAGAGAGCATACACATTATACTTGACTCACACTAGAATGGTGTTCATTAACCTTAATAAAACCAAATGTATGGGCGATAATGCATATGTCAAGAGATGTTTTTGATTCTCAAAATCACCAAATGGTGTGAGAGAAGAGCATACACACCTCAAAACAAAATGAAAAACCACAAGAAAATAAAAACAATGGTTTATTTTAGGTCCCAAAATCAAAATGTGAGAAAAGACACTTGATGCAAAGTTGTCAATTTTAAAGCCAATGAGTGTGAAAATGTAGGGTTAATTTTAAGCCAAATGAATGTGAAATGCAAGATTGTTGTTCCTTTTAGACCAATGAGTGAAATGTAAGTTGTGGTTCCTTTTAGCCCAATGAGTGAAAATGAAAAATTGTTTTTCTTTTAAATCCCATGAGTGAAAATGCATATTTGTTGTTCTTTTTAACTCAATGAGTGAAAAATGCAAGTTGTTTGTTTTAACCAATGAAGTGTGAAGATGCAAGTTGTTCTTTTTAACCAATGAAGTGCAAAATGCAAGTTGTTCTTCTTTTTTAACCAATGAAGTGTGAAGATTTAAGTTCTTTTTTTAACCAATGAAGTGTGAAGATGTAAGTTGTTCTTTTTAACCAATGAAGTGAAAAATGCAAGTTGTTCTTTTTAACCAATGAAGTGTGCCTAATTAACAAAAGATATTGATTTAATTTAAGCCTAAAATAAAAAATGTTCCTATCTTAAATGAAAACAAAAACCCCACAAAAGATGGATTAGTACTTTCCAAGGAAAATATCTCCTCCCAAATGTAAGCCACATGTTGCAAATAGAGTATTAGTAACAAAAAAAACCCTTTAATGATAACAACAAATTAAAACCGTGATAACTTTTCCAAGCCTTAATGAAATTTAAAACTGTAAAATGTTGTGGAAAGCTAAGACTCGGACCTATAAAACTCATAAATCTTTTTGCAAAAATTCTACACAAAAAAATTGTTATAGATGAAAGAAAACATGGATTTTAAGATGTCAACAGTTGAATTTTAAAAAAAGTAATGGAATTAAGACATCAATACCTTTCTCAAATTATAATGAAATTTAAAACCTTAAAATGTTGTGGAAAGCTAAGCCTCAGATCTACAAAACTCAGGAATCTTTCTGTAAGAATTTTGCATGGAAAAAATGTTATAGACGAAGAGAGTATCATAGATTTTAAGTGGGTTTCTGCACTCTATGACATGACAATCAAATTGAATAATTTTAATGTAGATACTAAAAATTGTCATTCATTTATAAAAACTATTTTTCTTCCTCAATCCCTTTTTCTTCCCTAATAATTAAATAATTTTAATTATTTGATTATTTCCTAATGTCATATTTCTTCCATTAATTAAATAATTTTAATTACTTAAATTAATTCATTTCTTTCCTTTTATTTCCTCCTTTTGATTAATTAAATAAATTTATTTATTTAATTATGTCACTAATTTCCTCTTTCCACCTTAAAACAAATTTTATTATTTATTTAATTATTACTATCATTTTCTACTATAATTAAATAATTATTTCAATTAAAAAAAATATTCATTGGCCCTTTCTTTCATGAATTAAATAAATTCTAATTATTGAATGAGTTACTAATTTGCCATTTTCTTTCATTTTGAATTAAATCATTATTTTAATTCAAAAAGTCAACCTTTCCCACTTTTTCTATAATTAAATAATGTTTCATTATTTAATTATTCACTTTCCTTCCTACATTAAATAATAAATTAAATTCTTCCACTAACCTTTTTTTATGTGCCAAATATTATCTCTTGTCTCATTTAATTTCCACCCTTAATTGAATTATTTTATAATTCAATATTGGCCATTCATTCTATTTATTGAATGACCTCCTAATTTTTCATTTTCTCCCACTTTTGAATTAAATCATTATTTTAATTCAAAAAGTCAACCTTTCCCACTTCTATAATTAAATATTGTTTTATTATTTAATTATTTACTTTCCTTCTTATATTAAATAATTTTATAATTATTTAAATTCCTCCAGCAACCTCTTTTTATGTGCCAAATCTTATATCTTGTCTCATTCAATTTTCACCCTTGATTAAATTATTTTATAATTCAATCTTGGTCATCCATCTTTATCTTTGCCCTAACTTTGTCTTAACCCTATTTCATATTACAACTTTCAATCTTGGCCATTGATTTTCATGTCATATTGGCTTTTAATCCTAGCCCTCCATTCCAATTTGTTTTTATGTAAAAGAAACCTATCTTTATTAATTCAGACACACATATTTTATGCTATCTAGTATATGGACAAGTACATGTTGCTTAAGGAGATAACTATCTTGAATATTTTTCTATCATAGACATTGTGATACTTTTGCATACTCAAATATAAGGGCATCAAGCATATTCAAGCAAAATGGAGAAGGACAATGGAGATCAAGCAACCCTGACATAGGTAATATTGCTTTGTGTTTATGTTTCTTTGTTGGATTGTACTTCATTGTTGGTTTAGGGCTTTAGGGGTTTAGTATTGTTGTTTTATGACCTTAACCTTTGTTTTTACCCTATTCTACATTGGTGAACCTAACGTGAACTAATCTTTTGATTGTTTATAAGGGATTTTTTTTTTTGTAGATTAGAGTGCAGAAACCCGCTTAAAATCCGTGATATTTTCTTTCATCTATAACAATTTTTTCATTCAAAAATATTTGAGTTTTTTAGGTCTGAGTCCTACCTTTCCACAACATTTGATGGTTTTAAATTTTGTTCTAATTTGAGAAATTTATCACTATTTTAATTCCATTACTTTTTTTTTAAAATTTAGTTGTTGACTTCTTAAAATCCGTGTTTTCTTTCATCTATAAAAAAAAAATTGTGTAGAATTTTTATAGAAAGATTTATGATTTTTGTAGGTTTGAGTCTTAACTTTCAACAACATTTTATAGTTTTAAATTTCATTAAGATTTGGAAAAGTTATTATTGTTTTAATTTGTTGTTATCATTCAAGGGTTTCTTTTGGGTTACTAATACTCTATTTGCAACATGTGGCTTACATTTGGGAGGAGATATTTGCCTTGGAAAGCACTAATCCATCTTTTACAAGGTTTTTTTTTTCATTTAAGATAGGAACATTTTTTATATTTTAGGCTTAAATTCAATGATTTTTTTTTGTTAATTATGCACACTTCATTGGTTAAAAAGAACAACTTGCATTTTCCACTTCATTGGTTAAAAAGAACAACAACTTGCATCTTCACACTTCATTGGTTAAAAAGAACATCTTGCATTTTTCACTCATTGGGTTAAAAAGAACAAAAAAAATACATTTTCACTCATTGGATTAAAAAGAACAAAATTTGCAATTTTACTCATGGGGTTAAAAAGAACAACAAATTTGCATTTTCACTCATTGGGCTAAAAGGAACCACACCTTACATTTTCACTCATTGGGCTAAAAAGAACAACAATCTTGCATTTTTCACTCATTAGTCTAAAAAGAACAATAATTTTGCATTTCACACTTAAAATTAACCTTGTATTTTCACACTCATTGTCTTTAAAAGTGACAACAACTTTGCATCAAGTGTCTTTTCTCACATTTTGATTTGGGGACCTAAAATAACCCATTGTTTTTATTGTCTTGTGGTTTTGATTTTTTTTTGAGGTGTGTATGCTCTTCTCTCGCACCATTTGGTGATCTTGAGAATCAAAAATATCTCTTGACATATGCATTATCACCCATACATTTGGTTTTATTAAGGTTAATGAACACCATGCTAGTGTGAGTCAAGTATAATGTGTATGTTCTCTCCTCGCACCTTGTGTTATCTTGGAGATCAAAAAAATTATGCTTGACTTGCTTTTGTTTTACCCTTAGAGGGGACTACCAAGTGAGACACATCCATACAGAGAACTCCTTGGTGACTCCAACCGGTTTTTCCCTCAGGCTGGTATATAAAAGGATTAGACAAAACGTCAAGTCCTCATGCTATTAGCTTTCATTGTATAGTGCCATTTAGAACAAGGATTTACCTTTGCGTATAAGTTCCCCTAGTAGGAGTAGTTAAAGTCTTAAGTGGCTTATTGGATGCCCGCAAGGTGGCATGTCTCCAAGTTGCGACTAAGAACCAAACTAGTTAGAAGCTCCCCTTTTATGATTGAGTTTTGTTGGCATCACACTTAGTGTAGAGGATGTAGCACCACACCTTGAAAGTTACTCACTATTCGGCTCCCTTTGGTGAGACAAGAATCCTTGGCTTAGCATAAGTTACTTGATTCAAACTTGTAACTTTCCAAGGAGAGGGTGATTGGGTCATCCTTCCATTCTAGGAGGCCCCTATTCATCCACTCTTGTAGACAAGAGGTGATACATAATCTGAAAGGGTGTCCCTCCCTTGCATCGAAGGAGATTCCAAGCTGTGGGTCGAGGGTCACACCATTGTCCATTGAACATAAGATAGGCAAGTGTCTTATGTGTGTGATTTGTATTCAATTTATGCTAGACCCATGGAAATCGAGGTGAATAACCTCCGAACATACACATTGTGAACACACTTTTTGACATTTAGACTTGCCAAGACAATTTCTTTCATATTGTTTATAGTGTTTTCCATTTAGATTTAACAAAAAATCATATCAAAATTGAGTCAAAATTAGTCAACTTAGGACAAAAAAAAGCTATTTGCCCCAAATTTTACTATTAGCCACAATTGATGCCTAGAACACCACAACTAATAAAACTAGAAGATCACAATTGTTGCATAGAGCACCGCATTTGCTAGTTGTGAAAAGTTTTAGGGAAATCTGAATCATCCTCATTTCTAATCAATTCCTAAGTACATTCTTTTTAACAAACCACAAAATTGTAGCTTTCAGATTTTGTCATCTTTAGGCCCTTCTTTGCATTAGTCATTACCATCATAGGTCAAACCTTAGGTCAAACTTTAGCTTGCATAAAAATTTTGCAGACCTCAAATTAGGGAGTTTATTAGACTTAGACTAGACTATAATTTCAAATTCATATTATCTTGACCTTATCCTTCAATCAATCAATTTAGTCCTTTGTCATTTAGGTTGGTTCCTCAACTCACAAGTCTAGTTTGAGATTACCTTGTCAACTTTTCATTTTAGTCTTTGTCATTCTCAAGGTCATTGATAATCAGATTTGTTGCTTTTCCTATCTTAGTTTGACTAGAAACCTTTACCATAGGTTTACCAAAGGTATTTAGTCTTCATACTAGGTCATATTACCGCATCACAACGTCATACCTTAGTCATAGACATAGTTCATATTTTGATTATTGTGACACTATCTTATCTACAATCTTGACTATTGTCACTTTGACTCTTTATCTTGGTATCATCATTAGGCATCGTTTATACCTTGAAAAATCTAAAAGCATAGTCTAGTTGCATACCTTAGTCTTAAACATACCATAGATTTGGTCATTGTGATTGTTATCTTCTAAAGTTGCACCCTAGCTAAGCTGCAAGATTTAACAAGTTAAGTTGTAGGATTTAACAAGTTAAGCTACAAGACTTAGCACTCTAGAGAAACATTGGAATGATCCCAAGGTGTGGGTTCCTTATATGAGATCAAACCTCCAAAGAATGCTGACTTCCTATGGTGTCACCTAAAACTACTGCTAGCTTGTAGAGGAAAAGGGTAGAAGGAAATGACATAAACTAGAAGAAAAAAAAAAAACTACTCCTATGGTGATGCACCAAATATTAAAGATTTGTACCACTATTTTGACACACAATGTGATCAATAAAACTCACTACAACATGCACAACTTAGTTTTAACATGTCTTGCATAAGTATTTAATATAAGGGCTTTGAAGTTTTATGGAAAAACTCAAGAGGAATAACAAATGACCTTTTAGCTGCAACAAGTACCGAATGATTAATTTTAAGCTGGACTGTACTTGTCATAATCTCCTTATGGGGATTTACTTAAGATTACAGATTTTCAAATTCTTTGTTTTTGATTTTGATGTGACTTGTAATTATGAGACAAAGCTCCTTTTTGGATTTTCTTTATCCACTATTTTGGTTTCACATCTTATAGATTTTATCTGTGGTATAACTAAAGTTGACCAACCCTTAAATGCTATCAATTTAGAGATTTCTAACTATGGCCTCGCGACTATCCTACCTAGATTTTAGTATTTATGCTACGTGGAAGGCAATCCTTCCCTGTCGATCATGTCATTTTTTCTTAGTTGTTTATGTGAGGAAATCCTCATTAATTCCTCTACTAAGATTGTTTTAGGGAAATTATTTACTCATGCGTGTGACCTATCCTTAGGCTTGATTTTATTGGTTTTACTGTGCGTAGTGCAAAATCATGGGGAGTGATAGGGTGCAGACAGAGTCAAATAATTGCAATGAATTTTGCAAGGATCTGCCGGTCTAGCACATTTGTGTCAAAGGTGGCATTGCTCCTCTAATGGAGAGACTTGTGGGCCATGACCCTAATCTGTCGACCCAGTTCACCAACTCTTGGAAGAATTGACATGTGTCTCTAGGATGCATCTCCTTTACGGTGGATGAGGAAGTGATTTCCTAGGTGATGAGACTCTAGTGCTCTGGCATGAAGCATCCTAAACATTCGAAGACCCAGGACAATGTTAGTATGGACAAATTATTTGTGGGAGATGAAAAGTTGGTGTGCAACTAGTCTGGGTTTGAATAGGAGGCTCTTCTTTAGTCGTGGAACTAGGTGTGTCTTGCACTAATGAAATATGTCATGTTGGAAGGAAGGTACAAGAACTATTACTTCTACCATTTTCCCTTGTTAAATCACCTTAGGCATAAAGTTTTACTAAGCTTTCCCTTTTTCTGCTAATGGACCTTGAAAACTCGGTCAAAAAATGTGTGGAGTCTACTGCTTTAAATCCCAATGAACCTACTCCCCTGCTACTCCACCATGGTCTTATCCTAAGACTCTACCACTTTCATCTAGCTTTATGCCCTCTGAAACCCATTTTGACCATCCGAATCGAGGAAATTGGCCCCCCACTGAGACCAACTTATCTCTAGCTGAATCTAAAGGCCCTATCAAGAAGAGTACCCTGGTCCCTTCTGATTCTCAGAAACCCAAAACCCTTCACGCAATTTCAAAACTTCTATATATCAGGAGCTGCCTAACCTATGTGTATTTTGTAATTCCTAAGCTCCACTCCCCTCAAGCAAGCACTTCTAGTAAGCCCCACTCTAAAATGAAAGCGGTAAGTGTATGAGAATAAGTGTGGAAAAACGTCGGTGAGCAAAGCAGACCTTGTTGAAGTGATACAAAGGCCGTGGTATGAACGCAGGGTTATCGGATGGATGCATTATCTGCGCCCCGCATTAGTCAGGAAAGCAGTTAGGATTCGGATTAATTCAAATATAATCTTCCTGAGCGCGATAGTAGAGCTGGAAGAGGCGTCGGGCAAAGCAGCGGTAAGAGGGAATCCAGGAGGTCCTCCATCCATCCACCATGCAGCCATGATACAAGTAAAGCTTTAGAAGCAGGTTTCTGCCTCCTCAATCACTTCCTAACCAGGGCCTAGATATTGAGCACTGATCCCGACTCTACACCTGGTGGGCGGCAGGAGGAGGAGCGCTGTGTGTTGGAAAGGAGCACCGTAGACAAAATGGACAAAAAATTCAATGGTTTGACCCATTTCATACCACAAATTAGTCTACCCGCTCACGAAAAGTAGCTATCAAGTAGCCACAGATGGAGTATGCAAAGGGAAGACTCAAGACCAAATTTCAAGATAAATTGGTGATGATTTGGTTTAGCTTTTGTCAAAGAACTAGGAGAATACCAACTAGTTTGTTGTTGGTTTGTTGTTGGTCCGAGTGCTATTAGTCCGCATCTATTTTTGGTTTAGTGTTTTGTTTTGATGCTTTTTTGATATTGGAATCTATTGGACCTTGTGGCTCTTTGTGAAGGGTACAACACCTTGAAAATGCTACTTTATAAAAAAAAAATGACCTTTTAGAGGCTCAAATACTTGACTTCACAATTGAATCCTGCATAGAACTAGTAGAACACAAACTATGACCTGCACAAACATGCACTTCTACAAAAAGAAAATGAGAAACTAGAAAAAAACCAAGGATAAACATTATCATCACAAGGAAATATCAATAATTTCATATTATTGCACAATAAGCAGTACTGAGAAGGAAAAAGAGCTTTGATTTTATTGATTGAAAGATGCTCATAAACAGTTATAGAAGCTTGAAGTTGAGTTACAATACTAATCATTCATTTGAGAGAGCTTGAAAAGCTACAATTTCTACCAGATGAAAAGAAAGAACTAGCTGAAAACACACTAGAAAGTTGTGCTTTATAGAAAAGCAGCAACTGATTACATCATTCCAGAACATTCAATACATAGAAGAATAAGTTTATTATTTCCTTGATCATCTTATTGGTCGTTCAAGCTTTTAATGGCTAATTTTTAGCCCTAAAATTGGCTCCAAAGAGGTGGAAAAATGAAGAAAAAGCTTTCACTTAGACTTGTTCATGGTTAAGGGCTTTAAATCTCCCTCTAGATGCCTAGAAATGCCTTGGAAAAGGTCACAAACTACTCCCTAAAACTTCTCAACCATTTGAAGAAGTATTCAACCTTCTCCTAGATACTCTCCTCAACTGTTGTAACCCCCTCCTTGCTCATAGGACACATGTTTCTCAAGTTTTAGAGGTTGGATAAGTGTTGGGTCGGATAGAATTGGTTTTAAGCATTTAAAACCTTCACAACTACCTAAAAATGCTTACTAATAGCTCCAAACTGCTCCTTGAAAGCTTGTCTATCCATTGGGCCTCATTGCTCATGTTAGAATGGCCATTATGAGGCCCATAAATCCCCTCTAATTGTTCATCATTCATATCTCCTTATCACTTTTGAAATCAAGTTATTCAGGTTTCTTGTTGCAAAAGAAACAAACCATAAAGACCTCTTGTAGCATCCTTTCCCTTCACTTCTGTAGCTTTTATACATGGATTTTCCTCTCATGATGTTGCCATCACTTGATCAGGACCTTCTAGTTGAGAAAATAAACCATTAATCAAGGTACATTGGATCTCAAACACCAAAAATTAGCCCTTTGCACATGAAAGTACATACCTTTATCATGGAGTAAATCACTATGATATTATATCAAACCTTAAATGATGAAAATGACTTCCTAAAGCCTGCATCTGATCTTTTGCAAGTTGTCTTAGACCTTACCCCTCCTTGAATATTTTCCCATTATGAGTGATTCACTGATTGTCCTTTTTTCAAGATAATTGTCCTGCTTTACTCAACTATTTGGGACTGGTAAAAATTTCTCAAATTCTATGAATTGGGTTTGCACAAAATTTATTGGGTTTTTTAATTTTGTTGTTTCTAGTTTTTGTCAAAAATTAGGAAAACTCAATTCGTATTTTTCTGGATATGACTGAAACATGGATGCCCCCTTGAATGTCTTCTTGAATAGGTCTTCCACATCATGACTATGGCACCTCCCTTATCACTGCTAAGGTTTAATCAATGAAACCCTTGTTCACATCTTTGTTCAGTCAGTAATTTTTCCCCACTGGCAAGAAGATGTGAAGATGCATAACATAAAGCCTTCAACATGGGAAATGCAAAGAATGGTGACTTCTTCAAAGTAGATATGTTCCTTCAAAACCTTCTACATCCCTGCAACGTGCCTCCAAGCTTCTGAGGTGGCTTGAATCCATAAACCTCTGCCCTGCTTTGTGCCATGAAAAGAGCATTTTCCACCTGAAAACCCTAGCATTTTTTGCACGTGAAGAAAAAGTCTTCAAAGAAAACAAAGTTTTACTTTCCCTCTTCTTTCTCCAACATGAGACTCTTCACTTTATGATTTTCAAAATAAACCTTTGAACTTTTTTTTTTCTTTTTGCCTTTTAAATCTTTTGTAACAACGTGGCTTTCAAATCTTTATTTTGCAAAAATAAAAAAAACCTTATGACCATTAAATATCTGATCCAATAATTCATTTTTGACCTTTTAACCTTCTAGCACCTAAACAACTAGGGATTTGATAAAATGACTAACAATGACATTATCCAATTGAAACCTTGACTATTGCCACTTTGACTCTTTATCTTGGTTTATAATCATTTGGAACCCTTTATAACTTGAAAAATCCAAAAAATGGTCTAGTTGCATACCTTAGTCTTAAGCATACCATAGATTTGGTCATTGTGACATTATCTTATTGACATCTTAACTATTGTCACTTTGACTCTTTATCATGGTTCATAATCATTTTACACCCTTTATATCTTGAAAAATCCAAAAAACGTAGCTGCATAACCTTAGTCATAGTTATACCTTTGCATTGTCATACCTTGGACATCATATCACATTCATCCCCCCTTTGCAAGTCTTTTATGGTCGAAACAAGAGCACAAATGAAAATAAAGGAATGAACTTCACTAATGAGGATGACCTTTTCAATCCCACTAGCAACATGAGATTTGGATTTCTTCCAATGAGTCTCCAAACCAAAAAAACTCAAATCCTTTTTCAAAGTTCACGAAACTAGACTTCCAAACACCATTGATTGAGGAAGATGTTGAAGCAGCTGCCCAAAATCCTAGTGTGGCATGGTTGGTAGATGAAATAGTGGCACAAGACCCCCAAATATTTCTAGCCAAATTATTACATAGTGGGGTAAAACTACCTCATTTCTTTGATGTTAATACACTTCAAGTAGAATAACCACCAAACAAAAAAATTCAAAGGCATGACACATCTACCTCCAAAGGTTCCATCCCACAAGTGAAGATTTCCATGCCTTTAGGAGGATTTACACAAGACTCCACCACAATCCATACATCCTTATTTGGAACACAACCAATGACACAAGGCATTGACACAATCAATTTCACAACCTTTTGGCACCACATTCAATCCATTTGCAACATATCATGCTATGGGTACCTCATCATCAAATCCCTTTAGCAAGAATAAGAGAACAAGGGTCCATATTTGTGGACCTAAGACACCAATAAACACATCAAGTACCAACACTTCCCAAGGCCCTAATGCAAATATTCCTCAACAAAACACCCAAGGGCCCTTTACACAATATGGTAACCAAAGTACACAAGGTCAACATATTCCCGATCCATTCCAAATTTGCAATCCAATACAAAACCTCACACATTCCAACTCATAATACTCACATCCCTCAAATTCAAACTCAAATTCCAACTCAAACTCCACATATCCAAACTCAAATTCCACATATCCAAACCAAAATAACACATATTCAAACATACACCCATAGCATTCTAAATCAAAACATACCATATACACCTCACATCAACACCAATTCATCCAACCAACACAGTGGATTACAAAAAACTAACATGGGACCACATCATAATGCAGTCAACAACGTAGTTGATACATCCCTTACTCAAGTTGATGTCTTGGCCAATCAAATGATTTCCTTGCAAAAACAAGTGGAAACCATGACATTGTCAAACAAGAAGACTTACTCAACACAAGAATTATGCTCATATCCATTTGACAAAAGTCCATACATGACTCCATTTCCTCCTCATTGTGTCATGCCAAATTTTCCCAAATATTGAGGAAAAGGAAATCCCATAGAACATATAAGAGAATTCCACACAGCCTTGATAGACATCACATCTGAACATACATATCTTATGAGACTATTTCCTAGAAGTCTCATAGGACAAGCATTAGAATGGTTTTCCCATCTACCCACAAGCATACGAACATGGGACAACCTCACTGACAAGTTTATCACCCACTTTGCCTTTAACATTGAGAATGAAATCACTATAGCCACACTATATCATATGAAACAAGAAGATGGTGAGTCATTTATCACATTCTTCCAGTGATGGAGGATCTTGGCCAACCGCTATCCTGTTGAAATTCCTAAAAAACAAAATATTGTCATGTTCATGGAAAACTTGACTACAAACTTGAAATTTCAACTACAAGCCCATTGTTGCACCACATTCATAGACCTAGTGGAAAAAGGAACCATACTTGAAAAGGCCCTTATTGTGAAAGGGGAAATAAAGACACACAACAAGTCTCAAAATGCCCAAGGTACATCAAATGACAAAAATAAATATTGGGCCCATAATAAAAATGCCACAAATGATGGAGTTGTCGATGCAAAGGCAATACACACTGGTCCTACAATTACCCTTAAATGACCTAATACATCAAACAACCCACCACGTGTCCCTGACCAAATAGAAAATTCCCTTCAAAACACTCAAGAAAAAAGACCTCAAGGGAAGTTTCCAAGACACAAATATACTCCCCTAGGGGAACCAATTGAATATGTCTTGAAACAACTCTTACAATCTCACATCATTCAACTGCCATACCTGAAACAATATGATCTAAGGAAATTTAAACCTTCATGGTGGGATGACAATGCTTTTTGCGATTATCATCGTATCAAAGGACACTCAACCTCATCATGTAGACAACTTAAGAACATCGTTCAAAACCTAATTGAAAATGGTGTCATATAAGTGGAAAGTGAACAACCTACCTCCAATAAGGATCACACAATTTTTAAGAATCCATTGCATGTCCATGGGATAGGAAAGCCCTTTGGTTCAAGTTCAAAGACCAATAACTATGCCAACTATACCAATGCCACATTTGGCTACACTACCATAAATCATATCCAAGTTGTAGATGACTATGTCAATACTATCACCATTAAAAAGCCACCTGAATGTACAAAAAACACATGAAAAACCAAGGTGACCCTACAAGGTGCTCTTCCAAAACAACCACCAAAGACTCAATACAACCTATTAGACCATTTGGGAAAAACACCTACTCAAATATCCATCCTTGAGTTGCTTCGTATCTCTCCCGAGCACAAAGTCGTTCTAGACAAGGAACTACAAGACACTTTCATACCAACCAACCTTGATGTCAATCAGTTCCAAAAAATGGTGGGATACTTAACCAACACCCACCATGTCACTTTTTTAGATCAAGACTATTCATCCCAAAATTCTAGTCATAACAACCCCTTGCACATTGAATTCTTCGTTCACAAACATAAAATTAGATGAGTCTTTGTAGACGATGGAACATGATTGAATATTTGCACCCTCAAACTGGTTAAGGCATTAGGATTCTATGAAGCTTGTGTGGACACAACAAAGAGCATTATTATCAAAGCCTATGATGATGAAGAGCATTCTTCCAAAGGTATCATAACAATACCAATCAGAGTTGGGTCTGCAACATTGGACACCACATTCCAAGACTTGGGCTTAGACCTTCCATATAACCTCCTCCTTGGCCGACCATGGATCGATGCCATGAAAGCCGTTCCATCCACTTACCACCAATGCCTCAAATTACCATATAATGGCACCAAGATCACAATAGCTAGTGATATTAACCCATTTCAATATTGCAGCAACCTCAAAGGGATGACCGAACAACAAGTGCCAATAAATCGGGAAGCTGCATCATCATCCACTTCATCTCACTATATTGATCCCCCCACCTTATCCAAAGCATCTACCTCCAAAACTCCACCTTTTGATCCTAAAATATAGGTTCAAGATAAAGTGTGTGGTGAGTATCACATGAAGACATCTTATTGCGTCAACAACCTTACATCTCCCAAGTCATATGGCAGATCCTTAGTAGTCAAGAGAGACCCCAAAGTCACTATTCAAGTATCTTCCATGACAACCTTCACAAAATGGGGAGAACTAGCTAAGGAATCCATCAATGAAGAAGACATTACCACCTGAATATACCAAGAAGAA
>VDFB02086081.1:220299303-220348228 GCA_007258455.2 Sequoia sempervirens
GGTATGTTGATGGAGTGACTTTCATGGCATGAATCCATGGTCGACTGAGGAGAAGATTGTATGGGAGGTCTAGGTCCAAGACTTGGAATGTGGTATCCAATGTTGCAAGCCCAACTATGATTGGTATTGTTATGATACCTTTGGAAGAATGATCTTCATCATCATAGGCTTTGATAATAGTGCTCTTTGTCATGTCCACACAAGATTTAGAGAAGCCTAATTCCTTAACTAGTTTGAGGGTGGAAATATTCAATCATGCTACATTGTCTACCAAGACTTGTCTGACTATATGTTAATGGATGAAGAATTCAAGGTGTAAGGGATCATTGTGACTAGTCTTTTGGGTCGAATAATCTTGGTCAGAGAAAGTGACATGATGAGCATTAGCCAAGTAGCCCACCATCTCTTGGAAGTGATTGACATCAAGGTCAGTGAGAACGGTAGTGTCTTGTAAAGCTTTATCAAGAATGGCCCTATGTTCGGGGGATATACGCAACAACTTAAGGATAGATATTTGTGCGGGTTTCTTCCCCAAATGGTCTAGTAAGTTATATTGAGATTTTTGTTGTTGATTTGGGGGAGAAACTTATACAATCACCTTGGTTCAATGGGTATTTTTTGGCAGCTTTTTGATGGTGATTGTATTGACGTAATTGTCCGCGGCTCGAATGTGATGGATGGTGGTGTAGTCATATTTGGCATTGGTATAGTTGGCAGAATTGTTGGTCTTGGAACTTGAATTGGAGGCCTTTCCTTTTCCATGGTCATGTAATGAATCTATAAAGACTTTATGGTCACTGAACATTAGAGGTTTGTTGTTTTCCATTAAATTCTATGATACTATTTTCAATGAGGTCATGAATGATGTTTTTCAATTGTCTGCATGACAAAGTTGAGTGTCCTTTGGCATGATGATAGTCACAAAAGGTGTTGTCGTCCCACCATGAAGTTTTGAATTACCCTGGGTCATATGGCTTTACCTTAGGAAGTTTGATGACCATAGATCCCAAGAGTTGTTTGTGGATTGATTCAATAGGTTCCCCTAAGGGGGTATACTTGTGTCTTGTAGCAAATTGCCTTTGAGGTCTTTGTCCATGAGTATTTTGAAGGGAATTTGTTGTTTGGTCAAGGACATGTGGTGGGTTGCTTGGTGTATGGGCCTTTAAGTTTGAGTGTAGGACTGGTGTGTATTGCCTTTGCATTGAAAACTCCATCATTGGCGACATTTTGGTTGTGGGCCCAATATTTGTTCTTGTCATTTGAAGTGTTTTGGGCATTTTATGTCTTTTTATATGTCTTATTTTCCCCTTTGGCGATGAGGTCCTTCTTAAGGATGAAACCTTTTTCCACATGGTCAGTGAATGTGGTGTAATAATAGGTTTGTAGTTAAAATTTTAAGTTTGTGATCAAATTTTCCATGAACATAACAATCTTTTATTTTTCAAGAATGTCAACAAGACAACGACTAGCCAAGCCTCTCCATCTTTGGAAGAATGTTATGAATGACTCACCTTTGTATTGTTTTGTATGGCATAGTATGGCCATGGTGATCTCATTTTCATAGTATAGCCAGTTCGTTCCATGATCAAATGTCGAAAGGTAGATGGGTGAACCATTTGAGTGCTTGTCCTGCGAGACTCCTAGGGAATAGTTTCTTGAGATATGTCTGTTAAGATGCAATGTCTATCAAAGCTATTTGGAACTCTCTTACATGTTCAATAGGATTCCCCTTTCCTCTATACTTGGGAAAATTTGGCATGACATAGTTGTGAGGAAATGGAGCCATGTATATGCTTTTGGAAAAGGGGTATGGACATAACTCTTGTGTTGATTAAGTATTTTTCATCAATATTTGTATGTTTTCCACTTGTTTTTTTAAGGAAAAAATTTGATTGGTTAAGACATCAACTTGAGTGAGGGATGTGTCTCTTGTATTTACAACTACATTGTGATGTGGGCCTATGTGCATGTTTTGCAATCCAATGTGTTGGGTGGGTGATTTGGTATTGATTCAAGTTATGTATGATGTGTTTTGGTTAGGGATGTTATGAGTGTATGACGAGATTCAATTTTAAATATGTGGAGTGTGAGTTGGAATTTGAGTTTAAATTTGAGGGATGTGAGTTGGAATATGTGAGGTGTTGTTATTGGATTGCATTTAGAATGGGTTGGGAATGTGTTAACCTTGTGTACTTTGGTTACCATATTGTGTGAAGGGCCCTTGGGTGTTTTGTTGAGCAATGTTTGCATTAGGACCTTGGGAAGTGTTGGTGTTTGATGTGTTTATTGGTATCTTAGGTCCACAAATATAGACCCTTGTTCTCTTATTCTCACCAAAGGGATTTGATGATGAGGCACCCATAGCATGAGATGTTCCAAATGGATTGATTGTGGTGCCAAAAGTTTGTGACATTGATTTTGTCATTGGTTGTGTCATGGATTGTGCCAAAAGGTTGTGATGAGGCTTCTAACTAGTTTGGATCTTAGTCGCAATTCGGGGATATGCCACCTCACTAGCATCTAGCAAGCCACTTAAGACTTTAACCACTTCTACTAGGGCCACTTATACACAAAGGTACCTCCCCATTTTGAATGGCACTATATGACGAAATCTAATAGCATGAAGACTTGATGTTTTTCTAATCCTTTTATATACTGGTCCAAGGGAAAGACCAGTTGGAGTCACCAAGGATTTCTCCATCCAGATGTGTCTCGCTCGGTAGGACCCTCTAAAGGTAAATCAAAAGCAATTCAAGCACAATGTTTTTGATCTCCAATATCACACAAGGTGCAAGGAGAGAGCATACACATTATACTTGACTCACACTAGAATGGTGTTCATTAACCTTAATAAAACCAAATGTATGGCCGATAATGCATATGTCAAGAGATGTTTTTGATTCTCAAAATCACCAAATGGTGTGAGAGAAGAGCATACACACCTCAAAACAAAATGAAAAACCACAAGAACATAAAAACAATGGTTTATTTTAGGTCCCAAAATCAAAATGTGAGAAAAGACACTTGATGCAAAGTTGTCAATTTTAAAGCCAATGAGTGTGAAAATGTAGGGTTAATTTTAAGCCAAATGAATGTGAAATGCAAGATTGTTGTTCCTTTTAGACCAATGAGTGAAATGTAAGTTGTGGTTCCTTTTAGCCCAATGAGTGAAAATGATTTTTTTTTTTTCTTTTAAATCCCATGAGTGAAAATGCATATTTGTTGTTCTTTTTAACTCAATGAGTGAAAAATGCAAGTTGTTTGTTTTAACCAATGAAGTGTGAAGCTGCAAGTTGTTCTTTTTAACCAATGAAGTGCAAAATGCAAGTTGTTCTTCTTTTTTAACCAATGAAGTGTGAAGATTTAAGTTCTTTTTTTAACTAATGAAGTGTGAAGATGTAAGTTGTTCTTTTTAACCAATGAAGTGAAAAATGCAAGTTGTTCTTTTTAACCAATGAAGTGTGCCTAATTAACAAAAGATATTGATTTAATTTAAGCCTAAAATAAAAAAATGTTCCTATCTTAAATGAAAACAAAAACCCCACAAAAGATGGATTAGTACTTTCCAAGGAAAATATCTCCTCCCAAATGTAAGCCACATGTTGCAAATAGAGTATTAGTAACAAAAAAAACCCTTTAATGATAACAACAAATTAAAACTGTGATAACTTTTCCAAGCCTTGATGAAATTTAAAACTATAAAATGTTGTCGAAATCTAAGACCCGGACCTATAAAACTCATAAATCTTTTTGCAAAAATTCTACACAAAAAAATTGTTATAGATGAAAGAAAACATGGATTTTGAGATGTCAACAGTTGAATTTTAAAAAAAGTAATGGAATTAAGACATCAATACCTTCCTCAAATTATAATGAAATTTAAAACCTTAAAATGTTGTGGAAAGCTAAGCCTCAGATCTACAAAACTCAGGAATCTTTCTGCAAGAATTTTGCATGGAAAAAATGTTATAGATGAAGAGAGTATCATAGATTTTAAGTGGGTTTCTGCACTCTATGACATGACAATCAAATTGAATAATTTTAATGTAGATACTAAAAATTGTCATTTGTTTATAAAAACTATTTTTCTTCCTCAATCCTTTTTTCTTCCCTAATAATTAAATAATTTTAATTATTTGATTATTTCCTAATGTCATATTTCTTCCATTAATTAAATAATTTTAATTACTTAAATTAATTCATTTCTTTCCTTTTATTTCCTCCTTTTGATTAATTAAATAAATTTAGTTATTTAATTATGTCACTAATTTCCTCTTTCCACCTTAAAACAAATTTTATTATTTATTTAATTATTACTATCATTTTCTACTATAATTAAATAATTATTTCAATTAAAAAAATTATTCATTGGCCCTTTCTTTCATGAATTAAATAAATTCTAATTATTGAATGAGTTACTAATTTGCCATTTTCTTTCATTTTGAATTAAATCATTATTTTAATTCAAAAAGTCAACCTTTCCCACTTTTTCTATAATTAAATAATGTTTCATTATTTAATTATTCACTTTCCTTCCTACATTAAATAATAAATTAAATTCTTCCACTAACCTTTTTTTATGTGCCAAATATTATCTCTTGTCTCATTTAATTTCCACCCTTAATTGAATTATTTTATAATTCAATATTAGCCATTCATTCTATTTATTGAATGACCTGCTAATTTTTCATTTTCTCCCACTTTTGAATTAAATCATTATTTTAATTCAAAAAGTCAACCTTTCCCACTTCTATAATTAAATATTGTTTTATTATTTAATTATTTACTTTCCTTCTTATATTAAATAATTTTATAATTATTTAAATTCCTCCAGCAACCTCTTTTTATGTGCCAAATCTTATATCTTGTCTCATTCAATTTTCACCCTTGATTAAATTATTTTATAATTCAATCTTGGTCATCCATCTTTATCTTTTCCCTAACTTTGTCTTAACCCTATTTCATATTACAACTTTCAATCTTGGCCATTGATTTTCATGTCATATTGGCTTTTAATCCTAGCCCTCCATTCCAATTTGTTTTTATGTAAAAGAAACCTATCTTTATTAATTCAGACACACATATTTTATGCTATCTAGTATATGGACAAGTACATGTTGCTTAAGGAGATAACTATCTTGAATATTTTTCTATCATAGACATTGTGATACTTTTGCATACTCAAATATAAGGGCATCAAGCATATTCAAGCAAAATGGAGAAGGACAATGGAGATCAAACAACCCTGACATAGGTAATATTGCTTTGTGTTTATGTTTCTTTGTTGGATTGTACTTCATTGTTGGTTTAGGGCTTTAGGGGTTTAGTATTGTTGTTTTATGACCTTAACCTTTGTTTTTACCCTATTCTACATTGGTGAACCTAACGTGAACTAATCTTTTGATTGTTTATAAGGGATTTTTTTTTTTGTAGATTAGAGTGCAGAAACCCGCTTAAAATCCGTGATATTTTCTTTCATCTATAACAATTTTTTCATTCAAAAATATTTGAGTTTTTTAGGTCTGAGTCCTACCTTTCCACAACATTTGATGGTTTTAAATTTTGTTCTAATTTGAGAAATTTATCACTATTTTAATTCCATTACTTTTTTTTTAAAATTTAGTTGTTGACTTCTTAAAATCCGTGTTTTCTTTCATCTATAAAAAAAAAAATTGCGTAGAATTTTTATAGAAAGATTTATGATTTTTGTAGGTTTGAGTCTTAACTTTCAATAACATTTTATAGTTTTAAATTTCATTAAGATTTGGAAAAGTTATTGTTGTTTTAATTTGTTGTTATCATTCAAGGGTTTCTTTTGGGTTACTAATACTCTATTTGCAACATGTGGCTTACATTTGGGAGGAGATATTTGCCTTGGAAAGCACTAATCCATCTTTTACAAGGTTTTTTTTTTCATTTAAGATAGGAACATTTTTTATATTTTAGGCTTAAATTCAATGATTTTTTTTTGTTAATTATGCACACTTCATTGGTTAAAAAGAACAACTTGCATTTTCCACTTCATTGGTTAAAAAGAACAACAACTTGCATCTTCACACTTCATTGGTTAAAAAGAACATCTTGCATTTTTCACTCATTGGGTTAAAAAGAACAAAAAAAATACATTTTCACTCATTGGATTAAAAAGAACAAAATTTGCAATTTTACTCATGGGGTTAAAAAGAACAACAAATTTGCATTTTCACTCATTGGGCTAAAAGGAACCACACCTTACATTTTCACTCATTGGGCTAAAAAGAACAACAATCTTGCATTTTTCACTCATTAGTCTAAAAAGAACAATAATTTTGCATTTCACACTTAAAATTAACCTTGTATTTTCACACTCATTGTCTTTAAAAGTGACAACAACTTTGCATCAAGTGTCTTTTCTCACATTTTGATTTGGGGACCTAAAATAACCCATTGTTTTTATTGTCTTGTGGTTTTGATTTTTTTTTGAGGTGTGTATGCTCTTCTCTCGCACCATTTGGTGATCTTGAGAATCAAAAATATCTCTTGACATATGCATTATCACCCATACATTTGGTTTTATTAAGGTTAATGAACACCATGCTAGTGTGAGTTAAGTATAATGTGTATGTTCTCTCCTCACACCTTGTGTTATCTTGGAGATCAAAAAAATTATGCTTGACTTGCTTTTGTTTTACCCTTAGAGGGGACTACCAAGTGAGACACATCCATACAGAGAACTCCTTGGTGACTCCAACCGGTTTTTCCCTCAGGCTGGTATATAAAAGGATTAGACAAAACGTCAAGTCCTCATGCTATTAGCTTTCATTGTATAGTGCCATTTAGAACAAGGATTTACCTTTGCGTATAAGTTCCCCTAGTAGGAGTGGTTAAAGTCTTAAGTGGCTTATTGGATGCTCGCAAGGTGGCATGTCTCCAAGTTGCGACTAAGAACCAAACTAGTTAGAAGCTCCCCTTTTATGATTGAGTTTTGTTGGCATCACACTTAGTGTAGAGGATGTAGCACCACACCTTGAAAGTTACTCACTATTCGGCTCCCTTTGGTGAGACAAGAATCCTTGGCTTAGCATAAGTTACTTGATTCAAACTTGTAACTTTCCAAGGAGAGGGTGATTGGGTCATCCTTCCATTCTAGGAGGCCCCTATTCATCCACTCTTGTAGACAAGAGGTGATACATAATCTGAAAGGGTGTCCCTCCCTTGCATCGAAGGAGATTCCAAGCTGTGGGTCGAGGGTCACACCATTGTCCATTGAACATAAGATAGGCAAGTGTCTTATGTGTGTGATTTGTATTCAATTTATGCTAGACCCATGGAAATCGAGGTGAATAACCTCCGAACATACACATTGTGAACACACTTTTTGACATTTAGACTTGCCAAGACAATTTCTTTCATATTGTTTATAGTGTTTTCCATTTAGATTTAACAAAAAATCATATCAAAATTGAGTCAAAATTAGTCAACTTAGGACAAAAAAAAGCTATTTGCCCCAAATTTTACTATTAGCCACAATTGATGCCTAGAACACCACAACTAATAAAACTAGAAGATCACAATTGTTGCATAGAGCACCGCATTTGCTAGTTGTGAAAAGTTTTAGGGAAATCTGAATCATCCTCATTTCTAATCAATTCCTAAGTACATTCTTTTTAACAAACCACAAAATTGTAGCTTTCAGATTTTGTCATCTTTAGGCCCTTCTTTGCATTAGTCATTACCATCATAGGTCAAACCTTAGGTCAAACTTTAGCTTGCATAAAAATTTTGCAGACCTCAAATTAGGGAGTTTATTAGACTTAGACTAGACTATAATTTCAAATTCATATTATCTTGACCTTATCCTTCAATCAATCAATTTAGTCCTTTGTCATTTAGGTTGGTTCCTCAACTCACAAGTCTAGTTTGAGATTACCTTGTCAACTTTTCATTTTAGTCTTTGTCATTCTCAAGGTCATTGATAATCAGATTTGTTGCTTTTCCTATCTTAGTTTGACTAGAAACCTTTACCATAGGTTTACCAAAGGTATTTAGTCTTCATACTAGGTCATATTACCCCATCACAATGTCATACCTTAGTCATAGACATAGTTCATATTTTGATTATTGTGACACTATCTTATCTACAATCTTGACTATTGTCACTTTGACTCTTTATCTTGGTATCATCATTAGGCATCGTTTATACCTTGAAAAATCTAAAAGCATAGTCTAGTTGCATACCTTAGTCTTAAACATACCATAGATTTGGTCATTGTGATTGTTATCTTCTAAAGTTGCACCCTAGCTAAGCTACAAGATTTAACAAGTTAAGCTACAAGACTTAGCACTCTAGAGAAACATTGGAATGATCCCAAGGTGTGGGTTCCTTATATGAGATCAAACCTCTGAAGAATGCTGACTTCCTATGGTGTCACCTAAAACTACTGCTAGCTTGTAGAGGAAAAGGGTAGAAGGAAATGACATAAACTAGAAAAAAAAAAAAAACTACTCCTATGGTGATGCACCAAATATTAAAGATTTGTACCACTATTTTGACACACAATGTGATCAATAAAACTCACTACAACATGCACAACTTAGTTTTAACATGTCTTGCATAAGTATTTCATATAAGGGCTTTGAAGTTTTATGGAAAAACTCAAGAGGAATAACAAATGACCTTTTAGCTGCGACAAGTACCGAATGATTAATTTTAAGCTAGACCGTACTTGTCGTAATCTCTTTATGGGGATTTACTTAAGATTGCGGATTTTCAAATTCTTTGTTTTTGATTTTGATGTGACTTGTAATTATGAGACAAAGCTCCTTTTTGGATTTTCTTTATCCACTATTTTGGTTTCACACCTTATAGCTTTTATCTGTGGTATAACTAAAGTTGACCAACCCTTAAATGCTATCAATTTAGAGATTTCTAACTATGGCCTCGCGACTATCCTACCTAGATTTTAGTATTTATGCTACGTGGAAGGCAATCCTTCCCTGCCGATCATGTCCTTTTTTCTTAGTTGTTTATGTGAGGAAATCCTCATTAATTCCTCTACTAAGATTGTTTTAGGGAAATTATTTACTCATGCGTGTGACCTATCCTTAGGCTTGATTTTATTGGTTTTACTATGCGTAGTGCGAAATCATGGGGAGTGATAGGGTGTAGACAGAGTCAAATAATTGCAATGAATTTTGCAAGGATCTGCTGGTCTTGGCACATTTGTGTCAAAGGTGGCATTGCTCCTCTAATGGAGAGACTTGTGGGCCATGACCCTAATCTGTCGACCCAGTTCACCAACTCTTGGAAGAATCAACATGTGTCTCTAGGAGGCATCTCCTTTACGGTGGATGAGGAAGTGATTTCCCAGGCGATGAGACTCTAGTGCTCTGGCATGAAGCATCCTAAACATTCGAAGACCCAGGACAATGTTAGTATGGACAAATTATTTGTGGGAGATGAAAAGTCGGTGTGCAACTAGTCTGGGTTTGAATAGGAGGCTCTTCTTTAGTCATGGAACTAGGTGTGTCTTGCACTAATGAAATATGTCACGTTGGAAGGAAGGTACAAGAACTATTACTTCTACCATTTTCCCTTGTTAAATCACCTTAGGCATAAAGTTTTACTAAGCTTTCCCTTTTTCTGCTAATGGACCTTGAAAACTCGGTCAAAAAATGTGTGGAGTCTACTGCTTTAAATCCCAATGAACCTACTCCCCTGCTACTCCACCATGGTCTTATCCTAAGACTCTACCACTTTCATCTAGCTTTATGCCCTCTGAAACCCATTTTGACCATCCGAATCGAGGAAATTGGCCCCCCACTGAGACCAACTTATCTCTGGCTGAATCTAAAGGCCCTATCAAGAAGAGTACCCTGGTCCCTTGCTGATTCTCAGAAACCCAAACTTGCTACCAAAAAACTTAAGGGTATCGAGGGAGCTGCCCAAACCTGTGTAGTGGCTAGCTTGTGTGACCTCAAGTCTACCCCTGCTAAGACTTCTAGTAAGCCTGCCCCTAAAAAAAAGGTAAGGAGGAGAAGGAGCCTCCAAATAAAGGGAAAAATGTTGTGAGCAAGGACTTGTTGGGTGATATGGTGGTTGTAGAGACTGTGGTTATTGGATGTGATGCCATTATTTGGTGCTCTGGCAGGTTGGCAAAGAACAGGAAAAAAGTGCAGGTTAGGGATTTGGACACTGAAGAGGAGCTGTCAGATAGCAAAGATAGTAGAGTTGAAGAGGTGTTGAAAGGAAAGGAAGGTGAGAAATCCAGAGGTCCCTCATCCATTCATGACAAGGGTAAAGCTTAGAAGGAGGTTTTGGCCTCTCACTCATCAGAACTGCTGGATATTGAGCAGAATGATCCCGACTACACTATGGGATGCGAGGAGGAGCTCGGTGTGTTGAAAGAAAGAATGGACAAGATGGACAAAAAATTCAATTGTTTGACCCATTTCATGGTCAAATTAGTTCACTGTGTCACGAGTACCCTGTTAGCTATCATGAAGGACGAGATGGAGATGAAGAAGACTGAAGACCACTAAGAGTGAATTGGTGATGATTTGGTTTAGCTTTTGTCAAAGAACTAGGAGAATACCAACTAGTCTGTTGTTGGTTTGTTGTTGGTCCGAGTGCTGTTAGTCCGCATCTGTTTTTGGTTTAGTGTTTTGTTTTGATGCTTTTTTGATATTGGAATCTATTGGACCTTGTGGCTCTTTGTGAAGGGTACAACACCTTGAAAATGCTACTTACTTTATCAAAAACAAATGACCTTTTAGAGGCTCAAATACATGACTTCACAATTGAATCCTGCATAGAACTAGTAGAACACAAACTATGACCTGCACAAACATGCACTTCTACAAAAAGAAAATGAGAAACTAGAAAAAAACCAAGGATAAACATTATCATCACAAGGAAATATCAATAATTTCATATTATTGCACAATAACCAGTACTGAGAAGGAAAAAGAGCTTTGATTTTATTGATTGAAAGGTGCTGATAAACAGTTATAGAAGCTTGAAGTTGAGTTACAATACTAATCATTCATTTGAGAGAGCTTGAAAAGCTACAATTTCTACCAGATGAAAAGAAAGAACTAGCTGAAAACACACTAGAAAGTTGTGCTTTATAGAAAAGCAGCAACTGATTACATCATTCTAGAACATTCAATACATAGAAGAATAAGTTTATTATTTCCTTGATCATCTTCTTGGTCGTTCAAGCTTTTAATGGCTAATTTTTAGCCCTAAAATTGGCTCCAAAGAGGTGGAAAAATGAAGAAAAAGCTTTCTCTTAGACTTGTTCATGGATAAGGGCTTTAAATCTCCCTCTAGATGCCTAGAAATGCCTTGGAAAAGGTCACAAACTGCTCCCTAAAACTTCTCAACCATTTGAAGAAGTCTTCAACCTTCTCCTAGATACTCTCCTTAACTGTTGTAACCCCCTCCTTGCTCATAGGACACATGTTTCTCAAGTTTTAGAGGTTGGAGAAGTGTTGGGTCGGATAGAATTGGTTTTAAGCATTTAAAACCTTCACAACTACCTAAAAATGCTTACTAATAGCTCCAAACTGCTCCTTGAAAGCTTGTCTATCCATTGGGCCTCATTGCTCATGTTAGAATGGCCATTATGAGGCCCATAAATCCCCTCTAATTGTTCATCATTCATATCTCCTTATCACTTTTGAAATCAAGTTATTCAGGTTTCTTGTTGCAAAAGAAACAAACCATAAAGACCTCTTGTAGCATCCTTTCCCTTCACTTCTGTAGCTTTTATACATGGATTTTCCTCTCATGATGCTACCATCACTTGATCAGGACCTTCTAGTTGAGAAAATAAACCATTAATCAAGGTGCATTGGATCTCAAACACCAAAAATTAGCCCTTTGCACATGAAAGTACATACCTTTATCATGGAGTAAATCACTGTGATATTATATCAAACCTTAAATGATGAAAATGACTTCCTAAAGCCTGCATCTAATCTTTTGCAAGTTGTCTTAGACCTTACCCCTCCTTGAAGATTTTCCCATTATGAGTGATTCACTGATTGTCCTTTTGTCAAGATAACTGTCCTGCTTTACTCAACTGTTTGGGACTAGTAAAAATTTCTCAAATTCTACGAACTGGGTTTGCACAAAATTTATTGGGTTTTTTAATTTTGTTGTTTCTAGTTTTTGTTAAAAATCAGGAAAACTCAGTTCATATTTTTTTGGATATGACTGAAACATGGATGCCCCCTTGAGTGTCTTCTCGAATAGGTCTTCCACATCATGACTATGGCACCTCCCTTATCACTGCTAAGGTTTAATCAATGAAACCCTTGTTCACATCTTTGTTCAGTTAGTAATTTTTCCCCACTGGCAAGAAGATGTGAAGATGCATAACATAAAGCCTTCAACATGGGAAATGCAAAGAATGGTGACTTCTTCAAAGTAGATATGTTCCTTCAAAACCTTCTACATCCCTGCAACGTGCCTCCAAGCTTCTGAGGTGGCTTGAATCTAGAAACCTCTGCCCTGCTTTGTGCCATGAAAGGAGCATTTTCCACCTGAAAACCCTAGCCTTTTTTGCACGTGAAGAAAAAGTCTTCAAAGAAAACAAAGTTTTACTTTCCCTCTTCTTTCTCCAACATGAGACTCTTCACTTTATGATTTTCAAAATAAACCTTTGAACCTTTTTTTTTCTTTTTGCCTTTTAAATCTTTTGTAACAACGTGGCTTTCAAATCTTTATTTTGCAAAAATAAAAAAAACCCTATGACCATTAAATATCTGACCCAATAATTCATTTTTGACCTTTTAACCTTCTAGCACCTAAACAACCAGGGATTTGATAAAATGACTAACAATGACATTATCCGATTGAAACCTTGACTATTGTCACTTTGACTCTTTATCTTGGTTCATAATCATTTGGAACCCTTTATAACTTGAAAAATCCAAAAAATGGTCTAGTTGCATACCTTAGTCTTAAGCATACCATAGATTTTGTCATTGTGACATTATCTTATTGACATCTTAACTATTGTCACTTTGACTCTTTATCTTGGTTCATAATCATTTGACACCCTTTATATCTTGAAAAATCCAAAAAACGTAGTTGCACAACCTTAGTCATAGTTATACCTTTGCATTGTCATACCTTGGACATCATATCACATTCATCCCCCCTTTGCAAGTCTTTTATGGTCGAAACAAGAGCACAAATGAAAATAAAGGAATGAACTTCACTAATGAGGATGACCTTTTCAATCCCACTAGCAACATGAGATTTGGATTTCTTCCAATGAGTCTCCAAACCAAAAAAAACTCAAATCCTTTTTCAAAGTTCACGAAACTAGACTTCCAAACACCATTGATTGAGGAAGATGTTGAAGCAGCTACCCAAAATCCTAGTGTGGCATGGTTGGTAGATGAAATAGTGGCATAAGACCCCCAAATATTTCTAGCCAGATTATTACATAGTGGGGTAAAACTACCTCATTGCTTTGATGTTAATACACTTCAAGTAGAATAACCACCAAACAAAAAAATTCAAAGGCATGACACATCGACCTCCAAAGGTTCCATCCCACAAGTGAAGATTTCCATGCCTTTAGGAGGATTTACACAAGACTCCACCACAATCCATACATCCTTATTTGGAACACAACCAATGACACAAGGCATTGACACAATCAATTTCACAACCTTTTGGCACCACATTCAATCCATTTGCAACATATCATGCTATGGGTACCTCATCATCAAATCCCTTTGGCAAGAATAAGAGAACAAGGGTCCATATTTGTGGACCTAAGACACCAATAAACACATCAAGCACCAACACTTCCCAAGGCCCTAATGCAAATATTCCTCAACAAAACACCCAAGGGCCCTTTACACAATATGGTAACCAAAGTACACAAGGTCAACATATTCCCGATCCATTCCAAATTTGCAATCCAATAAAAAACCTCACACATTCCAACTCATAATACTCACATCCCTGAAATTCAAACTCAAATTCCAACTCAAACTCCACATATCCAAACTCAAATTCCACATATCCAAACCCAAATACCACATATTAGAACATACACCCATAGCATTCTAAATCAAAACATACCATATACACCTCACATCAACACCAATTCATCCAACCAACACAGTGGATTACAAAAAACTAACATGGGACCACATCATAATGCAGTCAACAACGTAGTTGATACATCCCTTACTCAAGTTGATGTCTTGGCCAATCAAATGATTTCCTTGCAAAAACAAGTGGAAACCATGACATTGTCAAACAAGAAGACTTACTCAACACAAGAATTATGCTCATATCCATTTGACAGAAGTCCATACATGACTCCATTTCCTCCTCATTGTGTCATGCCAAATTTTCCCAAATATTGAGGAAAAGGAAATCCCATAGAACATATAAGAGAATTCCACACAGCCTTGATAGACATCACATCTGAACATACATATCTTATGAGACTATTTCCTAGAAGTCTCATAGGACAAGCATTAGAATGGTTTTCCCATCTACCCACAAGCATACGAACATGGGACAACCTCACTGACAAGTTTATCACCCACTTTGCCTTTAACAATGATAATGAAATCACTATAGCCACACTATATCATACGAAACAAGAAGATGGTGAGTCATTTATCACATTCTTCCAGTGATGGAGGATCTTGGCCAACTGCTATCCTGTTGAAATTCCTAAAAAACAAAAGATTGTCATGTTCATGGAAAACTTGACTACAGACTTGAAATTTCAACTACAAGCCCATTGTTGCACCACATTCGCAGACCTAGTGGAAAAAGGAACCATACTTGAAAATTCCCTTATTGTGAAAGGGGAAATAAAGACACACAACAAGACTCAAAATGCCCAAGGTACATCAAATGACAAAAATAAATATTGGGCCCATAATAAAAATGCCACAAATGATGGAGTTGTCGATGCAAAGGCAATACACACTGGTCCTACAATTACCCTTAAAGGACCTAATACATCAAACAACCCACCACGTGTCCCTGACCAAATAGAAAATTCCCTTCAAAACACTCAAGAACAAAGACCTCAAGGGAAGTTTCCAAGACACAAATATACTCCCCTAGGGGAACCAATTGAATATGTCTTGAAACAACTCTTACAATCTCACATCATTCAACTGCCATACCTGAAACAATATGATCTAAGGAAATTTAAACCTTCATGGTGGGATGACAATGCTTTTTGCGATTATCATCGTATCAAAGGACACTCAACCTCATCATGTAGACAACTTAAGAACATCGTTCAAAACCTAATTGAAAATGGTGTCATATAAGTGGAAAGTGAACAACCTACCTCCAATAAGGATCACACAATTTTTAAGAATCCATTGCATGTCCATGGGATAGGAAAGCCCTTTGGTTCAAGTTCAAAGACCAATAACTATGCCAACTATACCAATGCCACATTTGGCTACACTACCATAAATCATATCCAAGTTGTAGATGACTATGTCAATACTATCACCATTAAAAAGCCACCTGAATGTACAAAAAACACATGAAAAACCAAGGTGACCCTACAAGGTGCTCTTCCAAAACAACCACCAAAGACTCAATACAACCTATTAGACCATTTGGGAAAAACACCTACTCAAATATCCATCCTTGAGTTGCTTCGTATCTCTCCCGAGCACAAAGTCGTTCTAGACAAGGAACTACAAGACACTTTCATACCAACCAACCTTGATGTCAATCAGTTCCAACAAATGGTGGGATACTTAACCAATACCCACCATGTCACTTTTTTAGATCAAGACTATTCATCCCAAAATTCTAGTCATAACAACCCCTTGCACCTTGAATTCTTCGTTCACAAACATAAAATTAGATGAGTCTTTGTAGACGATGGAACATGATTGAATATTTGCACCCTTAAACTGGTTAAGGCATTAGGATTCTATGAAGCTTGTGTGGACACAACAAAGAGCATTATTATCAAAGCCTATGATGATGAAGAGCATTCTTCCAAAGGTATCATAACAATACCAATCAGAGTTGGGTCCGCAACATTGGACACCACATTCCAAGACTTGGGCTTAGACCTTCCATATAACCTCCTCCTTGGCCGACCATGGATCCACGCCATGAAAGCCGTTCCATCCACTTACCACCAATGCCTCAAATTACCATATAATGGCACCAAGATCACAATAGCTAGTGATATTAACCCATTTCAATATTGCAGCAACCTCAAAGGGACGATTGAACAACAAGTGCCAATAAATCGGGAAGCTGCATCATCATCCACTTCATCTCACTATATTGATCCCCCCACCTTATCCAAAGCATCTACCTCCAAAACTCCACCTTTTGATCCTAAAATACAGGTTCAAGATAAAGTGTGTGGTGAGTATCACATGAAGACATCTTATTGCGTCAACAACCTTACATCTCCCAAGTCATATGGCAGGTCCTTAGTAGTCAAGAGAGACCCCAAAGTCACTATTCAAGTATCTTCCATGACAACCTTCACAAAATGGGGAGAACTAGCCAAGGAAGCCATCAATGAAGAAGACATTACCACCTGAATATACCAAGAAGAAGAGGAAATTGAACATAGGAAAATCCCAACCAAGTAGTATGGAAAAGGCTTTGAAATTATGAGACACAAAGGCTATGATGGACATAGTGGACTTTTCTTGCATAACAATGGGATGATGAAACCTTTGCTACCCTCCACAAGACCAAAGAACTTAGGGCTAGGATTCATACCATTAAAAGTGAAGGCTCATAGTACTAAGGTACATTTGACTGAGGAAGTAAGTGCTTCAAAGGATGTTGAGACACTTGAGGATTACCCTATCGAGATCGACTCCAATGAATTGGAGTGGGATTCTTACACATCCAACAATTATGACCTAGCTGGGACCTCCAAGGAACTTGACTTATTCAACACCTTGACCAAAGATCTTGAAAATACATCCATTTTTACCTTGTCCGCCCATACATTGAACCTTGAAAATATTGATGATGGCATGCCCTTAGTGTACCCGCAACTGATCAATTAGGACCAACAAGGACCACCCCTCTTATATTAATTTGAGAATGATGAAGCCATCACCAAGTTCATGGGATTACAGGAAGGCATTCCTAGTGGAGATCATAAAGTTGGTTTTACCATAAAATTGGATAACATGGCCTATTTTGGGGAGTCCTACCCCTTCAGTCCTAAAAGTGAAAATGACAAAACAAAAAAGAAAGGTCTCTAGGTGAAAATTGCAAGGCGCCTCTTGACCATGAAAAAGTAAAAAGAAAGGACACATCCAAGGGTGAAACCTCTCCGAAGTGCCAAGGATGGAGGGTTGGAAATGCTTCCCATCAACTAGGAGAAGTCACCTATGCTCATTGAACAATCTATGGAAGTCAACCTTGGCATAGAAGAAAGTCCTAGAATTGTCCACTTTGCAGCGTCATTGATAGTTTCAGAGCAACCTAAGTTTCGGGCCTTCTTCACAGAATGAAAAATCAACTTTTCTTTGTCCTATGTCGACATGCCTGGACTAGATCCTGAATTAGTTTTTCACTACCTGCCATTATTTCCTAACACTAAACCAGTCAAACAAAAAATTAGGAAAATGCATCCACAAATTGCTCTATTGGTCAAGGCTAAGTTGAAAAAGTTACTAGATGTAGGCTTCATTCGATCAATCGACTATGTAGAGTGGATCTCAAATATTGTACTAATGACAAACCAATAGGAGGGATCCTTATTTGTATCGACTTTCGAGACTTGAACAAGGTGTGTCCGAAAGATGACTTTCCCCTAACAACCATTGATATAATTGTGGACTTGACAATATGATATGAGATGTTATCCCTCATGGATGGTTTCTCAGGATATAATCAAATTAGGATAGCCCCTAAAGACCAACACAAGATGGCCTTCACATGTCCTTAGGGAACATACTGCTAGAATGTCATGCCTTGTGGGTTGAAGAACGCTAGGGCCACATACCAACATGCCATGACAACAATAATTCATGACCTCATGTGTACTCTTATGGAGGATTACATGGATGACTTATTGGCTAAATAATTGAAAAGAGGTTATCATCTACAAGTCTTAGAATTTTTTTTCAAAAGACTAGAAGAGTATAAAGTATGGCTGAATCTAAAGAAGTGTGTATTTAGAGTGACATCAGGAGAGCTCCTAGGATACATAGTTTTTAGAAGAGGCATTGAAGTTCACTTGCTAAAGTCAAAGCCATAATAGAGAAGACTCCAATCCATCTGTACATTCATCGCACAACTTGTCGACAAATTTCAACCATTCCAACACTTGTTAAGGAAAGGAGTACCATTTGTGTGGACAAAAAAGTGTCATGAAGCTTTTCAACAAATTAAGAATTACTTGTTAGCACACCAATCCTAATGCCACCTGTTGATGGAAGACATCTTATATTCTACATATCAACAAGTACATCAACATTAGGTGAATTACTTGCACAAAATGATGATAAAGGAAGAGAACAAGCAATCTACTATATTAGTCATACACTTGTGGGCTACAAATTCAACTATAGTCCCATTAAACATGCCTGCCTTGCGGTGGTTTTTGCCACTCAAAGACTTAGGCACTACATGCTGAACCATTAGCCAAAACTTGTAGCCAAGATAGATCCATTGAAATATCTCCTTAGCAAAGCAACCTTGATAGGATGATTGGCTAAGTTAGTAATGATATTGAGCGAATATAACATTCAGTATGTTGAGAGAAAGTCCATAAAAGGACAAGTGATTGCTGACCAACTTGTAGATGCACCTACAAAAGCATATCACCCCTTGGAATCAGACTTTCCCGATGTGTCTATTTTCACACGAAACACACTAGCTACATGGAAGTTATACTTTGATGGTTCCCACACAAGCAATGGTTTAGGAGTAGGCATATTGTTCATCACACCCCAAGGAGATACCATTCCCAAGTCATTTAGGGTTGCTTTCTCATGTACCAATAACATAGTAGCGTATGAGGCTCTTCTCACAAGACTTTGCATGGCTATCAAGTGGAAAATCAAAATCCTCTAGGTTTATGGTGATTCCTAATTGGTAATCCATAGGTTAATGATGACTATGACACTAAAGATGAAAAACTCACCCCATAAAAAAAAATGGTTGACGGTTTTAGGAAACACTTTGATAGCATCACCTTTTGTTCAGGTCCCTTGCATTCAAAATAAGGTAGCAAATGCAATGGAAACAATTGGTTCACTCTTCGATATTCCAAAAAATGTGCCACAATACAAGTTCTTGGTAGAACAACTACTGATCCCTGTCTTCGACATTGCTGAGTTTGAGATGATGTGTGAACTTGTTGGTCCTAACTCCCCTTGGTACAAACACATTTATGACTACCTACATGACCACATCATTTCCCTTGACTTATCTACCAACCGACATAAGACCTTCATCTGTAAAGTCTCTAGATATGCCATCATTGGTGACACTCTTTATTGACGAAGCCTTGAAAATACCCTCTTATGATGTCTCGATACCGATGAAGCACAAATTACCTTACACAAAATACATGAAGGTATATGTGGAGCCCACTCTAGTGGTCTGACCCTAGCCAATAAGATCATGTGTGCAAGATACTATTACCCCACAATGGAATGAGATTCATATCACTTTGTCAAGAAATATCGAAAGTGCCAGATTCATGGAGACTTGATACATGCACCAGCGTAGGAGCTTTAGTCAATAACATCACCATGGCCCTTTGCCCAATTAATGGGGGCTCAACCTCATAGGTAAAATCCATCCCACTTCATCCAATAGGCATAAGTTAATTATCACAACAATCAAATACTTTACCAAATAGATTGAAGCTATTCCCATGAAATACATTACTAGAAAACAAATCTCAAAATTCATCCTCAATTACATCATTTTTCAGTATGGTGTCCCTCAATCCATCATCACTGATAATGGTTGTCCTTTTAAGAACCAAGATGTCTTCCAACTCTGTGAAAAATTCCATATCCAACATCACTTTTCCACCTCATACTATCCACAAGGTAATGGCTAAGCTGAGGCATCTAACAAAACCATCATCAAAATCCTCAAAAAGACTTTCAATGACATTGGTCATGATTGACACCTTCAGCTTAATCCCACCTTATGGGCCTACCACACCAATATCTGCACTCCCACAAGAGCCACTCCATACTCCCTAGTCTTTGGTTTTGAGGCCATCCTACCTATCAAGGTTAGGTTACCTTCCATGAGTATATCTACGCAAGGGTAGATTGATGATGAAGAATATCGGGTATACAGACTACATCATGAGTTGGAACTATTAGATAAATGAAGAAAAAATGCATTGGTCCATTTACAAGCTTATCAAAATCGTCTTCATCACAGTTACAAGAGGGTCTTGGTCTGAAATTTTGATATTGGTGACCTGGTTTTAATGGAAAATCTTAAGAATCAAGCAAAACAAGAGAAGCTAGAAAAGTTTGAACCTAATTGGTTGGGTCCATACATCGTCACAACAGTCTACAGATCAGGATCTTATCAAATTTCTACTCTTGAAGGGGAACCCTTATTAGAGCCTATCAATAGTTTACATGTGCAAATTCTACACCTAGCTTCCGAGAGCCATGTCAAAACCTAAAAAATACAAAAAATTGAAAACATAAAAAATCATCACCTTGATGAAAACCTTGCAAATAGGTGTCTTGGTGACACCAAAAAATCAAAAAAATAAAGCAAATAGTAAATAGAAAATAATTCGTCCAATAGTGAAAACCACTTCAGTAGCGCTTTGGATAAGGACCATGGTGAAAACCTACCAAGAAGGTGCCATGTGTAGTCGATCTTTTCCCTATCGTTTACCATCATTCTATCTGATTTCCATCATCCATTCCTCATAATTGGCCTTCACACTTTGCACGAAACCCATAATAATGCTTTGTTATCCTTTCAATAACCTAGAAAAATTGAAATTATGCATCTTTTTTCCTTCCATATCTAGCCACAATAAACTCATCCCATCCCACCCCTAATAAATTGGTCTTATACCTAACTGGGGGAAAGTTCTTAACATATGTCTTCATTGGATTCAATACTTGTCATTGGAGGTCCCTATATTAAAAAGACAAAATCATAAAATGTCAAAATTCCAAAAAATAGAAAAACTTCAAAAATCCAAAAAACTCAAAACATGTCAAAACCCAAAAACATTCAAATAACCTTCAAAATTCCCAAAAATAGAGTTAGTGTCGAGTCATGTTAGTCCAATTCTGGTCAAACTATGTTGCCTCTACATGTATAATGTAGGCAAGGCCATCAATCAATGAGCCCTCGAGGCATTAGGTAAGTCCTTTAGGGTTTGTCAAATAGAGTCAATCATAAATTAGTCTGCAATAAACAAAACAAGGTCAAAGTCTATCAAACTATGAGGTCTTTGTGCATTGTTATGTAAGGCAAGGCCATTGGTCGATGAGCCCTCGAGGCCCTATATCGGTCTGTAATACCCCTCATGTTGCTGTTTGGACTTGTTATCTTTCTATGCTTTTTGATTGATACTTTGAGACTTTGATAGTTACTATTATTGTTTGGATTGGTGGATTGGATAGTTTAGACTGCTTGATGATTATGCTACTTCATTTGAGGACATGGATATTGTGATATGACATTTTCTTTGGAGATGTTTAATTTGATTTTAGTAGTATATTGTGATGCAATGGATTATTAATCATTTTATGATGATATGATGTGATCAGTTTAGTTTAGCAATGTTACTTTATATTTAATGTTGTAATTATTAGTATAGTTTTGGTGAGAGGACAGTGTAGCACCACTCGTTTATGAGTTCCCTGCTACGCTGCAATTCCTTCTCACAATGTGATGTTTTTGATTATATATATACATGTTGTACACAACCTTGTTTGTATGCAAGAATTGTAGGTACAAAGTCTGGATTCCACCTGCTTCGAAAGGACAGGGCGAACATCAATTTAACCCAACGGGCATGATGTTGAAACATAGATGACAAGGAAGTCACCCCATCCCATGTTTTTCAAACCGTCCTGATTGAGTGGTATTGTGCGTCTTTGACTTTGGTCATTTTTGCAATTTATTATAGTGGTTTGTGTGAGTGTACTTTTGGTATGTATTTTACATTGGTGTTTTGTATGATGTTATTTATATAATTAAATGATGTTAATAAATGTTTATAATAGTGTTGGAATAATTTGTATTAAAACATACAAGTCTTATATTAAAAGTCATGCAATTTATTTAAAAGTGTAAATTAAATTATTTAAAATTAGTATTTTGATAATTTAATTAAATAAGCATGTTGAGGATAATTATGAAATAAATAAATTAAAGCTATTAAATTGTGTGAATCACAAGTAAAGCCTGCAAAATCAGAATTAAAAAGAAAAAGTGTTGTTAAATAGAAAAAAATCAAGAAAAGAAAGAAAAGATAAAAAAGACCAATGAGTGTTGAGTTTTGGCTGTAAAGCTGGTAATAAAATTAGAAAACTTCTTTTAATTTGGATTTTTGGAGCTTTCAAAAATAAAGAAGATATATTGTTATTTAATAGCAAATTTGTGAGGATTTTTCATGCACGGGAAAATTGACAGAAGTTACAGAAAATATTGAGTTTTGGGAATGGGATTTTCCCTTGTTCTTCTTCTGTAGTAATTTATTTAGTTTTTTCATGGTTCTGGAAGAGAGGTTCTTCTGAAGAAAATTTTAGATTAGAAGATTGATCAAGGAGATCAGGTGAAGAAGTTCTGAAGGAAGGAATGAGAGCTCTTCGAAAAGGCTATTGGGATCAAGCAAAGCTTCATCAAATTTTCAACAGCATAGGACTCCAGGTTCCATTTTCTTATCATTTAGTTTTCTGATTCGAAAGAAAAATTAAAAAAATAAAAAAATAAACAAATATGATTTATGTGAAAAAGATTCTGCTGGGGTTTTTAGAAATTTTCTAAGTTGCAAACAAACAGAGGGAAATGCTTTCGAATTTTTTTTGAAAATGTCCAATTTCTTTATCGTTTTGTTTTGGAAAAGATCAATCTTCCTTTCTATATAAATGGACTTGTTGTTTTTGGATATATATATATATATATATATATATATATATATATGCACTTTTGAAAAGATGTATATACATATATACATATATATATATATATATGTCATAAAATTGTACAGTGATCTATGGCAGAAGAAATTATATTTAGTTGATATATATATATGTATATATATATGTATATATATATATATGTATATATATCTATATGTATATATATCTATATGTATATATATATATTTATATATGTTTATACAAAGTATATATATATAAATTTATATATGAAGATAGAAATATATATATTTATATATATTTGTCATTTCAAAATTTGTCTGCGCTGTACCTATGCTTACATCTATATTGGTTTATGTTAAACAAAAAAAAATATATAAATTTTTTATATGGGCAAAGGGAGGGACAGTGCAGGCCATACCCCTCCCCTCTCCCCCTATGCCAGGCTGCGGACTACCACAGTAATCCATGGACTGCTGGGCGGATTGTTGCGCGCAACAGTCACATGGACTATTGTGCGCAGTCCTACGGACTGGCGACAACGATGGGGTTTGCTTTTTTAAAAATTTTGTTATTAAATTTTTTAATATATATATATATATATATATTTAAAAAAATAATTCAATAATTTTTTTTATGGCATTGGCACCATTCAAGTACATAGCCCATAATGTATTTCTTTTAAAAAAAAATAAAATCTAGATAAAATAATTAGAATAAAGTTGTATATTATTTATATATATATATATATATAATAAATATAATGATATATTGTTATGTTTTGAAATTTGAATCTATGGATGTTATGATTATTGATTTGGGAAATAAATTTCATTATTTAATTTTGAATGGAATAAATCAAATTGTGGAATCTAGTAAATATTGATTTGATTATTATATTGTTTTAGTGTTATCGATGTGGGAACCTAGTTTGGTTTAGAAACCTAATTTTGGATGTTGTGATCCTTAGTATTCTAGAGGTGTGATTTTATTGTTGGATGTTTATCCTCGTTCTTTGTGCTCTTGTTATAGCATGTTATTTGGTATCATCATTGTGAAAGGGTTGTATGAGATTTTGTCGAGACCTTGAGTATGTGTTTTAGCGAGATGAGTAATGCCTTGCATGTCATTGGTTGTGATTTAATGTCTTGTTCCTTATGGTACAACCCTTTCTTTGAGTCTGTTATGTTTTGGGGTCTCAGGGAGAGTGGCTCTTCATGGGGGTCGGTGCCTCAAATAGGAGGAAGGGCTCAGGATAACCCACGTAAGAGTAGATTAACAAGTGAAAACCTAATAATAGAACTTAGGGGGATGGGTAGGAAAAACATATAAGATAATCTTGAATACCTCGTCTAGTCATTAGGGCTATCACAGACTAATGGTAGATTGAGAAGGCCGTGGTCGACAAAGTCGTAACCTCATCCTCCAGAGAGGTTAACGACTCCACATGAGTCACCCTATGGGGCCAACACCTCAAGTAGGAGGAAGGGCTAGGATAACCATAGATGGGGGCCAACGCCTCATGTTGGAGGAAGGGCCAGGATAACCCATGTAGGCTATGCGATGACACTCTCCACTTGTTGCCCTTGTGCCTTGTTTTCTTGGTTGCGTCTGGAAGTGTGTCATAATTGTTGTCTCTTTGGTTTACTTGGCGTGTGGTTAATGATTATCACCTTGGTTTATTTGTGATGTGTTTTATGACTCTTTGGTTATAATGAGTGGTTCCTTCTTGTTGTCGTTTATGATTTATGTATTCTTGATGTTGCTTTTGGAGTCATTGCACTATGTTATTCTTTATTGGAGTTAGTCTTATGGCTTTCATGGTTGTGGTTACTTCCTTGTCACCTCTGAGCATGGGGGGTGGGTTTTTCCTAAGACCCACATGGTTGGGTGGAACGTGCTCCACACCCGTTGGGTTCCCCATCAATGTTCACTCTTCACAATATTCTTCAGATGGAGCTTGTACCTGATGTTCGTTTGTAATTTAGACATTATTTGTACTTTGTATTTATCCCACATGTGTGGGAGATTTCATTATACTCATTATTGAGAAAATGTAATGTATTAAATGATGATGTATTATTTATGCACCTTTGTAACCATTCATTTTATGAGATTTATTATGGTTGTATCATGTGATGTAAATATACTTATGCTTATGGATATATGTATGTTATCTTTTGAAAATGGATATCATAATGGTTATGATGGTTGTTAGATTAGTTATGTTATTTAGCTTTATGTGTAATCTTTCGTTATATGTTGTTTATGTGATGTGACCTCGCGTGCCCTAGAGGACTTGATGTTATGATGTTAATGTGAAATGTAATTATGTTTAAATGGTTCATTATGTGTTTACTTTGTATTATTATTAAAAAAAAATGTGTGCAATGTTTTGTCCTTTGGGGTTTGCATGACGGGCGTTACAACTTGGTATCAGAGCCAAGGTTTGCAAACGCTGGGGTCTCTAGGTAGTTATGTCCATTAGGAAACCTTTGCATTTGACTCTTGAGCTCGAGAGGGTTCGACGGTGACCTTACTTTGAGATATTGGCGACATGGGAGGATGCCTCCCATATCAAGAAATCTTTTTTTTTTTGTTTACTGGCTTCCAGGAGTAAGCCGAATTCATGGGGGGAGGATGTAATACCCTTCATGTTGTTGTTTGGACTTGTTATCTTTCTATTCTTTTTGCTTGATACTTTGAGACTTTGATAGTTACTGTTATTGTTTGGATTGGTGGATTGGTGGATTGGATAGTTTAGACTACTTGATGATTATGCTACTTCATTTGAGGACATGGATATTATTATATGACATTTGATTTAGAGATGTTTAATTTGATTTCAATAGTATATTGTGATGCAATGGATTATTAATCATTTTATGATGATATGATGTGATTAGTTTAGTTTGGAAATGTTACTTTATATTTAATGTTGTAATTGTTAGTATAGTTTTGGTGAGAGAATAGTGTAGCACCACTCGTTTATGAGTGCCCTGCTATGTTACAATTCCTTCTCATGTTGTGATGTTTTTGATTATATATATATACATGTACACAACCTTGTTTGTATGCAGGAATTACAGGTACAAAGTCTCGATTCCACCTGCTTCGACAGGATAGGGCGAGCATCAATTTAACCCAACGGGCATGATGTTGAAACATAGATGACAAGGAAGTCACCCCGTCCCATGTTTGTCAAACTGTCCTGATTGAGTGGTATTGTGCATCTTTGACTTTGGTCATTTTTGCAATTTATTATAGTGGTTTGTGTGAGTGTACTTTTGGTATGTATTTTACGTTGGTGTTTTGTATGATGTTATTTATATAATTAAATGATGTTAATAAATGTTTATAATAGTGTTGGAATAATTTGTATTAAAATATACAAGTCTTATATTAAAAGTCATGCAATTTATTTAAAAGTGTAAATTAAATTATTTAAAATTAGTATTTTGATCATTTAATTAAATAAGCATGTTGAGGATAATTATGAAATAAATTAATTAAAGCTATTAAATTGTGTGAATCACAAGTAAAGCTTGCAAAATCAGAATTAAAAAGAAAAAGTGTTGTTAAATAGAAAAAAATCAAGAAAAGAAAGAAAAGATAAAAAGGACCAATGAGTGTTGAGTTTTGGCTGTAAAGCTGGTAATAAAATTACTTCTTTTAATTTGGAGTTTTGGAGCTTTCAAAAATAAAGAAGATATATTGTTATTTAATAGCAAATTTGTGAGGATTTTTCATGCACGGGAAAATTGACAGAAGTTACAGAAAATATTGAGTTTTGGGAATGGGATTTTCCCTTGTTCTTCTTTTGTAGTAATTTATTTAGTTTTTTCATGGTTATGGAAGAGAGGTTCTTTTGAAGAAAATTTTAGATTAGAAGATTGATCAAGGAGATCGGGTGAAGAAGTTCTGAAGGAAGGAACGAGAGCTCTTCGAAAAGGCTATTGGGATCAAGCAAAGCTTCATCAAATTTTCAACAGCACAGGACTTCAGGTTCCATTTTGTTATTCTTTAGTTTTCTGATTCAAAAGAAAAATTAAAAAAAAAAAAAACAAATATGATTTATGTGAAAAAGATTCTTCTGGGGTTTTTAGAAATTTTCTGAGTTGCAAACAAACAGAGGGAAATGCTTTCGAATTTTGTTTGAAAATGTCCAATTTCTTTATCATTTTGCTGTGGAAAAGATCAATCTTCCTTTCTATATAAATGGACTTGTTGCTTTTGGATATATATATATACACTTTTGAAAAGATGTATATACATATATACATATATATATGTCATAAAATTGTACAATGATCTATGGTAGAACAAATTATATTCAGTTGATATATATATATATATATTTATATATGTTTATACAAAGTATATATATATAAATTTATATATGAAGATATAAATATATATATTTATATATATTTGTCATTTCAAAATTTGTCTGGGCCATACCTGTGCTTACATCTGTATTGGTTTATGTTAAACAAAAAATAAAAATAAAAATAAAATATATATATATATATATATAAATTTTTTTTATATGGGCGAAGGGAGGGATGACGCAGGTTGTACCCCTCCCCTCTCCCCTTGCACTAGGCCGCAGACTGCCACAACAGTCAGTGGATTGCTGGGCGCAGCAATCTGTAGGACTACTATGCGCAACAGTCACATGGACTGTCGTGCGCAGTCCTACGGACTGGCAACAACGATGAGGTTTGCTTTTTAAAAAATTTTGTTGTTAAATTTTTTAATATATATATATAAATATATAAATAAATATATATATAGATAAATATCTATATATATATATAGATATATATATATCTATATATATATAGATATATATATATCTATATATATATAGATATATATCTATATATATATATATATATATTTAAAAATAATTAAATAAATTTTTTTATGGCATTGGCATGATTCAAGTACATAGCCCAGAATGTATTTCTTTTTTTTTTAAAATAAAATCTAGATAGAATAATTAGAATAAAGTTATATATTGTTTATATATATATATATATAATAAATATAATGATATATTAATGTTACATTTTGAAATTTGAATCTACGGCTATTATGATTATTGATTTGGGAAATAAATTTCATTATTTAATTATGAATGGAATAAATCAAATTGTGGAATCTAGTAAATATTGATTTGATTATTGTATTGTTTTAGTGTTAACGATGTGGGAACCTAGTTTGGTTTAGAAACCTAATTTTGGATGTTGTGATCCTTAGTATTCCAAAGGTGTGATTTTATTGTTAGATGTTTATCCTCATTCTTTGTACTCTTTTTATAGCATGTTATTTGGTATCATTGTTGTGAAAGGGTTGTATGAGATTTTGTCGAGACCTTGAGTATGTGTTTTAGCGAGATGAGTAATGCCTCGCATGTCATTGGTTGTGATTTAATGTCTTGTTCGTTATGGTACAACCCTTGCTTTGAGTATGTTATGTTTTGGGGTCTCAGGGAGAGTGGCTCTTCGTGGGGGCTGGCGCCTCAAATAGGAGGAAGGGCTCAGGATAACCCACATAAGAGTAGATTAACAAGTGAAAACCTAATAATAGAACTTAGGGGGATGGGTAGTAACAACATATAAGATAATCTTGGATACCTTGTCTAGTCATTAGGGCTATCACAGACTAATGGTAGACTGAGAAGGCCATGGTTGGAAAATTCGTAACCTTGTCCTTCAGATAGGTTAATGGCTCCGCATGAGTCACCCTCTGTGGCTGGCGCCTCAAGTAGGAGGAAGGGCCAGGATAACCATAGATGGGGGCCAATGTCTCATATTGGAGGAAGGGCCAGGATAACCCATGTAGGCTATGCGATGACACTCTCCACTTGTTGCCCTTGTGCCTTGTTTTCTTGGTTGTGTCTGGAAGTGTGTCATAATTGTTGTCTCTTTGGTTTACTTGGTGTGTGGTTAATGATTATCACCTTGGTTTATTTGTGATGTGTTTTATGACTCTTTGGTTATAATGAGTGGTTCCTTGTTGTTGTCGTGATCTATGTATTCTTGATGTTGCTTTTGGAGTCATTGCACTATGTTATTCTTTATTGGAGTTAGTCTTATGGCTTTCATGGTTGTGGTTACTTCCTTGTCACCTCTGAGCATGGGGGGTGGGTTTTTCCTAAAACCCACATGGTCAGGTGGAATGTGCTCCGCACCCGTTGGGTTCCCCATCAACGTTCGTTCTTCAAAATATTCTTCAGATGGAGCTTGTACCTGATGTTCGTTTGTAATTTAGACATTATTTGTACTATGTATTTATCCCACATGTGTGGGAGATTTCATTGTATTCATTATTGAGAAAATGTAATGTATTAAATGATGATGTATTATTTATGCACCTTTGTAACCATTCATTTTATGAGATTTATTATGGTTGTATCACATGATGTAAATATAGTTATGCTTATGGATATATGTATGTTATCTTTTGAAAATGGATATTGTAATGGTTATGATGGTTGTTAGATTAGTTAAGTTATTTAGCTTTATGTGTAATCTTTTGTTATGTGTTGTTTATGTGATGTGACCTCGCGTGCCCCAGAGGACTTGATGTTATGATGTTAATGCATAATGTAATTATGTTTAAATGGTTCATTATGTGTTTACTTTGTATTATTATTAAAAAAAAAATGTGTGCAATTTTTTCTCCTTTGGGGTTTTCACAACGAACGTTACACGGTCCTTTGGGGTTTGTAAAGTTCTTCATCGTCCATATCATCCATAGTAAGTCAAACATTGTCATCAGATGCAAACAGTCATTTGAACCTCATCCAAATCATGAATCAACAATACAAACTATTCAACAAGTCTTCAAACGAAATCAATCAATTGCCTAATCAGTCAAACATCAAATCAACATCAAACATCAAAACAGTCATGTCATTTGTCTTATACAGGATGTGTTCTTCTTGAAAATAGACATTGTGACCATCAAACTTTGTCCTTTGCCTTATATAGGTGGTTACATGATTGAAATTAGAATTGATGTTTTATATGTCATGTTTCTTCTCCTACAACTAGGCATTGCCAAAAAATCAACCCATCGATCAATTATTCAATCAAACATCGGTAAACAATCACTAGAAAATGTTCTAAATGACTATTAACTTTGTTGAATTCATCTTATCTTTTTTATTTGCTATTGGTCATGTTACTAGTCACCTCGAGGATGTCCCACGAATGATTTAGATGAGGAATGATGTCTCATGACTTATTTTATTTTGACTAGTGCTTGTGGATTGTCTTGGAAAAAAGACTGAGGCAACATTGCTCTTCGTATGAGTCTGGACATTCCTTGTCTATTGACTATTTTTTTTTCACAAGTGGATAACTTTTCATACCTTGGTCTATGTCATACCATGGTGTTTATTGTCCATTTTTCATATTTTTAATGCCTAATGATGATTAAATGCAAAGCCTAGCATCTATCAAGCAAAATATCAATCTTTCTTTGTCTCCACTAAATCCATGCTAACATTTTCCTCTCACTAACATTTTTCTTCATCAATCATTGCATTCATCCACTATCAAATTTCCTTATTGTAATAATTTTTCATTTTTTTGAAAACTCTTTCAAAGTTTGCAAAAAATTTCCAAGGGCGCATAGGTCTATCTCACCTTCACCATGGCACACTGAGGCATATTTTTGAACTAAATTTCTTTGACACAATGCAGTAAACTGCATTGTATCAAAGAGGGGCAAAATGTAGACACTAAAAATTGTCTTTCGCCTACAAACACTATTTTTCTTCATCAATCCCCTTTCCTTCCCTAATAATTAAATAATTTTAATTATTTGATTATTGTCTAATGTCATATTTATTCTATTAGTTAAATACGCTTAGTTAAATTAATTCATTTCTTTCCTTTTATTTCCTCCTTTTGATTAATTAAATAAATTTTATTTATTTAATTACATCACTAATGTCCCCTTTCCTCCTCAATTAAACAAAGTCTATTATTTATTATTTTATTACTATCATTTTCTACTATAATTAAATAATTATATTAGTTATTTAATTATTCATTAGCCCTTTCTTCCCTGAAATAAATAAATTCTATTTATTGAATGACTTACTAATTTGTCATTTTCTTCCACTTTTGAATTAAATCATTATTTTAATTCAAAAGTCAACCTTTCCCACTTCTTCTATAGTTAAACAAGAGACGCATTGCATCCTATTCCTACCAGTAGAATTTGTAACTTGTTGTTTGTTTAAGAATTGCTTAAAATAGTAGTAATCATTGCATTTACCAATAAATATATATAATTCTAAATGCATATAAAAGTAAACATTATATATTATGTCTCTTTATAGACCACTTTGGTTAATACATTACAAATGGTAATAGATAATTATATAATTTTTTGTTGTAGTCATTATTTTGAGTTGAAAATCCTATAACATATTGAAATATTGCATATTTATTGTGCTTGTTCAAGGTGTCCCACTGATTCTCCTTGTTGAAGATGACATGCCACGTGCTTTTGGACATTTCTTCCTGCAAAAAATGTTTGAAGGTGGTTATGAGGATATTATTTTTGTTTTATGTGATAATCTTTGAATAGACAATGTAGTATAGAAATTGAACATTTAAATTAAGCTAAGTGGTCGTGAAGTATAAACGTCCCTGGCCATAGGATCTATAGATCATTCTTCAATACATTATGCATTGGTTATAAGGTTATTTTGATTCAATTTGAATTGTCCTTTTTTGCAGAAATCTCTTAGGATGAAAACAATTGATGATTTATCATCAATGTATTCTTCATAGGTAATGTTTAATAAATCAGGAAGCAAGAGCTAAATAAAAAATGTCCATGGAACACTCTATTGTTTTCTTTTTGTCGGTTGTCAAAGTCACTTTAAGGTAGTGAGAGTAGATATATGGATCTTGTTTTTTGCATTTAATACAATAAGAAGTTTTGTCTTGTAGTTCTCCATATGTATCAAATTTATAGTTGCAACTTGGACATAAAGTATGGAATGGATTTGAAAATGGATTGGCTATTTTTATGGTTCCATGAATTTACAAGATATAACAAAGATGTATATTATTTTTTATTCCATTATTCTCTAATAGTTTAGAATTACATAGGTGCAAATTGACATACCTCAAATGTTGAATACAAAAAATTGTTCACATAATGAATGGCCCTACTTACCTCAAATGTTGAATGCAACAAATTGTTCAAATACTCAAAGGCCCTCTTATTATTCAATTTGCCAATGTATGTTGACTGAGTTGTACAAAGAATATTGTCTTTTGATTCTTGTTTCTTTGTAATTTTTCTAAATAGCATTATTGGATATTCTTCGAGACAAATTTGTTCTTCCATTGCAGAGAAGTGATGTTCGAAACTCTCATGTATTTGTACATATATTGTGGATGTATGTTTTTATATGAACATTTATCTTTATTTAACAAATATGGTAAGAAGTGATTATAAATTACAATCAATTAAAGAATTATAAGAATATTTATACCTGTGCTTTGTCCAATTCAAAATGTCCATCTTTTATTTCAACAAGAAATTGGAAAGTTCTCTTAGTTTCGACCACAGGTGCCCCTACAGATCCAATTGCATAGTTTTATTCACTTGTTACAAGTTGTTTGATTGTGCTAGTTGGTATGAATTTGTAATATTCATGCTTGCGCGGTATGACTTTGATTGTGCTTTTTTTATCAAAATCAAGATGCAATCGCAATCACCATGATTGTAGTATGTTTTTTGTGCAATTTGGAAATCTGTAATGCATATAGTTGTTCCAAGAACTATTTGGCTTCATGTTGTTTTACAAGGAAACCAATTATATTGATAGTAATTGTCATTTCACCTTTCTCATCAGTTAAATCTGCACAAAGAACCTCATTTGTATTGTTTGTTTTGTCTAGACTTGTTTTGTAGATGACAATGACATCTCCTTCAAATATATTTTCTCCTTTTTGGGAGTAAATTTATTCAATTGATATTGTATTTTTCTTCTTTCTTTTAGATCTACAATGATGATAGAAATAGACTTTATTGTTTTCAAGACTAATTTGGATACTATAATTGAACATAGATAATGCTTTGCACCTTTTCGATATTTGTTGTATGTTTTTTGGCTTGTTTCCATTCTCTTGTTGGATTCCATTGTTTTCTACAGGAAAGATTCAAAATGTTAATATACTCATTCAAAAATTATATCGTGGTTCAAGATATAGGTTATGGATATGCAAATATAGTGCTAGAAAATAGTGCATAACATAGACTAATATTTAAAATAAATAATCTAAGTGATTATGCAATAATCACTTTTGTTAGTAGAGATTAGTTATTAGGTGGTTTTGGGTAGCTAGTAGGTTGAATGGCTATATAAAACCATTGAATGTAATAATGAAAGAGGAATGTGAATGACTAAATTTTAATTTGAGAGAAATCTAATTTTTTCTCTCATTTCAATATGGTATAAGAGTAGGTTTGCTTGACCTCTCTTTTTTACTTCCATTTATTTGTCTTCATCTAAAGCAGATCATTCAAGGGCCAAGCAGTGCAGACCATGTGTAACAACCATTGATGTCTGTCCACCATTCTTACATTTTATCAACAGAGGAGCAGTGCACACCACATGCAAATCTGTGACATTCATCACTCATTTGTATTTCTTCTCTCTTTCTAGCTTGGTCACTCCTTCCATTGTTTTTCCTCTATTCTATTCATGTTCATTTTCAAAATATGAAAAATAAAAAATAATATCTAAAACTTTGTAGAAGAGTGTAGGTAATTGAGGAGAAGTTTGCATATTTTTAATCATGGACGTCTAACTGTGTATCATTTGTTATTCTAGAGGAATGTTTCTTTCTAGGTCCACATTGCCTTTGTGGTAGCATTGTGATATCATATCACTGTTTAGATACAAGGTCCGCAATAAACTATATCAAGCATTCTATATTTTGTGCTACCAATCGTTTCTATGGATGTCATCTTTTCTCCATTCTTTAGTTGGTTTCACCATAGCCAATATCCATTATATGTTGATGGCCATTGGAGCAAATATAATAAAGGGTTTTTAGCTGCTGCAAAAGGCTTTCAATTTTTTTTGTCAAAGCATGCTGAACAAAGGCGTTTACGACACAAAAGGAATAATTTATTTCTGGTTGCTTTGAAGTTCATATGATAACTTCAATCTAAAGCACAAAGAGATTCAGATGCAAGGAAAGATAATATTCTTCGTATATTTCATTTTGGAGTGGGTTTTGTGGATGAGAGTGTAGCATTGCAACTCACTTTTTGTGAAGCATGTTAGGTGATCAAAGTGATCAAGACCATTATTTTTGATAAAGTACATCAACAAGAGGATCTGCATATTGTCCCCATCAAAATCATTTGGTCCATAGATGATTCAGATGGAAAATATTTTTTTTTTCAGATTTGTTAGAAAGTTTGCAAGACACAACTAGAAAGGAAGATTTGCTAGGTTACATTCGATTGCAAGTCTTACAGAAGATTTTTGTAGAACATGGCTACAACAAGTTGATTTTAGGTCTGTGTACAACAAGGATTTGTTGATGCAAGATGGAAGGTTCATGTTCTTCTTCCTCTTTGAGATTGTGTTGCAAAAGAGCTAACCATGCTTTGTCATGTAAATAGGGTTAGATGGAAGACAATTTTCACAAAATCTTTATCTACACTTTCTGGCTCTCATTTCAACAGGATTCTAGAAACTGAGATTGTTCGCCAGTTATCTCATAGGATGAGTGATGCCTCACAACCATGGATGCAATGACATAATACACATTCTTATGTTAGTACTAAAGGGGGGTGTTGGAAAATAGTGCATAACATAGATTAATATTTAATATAAATAATGTAAGTGATTATGCAATAATCACTTTTGTTAGTAGAGATTAGTTATTAGGTGGTTTTGGGTAGTTAGTAGGTTGAATGACTATATAAATCTATTAAATGTAATAATGAAAGAGGAATGTGAATGACTGAATTTTTATTTGAGAGCAATCTCATTTTTTCTCTCATTTCAATATATAGGGCATACAATTTTTTGATAAAATTATCAATCATAAATTGTAAAAATACTATTTGTAGTTTTGGGTGTAAGTATGTTTAGAACAAATGTAAATTGATTAAAAGTGTTTTTGTTTGATTTTCATATTTTTTGTATATAGAATATTATTGAAAGATATTAATTGGATTTCAATTTGTCATTTGTTTCAAACATTACATAAATTGGATTATGACCACTCCAATATGTTTTTGATTTGTAAATAAAATATTCTTGTGTGTTTATATTACACTAAATATGGTCAATTAGTGGTTTGGATATGCGGTTTAATTTATATAACATAAAATGTATTTTCAAATTGTGCATGTGGTTTAATAGCAATTTTTTTCGACCATTATCCATATAAATGTCAATGTTGAACTTTCCTACAATATATAAGGTCGATGGTAAATTCACATAGGAGAATACTTTGTTTGTGATTGTTATAATTTCTATTAGTGGTGTATTAGGTCTTGCATATAGATTACATATGTTGATCTCATCACTTGTCAAAGTTAAATTGTTATTGTTATAGCTTCTACATTTGTCGTTTTATGTTGCACTATTTTTAAAATTAATAGATTATTTTTAGTAAAAGTTGTTACACCATGTATGTGATTTGTTGAGAAATGACTAAACCTTTCAAATTGATTGATGTCAGAGCATGAGAAATACTGAGAGGGGGGTGAATTAGTGTTTCAATAATCAAATGTAACTCAAAAGTTTTTCGAAACACATAATCTCTTTCTAATCATTGTATGTTCAATTTCAAAAGTGTAACAAAATGCGATAGCCGATAGTAGATCCTTAAACAACATAAAATATCAAATGTTGCAAAGTAGATGAAGAAAGCAACAAGACCAAATTGTATGAAACATAATCATCACATGGACCACAAAAGAATCATAACACAATATTTTTCATGAGTGGAAAACCCTCATAGGGATAAAAACCACTCGAGAAAATGCATCACTGGCTTAATAAAATCCCACTAATTATAGAGCCTCACTAGTTGCTTTTTGTGCCTCACTGGAAAAACCTCACTAGCTACACAAAATACCTCATTGGAAAAGCCTCACTGGCTACACAAAATGCCTCACTGGAAAAGCCTCATTGGCTACACAACATGCCTCACTGGCAAAGCCTTTTTCACATCAAAATGATTTAGAAAGCAAAAAGATAGAATATAATCTCTACTTCAATAAAAAAAATTTCTTGGTTATATCATTTTCATTTGAGACTCAAGAATCTATATATCTGAAAATATAACCAACACTATGAAGTGCTTCATTATTTCAAAATAGATTGTTCATCAAAGCTTTTGGCATAAACATAATAATGAATCTTTGTAGAGTATAAGTCTCATACCCATTGAACCACTGCCAGGTGACAATGTCACTTATTTATATCATTCAAATAACAATTTCCTTCATCTATAACCGCCTTTCATAAAACTGTCAAAGTAACCTTCAATAACTGCCTTTATAAGTCACCATGGAGTTACCTTTTCATCAATTTAGACTGTTGCTATACAACATGAACATTGTGCAATTTAAATATATGTAACACACACTTGTACTGGTCGACAATTTGTGACAAACCCATTATATAGTCTAAACACAAAACCACACCAATGTAACACATAACCCTTGGTTCACACTATACACACAACAAAGAATTTGTGGCAAGGCCGTGCCCTAATCAAACATGGAATACAACAAATAGCCCTTTTATGGCGTGTTGTAGCAATGGGGTGTTGTAAACATAAAACTATAAACCTATGTATGAATGAATAGATAAAACCTCATGACATAAAGACCAAGGTCAAAGTAGTGTAAAAGAAATTGAGACAAAACCCGACACCCCTAGATAAAGTTGACATTACAAGACCTTGTGTAATAGAAATTTGACCAAGAGTATAGCAGTTGAAACCCGAATACAAGCAAAAACTAGTTACTATATACACCAAAAACGTCTTCTAAAAAAAACATGATAAAGACCACTGGACTTCAAACAAAAAATCATTTCCAAATTCAATAACAAAAACTACAGTTTGAGTTACCACTTTGTCTTTCACCATTGAAGAAATTGTTGAAAACCAATTGCTTGGGAGCTACCTAAAACTATTTCCAGTATTTTTCAGCTGCAAAACCTCCATTCTATCTCATTTCCTTCAAGCCCTAACTAGGCCATCAACATTGCCTTGTGTTTTACAAAGTGATTAAATTTTAGGGCAAATGATATCAAAGTATATTCATTATTAATTTTTTGTTAGCATTCTTCATCATAGCTTTGATTATTTTGCATGAATGTAATCAAACATTATAATGCTAAAAAAATTTGTGTCAGTCTAAGCCACTCAAAACCCTTGTGTTGATCTAAGCCACAATGGCATCAAAGTGCCAAGTCAACAAACCAAAACCTCATGAATTATTGCAACCTAAATATCATAAAAATGATAGCTCATAGTCACCAAATATTAACCAAACCAATGAAGTTCATGCCCTTCATAAATGTATTAAGACAACAACCTAACTTGACATCAATGCCAAAACCAAGCTATGTCAAAGGGGTCAACAATTGTTATGTTTGGACAGTTGCATATGTGTTTCTTGTAGACAAATAATATCAGATGACATCATTTCATAGTCATTAAGTATGCCTTTGATATATAGAAGTAGATTACGAGTATTGAATGTGGTTAGTAGTCAATGTTTGTCGCTAATGCTTTGTAGTTGTTCATTTTCAAATTCCCAATTTGCTATTGATTGTAGGTGTGGCATTTTGGTAATCACTTTTTTTTTCACTTTGAAATGGTTTTGTGTAAGAGGTCTTAACAAAAGTAATGTGTCAATTGTTCGTGTACGTGAAAGTGTCGTACATGTCAATCCATGTTTGTTTATGCCTGATGGATCAAATGCTAATGCTTGCATTGTAAGACCTTGTGATCACACTTCTAGAACAATCTATCTTGAATCTATCACCTAAAATATGACTCTTTGATAATGCAAATTTGATCATTATTTTTAGATGGTTCTAGAATTGTGGTTATGTTCATTGGTGGGAGCAAAAAATTATATCTACAAGTTTGTTTTTTAGAATTTCTAAATTGTTTTGTGTGGTGGTGTTTATGTATTGTAGCTATATTAGGATGTAGATATTCAATATTACAAGTAATGAGTTGTCTACAAATTAACATCAAGTTTCCACACTCCATAATCATGAATTGTTTAGTTTTTTGGATTGAAACTGTGTGCATTTTTGTGGATCAACGTTTCAGATCAAACTCCATGATCCAACATTAGGATAAAGCATGCAACTAGTCTTTGGTTGCATGCATTATCCTAATGCTGGATCATGGAGTTTGATCCTAAACATTAATTCACAAAATTGCACATAGTTTCAATCTAGGAAACTAAACAATTCATGTCTACACATTGTTCAATAGTTGTGTTATTGTCTCTACCATAAATTGGTGCTTCTCTAGTCCACAAGAGGAAATAATCATGTTCATTTCCATGATTTTGAAATTCTTATAGAAAAAATAATTTGAAATGGTTCTAAAAAAGGAATTGACTATTAATGTTAAATTTTTTCATTGCATTAATTCTATGCCTATAATAGTGTGCACATGTGATATGATCTCTTCTTATCAAATGAAGTTTTTCATCTTCGTTTCTAGTGTTAGATTGTTCTTCATTAGTTGATTTTTGTTAATGGTTCCCAATATTGTTCTGCACTTGTAAATGTAATAAAAAAAGTTGGTGGTCCAAGTTGTCATATCATTGCAAATAAGTTTTTTCTTAATTGATGCAAATAATCTAGAGATATTCTTATTTTTTTAAAATTGACATAACCAATGTCAAATTTAAGAATATTTTCTAAATTAGGTTTATGTTTCATATCTTTTGCTACTAGCCTTCTCCCTTTTAATTGCCCCTTGCGTAGTCTCACCCATATTGTGGATAGTACTTGTTCTTTTAGAATTTTAATGGTATCGAAGAATAGATTTGTTGTGTGCTAAAAAAATTTCCTATTTGAATGTTGTAATTCCCATTTTACAATTTTTTGGTACAAATATCTTTTGATGATGTCATTATCACACGGATTTCCAAAGAACAATGTAGGAAAATTCATTTCTTCAACATATTTATCTTTAAATATTCCAATGGGATTATTTCCTTCAACTGGTGCAATTTTTATGATCTTGTCTTGCATTTCATGTATGCATTTAGATTCAGTGAAACCATGTATCAATGCTACACTGGGTATTTCATTTTCTATATCACTTTCAACATCAGTGTCACTCAAGTACTACTTTCATTGGATGTGTCATGTGCACTATTGAGTCAAATAATTTCTCTCCAGTCTTTGTTTATTTGAACATTTTCCATTTTGTATAATTTTCTCTTGCATAATTGTTTCAAATATTGCATAATCATATTTGCACGTACCATTCCTTTTTTCCTTTTTGCTATGCATTTTTATATTGCAGCCCATAGGACCCTAAATCTGCATTGGATCAAAAACAAAAACCCTTAGTATTGTTAGTAAACCAAAGCATACAAAAGATCCCCTATAAGATTCATCTAATCACAAGAATGATGCCAAAGAAACAAGCAAAACATAGAAATGCATCATTCTAATGATCAAACTAGCATCTTATAGTGGATTGGTGTCACATGTGCTAGTGACCCTTTCCCAACCCTTGATCAAAGCTCAAGTTGTGTAAATGATGGAGATGATGGAGTGAAATGGACAAGATCAAATCTCAAATGAAGAGAGTAACCTTGCAAGATTATGGAGAGATTGTGAAGGATTTGATAATAGATGAAGCCTCTACTTTATAGATTTTCAAAATGCTAAGTGTTGAAGAGAGGCCAATGTGGGACTAAGATTGGACCAATGAAAGAAGGACACTTGTCAAGTGATGAGTGGTCAATGGATGTGCAAGATTTGGGAAGAGTGCCCATGAGAGGGAAAATTTGAATTCAAATTGGCAATAAATGCTGATTTTGAATTTGGAAGGGGACATGTAAGAGACATGTAAGGCCTCATAAATGCTCTGTTGGGTGTACATGTCCACTTGGGGGGAGATTCAAACTTGGAGAATATTCTCCCTTTATGCCAAGTTGAAAATAAATATTTTGATAAATCAATTAAATGCAATTTCATGTGCAAGTGGCCAAATCTAGAGAATGCAAGTGGGATGAGATTAGCCTTTAATCAGGGTTAGATTAAATAGATGATGATTATGCTGATTTAATGGTGCTTAGATGAGTTGAATTTTAGGACTTTGATATTTGATTTATTTAAATCAGAAAATGGTGGAATATGATTTGGGTTTGATTTAAATAAAGTCCTGATTTATTTGATGAATGGAATATGATTATGCATGATGTAAATTTGACATGTCTACATTTTGCCCCTCTTTGAAGCAATGTACATGTTGCATTGATTCAAGAATATAATCATATGTGATAGCCAACCTTTAGATTCTTAAACAATATGTAAATTCAAATGCTGCAATGTGATTAAAGGAAACAACAAGACCAAAATGCATCCACAAAAGAATCATAACACAATGTTTTTCATGAGTGGAAAACCCTCATAGGGATGAAAAACCACTCGTAAAATGCCTCATTGGCTACATAAAATTTCTCATTAGAAAAGCCTCACTGGCAACATAAGCCTCACTGGCTACAAAATGACTCACTGGCAACACAAGCCACACTGGCTACAAAATGCCTCACTGGAAACACAAGCCTCACTGGAAAAACACAACCTCATTGGCCAAAGATCAAACTTGTCTCATTGACATGATATTTTACAACATTTACTCAAACATGAATGAATCAATTACAAAGGGTCTCTCCGTTTCACTACATAACATTTCCACTTTCCAACTAACACATTCTATATCCTAAAGATTCATTGAAGTGGAATCTTTAAAATACAAAATATATCAATTTACACATCTCACTGTTTTGCATACTATTTACAAAACAACATTACATAATTATGCTTACAAATTCAATATGATATATCTCTGTAAATCATCGAACAAGAAATAGTGACAAGCCATTATTTATATAATAAACAATAACAGATGTAATGCTACCACTTGTGATCAAACAAAACCATCAAATAAACCCTTTCAACTGTTCTCATAACTGCTTGCTCCTATCAAGTCACTATGGTGATTTCACACTTAACACCTTTAATCTATCCATTTAATCTAACTGTTTCATATGAAAGGTTGACACCTTATACAAACTAACTCAAGGTGTTGCATAAAACAAACACCAAGTCGACCTTATAAGAAAGTATCATTTCATAGTCGACAAAATAAGACATCATATATGCAATAACCTTAAGTAGCAACATGAGATAATAAAAGACCAAAGTGTGCCCTAGAATAGGGTTACACAATAGAACCCTTGTTGGGAAAACACCATAACTAAACCCAAAATCATTTCCAGGTAAACCAAGAACCACAAAGATTAAGGGAACGAAATACCAATATGCTATTCATTGTAAGCCATAACTGCCACAATAGTCTGGAAACCATTTTCTGTGTAGCTAGCCGCGAAACCACACTATCCTCCATTGTTCACCAAGCTTCCACAAACTACCCTAAGTGGCTGCACATACAATGCTTTGTCTTTTGTAAAATGAGTAATCATTTAGGGCACAAACTTTGTGTTGATGAACTATTGGTGAAATTAAAAGTGTTATACCTTGTCCTAGGTCATGATTACACCTTAGTTAAGTTTACTTAGGGACCACATAGGAGGTAGTTGGAGAATTTCCATTTTTGGTGGACTTATCATGTTTATCACATCCACCTTTTGTGGACACATCATGTGATTACCTCTCCACCTTGTGTGGGTGATCCACCATTTATGGTGATTATCACATTATCACTTTTCCACTTTAGGTGGAGTGATAGCTTTTCATAGTTGTCTCATGTCATAAGATTATGACACCTGTCATAATCTTATGCCCTTCTATGTTATCACCTTGGCTATATATCCAAGGGCTCTCCTATGTACTTTTTCACATTCCATTCTATTTGCATTATTGGTAGAATACAATTTATTCTTGTCATATTTTTTTATCTCTCTTATGCTTGTGCTTTCTATTAGGCCTCTATATCTTGGGTGGCTACCTTCATAGCCAATTCATACATGGTATCAAAGCCATTGGACTACCTTTGGATTGTCATTTTGGAGAGATTTTAAGAGGGTTCCATTTTTGGCCGTGTATTGCAAGTAGTCCAAAATTATAGTGATTGTGATAAAAAATTGCACTTTCATCATATGGTCTATTTTGGCCTATTTTGGCATTTGTAAAGATAATATCTCACTTTGGTCTTTTGTATCAATCACTTGAGTCGGTTGTAGCCTACTAAAGGCTGTTGTAAAACATTGAAAATCAGAAGCCCACTTTGCTTGGCTTGCAAGTGGCCATTGTACACGCACTAAGTATAAAGTGCCAAATCATCTTTTTTTTTGGGGGGGGTTCTTTGATTGAGTGAATTTTGGGGGGTGTCTTGTGTGATTGTGCCTTTCTCTCTCTATCTTGTTCTCTTTCATTTTGCTACTATGGGCTCTCCTAAGTTTCCTTTGTTAACTCCACATAACTATGCTTCTTGGAAAATTGATGCTTGGAGTAAGTTAATGGAAAAAGGATTAACTCATTATATTGATGGAACTATTGTTGGACCATCTAATCCTAAAGTTGATCCTATTGCTCATATGGATTGGCTCACTAAAAATACTATGGCTCTGAGAACTTTAAGGAAATATGTATCAAAAGATCTCATCTTTCAAATTGAAAAGTGTAAAACAATCAAAGAAGCTTGGGAAAAGTTTGGTCAATTGTATGGCCAAGTTGATGAGATTAGAGATTATCAGCTTGACAATGATCTCACAATGTTAGATCCCAAGAATTTTGACACAATCCAAGACTATGTCAATAAGGAAAATGAGCTAAGAGCACAACTTAAGGATTGTGGCATTGACAAGAAGGATGCACAATTGGTCTACAATTTGTTGGGAAATATTCCATTAGAATATGCAACATTTGTTTCTAGCTTCCAAACCCATCGCTTGACAGTGGGTAGTTCTTTCACTATGCCTTCATTTGATGCATTCACAAAAATGTTGATGTTAGAGCAAGCAAAGTTGATAAGCAGGGGGGTTCTCAAGTCTTCAAAGTCCAAAGCTTTGGTGGCTAATCAAGGGAATCAAGGGACTCAAGGAAAGGGTTCCAACAAGAAGCATAAGCTATCTAAGCCAAAGACACAAGAAAAAGCACAATCATCCTCTCCACAACAAGGGAATTCTTCATCTTCTCCCAAGAAGGGAAATTCAAGCAAGAAGGAGAGACCAACTTGTTCATATTGTAAGAAATTTGATCATGATGAGCATCATTGCCACACTAAGCAAATTGATGAGTTGAAAAACATCATCAAGAAGAACAACATCAATTTTCCATCTGCCTACAAGAAGGATTCATCTCCTTCCACTTCCTCACAATCAAAAGGAAAAGGGAAAGCATTTGTGGCTACTTTAGGTTCTTCACAGCAATGGATACTCGACTCTGGTGCCACTCATCACATGGGTTCTTCATGGGAGCAGTTTTCTTCTTTGGAGCCATCTAAGGTACCTCACATCTTCATAGAAGATGATACTCAAGTGGAAGTTGAAGGCAAAGGTTTGGTTGACATGGATAATGGAACATTTGAGAATGTTCTCTATGTTCCTAACTTGAGTGCCAATCTTCTTTCAATCTACCAAATCACTCACTATGAAGATGGCAAGAAAGTTGAGTTTCTACCAAATTCAGTTGTGGTTAAAGAACTTAAGGATCATGCCTTGGTTGTAGTGGGACAAGCCAATCACAACACATGACTTTACTCATTCTCCCACTTTGTGCCTAAGTCTCCTTCTACAATCTTGCTCACTCATTCAAATTCAAAAAGTAAGTTATGGCATGAGCGGTTTGGACATCTCAATTTCCACTATCTTCAGCAGCTTAGCTCCAAAGATATGGTTATAGGACTCCCTCAAATCAGCTTTTCAGAAGGTGTATGTTTAGGCTATTCCATGGGTAAGCATCCAGATGAGAAGTTTGACAGAGGGAAGTCTTGGAGAGCTTTGGAAGTTCTTCAATTAGTTCATAGTGATGTAGCAGGTCCATTCCTAGTGCCATCATTTAGCAAGGATCGCTATGTCCTCACCTTCACTGATGACTACTCCCGCTTCACATGGGTCTATTTTCTTGTTCACAAGAGTGAAGTGTTTGAAAAATTTCTAGCCTTCAAGGCTCATGTTGAGAAGCAATTAGGGAAGCAAGTCAAGATTCTTCACACAAATAATGGAAGGGAATATGTGAACAATAGACTTGAGGAATTTTGTACTCTTGAGGGGATTGATCTTCAACATTTAGTTGCCTACACTCCACAACATAATGGTGTTGCTGAAATAAAGAATAGAACCCTTAAGGAGATGGCTAGCTATATGATTCATGCTCATTCTCTTGGCCCTCAATTTTGAGAAGAAGCTATCAATTGTGCCACTCACATCCAAAATCGGGTTTCCCATAAGGCTTTGAAGGGTATGACTCCTTTTGAGGCTTGGTGTGGTAGAAAACTAGTTGTGAGACACTTTAGATTTTTTGGTTGTCTAGCTTGGGCACACATACCTCCAGTGAAGCGCAAGGCATTAGAACCTCAGAGTAGGCCTTGCATCTTTGTTGGATATCTTGAAGGTGTTAAGGCATATAGACTTTTGGATCCAAAGACACATGAGCTATTCATTGAGAGGAGTGTTCACTTTGAGGAAAGCTCTCCTAGCTTGGCCTCTAATCCTCCTCTTCCTTCCTCTATAGTGGAAAGTGATGATAGTGACTCAGATGATGATTCTCCCTCAACTCTGACTCGCAAGATCACACCTTCATAGGGTCCACGTGTAGTTGAGGAGCCTCATCCTTCATCTCCTACTAGACCTCGTTGGGCTCGACAGACTCTTGAGTCAGCAGGTTCTCTTGTTGGGGATCCTTTAGATACTTGAAAGACTCGGTCACAACATCAGGATTTTCCACATGCTTTTATTGCTAGTGCTTCAAATCCACAATCCTTTAAGGAGGCTTTAGGCATTCTTGAATGGGATTCAACAATGGAGGAAGAGTATAGTTCGTTGATGAGGAACCACACATGGGATCTAGATCCTCTTCCTAAGGGGAGAAAGATGGTTTGATGTAAGTGGATCTATCAGACTAAGTTTGCAACAGATGGAAGTGTGGATAAATACAAGGCTTAGCTTGTGGTAAAAGGTTTCTCATAGGTTCCAAGTATTGATTATAGAGAGACCTTTGCACCTATTTCTAAGATGAACTCCATTCGCTTGACACTTGCTATTGCTGTAGCTCATGGTTGGGTTGTACATCTGATGGATGTGAAGAGTGCATTTCTTCACAGGGATCTTCATGAGGAGATTTACATGGAGTAGCTGCAGGGATTCACACAGGATTTTTCTTTTGTTTGTAGATTGAGGAAATCTATCTATGGCCTCAAACAGGCCCCTAGGGCTTGGTATGCTAAGATGGATTCCTTTCTTCTCTCAATAGAATTCACTAGGTGTCATTCAAATCTGAATGTCTACATTTTGTGACAAGATGATTCTCACTTGCTACTTGTGCTCTACGTTGATGACTTGATCATTACAGGGAGTACCTCATCCATCATTGGCAGTGTCAAATGTACATTGCATGATAGATTTGCTATGAATGACTTGGGACTTTTGCACTATTTTCTCAGGATTGAGATCACACAGTCAGCTTCTAGGATATCTCTTTCTTAGCCCAAGTATGCTCTTGATCTTCTAGCTCAGTTTCACATGGATGATTGTAAGCTTGCTCTGACTCCCTTTCTTTTAGGAGTCAAGCTTGAGGCTAAGTGTTCTACTCCACTTGTTGATGCCACTTTGTATCATTAGCTTGTTGGGAGTCTCATCTACTTGAATCACACACACCCTGATATATCCTTTGCAGTTGGCATGGTATCACGCTTTATGCAGGAACCACATGAGCTTCATTGGAAAGCAGCCAAATGCATCTTGCATTACATATAGGGTACACATCATCATAGGATTCACTATGTAGTAGGTACAAGACTTACCTTGGCAGGATATACAAATTCTGATTGGGTTGGTGATCTTGATGATCGTAAGTCCACTTCTGGATACAACTTTCATCTTGGTTCTAGCCCCATTTGTTGGCAGAGTAAGAAGCAACATGCTATTGCTCTTTCTTTGATTGAGGCTAAGTATTAAGGGGTTGTTAATGCGGCTATCGAGGCTATTTGGCTTCAAAATATTCTCACTGAGTTTGGCTTCACTATTCCACATCCTACAATCATTCATTGTGACAATCAGAGTGACATCTAGATCTCAAAGAATCTGGTTCAACATTAGAGGACCAAACACATCAAGATTCATATGCACTACATTCGGGAGCTGATACAAGAGTAGGTCATTGATTTGTAGTATTGTCCTACAACAGAGAAGGTTGCAAATATCTTCACCAAACCCTTCACTGAGAGTATATATCATCATTTGTGAGCTCTCTTGGGGGTGCGAGATGTTTCATCTGAGGAGGTCACTTAACTTCTTCATTCTCTCTTATGGGGGGGCTTTTTCCTCACTCGAGATTTTGCCTTCTCATCTTTTTGAGTACAATTTTTGTTTTGTTTCATCTTTCTTTTGGGGGGGAGTTTTTCCCACGTGATTTTCTCCTTTTCTCCACTTTATGAGAGATTTCATTGCATTTGTACATGGGTACCTAACATGGCCTAGTATCTGGGACCCATCTTGCATTGTTTGCATTTGTGTACATTCTCCCTAAGCTGCACTTAAGCAGGGGTGTTGGTGTAATTAAAAGTGTTGTACCTTGTCCTAGGTCATGATTACACCTTAGTTAAGTTTACTTAGGGACCACATAGGAGGTAGTTGGAGAATTTCCACTTTTGGTGGACTTATCATGTTCATCACATCCACCTTTCGTGGACACATCATGTGATTACCTCTCCACCTTTTGTGGGTGATCCACCATTTGTGGTGATTATCACATTATCACTTTTCCACTTTAGGTGGAGTGATAGCTTTTCATAGTTGTCTCATGTCATAATATTATGACATTTGTCATAATCTTATGCCCTTCTATGTTCTCACCTTGGCTATATAACCAAGGGCTCTCCTATGTACTTTTGTACATTCCATTCTATTTGCATTATTGGTAGAATACAATTTATTCTTGTCATAGTGTTTTTATCTCTCTTATGCTTGTGCTTTCTATTAGGCCGCTAGATCTTGGGTGGCTACCTTCATAGCCAATTCTTACATGAACTTTACAAACTATCATTCACTTTGAGAAAAATAATAATGTCGATATGTTAACCTTTGCCAATGAAGAAAATGCATCATCATTATGTCAGTCTTAGTCCACTATTTGTATGACCACTCAAAAACTTAACGTGCCCAATGTATAAATGTTAATGATAACCCTTGAGTATAATCAAACACATAATGCCTTTTGAACCTTAGTGATCAAGAACATCATTTCTCAATGCAATGATACTACCAAGACTGCCTTTGTAATAGGACATCATTCATTTCACCTTAAGTGTTGCTTTAGCGTCGATGCCAAAACACATACCAATAAACATACCACCTTAACCAATACCAAAGACCAATGTATGGTATAAATCCCAAATGTATCAAGGGCAGAAACAAATCCCATATGCATGCCAAATATTGCTACCTCAAAAAAAATGTTGTCTCAAAGACTTTTCAATGTCAAAGTCACCCATAAACATAGAAATATATTCTACCTTTGTAACAAAAGAAAATTTCCATCCCAATGACATTTAACACCAATCAACCAACACTTAAACCTTCAATAAATGCCAAAAATGTATGCCAAACTTCTATATATATACCAATGTGTATCACCTCAATATGTGCCAAGTTGAACATTCAACCTGACATTAATGCAAAAACCAATGTCAAAGGGGCAACACAAATGTACTTGAACAATGCATACCAAAGTTTGTAAGATAATTATCAAAGGCATAGTCTTACAAATGACACTAATATCTTTTGGATCAAAGATAGGAAGATCTAATTTGTTGGAATCAAGTTCAACAAGGTACTGATTGTTATCCATCATATTTTCAAAACATTGTATACCATCAACCATGTTGATGTGAGAAATATTTTTATCACTCATGGTATTTGATCATAAGTTTTCTATTCTTAAATTGGTTGAGCTATTATTAGGAAAAGTTTGTTCAAAGAATTTGGCGGATTGTGGCAGGTCTCCTATGTTTGAATTGGTATAGTTGAAATTTGTGATTGCCTTATTGCCTTTTATGGATATTACCACTATATCATAAACATAGGAAACTTCTTCAGTTGTATCAAAACTTCCTAGCCATTGCAATTTTTTAATTTATTATTCCAAATTTTTGCAACATATCTACCTTAAGGATGTTGTCTAACACCTCTATATGACCTATTTTTTTATAAATTGTTTAGACTAATTAGAACTCAAGCATAGATCTTTGCTTTCTTCTATTTTCTCTTTGCATCGATCAGATGCAAATTGTTTAGCCAATTTATTCTTTGAGTTCTTTTTTTTTTATAATCTACATTATGGATGACATAATTCAACAAT
>VDFB02086081.1:220351530-220363222 GCA_007258455.2 Sequoia sempervirens
ATTCATTGAAGTGGAATCTTTAAAATACAAAATATATCAATTTACACATCTCACTATTTTGCATACTATTTACAAAACAACATTACATAATTATGCTTACAAATTCAATATGATATATCTCTGTAAATCATCGAACAAGAAATAGTGACAAGCCATTATTTATATAATAAACAATAACAGATGTAATGCTGCCACTTGTGATCAAACAAAACCATCAAATAAACCCTTTCAACTGTTCTCATAATTGCTTGCTCCTATCAAGTCACTATGGTGACTTCACACTTAACACCTTTAATCTATCCATTTAATCTAACAGTTTCATATGAAAGGTTGACACCTTATACAAACTAACTCAAGGTGTTACATAAAACAAACACCAAGTCGACCTTATAAGAAAGTATCATTTCATAGTCGACAAAATAAGACATCATATATGCAATAACCTTAAGCAGCAACATGAGATAATAAAAGACCAAAGTGTGCCCTAGAACAGGGTTACACAATAGAATCCTTGTTGGAAAAACACCATAACTAAACCCAAAATCATTTCCAGGTAAACCAAGAACCACAAAGATTAAGGGAACGAAATACCAATATGCTATTCATTGTAAGCCATAACTGCTACAATAGTCTGGAAACCATTTTTTGTGTAGCTAGCCACAAAACCACACTATCCTCCATTGTTCACCAAGCTTCCACAAACTACCCTAAGTGGCTGCACATACAATGCTTTGTCTTTTGTAAAATGAGTAATCATTTAGGGCACAAACTTTGTGTCGATGAACTATTGGTGAAATTAAAAGTGTTATACCTTGTCCTAGTCATGATTACACCTTAGTTAAGTTTACTTAGGGACCACATAGGAGGTAGTTGGAGAATTTCCACTTTTGGTGGACTTATCATATTTATCACATCCACCTTTTGTGGAAACATCATGTGATTACCTCTCCACCTTGTGTGGGTGATCCACCATTTATGGTGATTATCACATTATCACTTTTCCACTTTAGGTGGAGTGATAGCTTTTCATAGTTGTCTCATGTCATAAGATTATGACACTTGTCATAATCTTATGCCCTTCTATGTTATCACCTTGGCTATATATCCAAGGGCTCTCCTATGTACTTTTGCACATTCCATTCTATTTGCATTATTGGTAGAATACAATTTATTCTTGTCATATTTTTTATCTCTCTTATGCTTGTGCTTTCTATTAGGCCTCTAGATCTTGGGTGGCTACCTTCATAGCCAATTCATACATGGTATCAGAGCCATTGGACTACCTTTGGATTGTCATTTTGGAGAGATTCTAGGAGGGTTCCATTTTTGGCCTTGTATTGCAAGTAGTCAAAATTATAGTGATTGTGATAAAAAATTGCACTTTCATCATGCCGGTCTATTTTGGCCTATTTTGGCATTTGTAAAGATAAGATCTCAGTTTGGTCTTTTATATCAGTCATTTGAGTCTGATGTAGCCTACTTAAGGCTGTTGTAAAACATTGAAAATCAGAAGCCCACTTTGCTTGGCTTGCAAGTGGCCATTGTACACACACTAAATATAAAGTGCCAAATCATCTTTTTTTTTGGGGGGGGGGGGTTCTTTGATTGAGTGAATTTGGGGGGGTGTCTTGTGTGATTGTCTCTCTCTATCTTGTTCTCTTTCATTTTGCTGCTATAGGCTCTTCTAATTTTCCTTTGTTAACTTCACATAACTATGCTTCTTGGAAAATTGATGCTTGGAGTAAGTTAATGGAAAAACGATTAACTCATTATATTGATGGAACTATTGTTGCATCATCTAATCTTAAAGCTTATCGTATTACTCATATGGATTGGCTCACTAAAAATACTATGGCTCTTAGAACTTTAAGGAAATATGTATCAAAAGATCTCATCTTTCAAATTGAAAAGTGTAAAACAATCAAAGAAGCTTGGGAAAAGTTTGGTCAATTGTATGGCCAAGTTGATGAGATTAGAGGTTATCAGCTTGACAATGATCTCACAATGTTAGATCCCAAGAATTTTGACACAATCCAAGACTATGTCACTAAGGAAAATGAGCTAAGAGCTCAACTTAAGGATTGTGGCATTGACAAGAAGGATGCACAGTTGGTCTACAATTTGTTGGGAAAGATTCCATCAGAATATGCAACATTTGTTTCTAGCTTCCAAACCCATCACTTGACAGTGGGTAGTTCTTTCACTATGCCTTCATTTGATGCATTCACAAAAATGTTGATGTTAGAGCAAGCAAAGTTGATAAGCAGGGGGGTTCTCAAGTCTTCAAAGTCCAAAGCTTTGGTGGCTAATCAAGGGAATCAAAGGGACTCAAGGAAAGGGTTCCAACAAGAAGCATAAGCTATCTAAGCCAAAGACACAAGAAAAAGCACAATCATCCTCTCCACAACAAGGGAATTCTTCATCTTCTCCCAAGAAGGGAAATTCAAGCAAGAAGGAGAGACCAACTTGTTCATATTGTAAGAAATTTGATCATGATGAGCATCATTGCCACACTAAGCAAATTGATGAGTTGAAAAACATCATCAAGAAGAACAACATCAATTTTCCATCTGCCTACAAGAAGGATTCATCTCCTTCCACTTCCTCACAATCAAAAGGAAAAGGGAAAGCATTTGTGGCTACTTTAGGTTCTTCACAGCAATGGATACTCGACTCTGGTGCCACTCATCACATGGGTTCTTCATGGGAGCAGTTTTCTTCTTTGGAGCCATCTAAGGTACCTCACATCTTCATAGAAGATGATACTCAAGTGGAAGTTGAAGGCAAAGGTTTGGTTGACATGGATAATGGAACATTTGAGAATGTTCTCTATGTTCCTAACTTGAGTGCCAATCTTCTTTCAATCTACCAAATCACTCACTATGAAGATGGCAAGAAAGTTGAGTTTCTACCAAATTCAGTTGTGGTTAAAGAACTTAAGGATCATGCCTTGGTTGTAGTGGGACAAGCCAATCACAACACATGACTTTACTCATTCTCCCACTTTGTGCCTAAGTCTCCTTCTACAATCTTGCTCACTCATTCAAATTCAAAAAGTAAGTTATGGCATGAGCGGTTTGGACATCTCAATTTCCACTATCTTCAGCAGCTTAGCTCCAAAGATATGGTTATAGGACTCCCTCAAATCAGCTTTTCAGAAGGTGTATGTTTAGGCTATTCCATGGGTAAGCATCCAGATGAGAAGTTTGACAGAGGGAAGTCTTGGAGAGCTTTGGAAGTTCTTCAATTAGTTCATAGTGATGTAGCAGGTCCATTCCTAGTGCCATCATTTAGCAAGGATCGCTATGTCCTCACCTTCACTGATGACTACTCCCGCTTCACATGGGTCTATTTTCTTGTTCACAAGAGTGAAGTGTTTGAAAAATTTCTAGCCTTCAAGGCTCATGTTGAGAAGCAATTAGGGAAGCAAGTCAAGATTCTTCACACAAATAATGGAAGGGAATATGTGAACAATAGACTTGAGGAATTTTGTACTCTTGAGGGGATTGATCTTCAACATTTAGTTGCCTACACTCCACAACATAATGGTGTTGCTGAAATAAAGAATAGAACCCTTAAGGAGATGGCTAGCTATATGATTCATGCTCATTCTCTTGGCCCTCAATTTTGAGAAGAAGCTATCAATTGTGCCACTCACATCCAAAATCGGGTTCCCCATAAGGCTTTGAAGGGTATGACTCCTTTTGAGGCTTGGTGTGGTAGAAAACTAGTTGTGAGACACTTTAGAGTTTTTGGTTGTCTAGCTTGGGCACACATACCTCCAGTGAAGCGCAAGGCATTAGAACCTCAGAGTAGGCCTTGCATCTTTGTTGGATATCTTGAAGGTGTTAAGGCATATAGACTTTTGGATCCAGAGACACATGAGCTATTCATTGAGAGGAGTGTTCACTTTGAGGAAAGCTCTCCTAGCTTGGCCTCTAATCCTCCTCTTCCTTCCTCTATAGTGGAAAGTGATGATAGTGACTCAGATGATGATTCTCCCTCAACTCTGACTCGCAAGATCACACCTTCATAGGGTCCACTTGCAGTTGAGGAGCCTCGTCCTTCATCTCCTACTAGACCTCGTTGGGCTCGACAGACTCTTGAGTCAGCAGGTTCTCTTGTTGGGGATCCTTTAGATACTTGAAAGACTCGGTCACAACATCAGGATTTTCCACATGCTTTTATTGCTAGTGCTTCAGATCCACAATCCTTTAAGGAGGCTTTAGGCATTCTTGAATGGGATTCAACAATGGAGGAAGAGTATAGTTCGTTGATGAGGAACCACACATGGGATCTAGTTCCTCTTCCTAAGGGGAGAAAGATGGTTTGATGTAAGTGGATCTATCAGACTAAGTTTGCAACAGATGGAAGTGTGGATAAATACAAGGCTTAGCTTGTGGTAAAAGGTTTCTCACAGGTTCCAAGTATTGATTATAGAGAGACCTTTGCACCTATTTCTAAGATGAACTCCATTCGCTTGACACTTGCTATTGCTGTAGCTCATGGTTGGGTTGTACATCTGATGGATGTGAAGAGTGCATTTCTTCACAGGGATCTTCATGAGGAGATTTACATGGAGTAGCTGCAGGGATTCACACAGGATTCTTCTTTTGTTTGTAGATTGAGGAAATCTATCTATGGCCTCAAACAGGCCCCTAGGGCTTGGTATGCTAAGATGGATTCCTTTCTTCTCTCAATAGAATTCACTAGGTGTCATTCAAATCCGAATGTCTACATTTTGTGACAGGATGATTCTCACTTGCTACTTGTGCTCTACGTTGATGACTTGATCATTACAGGGAGTACCTCATCCATCATTGGCAGTGTCAAATGTGCATTGCATGATAGATTTGCTATGAATGACTTGGGACTTTTGCACTATTTTCTCAGGATTGAGATCACACAGTCAGCTTCTAGGATATCTCTTTCTTAGCCCAAGTATGCTCTTGATCTTCTAGCTCAGTTTCACATGGATGATTGTAAGCTTGCTCTGACTCCCTTTCTTTTAGGAGTCAAGCTTGAGGCTAAGTGTTCTACTCCACTTGTTGATGCCACTTTGTATCATTAGCTTGTTGGGAGTCTCATCTACTTGAATCACACACACCCTGATATATCCTTTGCAGTTGGCATGGTATCACGCTTTATGCAGGAACCACATGAGCTTCATTGGAAAGCAGCCAAATGCATCTTGCATTACATATAGGGTACACATCATCATAGGATTCACTATGTAGTAGGTACAAGACTTACCTTGGCAGGATATACAAATTTTGATTGGGTTGGTGATCTTGATGATCGTAAGTCCACTTCTGGATACAACTTTCATCTTGGTTCTAGCCCCATTTGTTGGCAGAGTAAGAAGCAACATGCTATTGCTCTTTCTTTGATTGAGGCTAAGTATTAAGGGGTTGTTAATGCGGCTATCGAGGCTATTTGGCTTCAAAATATTCTCACTGAGTTTGGCTTCACTATTCCACATCCTACAATCATTCATTGTGACAATCAGAGTGACATCTAGATCTCAAAGAATCTGGTTCAACATCAGAGGACCAAACACATCAAGATTCATATGCACTACATTCGGGAGCTGATACAAGAGTAGGTCATTGATTTGTAGTATTGTCCTACAACAGAGAAGGTTGCAAATATCTTCACCAAACCCTTCACTGAGAGTATATATCATCATTTGTGAGCTCTCTTGGGGGTGCGAGATGTTTCATCTGAGGAGGTCACTTAACTTCTTCATTCTCTCTTATGGGGGGGCTTTTTCCTCACTCGAGATTTTGCCTTCTCATCTTTTTGAGTACAATTTTTGTTTTGTTTCATCTTTCTTTTGGGGGGGAGTTTTTCCCACGTGATTTTCTCCTTTTCTCCACTTTATGAGAGATTTCATTGCATTTGTACATGGGTACCTAACATGGCCTAGTATCTGGGACCCATCTTGCATTGTTTGCATTTGTGTACATTTTCCCTAAGCTGCACTTAAGCGGGGGTGTTGGTGTAATTAAAAGTGTTGTACCTTGTCCTAGGTCATGATTACACCTTAGTTAAGTTTACTTAGGGACCACATAGGAGGTAGTTGGAGAATTTCCACTTTTGGTGGACTTATCATGTTCATCACATCCACCTTTCGTGGACACATCATGTGATTACCTCTCCACCTTTTGTGGGTGATCCACCATTTGTGGTGATTATCACATTATCACTTTTCCACTTTAGGTGGAGTGATAGCTTTTTATAGTTGTCTCATGTCATAATATTATGACACTTGTCATAATCTTATGCCCTTCTATGTTCTCACCTTGGCTATATAACCAAGGGCTCTCCTATGTACTTTTGTACATTCCATTCTATTTGCATTATTGGTAGAATACAATTTATTCTTGTCATAGTGTTTTTATCTCTCTTATGCTTGTGCTTTCTATTAGGCCGCTAGATCTTGGGTGGCTACCTTCATAGCCAATTCTTACATGAACTTTACAAACTATCATTCACTTTGAGAAAAATAATAATGTCGATATGTTAACCTTTGCCAATGAAGAAAATGCATCATCATTATGTCAGTCTTAGTCCACTATTTGTATGACCACTCAAAAACTTAACGTGCCCAATGTATAAATGTTAATGATAACCCTTGAGTATAATCAAACACATAATGCCTTTTGAACCTTAGTGATCAAGAACATCATTTCTCAATGCAATGATACTACCAAGACTGCCTTTGTAATAGGACATCATTCATTTCACCTTAAGTGTTGCTTTAGCGTCGATGCCAAAACACATACCAATAAACATACCACCTTAACCAATACCAAAGACCAATGTATGGTATAAATCCCAAATGTATCAAGGGCAGAAACAAATCCCATATGCATGCCAAATATTGCTACCTCAAAAAAAATGTTGTCTCAAAGACTTTTCAATGTCAAAGTCACCCATAAACATAGAAATATATTCTACCTTTGTAACAAAAGAAAATTTCCATCCCAATGACATTTAACACCAATCAACCAACACTTAAACCTTCAATAAATGCCAAAAATGTATGCCAAACTTCTATATATATACCAATGTGTATCACCTCAATATGTGCCAAGTTGAACATTCAACCTGACATTAATGCAAAAACCAATGTCAAAGGGGCAACACAAATGTACTTGAACAATGCATACCAAAGTTTGTAAGATAATTATCAAAGGCATAGTCTTACAAATGACACTAATATCTTTTGGATCAAAGATAGGAAGATCTAATTTGTTGGAATCAAGTTCAACAAGGTACTGATTGTTATCCATCATATTTTCAAAACATTGTATACCATCAACCATGTTGATGTGAGAAATATTTTTATCACTCATGGTATTTGATCATAAGTTTTCTATTCTTAAATTGGTTGAGCTATTATTAGGAAAAGTTTGTTCAAAGAATTTGGCGGATTGTGGCAGGTCTCCTATGTTTGAATTGGTATAGTTGAAATTTGTGATTGCCTTATTGCCTTTTATGGATATTACCACTATATCATAAACATAGGAAACTTCTTCAGTTGTATCAAAACTTCCTAGCCATTGCAATTTTTTAATTTATTATTCCAAATTTTTGCAACATATCTACCCCAAGGATGTTGTCTAACACCTCTATATGACCTATTTTTTTATAAATTGTTCAGACTAATTAGAACTCAAGCATAGATCTTTGCTTTCTTCTATTTTCTCTTTGCATCGATCAGATGCAAATTGTTTAGCCAATTTATTCTTTGAGTTCTTTTTTTTTTATAATCTACATTATGGATGACATAATTCAACAACAGGTTCCTTGGACAAGAAGCTACATGCTTTAGAATTGGTGTAGACAAAATTTGTAAATGCATTTTTTCCTTCAATTACTATTGCAACTTTATCATAAGTATGGGTTGCTTCTTCTGTAGTGTCAAAAGTTCCAAGCCATTGTCGCCTCTTCAAGTTGGGGTTATAGATTTCCGAACCATATTTACCCAACCATTTTTTGACACCTTTGTGTCTATTCTCCATTGCTTCATTTAATTTTCTAAAGCACGAATGACACTTTGTCAAAACACTTTTCTCTTTAACATTATTGCATTTCTAATTTGTAGCAAGTGCAATTACAAATGCATGATGCATATTTGATAACAAAAAATCACTAATAGAAATCAATATAAATAATATTAAAAAAGGTGAGGAAAATGTAGGTAACACAAAATAAATCAAAATAGAGTATATTGACAACTTATTTATATAAAAGTATTCAACATATTTATATTACTACTTGAATGACTCTAAGTTATGTTGGAAGTAGCATGTTCATATTACTAGTTGAATGATTGTCATTCTTTCCTAGGAAACAGTCAAATGCTAAACAAATAGAATATGAGTATACTTGCTATAGCCAATATTAAAAAATGAGAAGTTTTTTTTTACTAAGATGAGAAATGCAAAGAGGATCAACATTTTTGTTAGCAGTATACAAAATCCTATGGACATCATCTTATCATAGCCATTGTCAACAATTATATTCCTTGTGCATAATTTTCTCATTCTATTGTCTTGATGTCTTTGAGCCGCAAAAGATAACCAATTTAAACATGCATAAGAAAATGCCTTTAATAATGATTAATTACAATGATAAAGGCTAGACAAGTCCAGCTAGTAATAGATTAGGCTTAGCCTAACAACATTTGATACCATATTGGTTAGTGTGAGCTTGTCTAGCCATAAAGGACAACAAAAAATAGTTAGAGCACCTAAAGTGCTTTAGTTAATTAAAAGGAACAAAAGGAAGTTGAAGAAACTGTTCTGCAACCATATATTCACTATATCAAATAGAACAAATGTTTCTTGTATTGTTCCATCATTGGATTTCTCATCTTGTATTTTTGATTGCGTATATTTTGGGCAATACTTAGATAGTTGCTAAGGTAGAGAGCCCCCAAGTCATCACATTGATGCTAATCATACTCTTTCAAAATTTGAAAAGCATATGTATGGCATTTATTGTATTATCACCATCTACTTCATAGAGTTATGTGTTTGGTAGTACTAATTGGGTCTTGGCTCTCATCAATACCAAGAACATGGATTGTTGTAGTAGATGTATATGTCTTTTGTGTCTTCTTAGCCAAACTATTTATAAATATACTCTGCTCGAGCTGACCATGCCCATTACAGTCGTAGGGAAAACCAAACTTTTCAACTATGCTCCACATTGAAATTTCATAAAAAATAGCTTTCATAATAAATAATTACAATTATAAAGGCTTAACGAGCCCAATTGGTAAAATATTAGGCCCATCCTACAAGGATTTTATACCATCAGTGTGGGTTTTTCTGGCCATACAAGAGCTGCTTGACCACATATATACTGCTTAAGGGAGTTACAACAAGATGCTTTCTATTTACTCACACAAAATGTCATTCCTAGTTTATAGGAAATTTAATGGTAGACATTTTTGCAACTTTAGTTTCAGTTATAACAATAATGAGGTGACATTTTATTGTAGTTAATGTTGAAACACAACAAATGTTTCTTGTATTTTTCCATCACCTCTATTTCCCATCTTGTTCTTTTGACCAAGTAGATTTTGGGCAATACTTGGATCGTTGCTAAGGAGCGAAGTCCCTAAGTTAAGGACTTGATGCTAATTATAGTCTTTTTGAATATTTGTTGTCATTTATTGCTATTCATATTCAAACTTCTATTATTCGATGTTAGTGCTTAAGGGAGTTACAAAAAGATGCTTTCTACTTACACAGATTGTCATTCCTAGAATTTATAGGAAATTCAATGGTAGAAATTTTTGCAACTTCACTTTCACTTATAACAATAAGGCCACAATTTATTGTAGTAAATGTTGTATGGGGATATTTCTCAAAGTTGGAGTTATCAACAACTATTAGACTCCAATGTAAAACATTTGTGCTCATGTCCATAAAGCAAAAAATGGGTGTGGTTGACATAAAAAGATGATGGGAAACTACCTTAATAGCCTTTGGTTCACATGAAGAAAGACTATTGTTTGGTTATCTCAAGTCTTTTGATGTTCTTGAACAATAAATACTTTTGATTCGTATTTTGAGAAGCATATCTATGGCATTCATAGTGTTATCACCATCTACTTCATAGAGTTATGTGTTTGGTAGTGCTAATTGGGTGTTGGCCTCAGTTAAATTTTCAATTGCTCAAGCCAAGTGCTTTAATAATACATACAATCAAGGAGAATAGATGAAACTTTTGCTTGTTATGGAAAATTTTGATTAGTTCAACTCTGTAATTTTCCTACGACACATTGCACCAAAATTATGTTGTCCATCCAACTTTTTCTCAAACTTCCCTAACTTACTATCCATTTTAGAAAGAGTATATAGGAATTTGTATACTCTTCCTCTTGAAGCAACTTTGAATGCATTCTACTCAATTATCACCACACCTTCGCTAACTCTACTTTTCTCATTTGCATTCAATGAGATAAAAGTGGAGTTAGCCAAAGTTTGGTGAACATTGATGTGAAATGCATTAAATGTTGTGCTTCTAGACGAAGGTTATACAAATTAATTTTGTACTCTCTTTGAAAAGGATAATAATGTTAGTCAAGGTCTTGAAAAAGTTTTGATGCATAAGAAAATTTTGGTGCAATGTGCAGCAAGAAAATTATTAATAAATCTACATACAAATACCATTAATATTTGATACTACAAATAGCAATTATTCTAGTTTTTCTTTGTCATAATGATAGATGACTCCAATACTATGTTTCCAATAATTAATGGATTCTACTTTGCATTCTTTAAATATGCATTATCATGTTTATGATATGGATACTTGCATCAGACAACTGTTATTTCAACCAAAGCATTTTTAGTATTAAACCATGTTGCATATACTATCAATTGCAAAAGTATAATGAAACAATTTTTTTTTTTTAAATGCTTCTGCCAAAAAACAAAGCACTGCAACCCTACACGCTTAAAACAATACTACAATTTTATGCCCTATAGTATGTATTTATGTTGTTTCCATCATTTTGCTAATTGGACTACATCATGTATTTGTCGTAAATGGAGATTTTTATTACTTTAATCAAGTGTTGTATTGGATGCACCTAGCTATATCCTATTCAATAATATAAATAGTCTCAATTTTTTCATTAAATGTTCTAAAAAATGCATGCTTCATTTCTTTGTAATTAGGCTTGTGATATTCACTATCCATTATTCATATATTATGATAACTACAACATCTATTGCTTTATTGGTGTAAATATATGTCCTAAGATTTGTCTAATACCTTCAAGGGTCTAGTATAGTGTTATTTATCTATCTCAAATTTCATAGAAAGTAGAATTACAATATATCTTAAATCTATCACCTAAAATATGACTCTTTGATAATGCAGATTTGGGTTGATAGAAAGGTTTAGAAGAACAATTTGGGTGCACTACCATCTAAACTAGTCTTCTTCCATATTTTGTCTCATGGCTCCAAGTTTTAATTTATGTACTTTGTTTTTGTTTCTTCTATCTCTATTTCCAATATTTTTTGATTTCTATTCCCAACTTAGTTTTTTCGTCTAAAGAATATACATAGTTTAATTTAGTAGAGATACATTTTGAAAAGATTAGGTGTATTGCTAATTAAATATCATAAATAGTAATCTTTTTTGTTGCCTAAGTCTTGTC
>VDFB02086081.1:220363322-220392347 GCA_007258455.2 Sequoia sempervirens
GCCTCAAGATAGACCCAATGACTAGTACGTCATGATATTTCCATGTACTACAAGGGAGTCTTTGTGGGGCCGATACATTCTAGCATAGGAGGCCATCGATTCTGTCAGATAGCTAGTGGCTAGGTTGTGGCCATATGATTGGGGTCAAGCCGATGAAGGCACAACACAAGCATACAGTGACTGGTTTAGGCCACCTCTTCGATTGGCAGTGTCGAGGACATCGTCGATACAATGCAGAGCCAAAGGCAGAGGAGCAAGACAAGGCCGGGGCCAGGGAGGCCGAGGGGATGGAGACTAGGGAGGAGGTGGGCCACCTCTGCAGACAGATCAAGACAAGGGGCCATAGGATCAACAACCAAATCCATAGCCAGATTAGCTAAGCTAGGATTAGGATTAGGGGAGACAAGATCAAGACCAGGGGTGACAGGACAGACAAGTGGACCAGCCACCATAGAGAGATGAGGGACCTCTACTGCCACCTGATCAAAGGGATGCCTAGCTATAGCAGTTGTAGGCTCAGATTTTTTCTTTGACAATAGAGAGGGACTAGCTATGGCTAGAGAGAGATCAGGTTGTCCAACAAAGATAGGTCACAGAGATTAGGGCAGTGTAGGAGATGGGCCACAGACAATAGCTCTAGAGCATTTCTACCTCCTCCTCCCGGAGTTCAATGTCATTGAGAGCATATAAGGAGGCGGTCTGAGAGGCTGATTATTATAGAGTCCATTATTATTAGGCTATGCCCCAAGCATCCTGAGTCCCCTACTTTTCTCAGCAAACAAGATACAGACCTCCCGAGGATCACGGAGAGAGACAGCCCAGCGAGGGCGAGGGCAATGAGCAGGGTTAGCCTTACTTTTTTATCAGAGACACGATTCTTTTACACCTCATGGGCTCATTTTTTATAACCCAGTGGGCCATTGTACTTTATGTATTTGATACACACTTGATCCAAATTTTGTACCATGACAGTATATTATTTGATGATATATATATGAGATGATTTGATCTGATGATATGATATCTTACTTTATTTATGCATTATGCGATGGATTTTACTTTCTATATGCAATGGTTTATGTGCGATTCCATGATTCGATCTTATGTATGATGTGATTCTATTTGATGCTATGTGATGATGATGTTATGCGATGTATGATTTTTATGATATGATGATGTGATGCAATGATTTATGGATGCATTTTATTTTTTAGTTTCTTTTCTATATATGATATGGTGATGTATTTATGGATGTTATGACAATGATATGATGTGAAGTGATGATGCGTAATGATGTATTTAATGATGTATGTAATAATGTATGATGTTTATGAAATGATTCCTATGTTATGATGATGCAAATAGATGATATGTATGCATATGATGCAATGGATGTTAATAATGTCTATGTATATGATGTACATGATATTCCTATATGATTATGCAATTAATGCTTTGATGAGATATGTGATGTGGGATGGTTTCTTTTATGCTTATGTAATGAATGTACATGTATGGTTTATGAGATATTTAGAATAACCAATCTATATTATGTAATAATGGAAATGCAATGCATGTAATATGATTCATACTTTCTATATGATATGCTATGCATTATGTAGTATGCTGATGATTTATGGATGCAAGATGGATGCACTAGCGATAATGATTTGTGATTAACTATCATAGTACTATATTAGCATGGAAAGAAGATAGAAGAAATACAATATACTCTAACAAGTCAAAAGGTGATGATGATGATTTGCTTACCAAGGAGTTAGGACTTTAAAAGGGCCAATTACCTTATGTTTGATAACACACATAGGGGTGATGCATCAAGGTATAAAGAACTAGGATGGCATTGTACCCAGTGTGATGGAATTTAACTAGGCAATCGGATAGGAGTACTCTTGTTCACACCTGACACACGGAACCTTATCTAAAGTGTAGTTTAGATATTCCAAACATTTCGAGCCAAAACATAGAAAGGAAAGCCTTCCTATGTGGTTAACAAGACACCTAAAACATCCTCCCTACTCCCAAACAAAGCACATATGACCAAGGTTATATTACAAGAATATCCAACAAGAACAGCGAATAAAAAGATAATGATCGTTGCCCCATTCCTTTCTCTCTAAATCCCTTTGTTTGGGACATCATCAAGAGGTCACTTAAATGGGTACAAAAAGATAAGTCAAAAGACAAAGATCAAGTAAACAAACAAGCTAATGTTCTTCAATACTGCTAGACAGGACTAAACTATGGCGATGCCTGATGTTGATGTCTGTTGTAGGAAGGATGCATCCTAGGACATGATGATATCAGATGATTGATTTGGGACTAATTGGATGATAAGCTATTGACACAAAGATTTGACCAACTTGTTTATGTACTGACCTAGACTCGAGACCTTGACGATTGAGTTTTAATTTTTTGACCTACTAGACTTGTTTCCGACTGTTTCACCAAAGGTTGGGGTGATGATGATTTATTATGAGTGATGCTTATTTCAAGTGAAAGGGGATGGGGATGGATGGATTTTTTCAAATATTTGGATGTTTTTGATCTTTTGAAATGTTTTGAGGTTGTTTTTGGTATTTTCAAGGTTTTTACAAATGTTTTGATTTTCAATTTTCCAATGTTTTGGGGTTTTCTGAGATTTTGACCAAGAGACTAGCCTAAAAACCTATCCTAGGGGCCTCGGGGGCTGATCAAAGATTAGTTTTGTCTATGTTATACATGCAGAGACCACGTAGTTCAACTGACACAGACTCGATTATTGATGAGATATGAACAGATGGATTGCCAATTTATTATAACAGACTCCTAAAGGACTAACCTAAGTGTCTCGGGAGATGATCAAAGATCAACCTTGCCTATGTTCAAAGCTCAAAGATGACGTAGTTCGACAAGACGAATTTTTTTTAACTTTTTGGCTTGTTTTTGGACTTTGATATGTTTCGAATGTTTTGGGATTTTGTGTTTTACGAATGTTTTGGATTTTCTAATTTTAAGATGTTTTGGATTTTCTGATTTTAGGGACCTCAAGAACATATACGAATCTGATCCAATGAGATCATGCACCTAGCGTGAAGCAATAGACTACCATAATAAAGGCAGCACAAATTGACCTTGAGAATGGGCCAAATAGTACTAGGAGGGATCATGATACGAACATAGGACCAAGCTATGATGCAGACGTGGATGGGTGATGGATGGAGATATGGAATGCAATGGATGAATGATGCAGAACAAGCTGTGAAGATCTTGGTGGATGGAAAGTGCTTATTTACACAAGGTCCCTGTTTGTCAGGTTTTCACCAAGGTGCTTTCCCAAAGCACCACCTAAGTGGTTTTCACTAGAGGACGATATTTTTTCTTTACTGTTTTTAATCATTTTTCTAATTTTTTTGGATTTTTTGTTTTTTTGATTTTTTTGTTGTCACCAAGATGCCTATTTGCCAGGTTTTCATCAGGGTGACCATTTTTTCAAGACATTTTCTGATTTTTTGTATTTTTGGTTCTATACCTTCAAAGATTCAAGCATAAAACTTTCTGAGATGAAAATTTTTCATGGGCTCCTACAGAGACTCGCCTTTCGGTGTTGATAACTAATATGCCCCTGATTTGTAACTTGTTGTGATGACAAATGGTCCCAACCAATTGGGTTCAAATTTTCCTTTGTTGTCTGGATTAGGGACATTATTTTGGTTCTCCTTTAGCACAAGTTCTCCGACCTAGAAGGTCCTGCTCCTAGTATTCTTGTTATAGCTCTACTTGAGTCAGTTTTGATATACTTGTAGATGATTCAAGGCATCCACACACCACTCGTCCAACAACTCCATCTCATTCAGTCTTGACACCTGATATTCCTCATCCATGATGAGATTCTATAGTGATATTCTTAGTGACAGGAGCTTAATCTCAATGGGTAATATGGCTTTTGATCTGTAGACTAGGGAGAAAGGGGTGGCACCTTTTGGTGTGCCGATGTTGGTTTGATAGGGCTAGAGGGCAGGATTCAGTTGGAGATGCCAATCATGACCAGCTTCATTGACCATTTTCTTAAGGATTCTTAGAATGGAATTGTTTGTAGCCTCAACTTGGTCATTTCCTTGGGGATAATACGGGGTGGAAAAGCGATGTTGGATTTTGAATTTGTTGCATAGGTCATGGACATCCTAATTTTTAAATGGTGTCCCATTATCTAAGATAATGGCTTGTGGGACACTGTAGCGGCATATTAAATAGTTCAAGATGAACTTTGATATTTGCTTTTCATTAATGTAAGTCATGGGAATGGTAGTGGTGGTAATGATAAACTTGTGGCCATTGGATGAGGTGGGGGTGATTTTTCCAACAAGATTGAGCCCCCACTACGAAAAGGGCCATGGTGTGATGATGGGATGAAGTTCTTGAGCTGGTGCATGGATGAGGTCCCCATGCTGCTAACATTGTAGACACCTTCTGACATAGTCATGTGCTTCTTTTTCCATAGTAGTCCAATAGTACCTCATCCTCAGCAATTTCTTGGCCAAGGTCATACCGCTCGAGTGTGAACCACATATGTCATTATGTACCTCGATTAAGGCAATCAATGCCTCCTCAATGTTTAAGCAACGTAACAGGGTTCCCTCAATGATTGTATGGTAAAGGGTTTCTCCTAGGATGACAAACCAGGATGCTTTCTTGACAAATATTTTCTTAAGGTTTGAGGTTAAGTCAGCTGGGAGGACTCCTATTCTCAGATAAGTGTATATATCATGGTACCAAGGATCACCAGGACCAACGATCTCGCACACAAATTCTAACTCTGGTATCTCGAATGCGGGCACAAGAAGTTGCTCTACCAAGAATTCATGCTTTGGTACATTGCGAGGGATATCCAATAGGGATCCAATTGTTGCCATGGTGTCTATCGCTTTGTTGTTTTCTCTAGGTATCTACTCAAATGTGATCTCAATGAAGGACTCCTTAAGACTTTCCATCAATTTCTTGTATGGAGTTAGCTTGTCATCCTTAGTCTGATACTCATCATTCACTTGATTGATTATAAGTTATGAATCTCCATATACCTTGAGAGCCATGATATGCCACTGCACTGCTATTCTGAGTCCTATGGTTAGAGCCTCATATTCTGTGATATTGTTTGTGCAGGGAAATGCCAACTTGTAGGATCTTGGTTTGCAGTCTCCTTGTGGAGTGATGAAAAATACCCCTACTCCTGATCCATTTTGTGTGTAGGAGCCATCAAAGTATAACTTCCAGTTGTCTACTATGCTCAAGTTGAAGATGGATTCATCACGAAACTCTAAAATTAGTGGATTCTCTTAATACATTGGTGCTTCTGCCAGTTGGTCTGCAATAGCTTGCCCTTTGATGGCCTTATGTTGCATGTACTCAATGTCATATTATGATAGTATCATGACCCACTTGACCATTGTCCCTATGAGCATTGCTTGGAAAGTAGGTAATTGAGTGAGTCGATCTTGGCAATGAGTTTGATTTTATGCGCTAACATGTAGTGTCTAAACTTCTATGAGGCAAACACCACTACTAGACAAGATTTTTCAATGAAGGAATAATTTAACTCATGTCATAACATGGTCTGACTGATGTAGTAGATAGCCCTCTCTATTCTATTTTCATCGTGCTAAGCTAGGAGAGCACTGAGAGTTGTTGTTGTTGCCGATATGTAGAGGATTAGAGGCTTTCTTGGGATTGGTGGCATAAGCACTAGCGATCTAAGAAAATACTCTTTGATCTTGTTAAATGTCTGATCACACTTGTCATCCCATTTGTATGCTACCCCCTTGTGGAGTAGGTGATAATATGGGACCAACTTGTCTGCCAGCTGAGCTATGAATCGATAGATTGACTAGAGCCTGCCTTGTAGGCCTCTTAGCTACTTCAAAGTCTTAGGTGCCTCCATCTTGAGGATTACCTTTACCTTAGCAAGATCTATTTCAATCCCTCTCATGGACACGATGTATCCCAACAGCTTTCCTGATTGTACGCCGAAGACGTACTTCTTTGGATTAAGGCAGACCTTGTATTCCTCAAGTCTGTCAAAGATGGCACTCAATGTTGCTATGTGGTCCTGCCTCTTTCTAGATTTTTCCAATATGTCGTTGACATAATCCTCCATAGTCTTATGGATCATGTCATGAAATATTAAGGTCATGGCCCTCTGATATATTGCTCTGGTGTTCTTTAGGCCAAATGGCATCATGTTCCAGCAAATATGTCCCCCATGGACAAGTAAAAGTCATTTTGTGTTGGTCTTCTTTGGCTATCATGATTTGGTTATACCCAGAGAATTCATCCATCAGTGAAATAATCTCATGTCCCACGGTCATATCTGCAATCATATCAATGTTGGGAAGCGGGAAGTCATCTTTGGGACATGCCTTGTTGAGGTCTCTAAAATCTATGCATATATGGATGCCCCCATCGGGCTTTGAAACAGGTACCATATTTGATACCCACTCTGGATAGTTGACTGGTCATATGAACCCTACATCAGGTAACTTCTTTAATTCCATTTTAACCAACAAGGCTATTTGGGGATGCATTTTTCTAAGCTTTTGTCTAACAAGCTTTGCTTCAAGGTAAACTACTAGATGGTGGATCACAATCTCTGAATCAAGCCCGAGCATGTCGATATAGCTACATGAAAATTTGACCTTTCTCTCCCTTAAGAAGGTGGCTAGGAGCTCCTATTCTTTTGACATAAATGTTTCAGCATAAAATGTGATATGTGGAGTTTCCTATGTTCCCAAGTTACTGGGTTACACTTCTCTGCTAGAACCGTTGACCTTTCCTGATGTAGAGCACTGAGAGGAAGATTGAATTCTTCATCCTAGGGCACCTCAAAGAGGTTTTCACCACTGGATATGTCCTTTATTTTTACTATTTTTGGGTCAAAGAGTTCCACAGTGTGGTTTTCACTCAAAGACCTTGAGATTATTCTCAAATTTTTTCTTTTGCGACTAAAGGATTCAATTGTTTCCCTATAATAGGCTTGTGTGTCAAGAATGATATCAAACCCAACCTTGTGATCTCCATATGGTATCGTGTTCCATAGTCCCATGAATTTCAAGAGTGCCTCATCATTTTTGAAAGTGTCCAGAATTGGCGGTCCTTGTTGGTTGTAATCGATGAGCTGGGGTAGACTAGGTTGATTTCATGGGTTTGATGGTCATTGGTCTCAAAAGACAAGGTACTAATCATGAGTAGGGAGGTGTCTTTGAAAATCATAGGAAAATCAATTATGGGGTCCTCATCACTACTACACACATCAGTTATGTCAAAGGTGAAATTGTCTAAAGGAAAACCTGTGGATACGGGTAATTGAAGGGCGGCTGCAGATTGCTAAGGAGTTTTGACTTTCTTAACCGAGGAACCTTTTCCAAGTATGGTCATCTTTGAAGGGGTACATCTGAGACCAAGATTTCTCATACACGTCTCTGGCATGAGGGGTACTAGAAGTCTGTTGTCATTTTTTCCAAGATTTCTATTTTTGTCATAGCCCATGGCAAGCATCATTTGTAAGCCTTTACTGCTATCATCCATAGGTAGATCAAATGCTGGTTTGTTGTCTTGGTACAAGAGGTTTGATGGGTCCTCTTCTATTACTTCCTGACCTAGGTCTCCCCAACTCCTAAAGCTGGAGGAGCCTGCTATGAATGTTTGGGATGAGGAAGCATTATTTGTCAGTGGTCATCCTCGTGACTTGGGAGATTGTGGTAACTCTCCCACCACAAAAGCATTTCTTGGAATTGCATAATCTCCACACCCATTGTCCTGGATAATGACCTTGATATCGAAGATGGCGGGGATGGCGGGGATGGCAGGTGTCTCTATTGTAGAAGTGGAGGCAAGAGTAGTTGGATCAATGTATGGAGTTGAGGGGCCCTTTTCATTCTTAGGTACTTGGGGGATTTTGTAATATTTTCCTTCCAGATTTTTGCAATAGTAAAAGGGTTCAGGATCCCCATGGACTGTGACCTCTTGGACTTGGTATGGAAACTTTACACATTGGTGGAATGTGGAAGCGACGACTTGCATCCCATGAATCTAGGGATGCCCCAGGAGAATATTATAAGGCAATTCCAAGTTGAGAATTTGACATGTTGTCTCCATGATGGTCGACCCTACTTGAATAGGGAGTTGGATTGTGCCCTGAGACACTCTTTCTTGATCATCGTATGCTCTGATGGTTATTCCTTTTCCTTTTTCAACAACATCTTCGAAGAAGCCCAAGCTTTTTATTAATTTAAGGGTGCATATGTTCAACCCTGCACCTCCATCTACTAGGATCCTTTTGACCTTGTTTTTATGGATGTAAGCCTCAAGATGAAGCACGCAATTGTGAGATGATTGTGTCAGGAGATCCTATTCTAAAAATTTCATGAGGTGAGGTGTAGTGAGGTGTGCAACCATAGCTTGGAATATATTTGCATCAAGATCAATGGGGACGAAAGACGAGGCCAAGGCTTCTTCAAGGATCTTTTTGTGGGCCGGTGAGATTTTCAACAATTCTATGATGGAGATTTGTGTTGGGGTTCTTTTTAATTGGTTGAGGACATTATAGCCACTAGGAATGGATCTTGGGTTGGAGGTGGATGCTCTGTTTGGCTGAGATGACCCTACGATGGTCACTCCACAATTAGCTTGGGCTCCTTTGATGGTGATAACAGTGCAATACTCATCTAGGGATGCGACAACATGGTCGTATACATGATTCACACTTTTGAATGCACCCTTTCCTTTATCATTGTTATTGTTTCCTTTTTTGTTATGATTGGGCATCGGATTTGTGTAGATCTTGAGATTTTGATTTCCCGTTGGGTATTCCACATTTATGATTTTGTCATCAATGAGGTTTTGGATCAATTTTTTCAACCTCATGCAACTGGCAGTTGTGTGTCCCTTGATTTTGTGGAAATCACAAAGGTGATTTTATTTGTACCACGGTGGTTTTACCAAGGGTTCTTGATAGTTATCATAGGTGAGAATTGTGATGAGTTTTTCCTCTACTAGTCTCTTCATGATGGATTCAGTTGATTCCCCAAGGGCTGTGTACTTCCGCTTGGGGGTTTTTTTGTTTCGCCAAGGTGGCCCCCTTTGATCGTTCACATTGTTGACTATTTGATTTTTTAGCTGTTGAGTCACAGTCTTAGATTGTTGATTGTTCTGATTGTTGTTTTGGGGTTGTTGTTGGGATGCTGGTGTGTTTTGTCAAGGTGCACTAATGACAACTTTGGCGTCAACTACACCATCGTTGGTAATGTTTCTATTTTTTTCCCATGTTCGAGGTTTGTCACTATAGCTAGTGGATGGGCGGCATTCTTGATAAGAAGGAGCTCCCCCCTGTAAGATGAGGGCTCATTCGATATTGAGTGCCTTGGAGATTAATTGGTCATAAGTGGTGATACCTTGCACCTTGAGATGAAATGCCAAGGTTCCCTCCAGATTGGAGATGATGGTGTAAACTTTTTGTTATTCAGGCATGGCCCATTTGCTCCTATTGGCCTTGGATCACCATCATTGTAGAAAGGAAGTGAATGATTCTCCCTTAGCTTGTTTAAGAGCAGATACTTCCTCTAGAATAACATCCATACCGATATTGAAGGAAAATTTTTTTATGAATGCATCTACTATCTCCTAAAAATTCTTGATGCCTGGAGGGAGGTGAGAGAACCACTCCATGGCTTGGCTAGCCGAACTTCAAGGAAACAGTCATATCAGATATGTATCATCATACGTGACCTCCATGCAATGTACTTGGACTTCCCTGATGTGATCTTCAAGGTTTCCCATCCAATGGTATTTTTTGAATTTAGGGATTTCAAATCCCTTGGGGAATGGTACCATTGCAAGGCTCCTATCAAATGGGTAGGGACACAAGTTGTTGGGTGTCTTGGAGGTTTTCCCTGATCGAAGGTCAAGCACTTGTTGTGAGAGAAACTTGATTTGTTTTGTCACATCTTTTTGTGGATCAGGGGGTGGAGTGAAGGTGTTTTGGAGTGGTCAGAGTGTTTGAGTGATAGTTGGAGTGTTTTGTGTGTTGATGGAAGTTTTTTGTGAGCTTTGCTGATATGCCTGCATTTGTTGTGCCAACAATGCTTGTTGTTGGTCTCATTTTTGTTGCGCCAACAATGCCTGTTGTTGGTCTTGTTGTTGTTGTGCCAACAATGCTTGTTGTTGGGCTTGTAATGTTGCTTCTTGTTGTGCTTGATATTGTTGTAGGGCTTGTTGATATGCCTGTTGTTGGGCTGCTTGTATTTGTGCCCGATATTGAGCCTGTGCTTGTGCTTGTTGAGCTTGGTATTGGGCTTGAGCTTGCGCTTGTTCCTTAGCCTAAGCTTGTGCTTGTTGGGTAGCTTATGCAATCTATGCAGCTTGTGTGGCTTGCACAGCCTGTGCGGCTTGAGTGGTTTGCACTGCTTGTGTAGCTTGCACAACTTGTGTGGCTTGTTGTGCAGCTAATTATGCTTGCGCTTGCTAAGCATCTTGTTGTGTAGCTTGTTGATTTTTCAATTTGTTGGAGTGTCTTTCGATAGGAAACTTGTTGAGCAGCTTGTAACACGATGCTATATTGGTTTCACGTGTTTGAGTTTGGTGGCAGAGTTGGTGGTGGATTCAGAATGGTGTTTGTTGTTGTGATGAGAGGCATCGTTGTATTGATGATTGGGATTTGTGTAGTGGATGGTGTGATTGATATGCTTAGTCCTGGAGAGACCATGTTTTGAGTTATTTGGGGGATGGTTGATGATGTGATGGTTTCTTGTGCTATTGGGATGGTTGTCATCTATTTTTGCAATATTGATGGCAAGATGGGAGGATTCGGTATGATGCTTTGATTGATGATTAGGGGGTTGCTTTGAATGGCTAGCGGCAATGAAGGTAACCCTAAACTAAGAGGTGATGTTGATGTTGGTGGCAAGGGTGGAAGTGGTGGAAAAGTGAGTGGCATACTCCCTTGGGGAAATGATGAAGATGAAGGGTCAAATATACCCCTTGGTCCAAATAGCCCATCTCCTTGTGAGGTCATAGGAAGAGAGGTTTGAGGTGTTGCGTGAAATGATGATGATGGGTCATTGGGATCTTGAAAGGTGGGGGGAACATATGGATGTAATGGATTTTGGGGGACGGGTTTCCCCAAGATAGTGTTTGCATCCAAATCTTGATTATTCACAAGGGGGTGTGCTTGTAGTGCATTGAGAAATGTGCTCCCTTTGTTAACAATGGGTTGAGTTGGAGTAATGGATGATGTAATTTGTGGGATGGATTGAGTGATGCTTTGAATTGGGGGTGTGGATGAAATTGGGAGTGTGGATGATATTGGAGGTATGACCCCAAGAGGTTGTTCCACAATGGTCCTCACATCATAATCGGAAGGGAATTTAGCCCCTTGCTTTGCTAATTCAAACATATATTGTGAGGGATGGAGTTTCATCATGATATTGACAATCCTATGATTCTCAAGATTTTGGACCATTTCGATGATCCCATCTTGTGTCATCTCGAAGGCATTATTGGTGATATCCTTTACTTGACCTTCCTCTTGAGGATTTTGTGACAATGGAGGAAGATTAGTTAGGGGATTGCTTGATCCAATGAGATTGATTTCAGAATTGGTTTGACTTAGGTCACTTGAAGTTGATGTTTCTTTGTTGGCCTCCATGTTCTTCTTGTGTTGCAATCTAGTTTGCACCATAAAATAGGGATCAATTTTCAAGAATGTGCGAGATGAACCTCTAATTCTCTAGATTGATCTAACTTTAGGTACACAAGAGAAGATATCTAGGATGATTTAAGGATCAAAGTGTGATGATGAGATGAAAAATGAGTGCTATGAATGATTGAACTCTTAGAAGATCTCGAGGGGGATGCTAGACTTTTGGGACTTTTTTGGATTCTTGGATTCTTGGATTTGTTTTGATCTTGATTTTGGATTCTTGTATTTTGATTTTGACCTTGATTTGGTTTTGGTTTTTTTTTATTTTGGATAAATAACAAATAGATCCCAAGATTTTGGATGTTATCTATGGGATAGACTTTCTCACAAGATGATAATTTGACTAAGTGTAGGGAGAAGGATACATCTACCCACACCTAACCAAATAAGATGATTGGATGATAATTCAACTAAGCATATGGATAAGGATACATCTACACATACTTAGCCAAAAAAAATGTTTTGATGTTTTGATTCAAGAATTTTGATTCATAGATTTTCCAAAAACTCTAGCATAAAGGATGGTTTCAAGATTTTTAAGAGTTGTTGGTGAGATGATTTTGATTGATGTTTGAAACATGGATGAAGGTTTACTTTGATCCTATGTGTACCTAAAAAATAATCTTGTTTACAATACCTCGGTTTTGAAGAACATGCTTTACTCTAAACAAGATGCTCAAATTGTTGAAAAAGTCTCAAATTTTGACAATAATAAAATGAGTACAAATTGGGATTGTTTCTTGAAGCTCTTCTATAAAAGTTCAAAAGCAATCTTTGTCTGAATTCGTAGAGCATTGAGAGACGCTTTTGATGAGCTTTTGGACTAATAGCTTTTGACTTTGGTTTCTGGATTTTGATTTTGAGTGAAATCATTTGAGACACATGTGTGGGGTTCAATTGTTCTTAGCTTTGCTTAGTGACTTATTTTTACCACAAACACACTCTTGATTAGACTTTCAAACTAAATGTATAATGTCTTAACTTCTTATCATCCCACAAAGTGTATTGTGTGGAAATAAAGGAAATCAAGGAAAAAGTTTCCTATTGTTGACTTTAGCAAGCAAATTGAGATATAAATTCAAATGCTTAGAAACCTCTAAGGATAGAATCCCTAGGGAAAGCAATAGCACTTAAATTTTGTCAAAGATATTTGCTTCCTAAAGGGTTTGAAATTTGATGATAATGTTGAATTTTTGTTTTCCCAATGTTTACGATCAAGCAAAGTGTCTTTTTTTTCCAAGAACATGCACAACCCTATGGATATGAAAGACAATATTTGTTGAGTCCCCACTTGGATGAATCCAGCTATGCCTACTTTTAGCGGATAGATGCTTGACCACACAAGCTCCCCCTTATAGTGCACTCACTTCTCAGGTTAGCCAAGCATCAATACCCATGAATCTCCCATGGCATACTTCTCATCTCTACTAAAAGTCGTAAAAATTTGGGGCGGCTTTAGAATGACTATTCTTGCACCAAAAAATAGATAGGGATTTTGGCCTTTTCTAAACAAAGGTTTTAATGCGGGCATTCCATTCATAGGGGATCATCCATGTGGCAAGAGACCACTACTTCCCTTCTCATCAGAACAATCCTCATGATACTTGCCTTTCCTCAAGTACCCACACTTATATACCGGTTGGAAGTCACTTGGCTTTAGCATGTTCCCAGTTGGGTCATTCCCTTGGGTGATTACTTTTTCCCACAAGGCGGGCCCTCTAAGATAACACAAAAGCAAGCAAACACATTCGTAGTTTGATCAATCTTTGTTGAGAAACAAAGAGAGAAAACACGCGATATGTTCCACTCACACTCGCAAGACTTGTTCAATTTTAGGATCCAAATTGAAGTGTGTAGGTAATCACTTACACAAATTAATGTCACCAAAAAACCTTTTGATTCTCAAGATCGCCATGAGGCACGAGAAAGCGAATACATCTTTTTGATGGTATTATTTTGGGTAAGTGATTACAAAACAAAGATGCACATGTTCATTTTAAATCCTCAAAGCAATCATTTCATTCTTTTTGAAGCACCAAAATGAAAGATGAAAGTTGTTTGTTCAATTGTTAACCTTAAAAAAAATCTAGTAAATTTTCCTAAAGTTCTTTTTAACCTTTTTCCTTGTTCATTTTAAACCCAAATTGAAATCTATTGAGTCCTAAAAGCTTGAAGGGGTAAAATCCTTAAACTTGGAATTATAATTGCTTCCACAAAAGTGTCTAAAGACACTTGATACAATGGATAAATGATGTTACACTTTAATCCCCTCCTTGATCCTTCCTTGCTTCCACCTACAAGAATTGATTAATCCAAGAAAAACAGAGGTAGAAAATAGGTCAATAGCTCAAAATGATCAAAATAAAAAAAGCACATGTCAAAAAAAAATTGAAATTTGGTCCTTTACCCCACCCTAGCGATGCAATCCGCATATGTGTCACTGTTTGAGGAAATTAGCGGTGTTGTATAGCATCGCTCAGTCTGACAGCGATGCTCTACAGCAGAACAGAGAGCGCAATGGCAGTGTAGTTCTAGTTAGCAACGCAGTTTAAAATTTGAAAACTCGGCATCATGGTTTGAAAATTTGAATTTATAGGCAGGAAGGTTTGAGTGACAGAGTTTGGAGTTTGTAACGTCGCTATATGGTATTGTTGGAAGGTTAGAGGTGCTATATGGCATCATTGGATTGATAGCAGCACAGTTTCCTGTAGACACACAAAAAATACAAAAAAGCACAAAATTTTGTTAGAAAACATGTTAAGAACTTGAGATTTTCCCTCCTAGCGCCAATATGTGAACCCTAATCACTAAGATTCCCCAACGAATTCATCTACAATGCTCGAAATAGGTAGGAAAATGAAGAACAATACAAGAAAAGTAATGAAATCCCATTTAAACATGCAAACTCTCAATCCCATGGGGAATTGGTGCCAATTTGATATGAAAATTGGCCCTTTCCCAACTCCTTTGCAAGCTTTGTGATTATTTGATGAAGATTGATCCACTTGTTGATGAAGAACAATGAGCTCCTTGGTGAAATCTGCAATAACCTAGCTAAGATGATGACAAATGCTATGAAGATGGATATAATTAACTCTCAATGTGAAGAGAGTAACTTTTGCTCTAAGTTGTGGATCCCAAATGAGAAGAAAAGTCTTCTATTTATAGAAAGACAAGATGGAGGAATGAGCAAAATGAAGCAATGTGGGATCATTCAACATCCAATGGGCAAGTGCCACTTGTCAAGATGTGAATGGAGGACGCTTGAGAAAATTTTGATGAATGGGCACAATAAATGATATTAGGTGGAAATTGAAAATCATGAAATGACTTGTTGGAGGGAGAAAGGAATGAATTAAATGCCACTTGGTTCAATGCATAAGGACATGAAAGAGGGTTAAATGCTTTGTTGGAAGGACAACCCCACTTGGAGAGATTTTCAAACTTGGAGGAATATTCCCCTAAAGATGCCAAGTTGAAAGAAAATAGAGATTTAATACATCATTTAAATGTGTTTTCATGTGCAAGTGGCAAAATCTAGAGGATTTAGGTGACTAGGATTAAATTAATCAGGATTTAATTAATTTAATAGGAGATCAGGTGATTTGACAATTTGATTTATATTTTTGGATTGATTTAAATCAAAGTTGAGAGGAATATGATTTAGATTTAATTAAATAAAGGTTTTGATTTAATTAATTAAAGAGGGAGATGATGTTAGATTAAATTAAACAATGTTTAATTTATTTAATTTAATACGATGGATTTAGAGATTTAATCAAATAAAATGAATTATTTAATTAAATAGGTTTAATTAAATAACATTGATTTATTTAATTAACAAGAAGTGATGACCTAATTAGATAAATCGGTTTATCCGATTAAGGGATGAAAGGTAATGAATAGCTAAGAAGATGATTTAGGATGAAACGATGTTAGTAATTAGGATCAAGTGTGTCGATATATTTCCCATGTCTACACCTTCTCACCACCATATTTTTGAATATATGCATCCTTTTGGCCATATAAGTCTTCAAATCTATCAATTATCAAATTTATTCTTCTTATAAGATCTTTCTCTTCAATAAAATAGCCTTGGAAGTCTTTGTGTTTCTGCTTCCTTTCTTCCTCAAGCTTCCTCATAAATTCCCATTTTTTCCTTCTACTAGATACTTCATGAAAAGTAAGGCAATTTCTTATGATATCTTCTTCATAGTCCACTTGGTGTGCCACTGTCATTTTGGTAAGAAGATTATACCTTATGTTATTCATATGATTTTTAGGGTCAAAAGCTCTTCCTTTTCCAAAATCCAATGCATATCTTGTCTTCAAATAATATTGCAACTCCTCAAGTATGTCTAAGCCTATTGTCTAGTCTTCACACTTGATTATGTTTGGTAGAAATATGCCCTTCTTCTATTTGTGCATTACATCCTTTTCCATCAACATCATTTTCCACATAAATTCAAGAAATTATAATATGAGGGGCACAAATTTTGGCAGTATGTGTGGAGCAACAGGGCATCCATAAACTCTTATTATTGTAACTTCTGAGAGAAAGAACCAATCACCAAAACTGTATGTGACCCTTCTCTTGTCTTAGGGCCATAGTTCTTAAAAAAAATTGCATTTTGTCTAGAAATCTTGGTATTGAATAACCAATAACTCCAAGGATTTTGTGCACAAAATATTCATAGAATACAATAAAGCTTGAATTCTTTCACCGACTGTCCCAAATATAGCACCACTTTTGGACAGGTGTGGGATTCCTTTGCTCATCCACTCTAGCCAAGTACAAATTCGTTTAGTCCAATGGTCCCTATTCTAGTACAATATCAAATGACATAGTAGGGAATAGTGTATGAATATAATTGGTGCTTTTTCCTCTATGACTTGTGAGAATTCATCATCCAACGCTCTCTCAAGGTATGAAGCAAAGTCATATTCAATATTAGTCTCAAGGTTTTGAATTCTCATGGCCATCATCATTAGGCTTATTGGCCTTTTATCTTGAGCATCAATCCCCAACACTTGTCACAAAGCTAGATACATATTCACAAAGTAGTATTGAAAATCCATCATAGTGAATGGTTCAGTAGTGGAAGTAGAAATGGGGATTGTTTTGTTTCCAATGTCTCTTTTCATATACAAAGGAAGCTCATGATTTCTATAAGTCCTTCTTAACCTGGTATTCCTCACTTTTATGTAAGTTTATCTTGGTCAAATCCTTCTTGTTTAAGTCAAAACACTCAATGATAGTTGCCCTAGTTACCTCTACCAATATTGAGCCACTCAGAAACCTTACTGTTTTGGTTGTAAAGTGATAATGTTTGGCCAGTAATCTGATAAACTCCACATCAATAAACACATTTAGGACAATCAATTTTTCAAAATCCAACATCCAATGGTTTGACACTGGAATCTTCTTATTTCTCTTACTGTAAAAATACCAAAATAGGTCCCACCTAGATTTGGGAATGAGGGCATCTCTACAACCCTATGTTGTGTCTATGAGAAATTTCTTATTACCCTCTTTGGTTGACCCAGGAAGTATATCTAGTATAAACCGGTGGAGTGGTCTCTTTTTTATCCTAGGTTCTTCTTCTTTAACTTTGGCCTTACTTTCCTTTACTTCTGATTTATTTCTCTTAGGAGGCATATTTCATTTTTTTCTACTATGACTTCAAATGATAGAACCTTGAAAGATATTTATATCGACTGAGCCCTTTCATAGAGTTCTTTGTGCACTTACCCATGTATTTTTATGCTTGCAAAGCTTCTCCTTCTCATGTCCTTAGCTCCTCCCATGCCAATGCACTACAATTAAGTGTGATGCTAAGCAAATTCACTTTTCTTTAAATGGAACGATATTCATTCATGTCATTTTTAATGCCAACTCTTTGCCAAATAATTTCACAACAAGCTCAAATCCTCAAATTTAATTTTGCACCGTTGGATTCGTGCATCAAGGTGGCTGACATGATTTTCATTTATTTCCAAAAGTTTTAATGATGCCACAACTAGTCCCACCGTACGACTATTGTCACTTATTACACCAATTATGGGATGGTGGTGTCAAATTTTATGCCCTTATATATGTGATGCATTTCCTTCTTGTGGTTGCAAGATACTGGCACACATGCCACCTCCCTATTTTTTACCTTGCGTGGTACTGCAGTGTCAACCCTTCTTCCTTTACTCTTTACCACTCTACTGCCATGCGTGAAACTTTATATTGTCAGATTGCAGTGTATACTACTCTACTACACTCGTTGCATAACTCCTTGGTGGCATAGTGGTGTATGCTTCAATTCTTTGTTATTTACCACCTTACCGCACTCCTTTGAATTTCCTCCTATGGGATAGCAATAGGTACCGCACTACCTTATAACTCTCCCCATAGGGTGGCGGTGAGTACCGCACTATGCATGCTACATAATCTCTTGGAAATATGGCAGTAAGGGCTTATTTCAAAACTTGGAAGTTGCCAATCTATGCTGCTTTTATTTTGATGTTGTGGCACTGCGGTAAAGGTAAAATCTATTTTTTTATGATTATCTAGAGGAATAAATGGGTATATACAAAGGGAATGTTGGTGATAGTATGGATCTTGTCCCACAAATTGTTGCATTTCATGCTAGTAAAAGTAATGGTAATGAATTTTGGTGTGGGTAAAATGTGAATGGAAAAATGAAAGCCAGTGAACATTTGAGGAGGAATTTGTTGCTCCAATAGTGGCTCCAATTAAGGATGAATGATTGTGAGGTCATTGCAAGAATCCAGAAATGATCTCTCAAAAGTAGACCAAGATTGAGTGTGACAAGATGGGGCGGGGAATGTGATGGAAACCTAAAACTACTATGCATGGAAAATCATTTTTTTAAGAAGTATTTCAAGAATTGTCCATGCATTGGCAATTCTTGACCTCCTCTGTGCATGGAAGATTATTTTAAGAAAAGAAGTGCTTCAAGAATTGTCCATGCACTGGAAATTCTTGATCTTCTCCTAACATATTTTGAAGATAGTAAGAGTCTTCACCACCTTTTCCCGTGACAATAAATGGTCCTATCCACAGAGCTTCAAACTTTCCATGTTTTCCTTCATCCTGACACCTTGCATTCCATAATAGGACCATGTCACTCAAAATTTCTATCCTTTTCCCTTTTTTCAAACAAATACTTCATCTATGATTGCATTTTTGTGTTTTGTTCCTAAGCCAAACTTCTAATTTCATCTAGTTCTACCAACTGATCTATTCTATCCTCCATAGGTTCAGGGATGTCTAAGTCTTCTTGGAGCATGAATCTATATACAGGTAAAAGGTTTTGCATAGGAACACTTGCTAGTGCCCCATAGACCAATTCAAAGGTTGATTTACTAGTTTACTTCTTCACAGTGATCCTATCCACCCATACTGCCATCCTTAATTTGGAATCCCAAGATTTTTTGTTCTTGTCCAACATCCTTTTAATTATCTTTAAGATACTCTTCTTGCTTGATTCGGCTTGCCCGCTTGCTTGTGGATGGTAAGGAGAGGCATATGAAATTGTGATGCCATATGTTTTACATAAATTTTTGAATTCCTCTGATGTGAAACACATACCATTATCTGTAATTATCCATACAGGTGTTCCAAACCTTGTAATGATGTTCTCCATCAGAAAATTTGTTACAACTTTACTAGTGACTTGCTTCGTTTGAATGAATTCTATCCATTTTTTGAAGTAGTCAATTGCCACTAATATCCACCTATGACCTCCACTGGATTTTTCTAGTATTTCTCTAATAAAATCAATCCCCCACTAATGAAAGGGAGATTCGACCTGCATTGGTCTAAGTGGTAATGCTCCTTGGTATTTCATTTTTCCAGAAAACTTTTGGCAAGCTTCACACTTTCTTACATAAGTGAAAGAATCATTGAAAACTCTGGGCCAGTAGTTTCTGACACTCAAGATCTTGTGGGTAGTGGTTTTGGTTGAAAAGTGTCCCCCACAAACTCCTTCATGCATCTCCCTTAATACATGCTTTTCTTGTGATTCATCTAGGCACAAAAACAATACTCCATCTTTGTTTTTCCAGTATAAGTCATCGTCCATGAAAACATATTTTAAGGCATGCGGCTACAAATCACTCTTTTGATTTTCATTTAAGTCCTTAGGACACTTCTGGTTCTTTAGGTAATACATTATATCAGTATACCATGGGGTGTTCTCTATGCTTGCTATCATACCTTCTTCTTCTTGTATGTTGCAGATTTGAGATGCTTCAAGGTTTGATTCAACCATCAACTTGGCTAGTCCCTGTCCTCTTACCAACTTAGTGATTTGGATTTCAATATCAAACTCTTGAATTCTATTGATCCATCTGCACCTTCTCCCTGTAACTTCAGTCTGTACAAATACCTCCTTGATTGCAGCATTAGGGACATATGGAATTATTTTTTCTCCCACCAAATAAGGTTTAAAGGCTTTTACTACTTTGACAAGTGTTTATTCTTGCTCCTTGAAGGGACTTACTAACGAATGATATAGGCTGCCTGGATACCCTTCATCATTCTTTTGTAGCATTACTGCTGCAATAGTGTGGTATGATGCAAATGAAAAGATCTGGAAGGGTTTACTGAAATTAGGGGATTTTAATACTAGGGCTTCCTTGATTGCTCTTTTTAAAGATATAAATGCATCGAGTGCTTCTACAGTCCAGTCAATCTTGGCCCCCTTCTTCAACATCTTTGAGATGGGTTTGACAATCTCGACAAAATTTGATATGAATCTTCTTACAAAGTTTATTTTTCCAAAGAAATATTGAATGGCTTTTATAGTCTTACGAATAGGGATCTTATCTATAGCTTCTACCCTCTCTGGATCAATTCTAACTCAATCTTTGTACAATATGTGCCCCAACAACTTTCCATCTATTACAAAAAAAATGGTGTTTCTTAGGATTTAGGGAGATGCCATACTCCAAGGCTTTGAGAAATATTTTCTCAAGGTGTGCATCATGGTCCTTTGCTTTCCTAGAATATGCATCGACATCATCTTGGTATACCACCATTATTTCATTGATTAGATCATCAAAAGCAACATCCATAGCTCTTTGGAATGTGGAACTAGTGTTTGTTATACACATATGTGCCCCAAGGGGTAGTAAACGTGGTCTTATATTGTTCTAATTCCTTCACCTTCGCCTAGTTGTACCCTAAAAATCCATCCATCATGGATAACAATTCAAAACTAGTTACCCTTTGCAACATGGCCTCCATATTTAGGAGTGGGTAATTGTCTTTAAGGGAAGATACATTCAAATTTCAAAATTTTATGTACAACCTTATGTCTACTTTCTTCTTTCTAGAAGGTACCAAGTTACAGACCCAAATGGAATTCCTGGTAGGTTTGATGATTCCTCCCTCCTTGAGCTTCATAAGTTCCTCATGCATCTTGGGCTCAAGGGTAGGATTTATTGGCCTTTATTTTTGTCTAAAGGGTTTGGTATCAAGCTTTAATGGAATTTCATGTTGGAACAGATCTTCTTTGTATGCCTTAAGGTCATCATAAGACCATGTGAAGACATGCTTGTACTTCCTCAATAGTGCAATCAGCATCTTTCTAATAGGTCTTATCTTTTTCCCAATGTACAGCTTCTTAGGAGCCAATTCAGTGCCTAGGTTGATCTCTTCTATGTCTTCTCTTCTTACTGGTGTTTGCCTCATAACTACTTGATCATTCCCATCAAACACCCTTTCTAGTGCCACTAGTTCTTTAGGAATCATGTTTGTCTTGAGCTACACAACTTCCTGGCTAAATACAGTTTGTTTACCATCTACTTCTTCCAAAAATGCATTAAAATCAATCTCTTTAGCCTCATATTGATCAATACAGTGTAAGAATTTGATCAGATATTTTTCATCATTAAAAACTTGCCAATTGTAGATGTTGTCAAGAATTGTAGGCCTAGTCTTGAGTTCCACCTGTGAAATTCCTACCAAGGTAACATCATCTTTTTTCAAGGCTATGTTTTCCAAGAAATCAGCCATCAAATTTTTAGATCTATCTACCCACTCAATGGAGAAAGCATCAAAAAGCTCAATAGTATCCCATAAAGCATTTCTATATTGCTTCAATCTTTTATTTTTTGTGGAGTACTTTGATCTTACTTGTGAAACAACTAATTCTGAATCCCCAAGAATAGTTAACACTTTGATCCCATGTTTTGTAGCCATGTTTAGGCCTAGCAGCAATGCTTCATATTCTGCTATATTATTTGTGCATTTGAATGTTACCAGAAATGAGTATTTAAATGTTGTGCCTTCAGGTGAGATGAAGACAATTCTAGCTCCACTCCTCTAATATAGGCTCCATCAAAGTACATTCACCATATGCCATGTTCATTCTTGGAGACATCTCTAGTAATTGGCTGTGTTCAGTAATTTAGGGTTTGAATATTCAATTCTAAAACTTCCCAAGTCTATGTCACAAAAGAAATTCATTTGATTGGGATCAAAGAGCTCAATGGCATGTTCAGATCTAGGCTCTCTATATAACTTTACTTCTCTTCCATTCACAATTTTTGTAGCATAAGACAAATCTAATTGAATATTGCCCTACTATTGCAGTCTATTGTCTTGATAATAGCATCCCAAAGTAAGGGGGAGTATCTACCACAGTAATGTATGTCTTATACATGGCCTCTGGGTATGATGCCAATTTCAATTCTACATCCCATATGACTCCAACTATAGGGACTGATCTGTTATCCATGGCATAACACTTCCCATATGTAGTATTTACCCATAGACCTAGTTCCTTCATGACTGCCAAAGGCATGATGTTGATTCCAGCCCCCGAGTTGATCATGCAATTTTTTACCAATTTATTGTTGATCAGCAATGTGGTGTAGACATTATCTACCTGTGAAGGGTTCTTTGTGAGGGTATCTCCTAAATATACTTTTGGTGCTTTTGTGGCTTCTTACTCAATAGTATTGATCTCCTTATTTTGACCCTATTGTTTGTGAGATGTGTTGGTAATCAATTTGAGGGATGTATCTTTATATTCATCAATTTTCATCATCTCCATCAAGGGTACTATCATCTTTATCTAAGATAATGCTTCTACAATGTCAAACGATGGGGTAGTTATCCCTATTTCAACTTTCTCTGCTTTAGCAACCTTTTTCCCTTCAGTTTGCATCTTGTCATTATTTGGTTTTTTCTCAGACTCAGTTTTGCAACCTCCTTTTGCACAATATTCTAAGGATTCCTTACTTCATCCTTATTTTGGTCAAATGGGGCTCTCTCTTTGTTCTCTTGTTCCTTTATAAACATATTTCTTGGTGTTCCTTGATCTCCATTATGAGTCCTACTTCTTAGATTATATTTTCTTCCCTTTGCTTCAACCATAGCCTTTGTTGTGATGGTCCTCATATCTTCTTCTATTGGTGTTCGCAACTAAAACTATGGTGTTGTATCATATGCTTAGGTTGTTTCTTGTGAATTTTCTTCTTGATCAGAGAACACTTCTTGCTCCATATTTACATGGTCTTTTTTATTATTGACATCATATTCTTACCCATCCTCAGAAGATGAGTATCCATCATTGTTTTGATGAGATCCCCATCTCAACATGTTCACAGTGTGGCCATTTCTATCTTGCTCCAGTGACCATTGATTTTCTTGGCAAGCCTGAGCCAATGCACAATATTCTGGGGCATGTGATTTATGGAACGGTGGACACCATGGCATAGTATCCACTGCATGTGCACCATGTTTCTTCAAGGGATCAAGAGTCTCTTTCCAATTTGGATTTCCCACTAGTCACCCATCTTTCCAAGTGGTATTGTAGGGAATATCATACAACCTCAGACTTTCATTTCTATACTAATTCTCTTGCCTATTCTAGTGATTGTTAGGATTTTGTGGGACCCTAAGGTTATCTCTTTTTCCAATCATGCAAGTAGCCTTCCTATTATTTTCAATAGTGACAGCAATCTTTTGTGCCTCATTCAAGCTTCTAGGACACCTATTCCTAAGTTCATACCCCATTTTAGGATCAAAGGCTTTCAAATAGATGCTTAGAGTTGTTGAGTCAATCAATTTAGACCCATGTGGTATCTTATTGTTGATCTTGGAGAACCTCTGATTAAAGTAAAAAAGAGATTCATTCTGATGCTTTTGAATGCTTATTAACTCATGTAAGGTGAATTCAGGAGCACGTTGATTCCCATATTGCTCTAGAAATTGATCTTGGAAGTTTGTTGCAAAGGTAATTGAGGCATCAGATAAACTATTAAACCAATCCCTTGCTTCTTCACTTAGAGACATCATGAACAGCCTCATAAGGACATCTTCTTGTTCCATTCCTATATCTTGCACAAAAGAATTGAAGTTTCTAATTTGTTCTTCAGTTGTTTTCACACTATTCCCTATGAATTTAGGGATAGTATTTCTCCAGTTGCTATGAATGGGATATGGGTATAGTTGACATCCTAACAAGTCAAATTGTCTACTCATGCATGTAGGGTTTTGTGAATAAGGGTTCTAAGGTGGTGGGTTGGGACAATATTGGAATCCATGTGGGGGCTGATGCACATTTTGTTGGATGTTATGGTGAGAATATATATATTGTTATGGCATATGTTGTTGATACTGTGGAACATATTTCTATCCTAGTGGTGGATAATATTGTGGGATATTGCTAGCATTTTGTGGTTGGGATCTTTGTGTTGGCATATTATACTGGGTTGTGAGGGGCCTTTGAAGTACCTATCACACCTGTATTATGAGATGACCCCTATGAGTTGATATTTCCTCCTTATGGGGAGGGACATATTTCGATGGTTTTGGTGCATGGATACTTAATTGAGACAATTTTTAGCTCAGATCTAAACTCTTCTTTATCAACTCCTCCTTTCTCTTAAGTTATTGTTCTTTCCATTCTATATGCAGTTATATATCTCGATTAGTCATTGCATCATAATTAGGAACTGAGTGATCAATGAATCAATCCTATTTTTTATGATCTTGTTGTGATGAGAGCCTCTGGTCATACTCATCTTGTCTTCTCTTTGTTTCTTCCTCAGCACATGCATAAAAATCCTTTTCCTTTTGAGGATCTAGCTCAAAATTGAGGATGGTGTTACTTAGATCATTTCTTTCAAGTGGTGTTGAGAGGTGTCCCTCATCATTGTGAAAAGGGCTATTAAATATTGTAAAGGACTGCTCTAATGTGTTCCCTTTATCATCACACATGACCTCTGGTTGTTTCGATGCTACTTCGCTCTTATTTGTGTTAGTATTTGCACAGGGAGATCCATGCTTATTTTTCCACCTACCATTGTTCTTCTTTGGGCTTTCTTGGTGTAGATATCTCTTGCCATTCATCTTGTAAAATGCTTTGATTCTTTCTACTCTAGGGTTTTTTCTTCTTGATGTATACTCAAATTCCTCAGTCATACATTCACTCTTACAATCTTTGATAGTCACCACTCACATTTGAGAAAGTGAGAAAATTCTATAATCCTTTCAAATTTGTTCCCAGTGGAGTCTCGAATGTTTTAGTTTGGAACTTTATTGACTCTATAAATGGATAGGCTCAAAATGAATCTTCTATAGTTGTGTCCCCAGTGGAGTCACCAATCTGTTAGGTCTCAAAAGTGCAGGTTTTGAGTGTTAAGAGGGTGCCAGTCTCTTATTACACTTTTGGCCAATGAATGAGAAAACTATGATTGATCACCTCCTACTCTTTAGGCTCTGCCAAACCTAAGCGAGTTTACCTAAGTGATAAGGCAGATTTTAAGGCTTGAGAATTATTTCTAACTAAGGAAATCTACTTAAAATGGCACAAGGGGTGAAGTAGATGCAAGATTTGATGACTAATTCCTATTGTATGCTTTGAGAGTAAATTTTGCAAATAAACTTTGTATGAAATTGTTCTAGAATTGACTAGTGCCTAATCTATTTGGTGAATGGAGTGAATGGATGGATGAAGATCATGGAGATAGATTTCTATGATAGCTAAACCTATTGCTCAGCTTAACTCTAATTGTTGGGCACTTTTAAGTGTCTACACCTTGTGCAAACGTGCAAGTTTGTAAGTGATTGTACTCTTCTTTAATAATCCCAATGATATTTTCCTAAACTGTTGTGGTCTCATGAAAGGATTTTTAATTCATAGCCTGAGGGAAACCAATCACAATAATCACTCCAAAAGGATTTTAATCCTAGGCAGGAACCAATCAAAATGAATTATTTGATAGGATGTTTAATTCACTCCAACCAGAAACCAATCAAAATAACAACACAACAAGAACAAATATGTCCCAAAAAGTTATGTAAATTTAAATAACTTAAAAGAACCACTTTGGAGATAGCACAACAACATATAGAAATGAATATCAACACAACAATTGAACACTGGAATAGATCACTGAATATAAACTATCTTCTCCATTATATTGCTTCAAATGATATACATTAATAACAAAAGTCTTCAAAATGTGGAGGTGGATGAATGTGATATGAAACCTATCTACTTCTACTAGTGGCAATGGAAAATGATATGATGATGATGATGTTACTAGGCCTTGGTTTCCTATTTATATAGGAAGTAACAAGCTACATGCCTTTTACAAAAAGGGATGACCTTTCAAAACTAATCCTTTTACTAACAACTATTCAATTAGTATAATTAAATAAATAACAAGGCTTAAGACATTTAGCCATATGTTTCCTTTAATCAACGTAGAAAGCCCATGATCATTGATCTGGAAAAGATTTCCTTTCCATGATAGATGTCTAAACGCTCTTGCCTTAGTGACCTAATCCTCTAAAGCCAAATACTATTCTTCCCCTTGATACACTATGAAATATGACGGCCACTTATATTCCTAGATCTTTGGCATGTTTGCAAGATGAGTCTATCATCGACTATCTTGTAGTTCCTTTATATCATTGACAAACTTTAAATATCCACCATCAAGAACAATTAATCCATCTATGATCAGATTGAGCCTATGAAGACTGGTGTCATTATCCTCCTGTATATGAGTTAAACACTTATGAATAATTTGTCCAAATTCTTTCTTCCACTCATCCAAGTCTTTCAGCTGATCACCATCTTTCACAATTTCTGGTATATACCATTGCTTCAAGGTATGAAATGAATCCCTTTGTGTTATAATCCTTTTATCTTTCCCTTGTATATACTAGAATTCGTCAACAATCATCTTCACTGTTTGCTCGATTGGTTTTAATGCTACAAGAGCATCAGGAATCCTTTGTATAACTTTACATAACTTCGATAGAGTGTGGTGAATAGGCTGCCACCTTTTATACAGGGGATGCAACACAAGCATATAGACTTTTATTTTATCAATTTCCTACTGAAGTTATTTGTAGCTTTCATGCACACTCTCTAGTTTATCTATAACAAACATTATCCTATGCTCAAGAATCTTTTCCATGACTTCATAAACTTGTCCTTTTACTTCATCCTGGGCTTTAGTGTTGGCCTTCTTCATCTCATCTACTTTCTTCTCGGGAGTTTTCACCTATTCAACAGAATATTTTTGTACAATATTATGCCTTACTATCCGTTCATACCTCATCTACTTCATGTCGTCCTGTGATGAGGTATGAATGGATAGTAAGGCATAATATTTGTATAAATATGTGATTTTAACCTCATTTTACATATCCTCATTCAAGCATTCAATATCTTAAGTCATTCAAGTAATCTTCAAGCACTCAAGAATTTTGTGTCATCAATTCAAGCACTTTGGAGTAGCCATTGACATCACTTCAGCTTTGCATATTCAAGGATTTGGTAAGTTTGTAATACTTGCATGTTATTCATTTATCATTTCCTTTGCATTCCATTCAGTTCTATTGGGTTTGATTACCAAAGTTGGGTTTGACCAAGGCAAACCCCTATTCACTAACCCCCCAACATTTTTCCCCTTTGTGCATGTGTATTTGCAGCTTTTTTTTAAAGATTTAACAGATTTAAAGGTGTTGAAAAGTGGAATTCAAGTCAACTAGGCTCTTCAAGTCAACTCATCATCTTTTCAAAGCATTTTGAGTGTTTTATGTTTATTTTCTGCATAATTGACCCCGACAACCTAATATTCAAACATTTCTAGATCTGGAGTAGTAGTATTATCTCTTGATTTTCTAGAAATATTGGGGAGGACTGATTTTCCACCCTTGGCGAATGAGTCCCACCTAAAATCTAAAAATCTGCATTTTATCATAAATCAACTCCCAGCTGTCAGAAATCAATTCCCGACACATTTTCAATAGTAGGAGGACTAATTCGCCACCCTTGGAAAATGAGTCCCACTATGAAAAATTAGAAATATTCAACAACATCCCAGACACTCCAGTAAGCTCATAAAACTTCCAAGTGCACTCATATTTGACCTAGTACCTTTTGTTCTGCATATTTGTTTCAATTTCTTCATCTTTCATAGTTGTTTGCATATCACAGTGTGTTTTCAAACATAACTTAAATTGCACTTTAACATTCATTTTAGATCATTTTAATCAGTCAATTGCATTTAGATTACTCCATTTACATAACATCACATTGAATACATCCTAATTTGAATGTGCATAAGCATTTTAGGAACCAAATCTTTCTCTTTCTAGGTGAAAAAACTTAGGAAGAGAGCAAGCATTTCGGGTTCCTAAAATGTATGTCATAGTTTTTTCTGCATCACCCAACCTTTCCTCATTCTTATGATCATTAGTCTCATGGAATGGCTTATGAACCTCATCATCACCTTTTAATGATTGTAATACACTAGCCACCTCTTTAGTATCTCCCACCCCTTCACTCTCCTCATAAGGTACCAATGGCTCAATTCTCTATGTCTTTTGTCTCTTGGGAGGTAATTGCTCCATGGGAGATTCATAGATTGTGTCTGGGGTGTGTTCCGCTACCTTCTCACCACCATATTTTTGAAGATATGCCTCCTTTTGGCCATATAAGTCTTTAAATATGTCACTTATCAAGTTTATTTTTTTGATAGGATCTTTCTCTTCAATAAAATAGCCTTGGAAGTCTTTGTATTTATACTTCTTTTCTTCCTCAAGCTTCCTCATATATTCCCAGTTTTTCCTTCTACTAGATACTTCTTGAAAAGTAAGGAAATTTCTTATGAAATCTTCTTCATAGTCCACTTGGTGTGCCACTATCATTTTGGTAAGAGGATTATGCCTTATGTTATTCATATGATTTTTAGGGTGAAAGGCTCTTCCTTTTCTATAATCCAATTCATAT
>VDFB02086081.1:220392447-220402945 GCA_007258455.2 Sequoia sempervirens
CTAATGCCTAATCACAATTCCATTTGAGCTCATGAACAACTCTTCACTCTTCTTCACTTTTCTTCACACTTTGCTCTGACTTTGAATGATTAGGACATTATTCACACATACACACATGTTGCACACTTCAATTCGAACAAACAACCACTCTTATATATCCACAACAAGAGATTTCACCACTACAAGTTAGCCATAAAGAAATAATAAAATGAATATAATTGTCAGCCCAAATCATTCATAATAATCAATGCGTATCAACCAAAGTCAACCATAAATTAGTGAGGACCTAAATCAATATCTTCAACATGCAAATACTTCAACTAAATTAGCCTCGAAGATCCACAACACACTTCAACACCATGTCGGCTAGGAACATGAAAAATATGGACACGCAAGAGAAAATCTCCAACCACGATCACAATGATCAATGCAGACGTGAAAAAAAGATAGATCATGATCTAGAAGGATCCAAAAACATTAAGAAACAATAGAGATACATCCGCAGTAATTGAACTAACAAAAATAGCCTCATCTTCAATCAGCAACACTAACTGAAGAAGGAAACATAAAAGCTGTCTAAATGAAAATCTTGCTTCGTAACTCGATCAACTCTTCATGTAGATCTCTGAAACTTGACGCACGGATAGACTAGATACACTCAGCAAAAAACACTTTAGTCCACAACCTCTGATCTTCAATGTACAGAACACACCACCATACTGAACTTCACTTAACCACTAATAACCTGCAACTCATTTCTTTACAATTTTCTTAATATCCTCGTATACAACTTCAAAGGTGTTTGTACTAATAATATTTGACATCAATAACAACCACATATCAACAACGCAACCACAACATCCAAAATCTCCGTTTGAATTTATAGCAGCACAATTAACTCTTGACACTTACTCCCCCTTAGGAACTGACTCATTTTCTCCTCAACTCTTCCTCATGACTTCTTCTCCCACATAACTCTTCTCCCCAGATAATCACTAGTTTTTGACATGAATCTTCTCCCCCTTTGACATCAATGACAAACAATCTCTAAGCTCTGAACCACATATCTTAATTTCTGAACATATGACTACTCTGCTTGAGTAAAATCCACCACAACATCAATTTGAAACAAAATATGTCTATGAAATGTACATAATGATACAGTTGCATTGCATCCTTAGTTCTGATTAGGAGGGATAATCACCCCTAACTTTCCTTTGAGATACTCAAAATTATCCTTAGGAAATGACTTTGTAAAGATATCTACAATTTTCTCCTTAGTAGGCACATATTCCAATCTTACTTCTTTTTCCCTTACCTTCTCTTTCAAAAAGTGAAACTTGATAGATATATGCTTTGTATTTGAATGCAACACCGGATTCTTTGAAATGTTAATAGCACCTGAATTGTCACAGTATATAGTAATAGGTTCATCATATATAACTCTGATATCTTTCAACATTTGTTTCATCCATAGGATTTGAGTAGAATTGTTAGCAACAACAATGTATTTTCCCTCAACAGTGGACAAAGAAATGGAATTTTACTTCTTGCTTAACCATGAAATTAGCTTCTTACCCAAGAAAAATGCTCCACCACTAGTACTCTTTCTGTCATTTAAATCTCCAGGCCAATTAGCATCAGTAAAGGAGCTCAAAGTAAGAACACCATCTTTAGGATACCATAGGCCAAGATCAATAGTTCCCTTCAAGTATCTAAAAATTATCTTCACAATAGTCACATGAGATTCCTTTGGATCAACTTGAAATATTGCAACAATACATACAACATTCATAATATCAAGCCTAGTTTGAGTTAAATACAATAATCCACCAATCATTAATCTATATCTTGTCTGATTTTCTTTTAGAGAATCATCTTTTGCTGTCAACTTGCATCTGTTCACCATGGGTATACCAATTGGATTTGAATCTTCCATACCAAACTTCTTCAACAATTCATTCACATACTTGGACTGAGATATAAAAATCCCTTTATCTAACTGAGTAATTTACAATCCCAAAAAGAATTTCATCTCACCAATCATAGAAATCTCAAATTCATTATGCATTTCACTAGCAAACTTCATGCACAAGGCATCATCTCCTCCAAAAATAATGTCATCAATAAAGACTTCAACAATTAGATCTTTATCATCATTCTTGAAATACAAATTACTATCAACAATTCCTTTGTTAAATCCAAGCTTTAGCAAATACTTGTCCACCGCATACCATTCTCTGTGGGCTTTCTTAAGTCCATACAATGCTTTCTTCAACCTAAACACCACATCTTCCCATCACTATTTAGAATCCATCGTGCTGCTCAACATACACTTCTTCCACCGCCATTTAGAAAGCTGATTTCATATCCATTTGATAAACTTTGTAATCCTTGTGAGAAGCATAGAAAGAACTTATCTTTCCCAATTGACAATCCTTTTGCATATTGCATTAGTAGGTTTCACCAACTTAGGTAGATCTATCACAACCTTTGTAGAACTTATCTTGAAAATATTATCATAGTTAACATGACACAATCTCCTATGCCATAACCAACTTTCATCAACTTGAGCAATCAAACAACTTTTACTAGCAACATTCAAGTGAAAGATATTACCTTTTGTCTTTGTACCTAATGCAATTACATTTTTGGAACTCAATATTTTTCACTTTCCATCATTGAACTGAAGATTATATCCCTTATCAACCATTTGACCAACACTCAAAATATTATGCTTCAAGCCTTCCACATACAAAACATCATCAATATTATGCTTACCATCAAGAGAAATGCATCTTCTTCCACTAATCACACCAGTTGTATTATCACTAAATATTACAACACCACCATCATATTTTTCAAAGCTCACAAACTTACTTTTGTCTACTGTCATATGATGTGAACATCCACTTTCAATTACCCATTCATCTTTCTCTTCAACTTGAGTAGCTGGGGATTTCTCCACATTTTTACAACTAGCAGATTCAGTAGATACAAGACTATTTTCTTTGACAACAATAAATATCCATTCATCATCATCTCTATCAAATTCTTCATCTATTACACCTTCATCAGCAACATAGTAACATTTCTTCTGAAATCTAGGCTTGTTATGTCTTGGTTTAGGAGCTCTTTCCGGACACCTTGATGTAAAATGACCTATCTTATTGCAAGAAAAACATTTAAGAGGAAACTTTCCTTCATACTTACCTTTTCCTCTTGGTACCTTTTTGACAATAAGTGCTTCCAACTCTTCCATCTCTTTTTCTTCTTCAATATGTCTCATTTCATCTTCATACTTGAATATATTTCTAGATGAACTCTCACCCGGTTCATATCTCTATCTATCTCTTCTAGAAGTAGTGGCCTTAAATGTAGATTCAACTTTAGGAAGGGCATCACCAAATTCACTCAACTCAAAAGTAGTCAACTTACCAACCGATGTATCTCTGGTTATGTTTGTTACAGTCCAAATCTCTTCAATAGCACTAGCCTTGACTTTGTAGGAATCATGAAGGGATCTAAGCACTTTAGAAACAATCTTAAATTCTTCTATCTTTCCACCAAAACATATAATACCACACATAATTTCATTCACTCTTTGCATGAAAGTATTAATATTCTCATCATCACCCATTCTCAACCTTTCATATTTCCCTTTCAAGCTTTGCAACTTAGCAATCTTCACATTATCATCACCTTCATACAAGGTTTCCAAATTTTTCTAGATCTCATAAGAAGTCTTTAGATCCATAACATTTGTCATTTCTGAATTAGTCAAAGAACTCAACAAAGCTTCCTTAGCCCAGATATTATACTCAACATATGTAGTATTCGGTGGAATAACATACCTATTACTTGTAATGCTCCAGTAGGGTTCACCAATGCATCTCAAATGACACTCCATTCGAGTCTTCCACAAAGAGTAATTAGTTCCATCAAATATCAGACTATCCTTCTTGTAACCTACCATCCCGGATCACCTTAAGCTATTAATTTTTTTCCAAGGAACTTAGCTTTGATACCGATTGTTGGAAAAACAAGAGAAGACAACTAAGAGGAGGGGGGTGAATCAATTGTCCCAAACCTTCAAAACTTATTCAACTTATTAACTTTATTCTTAGATATGATTATTAAGCATGAAAACAAAGATCATTAACACATCATAAACACACATAACACTAAGATTTTTTACGTGGAAACCCTATTGGTGGAAAAACCATGGTGGACGTTAGTCCACAAGATTATACCCTATTAAAAGTATAATGAAAAATAAAATATGGGGAATTTACTTGCATTCAGACACACTACCTAGAGCTCACTACTCAAATACAAAGGAAGACAATAATCGCCTTATAAAGTATCTGACGTTTCATCCCTCAGGATTTGAACCGATAAAAAATACCTCATTTGCTAATGGCTTCATCACGCCTTCTAGTTAAGCCGATGACAAGAATCCCCTCTACCTCTTTCACTTTTCTTCACACTTTTATATGCCTTTGAATGATACATTATTTTCACATACACACATGCTCACACACTTCAATTCAACAAACAACCGCCTATATATTGTAATAAGAGATTTCACCGCTACAAGTTGGCCATAAAGAAATAATAAAATGAATATAACTGTCAGCCCAAATCATTCGTAATAATCAATGCGTATCAACCAAAGTCGGCCATAACTTAGTGAGGACCTAAACCAACATCTTCAACATGAAAACACTTCAATTAAATTCTCCTCAAAGATCCACAACACACTTCAACACCATGTCGGCTAGGAACATGAAAAATATGAACACGCAAGAGAAAATCACCAACCATGATCACAATGATCAATGTGTACATGCAACAAAGATAGAGCACAATCTAGAAGAATCCAAAAACATTAAGAACCAAAAGAGAAGCATCTTCATCAACTGAACTAACAGAAATAGCCTCATCTTCAATCAACAACACTAATTGAAGAAATAGAAAAAATGTCTAAATGAAAGTCTTCATAGCTCGATCAAATCTTCATGTGGATCTCTAAAAGTAGATGTGGATAGAATAGATACACTCAACATCTGATCTTCAATGTACATAACATACCACCATACTGAACTTCACTTAACCACTAACAACCTGCAACTCATTTCTTTATAATTTTCTCAATATCCTCGACATATACAGCTTCAAATAAATTTATGCTAATAGTGTTGACATCAATGACAACCACATATTAGCAACACAACCACAAAATCCAACAATAATTTCCAATTTCAATTAAAAAATCAAATTTAGGAAAGGAACCATGAGTGATGGTAAAAGTAGAAAAATCCCTTAAGAGTCCAAATGCAAGTAGTGTAAAGTTGCAAAGGGGTGTAACTTTCATTCTACAACTCGTGTGACCAAACAGTCTATTCCAAAACATCTGGATGGGTACATTTAGGTTACTCATGATCCTCTTTCACACCCAAACACACTGAATCAGTCTGAGCTATGTTCAACTGGCTAAATCCCTTAAGAGTCCAAAGTGAAAAATGGTTGCAATTTTTGATAGGATATTACTCAGAAACCATGATTCTTAGAGACTTGTCATCTAAGGCTAGGTGATTGTGTTGGGCCCCTCCACAATAACCTCTCTCAGTTTTTGATATCTCAGAGGAATTTTCTAGTGGTGATGACTTTTAAATTGATGGAAAAAGTCTCGAATGCAAGAAGTGTAAAGTTGTAAAGGGATGTAACTTTCATTCTACAAATCATGTGACCAAACAAACTATTTTAACACATTTGTATGGGAATTTTTAGGCTAAGCATGGTCCTCTTTCAGACTCAAACATGTCAAATCAGTTTGAGCTAGTTCAACTAGTTAAATCCCTTATTAGTACAAAGTGCAAAATGGTTGCAATCTTTGACGGGTTGTTACTTAGAAATTGTGACTTTTAGAAACTTATCGTCTGACGCTATGAAATTGCATTGAGCCCCTCAACAATAAATTCTCTCAGTTTTTGATATCTCATAGGATTTTTTTAATGGTGATGACTTTTTAGTTGATGGAAAAATTGTCAAATGCAAGCAGTGTAAAGTTGCAAAGGGTTGTAACTTTTGTTCTACAACTTCTATGACCAAATGTACTATTCCAAAACATCTAGATGGGTACATTTATGCTAGGCATGGTCCTCTTTCGCACCCAAACATGTTGAATCAGTCTGAGTGATCTGTTTTAGGATCTATGACAATTGCTTAAAGAATGTGAACTTATAACGAATTAATTAAACTTAATCAACATAAAAAAATGCTTAAAAACATAGCATAACCATTATGATGAACTGAAAGAAAGAGAGAAAAGAAAGAAGAGATTAAATGTAATTGATAACGGAGTTCATCCAAGTGGACTACATCTTTGGGCCCCTCTCCAATACAGTGACTAATCTAATTATTTTGTTCCAAAATTAGAATTACAATTGCTACAAATTCATCTACTTCAAGCAAAATGACATGACATTACTCTATTGCGTAGAAACAACTCCACCATCTCTTGGATGTTCTCTCCTTCACATCACCTAAACTTGAAAAATCAAAGCCTACTACCCCTTTTATAAATAAAATAATCCTAAATAGGCTTAACCACCAAAATAAATGACTAACCTCCTCAAAACCTCCATATCCTTGTTATCAACCTCTCTTTGGCATTTTGTATTTAGGTTTATTTGATTAGAGGTTGTTGTTTTAACTATAGAGATCCTATTTGGTTAAGGCCTCGGCTCAATTTACACATTAAAAAAAATCACCACTACATATATCTTTGAATGCATCAGTGTTGTGGCAATAATAGAGTCTTTTGGTGGGTGGTGGGTCGATGGTTCAACCCCCACTAGCCACATTTTTAAACATCAACTTACGGTTTATATTCATAAAAAAAAATTGCTCACATGTATGAATTAGGTGCAAATGCATGGCACAATGACCACCGAACGTTGTGGAGTCTGGTTGGTCATGGGGTTGAGTCCCCATATTATTTTGTTCAACCATTTAAGCATGTCATCTATTGATAGAGGAGGGAGGGCATGTGGAACTCCTAGGAGTTTCCACGTGTTGACATCTGATTGGTCACCGAAGACATGCCAATGCTAACTCAGATGTTGACTATACTACCACCTATACTGTCATGTAGATACTAACTAGTGTACGAAATGTATGGAATGCCACGTTTCATCTTCTGATTGGTCCATCTCAGCATTCGTACCATACATACCAACCTCGTCATCATGCTAATGTCACGCTGACGTCATCAACTATACAACCTTGGCCCACTTGGTCAACCCAACTTTGACTGGTGATATCTTAGTACGATCTTATATTTTGATGAAATGAATTTTGTTGGGTTCGTCTCATCGAGCTCTTCATTTTGACACCACTTCCATCAATTTTTGGGATAGTCATTTTTTTTCTTGGATGACCCCTAGTGCCAGTTTGACCCAAAGTTTGACCAGCCATAACTTGGGCATACAAACTCCTTTTGATCTTGTTCAAGTTGCATTGGAATCAGGATTCCAAGCTCTTTTTGATGATGCTTAATTCTGGAGTGTTGGAGACACTTCAAATTTCACTAAAAATGTTTCCCTCAGATTAGTCCTCCCCACTAGAGAGATTTTTGACCTTCAAAAGCTTGATTACTCAAAAATTAAGTGAGGGTATTGTTCCCTCACTCTACCAATCTCCATCCATTTTTCCTTGCTTGGATGCATCCCCTTAAATCCCACTCTAAGGTATTCAACTACTCCTCTTCTTGAAGTCCTGACATTCCTATCAAGAATGATATCCTCTAACAACTCTGACATGTACGCTGGTGAAAGGTCATCAACTAATGGAACCTGAATGTCTGTGACTTCATCCAGTATCATTGGAGGCTCATACAACTTCAAATTCTCAACATTGACAACTGAGTAAATATGCATGTACGGAGGAAGATTGAGGTGGAAGGCATTGATACTGATCTTTTCAAGGATCTCAAAAGGACCATACTTGATCGGCTTAAGCTTTCTACCTTCACCTTTCATCCTTTCCTTGTTGATGTGTAACCAAACTCAGTCTCCAACTTAAAAATGATGATCACTGTGATGCTTATCATGGCGAGCCTTGCATTTTTCTTGGCTCTATTCCAACTATGCTTCCACTACCTAATGGGTTGCTTGGAATTTTTGGATGAACTTCAAAGCCCTCTTTGCATCATGGTGTCCATATTCAACATCATCTTTCCCAAAATAAAAATCCATCGGTGTCTTAGGCACATTTCTGAAGCAAGTCTCAAAAGGAGACCTCTTTATAGAAGAGTGTGTCGCATGGTTGTAAGCATGTTGCACATAATGAAGACTCTCATCCCATAGCTTAGGATGTTTGCTGCAGTAACCTCTGAGTAGATGCACAACTATCCTTTTTACAACATCTATTTGTCAATCGGTCTGTGGATGGAAGTTTCTAATTTTATTCAGTCTGTTGTCCATGAGTCCCCATAAAGCTGACCAAAATTACACTAGGAATTGAGAATCTCAATTCGATACAATAGAATTAGGTAACCCAAAATGAACCCATACAAATTGGAAGTACATCTGAGCTGTCAATTCAGTAGTGACATGTTTCTTACAAGGCATTAACATACAATTTTGATGAACCGATCAACTACTACAGACAAATAATCATGTCCCTTCCTAGACATAAGTAACCCCCTGAAAAATCCATCGACACACTTTCCCATGGATGGGAAGGTATAGGTAGAGGCGCAGTACAACCCCAATTTTTACTAGATTTACTAATTGCTGGTGATTATGGGATGCATAGTCCTTTGAAGCTCCAAAGTCTTCAATGGAGGATCAAGGATCGCTGTTTTCTGCACAACAACAACAACAACACAAAAGATGGAATATCCCATTCTTGAAAGGTAAATCTCTATCACAGTTTCCTCAAGAGATAACCTCACGTATTCATGTCAAGCTCCACAATGCATAAACAACTCGCTGATAAATGTGAAATTGTTGGTAATCACAATGGGACTACTACAAGCAAAGCTTATTGAATTGATTTTATCAAATTTAACAAAGTTGGTGATACTTCAATCCTAGATTTAACACAATAATCAAAGAAATGGAAAAAGAGTGAGGGTTTCAAAGAGATTTCTAAATCTAAATTTACTCTAAGATTAACAATGAAAGTAGCCAATACCCACAACGGACCAATCTTTCAAAACCGATTTCTACTTGACCCAGATAAATTTGCTACCTTACAGAAAACAGTGCAATCTTCTAAGGTTCTTAAGATTTTCAAACCATGAACATGCATTCAAATAACCCTATTGTAGTTGAAATGAACAAAATTCATGATTGAACTAAGCACAAGGAATATCAAGTCCAGGCTAACTTTGCAAAGCAACTAACAATTAGTTGGTTGTGAAAAGTATGGACTGAAGGACTGCTGCAACATTTGAGTATCAAACTACCAACATTATTAAATCAAATTTAAGCTAACTACTAACCTCCTCAAAGCAATTTTCAAGATAGAAGATAAGAACCATGCAAGACAAGAGAATACTAGTATGGCACCAAATCACAATGACATTACTTATATTCGAATTATCCACTGTAGCAACAATTCTGGTTTTCTGTTACAATATTTGCTTGAGAGCAACTACCTGCTAATTTACCCTACCTCTAACTGGCTAACTTCTACTTTCTAGCTATGAATTCTGATCTTCTGACTATTTTTTTTCTAACTTTTCTAACCCTTTACAAAGAGGCCAAATGCCCAATATATAGAAACTCTAGAGAAATGAGTCGGGCAGGCAAGGGTTTCACAGCAATAACTCTGCGCAACCACCTAGCCAAGAAGGTCGTCAAAATGGGTCAAACTGATAATAAATATGCATCCCATCGAGGTCGGCTCAGGATCCGTGATGCAACCTAGTCGACGTGCGAGAAAATAATGGGAAGCACAAATCGCGCCGCCGCCCACCATCAACTCTTTTCTCTACTGTCCTTGCACCGACCTGACTCTTCCTGTAGCTTCAAGAATGCTCCATCTAGATCGGCTACAGGTGGTACTGGCAGAACCCTAAGTCGCCTCTCAATGGACATAATCTCCTCCCTTGAGTGTTTGACCAACCTATCCCACTCCACCTTGTATGTCACATGCTTATCCATAACAGCGAGGTAGGTGGCCGCATCATCTAGTTGGTGCTCGGAAATAGAACCATCATCTAGTGGTGCATACAAATCATGCCACCATTCTCTCAACTGTTCCAGGCTCAAGTACTTGGGCGCAATCTTCCTTCTACCCGTCATGATTTCAAAAAAGGCAATGGAGCCATCATAGACGCCAGCTAGGGTGTCATCAATGTGCTTTCTCTGCTTGTAAATTTTCCTCAACACCTTCTACCTAATTTGTAGTGTTTCAAACCATTCCCATGGCTCAGCAGCCTTGGAAGAGGGAAGAATTCTATCGCTCACCAACTTGTCCCGGG
>VDFB02086081.1:220403045-220614659 GCA_007258455.2 Sequoia sempervirens
TGCTTGTTGAGCTTGGTATTAGGCTTGAGCTTGCACTTGTTCCTTAGCCTAAGCTTGTGCTTGTTGGGTAGCTTGTGCAATCTATGCAGCTTGTGTGGCTTGCACAGCCTGTGCGGCTTGAGTGGTTTGCACTGCTTGTGTAGCTTGCACAACTTGTGCAGCTTGTTGTGCAACTAATTATGCTTGTGCTTGCTAAGCATCTTGTTGTGTAGCTTGTCGATTTTGGATTTGTTGGAGTGTCTTTCGATAGGAAACTTGTTGAGCAGCTTGTAACGTGATGCTATATTGGTTTCACGTGTTTGAGTTTGGTGGCGGAGTTGGTGGTGGATTCAGAATGGTGTTTGTTGTTGTGATGAGAGGCATTGTTGTATTGATGATTGGGATTTGTGTAGTGGATGGTGTGATTGATATGCTTAGTCCTGGAGAGACCATGTTTTGAGTTATTTGGGGGATGGTTGATGATGTGATGGTTTCTTGTGCTATTGGGATGGTTGTCATCTATTTTTGCAATATTGATGGCAAGATGGGAGGATTCGGTATGATGCTTTGATTGATGATTAGGGGGTTGCTTTGAATGGCTAGCGGCAATGAAGGTAACCCTAAACTAAGAGGTGATGTTGATGTTGGTGGCAAGGGTGGAAGTGGTGGAAAAGTGAGTGGCATACTCCCTTGGGGAAATGATGAAGATGAAGGGTCAAATATACCCCTTGGTCCAAATAGCCCATCTCCTTGTGAGGTCATAGGAAGAGAGGTTTGAGGTGTTGCGTGAAATGATGATGATGGGTCATTGGGATCTTGAAAGGTGGGGGGAACATATGGATGTAATGGATTTTGGGGGACGGGTTTCCCCAAGATAGTGTTTGCATCCAAATCTTGATTATTCACAAGGGGGTGTGCTTGTAGTGCATTGAGAAATGTGCTCCCTTTGTTAACAATGGGTTGAGTTGGAGTAATGGATGATGTAATTTGTGGGATGGATTGAGTGATGCTTTGAATTGGGGGTGTGGATGAAATTGGGAGTGTGGATGATATTGGAGGTATGACCCCAAGAGGTTGTTCCACAATGGTCCTCACATCATAATCGGAAGGGAATTTAGCCCCTTGCTTTGCTAATTCAAACATATATTGTGAGGGATGGAGTTTCATCATGATATTGACAATCCTATGATTCTCAAGATTTTGGACCATTTCGATGATCCCATCTTGTGTCATCTCGAAGGCATTATTGGTGATATCCTTTACTTGACCTTCCTCTTGAGGATTTTGTGACAATGGAGGAAGATTAGTTAGGGGATTGCTTGATCCAACGAGATTGATTTCAGAATTGGTTTGACTTAGGTCACTTGAAGTTGATGTTTCTTTGTTGGCCTCCATGTTCTTCTTGTGTTGCAATCTAGTTTGCACCATAAAATAGGGATCAATTTTCAAGAATGTGCGAGATGAACCTCTAATTCTCTAGATTGATCTAACTTTAGGTACACAAGAGAAGATATCTAGGATGATTTAAGGATCAAAGTGTGATGATGAGATGAAAAATGAGTGCTATGAATGATTGAACTCTTAGAAGATCTTGAGGGGGATGCTAGACTTTTGGGACTTTTTTGGATTCTTGGATTCTTGGATTTGTTTTGATCTTGATTTTGGATTCTTGGATTCTTGTATTTTGATTTTGACCTTGATTTGGTTTTGTATTTTTTTTATTTTGGATAAATAACAAATAGATCCCAAGATTTTGGATGTTATCTATGGGATAGACTTTCTCACAAGATGATAATTTGACTAAGTGTAGGGAGAAGGATACATCTACCCACACCTAACCAAATAAGATGATTGGATGATAATTCAACTAAGCATATGGATAAGGATACATCTACACATACTTAGCCAAAAAAAATGTTTTGATGTTTTGATTCAAGAATTTTGATTCATAGATTTTCCAAAAACTCTAGCATAAAGGATGGTTTCAAGATTTTTAAGAGTTGTTGGTGAGATGATTTTGATTGATGTTTGAAACATGGATGAAGGTTTACTTTGATCCTATGTGTACCTAAAAAATAATCTTGTTTACAATACCTCGGTTTTGAAGAACATGCTTTACTCTAAACAAGATGCTCAAATTGTTGAAAAAGTCTCAAATTTTGACAATAATAAAATGAGTACAAATTGGGATTGTTTCTTGAAGCTCTTCTATAAAAGTTCAAAAGCAATCTTTGTCTGAATTCGTAGAGCATTGAGAGACGCTTTTGATGAGCTTTTGGACTAATAGCTTTTGACTTTGGTTTCTGGATTTTGATTTTGAGTGAAATCATTTGAGACACATGTGTGGGGTTCAATTGTTCTTAGCTTTGCTTAGTGACTTATTTTTACCACAAACACACTCTTGATTAGACTTTCAAACTAAATGTATAATGTCTTAACTTCTTATCATCCCACAAAGTGTATTGTGTGGAAATAAAGGAAATCAAGGCAAAAGTTTCCTATTGTTGACTTTAGCAAGCAAATTGAGATATAAATTCAAATGCTTAGAAACCTCTAAGGATAGAATCCCTAGGGCAAGCAATAGCACTTAAATTTTGTCAAAGATATTTTCTTCCTAAAGGGTTTGAAATTTGATGATAATGTTGAATTTTTGTTTTCCCAATGTTTACGATCAAGCAAAGTGTCTTTTTTTTCCAAGAACATGCACAACCCTATGGATATGAAAGACAATATTTGTTGAGTCCCCACTTGGATGAATCCAGCTATGCCTACTTTTAGCGGATAGATGCTTGACCACACAAGCTCCCCCTTATAGTGCACTCACTTCTCAGGTTAGCCAAGCATCAATACCCATGAATCTCCCATGGCATACTTCTCATCTCTACTAAAAGTCGTAAAAATTTGGGGCGGCTTTAGAATGACTATTCTTGCACCAAAAAATAGATAGGGATTTTGGCCTTTTCTAAACAAAGGTTTTAATGCGGGCATTCCATTCATAGGGGATCATCCATGTGGCAAGAGACCACTACTTCCCTTCTCATCAGAACAATCCTCATGATACTTGCCTTTCCTCAAGTACCCACACTTATATACCGGTTGGAAGTCACTTGGCTTTAGCATGTTCCCAGTTGGGTCATTCCCTTGGGTGATTACTTTTTCCCACAAGGCGGGCCCTCTAAGATAACACAAAAGCAAGCAAACACATTCGTAGTTTGATCAATCTTTGTTGAGAAACAAAGAGAGAAAACACGCGATATGTTCCACTCACACTCGCAAGACTTGTTCAATTTTAGGATCCAAATTGAAGTGTGTAGGTAATCACTTACACAAATTAATGTCACCAAAAAACCTTTTGATTCTCAAGATCGCCATGAGGCACGAGAAAGCGAATACATCTTTTTGATGGTATTATTTTGGGTAAGTGATTACAAAACAAAGATGCACATGTTCATTTTAAATCCTCAAAGCAATCATTTCATTCTTTTTGAAGCACCAAAATGAAAGATGAAAGTTGTTTGTTCAATTGTTAACCTTAAAAAAAATCTAGTAAATTTTCCTAAAGTTCTTTTTAACCTTTTTCCTTGTTCATTTTAAACCCAAATTGAAATCTATTGAGTCCTAAAAGCTTGAAGGGGTAAAATCCTTAAACTTGGAATTATAATTGCTTCCACAAAAGTGTCTAAAGACACTTGATACAATGGATAAATGATGTTACACTTTAATCCCCTCCTTGATCCTTCCTTGCTTCCACCTACAAGAATTGATTAATCCAAGAAAAACAGAGGTAGAAAATAGGTCAATAGCTCAAAATGATCAAAATAAAAAAAGCACATGTCAAAAAAAAATTGAAATTTGGTCCTTTACCCCACCCTAGCGATGCAATCCGCATATGTGTCACTGTTTGAGGAAATTAGCGGTGTTGTATAGCATCGCTCAGTCTGACAGCGATGCTCTACAGCAGAACAGAGAGCGCAATGGCAGTGTAGTTCTAGTTAGCAACGCAGTTTAAAATTTGAAAACTCGGCATCATGGTTTGAAAATTTGAATTTATAGGCAGGAAGGTTTGAGTGACAGAGTTTGGAGTTTGTAACGTCGCTATATGGTATTGTTGGAAGGTTAGAGGTGCTATATGGCATCATTGGATTGATAGCAGCACAGTTTCCTGTAGACACACAAAAAATACAAAAAAGCACAAAATTTTGTTAGAAAACATGTTAAGAACTTGAGATTTTCCCTCCTAGCGCCAATATGTGAACCCTAATCACTAAGATTCCCCAACGAATTCATCTACAATGCTCGAAATAGGTAGGAAAATGAAGAACAATACAAGAAAAGTAATGAAATCCCATTTAAACATGCAAACTCTCAATCCCATGGGGAATTGGTGCCAATTTGATATGAAAATTGGCCCTTTCCCAACTCCTTTGCAAGCTTTGTGATTATTTGATGAAGATTGATCCACTTGTTGATGAAGAACAATGAGCTCCTTGGTGAAATCTGCAATAACCTAGCTAAGATGATGACAAATGCTATGAAGATGGATATAATTAACTCTCAATGTGAAGAGAGTAACTTTTGCTCTAAGTTGTGGATCCCAAATGAGAAGAAAAGTCTTCTATTTATAGAAAGACAAGATGGAGGAATGAGCAAAATGAAGCAATGTGGGATCATTCAACATCCAATGGGGCAAGTGCCACTTGTCAAGGTGTGAATGGAGGACGCTTGAGAAAATTTTGATGAATGGGCACAATAAATGATATTAGGTGGAAATTGAAAATCATGAAATGACTTGTTGGAGGGAGAAAGGAATGAATTAAATGCCACTTGGTTCAATGCATAAGGACATGAAAGAGGGTTAAATGCTTTGTTGGAAGGACAACCCCACTTGGAGAGATTTTCAAACTTGGAGGAATATTCCCCTAAAGATGCCAAGTTGAAAGAAAATAGAGATTTAATACATCATTTAAATGTGTTTTCATGTGCAAGTGGCAAAATCTAGAGGATTTAGGTGACTAGGATTAAATTAATCAGGATTTAATTAATTTAATAGGAGATCAGGTGATTTGACAATTTGATTTATATTTTTGGATTGATTTAAATCAAAGTTGAGAGGAATATGATTTAGATTTAATTAAATAAAGGTTTTGATTTAATTAATTAAAGAGGGAGATGATGTTAGATTAAATTAAACAATGTTTAATTTATTTAATTTAATACGATGGATTTAGAGATTTAATCAAATAAAATGAATTATTTAATTAAATAGGTTTAATTAAATAACATTGATTTATTTAATTAACAAGAAGTGATGACCTAATTAGATAAATCGGTTTATCCGATTAAGGGATGAAAGGTAATGAATAGCTAAGAAGATGATTTAGGATGAAACGATGTTAGTAATTAGGATCAAGTGTGTCGATATATTTCCCATGTCTACACCTTCTCACCACCATATTTTTGAATATATGCATCCTTTTGGCCATATAAGTCTTCAAATCTATCAATTATCAAATTTATTCTTCTTATAAGATCTTTCTCTTCAATAAAATAGCCTTGGAAGTCTTTGTGTTTCTGCTTCCTTTCTTCCTCAAGCTTCCTCATAAATTCCCATTTTTTCCTTCTACTAGATACTTCATGAAAAGTAAGGCAATTTCTTATGATATCTTCTTCATAGTCCACTTGGTGTGCCACTGTCATTTTGGTAAGAAGATTATACCTTATGTTATTCATATGATTTTTAGGGTCAAAAGCTCTTCCTTTTCCAAAATCCAATGCATATCTTGTCTTCAAATAATATTGCAACTCCTCAAGTATGTCTAAGCCTATTGTCTAGTCTTCACACTTGATTATGTTTGGTAGAAATATGCCCTTCTTCTATTTGTGCATTACATCCTTTTCCATCAACATCATTTTCCACATAAATTCAAGAAATTATAATATGAGGGGCACAAATTTTGGCAGTATGTGTGGAGCAACAGGGCATCCATAAACTCTTATTATTGTAACTTCTGAGAGAAAGAACCAATCACCAAAACTGTATGTGACCCTTCTCTTGTCTTAGGGCCATAGTTCTTAAAAAAAATTGCATTTTGTCTAGAAATCTTGGTATTGAATAACCAATAACTCCAAGGATTTTGTGCACAAAATATTCATAGAATACAATAAAGCTTGAATTCTTTCACCGACTGTCCCAAATATAGCACCACTTTTGGACAGGTGTGGGATTCCTTTGCTCATCCACTCTAGCCAAGTACAAATTCGTTTAGTCCAATGGTCCCTATTCTAGTACAATATCAAATGACATAGTAGGGAATAGTGTATGAATATAATTGGTGCTTTTTCCTCTATGACTTGTGAGAATTCATCATCCAACGCTCTCTCAAGGTATGAAGCAAAGTCATATTCAATATTAGTCTCAAGGTTTTGAATTCTCATGGCCATCATCATTAGGCTTATTGGCCTTTTATCTTGAGCATCAATCCCCAACACTTGTCACAAAGCTAGATACATATTCACAAAGTAGTATTGAAAATCCATCATAGTGAATGGTTCAGTAGTGGAAGTAGAAATGGGGATTGTTTTGTTTCCAATGTCTCTTTTCATATACAAAGGAAGCTCATGATTTCTATAAGTCCTTCTTAACCTGGTATTCCTCACTTTTATGTAAGTTTATCTTGGTCAAATCCTTCTTGTTTAAGTCAAAACACTCAATGATAGTTGCCCTAGTTACCTCTACCAATATTGAGCCACTCAGAAACCTTACTGTTTTGGTTGTAAAGTGATAATGTTTGGCCAGTAATCTGATAAACTCCACATCAATAAACACATTTAGGACAATCAATTTTTCAAAATCCAACATCCAATGGTTTGACACTGGAATCTTCTTATTTCTCTTACTGTAAAAATACCAAAATAGGTCCCACCTAGATTTGGGAATGAGGGCATCTCTACAACCCTATGTTGTGTCTATGAGAAATTTCTTATTACCCTCTTTGGTTGACCCAGGAAGTATATCTAGTATAAACCGGTGGAGTGGTCTCTTTTTTATCCTAGGTTCTTCTTCTTTAACTTTGGCCTTACTTTCCTTTACTTCTGATTTATTTCTCTTAGGAGGCATATTTCATTTTTTTCTACTATGACTTCAAATGATAGAACCTTGAAAGATATTTATATCGACTGAGCCCTTTCATAGAGTTCTTTGTGCACTTACCCATGTATTTTTATGCTTGCAAAGCTTCTCCTTCTCATGTCCTTAGCTCCTCCCATGCCAATGCACTACAATTAAGTGTGATGCTAAGCAAATTCACTTTTCTTTAAATGGAACGATATTCATTCATGTCATTTTTAATGCCAACTCTTTGCCAAATAATTTCACAACAAGCTCAAATCCTCAAATTTAATTTTGCACCGTTGGATTCGTGCATCAAGGTGGCTGACATGATTTTCATTTATTTCCAAAAGTTTTAATGATGCCACAACTAGTCCCACCGTACGACTATTGTCACTTATTACACCAATTATGGGATGGTGGTGTCAAATTTTATGCCCTTATATATGTGATGCATTTCCTTCTTGTGGTTGCAAGATACTGGCACACATGCCACCTCCCTATTTTTTACCTTGCGTGGTACTGCAGTGTCAACCCTTCTTCCTTTACTCTTTACCACTCTACTGCCATGCGTGAAACTTTATATTGTCAGATTGCAGTGTATACTACTCTACTACACTCGTTGCATAACTCCTTGGTGGCATAGTGGTGTATGCTTCAATTCTTTGTTATTTACCACCTTACCGCACTCCTTTGAATTTCCTCCTATGGGATAGCAATAGGTACCGCACTACCTTATAACTCTCCCCATAGGGTGGCGGTGAGTACCGCACTATGCATGCTACATAATCTCTTGGAAATATGGCAGTAAGGGCTTATTTCAAAACTTGGAAGTTGCCAATCTATGCTGCTTTTATTTTGATGTTGTGGCACTGCGGTAAAGGTAAAATCTATTTTTTTATGATTATCTAGAGGAATAAATGGGTATATACAAAGGGAATGTTGGTGATAGTATGGATCTTGTCCCACAAATTGTTGCATTTCATGCTAGTAAAAGTAATGGTAATGAATTTTGGTGTGGGTAAAATGTGAATGGAAAAATGAAAGCCAGTGAACATTTGAGGAGGAATTTGTTGCTCCAATAGTGGCTCCAATTAAGGATGAATGATTGTGAGGTCATTGCAAGAATCCAGAAATGATCTCTCAAAAGTAGACCAAGATTGAGTGTGACAAGATGGGGCGGGGAATGTGATGGAAACCTAAAACTACTATGCATGGAAAATCATTTTTTTAAGAAGTATTTCAAGAATTGTCCATGCATTGGCAATTCTTGACCTCCTCTGTGCATGGAAGATTATTTTAAGAAAAGAAGTGCTTCAAGAATTGTCCATGCACTGGAAATTCTTGATCTTCTCCTAACATATTTTGAAGATAGTAAGAGTCTTCACCACCTTTTCCCGTGACAATAAATGGTCCTATCCACAGAGCTTCAAACTTTCCATGTTTTCCTTCATCCTGACACCTTGCATTCCATAATAGGACCATGTCACTCAAAATTTCTATCCTTTTCCCTTTTTTCAAACAAATACTTCATCTATGATTGCATTTTTGTGTTTTGTTCCTAAGCCAAACTTCTAATTTCATCTAGTTCTACCAACTGATCTATTCTATCCTCCATAGGTTCAGGGATGTCTAAGTCTTCTTGGAGCATGAATCTATATACAGGTAAAAGGTTTTGCATAGGAACACTTGCTAGTGCCCCATAGACCAATTCAAAGGTTGATTTACTAGTTTACTTCTTCACAGTGATCCTATCCACCCATACTGCCATCCTTAATTTGGAATCCCAAGATTTTTTGTTCTTGTCCAACATCCTTTTAATTATCTTTAAGATACTCTTCTTGCTTGATTCGGCTTGCCCGCTTGCTTGTGGATGGTAAGGAGAGGCATATGAAATTGTGATGCCATATGTTTTACATAAATTTTTGAATTCCTCTGATGTGAAACACATACCATTATCTGTAATTATCCATACAGGTGTTCCAAACCTTGTAATGATGTTCTCCATCAGAAAATTTGTTACAACTTTACTAGTGACTTGCTTCGTTTGAATGAATTCTATCCATTTTTTGAAGTAGTCAATTGCCACTAATATCCACCTATGACCTCCACTGGATTTTTCTAGTATTTCTCTAATAAAATCAATCCCCCACTAATGAAAGGGAGATTCGACCTGCATTGGTCTAAGTGGTAATGCTCCTTGGTATTTCATTTTTCCAGAAAACTTTTGGCAAGCTTCACACTTTCTTACATAAGTGAAAGAATCATTGAAAACTCTGGGCCAGTAGTTTCTGACACTCAAGATCTTGTGGGTAGTGGTTTTGGTTGAAAAGTGTCCCCCACAAACTCCTTCATGCATCTCCCTTAATACATGCTTTTCTTGTGATTCATCTAGGCACAAAAACAATACTCCATCTTTGTTTTTCCAGTATAAGTCATCGTCCATGAAAACATATTTTAAGGCATGCGGCTACAAATCACTCTTTTGATTTTCATTTAAGTCCTTAGGACACTTCTGGTTCTTTAGGTAATACATTATATCAGTATACCATGGGGTGTTCTCTATGCTTGCTATCATACCTTCTTCTTCTTGTATGTTGCAGATTTGAGATGCTTCAAGGTTTGATTCAACCATCAACTTGGCTAGTCCCTGTCCTCTTACCAACTTAGTGATTTGGATTTCAATATCAAACTCTTGAATTCTATTGATCCATCTGCACCTTCTCCCTGTAACTTCAGTCTGTACAAATACCTCCTTGATTGCAGCATTAGGGACATATGGAATTATTTTTTCTCCCACCAAATAAGGTTTAAAGGCTTTTACTACTTTGACAAGTGTTTATTCTTGCTCCTTGAAGGGACTTACTAACGAATGATATAGGCTGCCTGGATACCCTTCATCATTCTTTTGTAGCATTACTGCTGCAATAGTGTGGTATGATGCAAATGAAAAGATCTGGAAGGGTTTACTGAAATTAGGGGATTTTAATACTAGGGCTTCCTTGATTGCTCTTTTTAAAGATATAAATGCATCGAGTGCTTCTACAGTCCAGTCAATCTTGGCCCCCTTCTTCAACATCTTTGAGATGGGTTTGACAATCTCGACAAAATTTGATATGAATCTTCTTACAAAGTTTATTTTTCCAAAGAAATATTGAATGGCTTTTATAGTCTTACGAATAGGGATCTTATCTATAGCTTCTACCCTCTCTGGATCAATTCTAACTCAATCTTTGTACAATATGTGCCCCAACAACTTTCCATCTATTACAAAAAAAATGGTGTTTCTTAGGATTTAGGGAGATGCCATACTCCAAGGCTTTGAGAAATATTTTCTCAAGGTGTGCATCATGGTCCTTTGCTTTCCTAGAATATGCATCGACATCATCTTGGTATACCACCATTATTTCATTGATTAGATCATCAAAAGCAACATCCATAGCTCTTTGGAATGTGGAACTAGTGTTTGTTATACACATATGTGCCCCAAGGGGTAGTAAACGTGGTCTTATATTGTTCTAATTCCTTCACCTTCGCCTAGTTGTACCCTAAAAATCCATCCATCATGGATAACAATTCAAAACTAGTTACCCTTTGCAACATGGCCTCCATATTTAGGAGTGGGTAATTGTCTTTAAGGGAAGATACATTCAAATTTCAAAATTTTATGTACAACCTTATGTCTACTTTCTTCTTTCTAGAAGGTACCAAGTTACAGACCCAAATGGAATTCCTGGTAGGTTTGATGATTCCTCCCTCCTTGAGCTTCATAAGTTCCTCATGCATCTTGGGCTCAAGGGTAGGATTTATTGGCCTTTATTTTTGTCTAAAGGGTTTGGTATCAAGCTTTAATGGAATTTCATGTTGGAACAGATCTTCTTTGTATGCCTTAAGGTCATCATAAGACCATGTGAAGACATGCTTGTACTTCCTCAATAGTGCAATCAGCATCTTTCTAATAGGTCTTATCTTTTTCCCAATGTACAGCTTCTTAGGAGCCAATTCAGTGCCTAGGTTGATCTCTTCTATGTCTTCTCTTCTTACTGGTGTTTGCCTCATAACTACTTGATCATTCCCATCAAACACCCTTTCTAGTGCCACTAGTTCTTTAGGAATCATGTTTGTCTTGAGCTACACAACTTCCTGGCTAAATACAGTTTGTTTACCATCTACTTCTTCCAAAAATGCATTAAAATCAATCTCTTTAGCCTCATATTGATCAATACAGTGTAAGAATTTGATCAGATATTTTTCATCATTAAAAACTTGCCAATTGTAGATGTTGTCAAGAATTGTAGGCCTAGTCTTGAGTTCCACCTGTGAAATTCCTACCAAGGTAACATCATCTTTTTTCAAGGCTATGTTTTCCAAGAAATCAGCCATCAAATTTTTAGATCTATCTACCCACTCAATGGAGAAAGCATCAAAAAGCTCAATAGTATCCCATAAAGCATTTCTATATTGCTTCAATCTTTTATTTTTTGTGGAGTACTTTGATCTTACTTGTGAAACAACTAATTCTGAATCCCCAAGAATAGTTAACACTTTGATCCCATGTTTTGTAGCCATGTTTAGGCCTAGCAGCAATGCTTCATATTCTGCTATATTATTTGTGCATTTGAATGTTACCAGAAATGAGTATTTAAATGTTGTGCCTTCAGGTGAGATGAAGACAATTCTAGCTCCACTCCTCTAATATAGGCTCCATCAAAGTACATTCACCATATGCCATGTTCATTCTTGGAGACATCTCTAGTAATTGGCTGTGTTCAGTAATTTAGGGTTTGAATATTCAATTCTAAAACTTCCCAAGTCTATGTCACAAAAGAAATTCATTTGATTGGGATCAAAGAGCTCAATGGCATGTTCAGATCTAGGCTCTCTATATAACTTTACTTCTCTTCCATTCACAATTTTTGTAGCATAAGACAAATCTAATTGAATATTGCCCTACTATTGCAGTCTATTGTCTTGATAATAGCATCCCAAAGTAAGGGGGAGTATCTACCACAGTAATGTATGTCTTATACATGGCCTCTGGGTATGATGCCAATTTCAATTCTACATCCCATATGACTCCAACTATAGGGACTGATCTGTTATCCATGGCATAACACTTCCCATATGTAGTATTTACCCATAGACCTAGTTCCTTCATGACTGCCAAAGGCATGATGTTGATTCCAGCCCCCGAGTTGATCATGCAATTTTTTACCAATTTATTGTTGATCAGCAATGTGGTGTAGACATTATCTACCTGTGAAGGGTTCTTTGTGAGGGTATCTCCTAAATATACTTTTGGTGCTTTTGTGGCTTCTTACTCAATAGTATTGATCTCCTTATTTTGACCCTATTGTTTGTGAGATGTGTTGGTAATCAATTTGAGGGATGTATCTTTATATTCATCAATTTTCATCATCTCCATCAAGGGTACTATCATCTTTATCTAAGATAATGCTTCTACAATGTCAAACGATGGGGTAGTTATCCCTATTTCAACTTTCTCTGCTTTAGCAACCTTTTTCCCTTCAGTTTGCATCTTGTCATTATTTGGTTTTTTCTCAGACTCAGTTTTGCAACCTCCTTTTGCACAATATTCTAAGGATTCCTTACTTCATCCTTATTTTGGTCAAATGGGGCTCTCTCTTTGTTCTCTTGTTCCTTTATAAACATATTTCTTGGTGTTCCTTGATCTCCATTATGAGTCCTACTTCTTAGATTATATTTTCTTCCCTTTGCTTCAACCATAGCCTTTGTTGTGATGGTCCTCATATCTTCTTCTATTGGTGTTCGCAACTAAAACTATGGTGTTGTATCATATGCTTAGGTTGTTTCTTGTGAATTTTCTTCTTGATCAGAGAACACTTCTTGCTCCATATTTACATGGTCTTTTTTATTATTGACATCATATTCTTACCCATCCTCAGAAGATGAGTATCCATCATTGTTTTGATGAGATCCCCATCTCAACATGTTCACAGTGTGGCCATTTCTATCTTGCTCCAGTGACCATTGATTTTCTTGGCAAGCCTGAGCCAATGCACAATATTCTGGGGCATGTGATTTATGGAACGGTGGACACCATGGCATAGTATCCACTGCATGTGCACCATGTTTCTTCAAGGGATCAAGAGTCTCTTTCCAATTTGGATTTCCCACTAGTCACCCATCTTTCCAAGTGGTATTGTAGGGAATATCATACAACCTCAGACTTTCATTTCTATACTAATTCTCTTGCCTATTCTAGTGATTGTTAGGATTTTGTGGGACCCTAAGGTTACCTCTTTTTCCAATCATGCAAGTAGCCTTCCTATTATTTTCAATAGTGACGGCAATCTTTTGTGCCTCAGTCAAGCTTCTAGGACACCTATTCCTAAGTTCATACCCCATTTTAGGATCAAAGGCTTTCAAATAGACGCTTAGAGTTGTTGAGTCAATCAATTTAGACCCATGTGGTATCTTATTGTTGATCTTGGAGAACCTCTGATTAAAGTAAAAAAGAGATTCATTCTGATGCTTTTGAATGCTTATTAACTCATGTAAGGTGAATTCAGGAGCACATTGATTCCCATATTGCTCTAGAAATTGATCTTGGAAGTTTGTTGCAGAGGTAATTGAGGCATCGGATAAACTATTAAACCAATCCCTTGCTTCTTCACTTAGAGACATCATGAACAGCCTCATAAGGACATCTTCTTGTTCCATTCCTATATCTTGCACAAAAGAATTGAAGTTTCTAATTTGTTCTTCAGTTGTTTTCACACTATTCCCTATGAATTTAGGGATAGTATTTCTCCAGTTGCTATGAATGGGATATGGGTATAGTTGACATCCTAACAAGTCAAATTGTCTACTCATGCATGTAGGGTTTTGTGAATAAGGGTTCTAAGGTGGTGGGTTGGGACAATATTGGAATCCATGTGGGGGCTGATGCACATTTTGTTGGATGTTATGGTGAGAATATATATATTGTTATGGCATATGTTGTTGATACTGTGGAACATATTTCTATCCTAGTGGTGGATAATATTGTGGGATATTGCTAGCATTTTGTGGTTGGGATCTTTGTGTTGGCATATTATACTGGGTTGTGAGGGGCCTTTGAAGTACCTATCACACCTGTATTATGAGATGACCCCTATGAGTTGATATTTCCTCCTTATGGGGAGGGACATATTTCGATGGTTTTGGTGCATGGATACTTAATTGAGACAATTTTTAGCTCAGATCTAAACTCTTCTTTATCAACTCCTCCTTTCTCTTAAGTTATTGTTCTTTCCATTCTATATGCAGTTATATATCTCGATTAGTCATTGCATCATAATTAGGAACTGAGTGATCAATGAATCAATCCTATTTTTTATGATCTTGTTGTGATGAGAGCCTCTGGTCATACTCATCTTGTCTTCTCTTTGTTTCTTCCTCAGCACATGCATAAAAATCCTTTTCCTTTTGAGGATCTAGCTCAAAATTGAGGATGGTGTTACTTAGATCATTTCTTTCAAGTGGTGTTGAGAGGTGTCCCTCATCATTGTGAAAAGGGCTATTAAATATTGTAAAGGACTGCTCTAATGTGTTCCCTTTATCATCACACATGACCTCTGGTTGTTTCGATGCTACTTCGCTCTTATTTGTGTTAGTATTTGCACAGGGAGATCCATGCTTATTTTTCCACCTACCATTGTTCTTCTTTGGGCTTTCTTGGTGTAGATATCTCTTGCCATTCATCTTGTAAAATGCTTTGATTCTTTCTACTCTAGGGTTTTTTCTTCTTGATGTATACTCAAATTCCTCAGTCATACATTCACTCTTACAATCTTTGATAGTCACCACTCACATTTGAGAAAGTGAGAAAATTCTATAATCCTTTCAAATTTGTTCCCAGTGGAGTCTCGAATGTTTTAGTTTGGAACTTTATTGACTCTATAAATGGATAGGCTCAAAATGAATCTTCTATAGTTGTGTCCCCAGTGGAGTCACCAATCTGTTAGGTCTCAAAAGTGCAGGTTTTGAGTGTTAAGAGGGTGCCAGTCTCTTATTACACTTTTGGCCAATGAATGAGAAAACTATGATTGATCACCTCCTACTCTTTAGGCTCTGCCAAACCTAAGCGAGTTTACCTAAGTGATAAGGCAGATTTTAAGGCTTGAGAATTATTTCTAACTAAGGAAATCTACTTAAAATGGCACAAGGGGTGAAGTAGATGCAAGATTTGATGACTAATTCCTATTGTATGCTTTGAGAGTAAATTTTGCAAATAAACTTTGTATGAAATTGTTCTAGAATTGACTAGTGCCTAATCTATTTGGTGAATGGAGTGAATGGATGGATGAAGATCATGGAGATAGATTTCTATGATAGCTAAACCTATTGCTCAGCTTAACTCTAATTGTTGGGCACTTTTAAGTGTCTACACCTTGTGCAAACGTGCAAGTTTGTAAGTGATTGTACTCTTCTTTAATAATCCCAATGATATTTTCCTAAACTGTTGTGGTCTCATGAAAGGATTTTTAATTCATAGCCTGAGGGAAACCAATCACAATAATCACTCCAAAAGGATTTTAATCCTAGGCAGGAACCAATCAAAATGAATTATTTGATAGGATGTTTAATTCACTCCAACCAGAAACCAATCAAAATAACAACACAACAAGAACAAATATGTCCCAAAAAGTTATGTAAATTTAAATAACTTAAAAGAACCACTTTGGAGATAGCACAACAACATATAGAAATGAATATCAACACAACAATTGAACACTGGAATAGATCACTGAATATAAACTATCTTCTCCATTATATTGCTTCAAATGATATACATTAATAACAAAAGTCTTCAAAATGTGGAGGTGGATGAATGTGATATGAAACCTATCTACTTCTACTAGTGGCAATGGAAAATGATATGATGATGATGATGTTACTAGGCCTTGGTTTCCTATTTATATAGGAAGTAACAAGCTACATGCCTTTTACAAAAAGGGATGACCTTTCAAAACTAATCCTTTTACTAACAACTATTCAATTAGTATAATTAAATAAATAACAAGGCTTAAGACATTTAGCCATATGTTTCCTTTAATCAACGTAGAAAGCCCATGATCATTGATCTGGAAAAGATTTCCTTTCCATGATAGATGTCTAAACGCTCTTGCCTTAGTGACCTAATCCTCTAAAGCCAAATACTATTCTTCCCCTTGATACACTATGAAATATGACGGCCACTTATATTCCTAGATCTTTGGCATGTTTGCAAGATGAGTCTATCATCGACTATCTTGTAGTTCCTTTATATCATTGACAAACTTTAAATATCCACCATCAAGAACAATTAATCCATCTATGATCAGATTGAGCCTATGAAGACTGGTGTCATTATCCTCCTGTATATGAGTTAAACACTTATGAATAATTTGTCCAAATTCTTTCTTCCACTCATCCAAGTCTTTCAGCTGATCACCATCTTTCACAATTTCTGGTATATACCATTGCTTCAAGGTATGAAATGAATCCCTTTGTGTTATAATCCTTTTATCTTTCCCTTGTATATACTAAAATTCATCAACAATCATCTTCACTATTTGCTCGGTTGGTTTTAATGCTACAGGAGCATCAGGAATCCTTTGTATAACTTTACATAACTTAGATAGAGTGTGGTGAATAGGCTACCACCTTTTATACAGGGGATGCAACACAAGCATATAGACTTTTATTTTATCAATTTCCTACTGAAGTTATTTGTAGCTTTCATGCACACTCTCTAGTTTATCTATAACAAACATTATCCTATGCTCAAGAATCTTTTCCATGACTTCATAAACTTGGCCTTTTACTTCATCCTGGGCTTTAGTGTTGGCTTTCTTCATCTCATCTACTTCCTTCTCGGGAGTTTTCACCTATTCAACAAAAAAAAATTGTACAATATTATGCCTTACTATCTGTTCATACCTCATCTACTTCATGTCGTCCTGTGATGAGGTATGAACAGATAGTAAGGCATAATATTTGTATAAATATGTGATTTTAACCTCATTTTACATCTCCTCATTCAAGCATTCAATATCTTAATTCATTCAAGCAATCTTCAAGCACTCAAGCATTTTGCGTCATCAATTCAAGCACTTTGGAGCAGCCATTGACATCACTTCAGCTTTGCATATTCAAGGATTTGGTAAGTTTGTAATACTTGCATGTTATTCATTTATCATTTCCTTTGCATTCCATTCAGTTCTATTGGGTTTGATTACCAAAGTTGGGTTTGACCAAGGCAAACCCCTATTCACTAACCCCCCAACATTTTTCCCCTTTGTGCATGTGTATTTGCAACTTTTTTTTAAAGATTTAACAGATTTAAAGGTGTTGAAAAGTGGAATTCAAGTCAACTAGGCTCTTCAAGTCAACTCATCATCTTTTCAAAGCATTTTGAGTGTTTTATGTTTATTTTCTGCATAATTGACCCCGACAACCTAATATTCAAACATTTCTAGATCTGGAGTAGTAGTATTATCTCTTGATTTTCCAGAAATCTTGGGGAGGACTGATTTTCCACCCTTGGCGAATGAGTCCCACCTAAAATCTGAAAATCTGCATTTTATCATAAATCAACTCCCAGCTGTCAGAAATCAGTTCCTGACACATTTTCAATAGTAGGAGGACTAATTCGCCACCCTTGGCAAATGAGTCCCACTATGAAAAATTAGAAAAATTCAACAACATCCCAGACACTCCAGTAAGCTCATAAAACTTCCAAGTGCACTCAGATTTGACCTAGTACCTTTTGTTCTGCATATTTGTTTCAATTTCTTCATCTTTCATAGTTGTTTGCATATCACGGTGTGTTTTCAAACATAGCTTAAATTGCACTTTAACATTCATTTTAGATCATTTTAATCAGTCAATTGCATTTAGATTACTCCATTTACATAACATCACATTGAATACATCCTAATTTGAATGTGCATAAGCATTTTAGGAACCAAATCTTTCTCTTTCTAGGTGAAAAAACTTAGGAAGAGAGCAAGCATTTCGGGTTCCTAAAATGTATGTCATAGTTTTTTCTGCATCACCCAACCTTTCCTCATTCTTATGAGCATTAGTCTCATGGAATGGCTAATGAACCTCATCATCACCTTTTAATGATTGTAATACACTAGCCACCTCTTTAGTATCTCCCACCCCTTCACTCTCCTCATAAGGTACCAATGGCTCAATTCTCTATGTCTTTTGTCTCTTGGGAGGTAATTGCTCCATGGGAGATTCAGAGATTGTGTCTGGGGTGTGTTCCGCTACCTTCTCACCACCATATTTTTGAAGATATGCCTCCTTTTGGCCATATAAGTCTTTAAATATGTCACTTATCAAGTTTATTTTTTTGATAGGATCTTTCTCTTCAATAAAATAGCCTTGGAAGTCTTTGTATTTATACTTCTTTTCTTCCTCAAGCTTCCTCATATATTCCCAGTTTTTCCTTCTACTAGATACTTCTTGAAAAGTAAGGAAATTTCTTATGAAATCTTCTTCATAGTCCACTTGGTGTGCCACTATCATTTTGGTAAGAGGATTATGCCTTATGTTATTCATATGATTTTTAGGGTGAAAGGCTCTTCCTTTTCTATAATCCAATTCATATCTTGTCTTCAAATAATATTGCAACTCCTCTAGTGTGTCTGAGCCTACTATCCAGTCTGAACACTTGATTTGGTTTGGCAGAAATGTGCCCTTCTTCTAGTTGTTCATTACATCCTTTTCCATCCACATCATTTGCCACATAAATTCAAAAATATGCTTATTTGAGCGAGACAAATTTTGGCAGTATGTGTGGAGCAATAGGGCATCCATAAACTCTTATTATTGTAACTTTTGGGAGGAAGAACCAATCACCAAAATTGTGTGTGTGACCCTGCTCGTGTCTTAGGGCCAGAGTTCTTAACAATTTTTGCATTTTTTTTGGCAATCTTGGTATTGAATAACCAAGAACTCCAAGGATTTGGTGCACAAAATCTTCATAGAATACAATAAAGCTTGAATTCTTGCATCGACTATCCCAAATATAGCACCACTTTTGGATAGGTGTGGGATTCCTTTGCTCATCCACTCTAGCCAAGTCCATTCATTTAGTCCAATGGTCCCTATTGTAGTACAATATCAAATGAAACAATAGGGAATAGTGTCTAAATGTAATCGATGCTCTGTCCTCTATGACTTGTGAGAATTCATCACCTAATGCTCTCTCAAGGTATCAAGCAAATTCATATTCAATATTAGTCTCACGATTTTGAATTCTCATGGCCATCATCATTAGGCTTATTGGCATTTTATCTTGAGCATCAATCCCCAACACTTGGCAGAGAGCTAGATACGTATTCACAAAGTAGTATTGAAAATCTGTCACAGTGAATGGTTTAGTAGTGGAAGTAGAAATGGGGATTGTTTTGTTGCTAATGCCTCTTTTCATATATATAGGAAGCTCGTCACTTCTATAAGTCCTTCTTAACCTAGTATAATCTTCCTCGCTTTTCTGTAAGTTTATCTTGGTCAGACCCTGCTTGTTTAATTAAAAACACTCAATGATAACTACCCTAGTTACCTCTACCAATATTGATCCACTTGGAAACCTTACTGTTTTGGTTGCAGACTGATAATGTTTGGCCTGTAATTTGATAAACTTCACATCAATAAACAAATTCAGGACAATCATTTTTTCTAAATCCAACATCCAAGGGTTTGACACTAGAATCTTCTCATTTCTCTTACTATAGAAATACCAAAATAGGTCCCACCCAGATTTGGGAATGAGGCATCTATGCAACCCTATGTTGTGTCTACAAGAAATTTCTTATTACCCTCTTTGGTTGACCCAGGAAGTATATCTAGTAGAGACTGGTGGAGTGGTCTCTTTTTTATCCTAGGTTCTTCTTCTTTAACTTTGGCCTTACTTTCCTTTACTTCTGATTATTTTCTCTTAGGAGGCATATTTCAATTTTTTCTACTATGACTTCAAATGATAGAACCTTGAAAGATATTTATATCAAATGAGCCCTTTCAGAGAGTTCTTCATGCACTTACCCAGGTATTTAGCCGCTTGCAGAGCTTCTCCTTCTCATGTCCTTAGCTCCTCCCATGCCAATGCACTGCAATTGAGTGTGATGCTGAGCAAATTCACTTGTCTTTAAATGGCATGGTATTCAGTCATGTCAGTTTTAATGCTAACTCTTTGCCAAATAATTTCACAACAAGCTCAAATCCTCAAATTTAATTTTGCACTATTGGATTCATGCATCAAGGTGGCTGGCGTGATTTTCATTTATTGCCACAAATTTTAATGACGCCACAACTAGTCCCTCAATACTACTGCAGTCACTTATTACACCATTTGTGGTATGGTGGTGTCAAATTTTATGCCCTTATATATGTTATGTCTTTCCTTCTTATGGTTGTGGGATAGCAGTACACCTACTGCCATGTCGCATCCCTATTTTTCACCTTGTGCGGTACCTCAATGTTAACCCTTCTTCATTTACTCTTTACCACTCTATCGCCATGCTTGAAACGTTATATTGTGAGATTGTGGTGTATACCACTCTACCACACTCATTGCATAACTCCTTGGAGGTATAGCGGTGTATGATTTATTTCTTTGTTATTTACCGCCTTACTGCACTCCTTTGAATTTCCTCCTATGGGATAGCGGTAGGTAACACATTACGCATTGCCCTATAACTCTCCCTAAGGGGTGGCGGTGAGTACCGCCTCACCGCTCATGCTACATAATCTCCTAGCGGTATGGCGGTAAGGGCTTATTTCATAACTTGGAAGCCACCAACCCGCATTGCTTTTATTTTGATGTTGCGGTATTGCAGTAAAGGAAAAATTTGTTATGTTTATGATTATCTAGTGAAATAAATAGGTATATACAAAGGGAATGTTGGTGATAGTATGGATATTTTCACACAAATTGTTGCATTTCATGCTAGTAAAAGTAATGGTAATGGATTTTGGTGTGGGTAAAATGTGAATGGAAAAATGAAAGCCAGTGAATGTTTGAGGAGGAATTTTTTGCTCCAACAGTGGCTTTGATTGAGGATGAATGATCGTGAGGTCATTGCAAGAATCCAGAAATGATCTATGGGAAGCAGACCAAGATTGAGTGTGACAAGATGGGGCAGGGAATGTGATGGAAACCTAAAACTATTGTGCATGAAAAATCATTTTTTAAGAAGTATTTCAAGAATTGTCCATGCACTCGCAATTCTTGACCTCTGTGCATGGAAGATTGTTTTAAGAAAAGAAGTGCTTCAAGAATTGTCCATGCACTCGCAATTCCTGATCTTCTCCTGACATATTTTGAAGATAGTAAGAGTCTTCACCACCTTTTCCTGTAAGAATAAATGGTCCTATCCATAGAGCTTCAAACTTTCCATGTTTTCCTTTATCCTGACACCTTGCATTCCATAATAGGACCATGTCTCTAAAATTTTATATCCTTTTCCCTTTTTTTAAACAAATACTTCATCTGTGATTGCATTTTTGTGTTTTGTTCCTGGGTCAAACTTCCAATTTCATCTATTTTTTCCAATTGCTCTATTCTATCCTCCATAGGTTTGGGGATGTCTAAGTCTTCTTAGAGCATGAATCTATATGCAGGTAGAAGGTTTTGCATAGGAATTTTGGCTTGTACCCCATAGACCAATTCAAAGGGTGATTTACTAGTTGACTTCTTCATGGTGATCCTATCCGCCCATACTGTCATCCTTAATTTGGAATCCCAATCTTTTTGTTCTTGTCTAACATCCTTTTAATTATCTTTAAGATACTCTTCTTGCTTGATTTAGCCTACCCATTTTCTTGTGGATGGTAAGGAGAGGCATATGAAATTGTGATGCCATATATTTTATAGAAATTTTTGAATTCCCCTGACCTGAAACACATACCATTATCTGTAATTATCTGTACAGGTGTTCCAAACCTTGTAATGATGTTCTCCATTAGAAAAATTGTTACAACTTTACTAGTGGCTTGCTTTGTTGGAATAGCTTCTAACCATTTACTGAAGTAGTCAGTTGCCACTAATATCCACTTGTGACATCCACTGGATTTTTTTGGTATTTCTCTAATAAAATCAATCTCCCACTAATGAAAGGGAGCTTCGACCTACATTGATCTAAGTGGTAATGCTCCTTGGTATTTAATTTTTCCAGAAAACTTTTGGCAAGCTTCACACTTTCTTACATAAGTGAAAGAGTCATTGAAAACTCTAGGCGAGTAGTATCTGCCCCTCAAGATCTTGTGGGCAGTGGTTTTGGCTAAAAAGTGTGCCCCACAAACTCCTTCATGCATCTCCCTTAATACATGCTTTGCTTGTGATTCATCTAGGCACAACAACAATGCTCCATCTTTTATTTTCCAATACAAGTCATCATCCATGAAAACATATTTTGAGGCATGCAGCTTCAAAGTCCTCTTTTGATTTTCATTTATGTCCTTAGGGCACTTCTGGTTCTTTAGGTAATGCATTATGTCAGTATACCATGGGGTGTTCTCTATGCTTGCTATCATACCTTCTTCTTCTTGTATGTTGTAGATTTGAGATGTTTCAAGGTTTTATTCAACCATCAGCTTAGCTAGTCCATGTCCTCTTAGCAACTCAGTGATTTGGATTTCAATGTCAAACTCTTGAATTCTATTGATCCATCTACACCTTCTCCCTATAACTTTGGTTTGTACAAATACCTCCTTAACTGTAGCATTAGGGACATATGCAATTATTTCTACTCCCACAAAATAAGTTCTAAAGGCTTTACTGCTTTGACAAGTGCATATGCATGCTTCTTTGTAATATCATACTTCAATTTAGCTCCTTGAAGGGGCTTACTAAAGAATGATATAGGCTGTTGATACCCTTCATCATTCTTTTGTAACATTACTGCTACAATAGTGTGGTATGATGCAAATGAAAATTTCTAGAAGGGTTCACTAAAATTAGGGGATTTATTTACTGGGGCTTCCTTGATTGCTCTTTTTATAGATATAAATGCAATGAGTGCTTCTGTAGTCCAGTCAATCTTGGTCCCCTTCTTCAACATCTTTGAGATGGGTTTGACAATCTCGGAAAAAATTGATATGAATCTTCTTACAAAGTTTATTTGTCTAGAGAAAGACTGAATGGCTTTTACAGTCTTAGGAATAGGGATCTTATCTATAGATTCTACCCTGTCTAGATCAATTTGGACACTATGTGCCCCAACTACTTTCCCTTTGTTACAAAAAAATGAAATTTCTTAGGATTTAGGGAGATTTCATACTCCAAGGATTTGAGAAAGATTTTCTCAAGGTGTGCAACATGGTCCTTTTCTTTCTTGGAATATGCAATGAGATCATCCTACTATACCACCATTATTACATTGATTAGATCAGCAAAACCAATATCCATAGCTCTTTGGAATGTCACACCAGTGTTTGTTAGGCCAAATGAAATCCTTACATATACATATGTACCCCAAGGGGTAGTAAACACAATCTTATATTTTTTTTATTCCTTCACCTTCACCTGGTTATACCCTGAAAATCCATCCATCATGGATAAAAATTCACAACTAGTTACCCTTTGCAACATGGTCTCCATATTTGGGAGTGGGTAATTGTCTTTAAGGGAAGATACATTCACATTTTGAAAGTCTATGCACAACCTTATGTCTCCATTCTTCTTTCTGATAGGTTTCAATTTAGAGACCCAAGTGGAATGCCTGATAGGTTTGACGATTCTTCCCTCCCTGAGTTTCAAAGTTCCTCATGCATCTTGGGTTCTAGGGTAGGATTTATTGGCCTCTATTTTTGTCTAAAAGGTTTGGCATCAGGATTTAATAGAATTTCATGCTGGAATAGATCTTAGTTGTATGCCTTAAGGTCATCATAATACCATTCAAAGACATGCTTGTACTTCCTCAATAATGCAATCAACATCTTTATAATTGTAGGCCTTATCTTTTTCCCAATGTACACCTTCTTAGGAGCCAATTTAGTGCCTAGATTAATCTCTTCAATTTATTCTTTTCTTACTCATGTTTGCTTCATAACTGCTCTATCATTCCCATCAAGCACCCTTTCTAGTGTCACTAGTCCTTTATCAATCTTGTTTTTCTTGAGCTACACAACTTCCTGGTGGAATACAATTTGTTTACCATCTACTTCTTCCACAAATGCATTAAAATCAATCTCTTGGGCCTCATATTGATTGATGCAGTGTAAGAATTTGATCAGATCTGTGTCATCATTAAAAACTTGCCAATTGTAGATGTTGTTAGGAATTGCAGGCCTAGTCTTGAGTTCCACCTACGAAATTCCTGCCAAGGTAACATCATCTTTTCTCAAGAATACGTTTGCCAAGAAATCAGCCATCAAGTTTTTAGATCTATCTACCCACTCAATGGATAAAGCATCAAAAAGCTCAATAGTATCCCATATAGCATTTTTGTATTGTGTCAATCTTTTATTTTTTGAGTACTTTGATCTTACTTGTGAAATAACTAATTTTGAATCCCCAAGAATAGTTAACACTTTGATCCCATGTTTTGTAGCCATGTTTAGGCCTAGCAGCAATGCTTCATATTCTGCTATATTATTTTTGTATTCAAATGTTAGCAGAAAATAGTATTTAAATGTTGTGCCTTTAGGTGAGATGAAGACAATTCCAGCTCCATTCCCTTCTCTATTGTAGGCTCCATCAAAGTAAATTTGCCATATGCCATGTTGATTCGTGGAGACATCCCTAGCAATCAAATTTGTGTTCGGTAATCCAGGGTTTGAATATTCAACTCTAAAACTTACTAGGTCTATTTCACAAAATAAATTCATTTGATTGGGATCAAAGAGCTCAATGACATGTTTAGATCTAGGCTCTCTATATAAATTGACTTCTCTTCCATTCACAGGTATTGTAGCATAAGACAAATCCAATTGAACATTCCCCCCTACTGTTGTAGTCCATTATCCTTATAATAACATCTCATAGTAAGGGGGAGTATCTACCACAGTAATGGTGGTGCAGGAGCACCTAGGCTGACCTCCAACAAGTTTGTGAACAATTTTGGCTTGTACCTGATCTTGGCCAAATTAGGATTTCATTTGTGTTTGTTTTGATCTTAGTAGATCTTGCATTTGTGTGTGTGATGAGTTAATCATCAGGATTAATATCATCTTGGTTAGTAGGTTGATAAATGTAGTTACTTTTAGCTTTAGACAGCTTAGGTTTGTAAGGGGTAAAATGTGTTTTAAAAACATAGTCATTGTTGCAAAGATGCCAAGAGGTAGTTGTGGAGCTGATGGCTCGAGATCAAGGAGGTAATGATCCTAAAATGAAGGATAATGGCAGAGATGCAACCTTGCATGGTGAACTTGGTTATTTGCATGCACTTTACTTGGCATTAGGAATCCCTTGAAATCAGGGAAATCCTCGAGCCACTACCCTTGAACTGTGAATATGGCATCAAAGTGGTTGTAAGGGCTCGTGGACGGTTAGATTTTGGCATTGTAATGAAATTTTGGTGTGGAAAATAAAAACAGCGAGCAGATTTTCTGTATATCTTCTGTGTTTGAAAACCCCGTGTGTTTTCATAACAGAGATGTATATGACTATTATGCATCTATTTGGCATTGGATTAGAATTATTTGAGATATTCTAGCTCTTTTCTTTTGGAAATAGTTCTTTGAGTCAGAACACATGCATGATAGTTAAGTTTTAGACAGCAAGAAATTAGTAATAACTGCATTTCTTGTGTTTGCCCGTGTATTCTAAGAGACAGTGATTTTGTAGGCACTGTTTTTGTTCATTTAACACTATATTCACTCTCATTAGATAGTATAGAATAAAATCCATCTTGTGTTTAGATTATTGAGTGTAAGGTTTTTGATTAGAAACTTTAGGTTAGTATTTAGAGGTCTGTAATTACTGTTTTGAGCAGCAAACTTTAAATGGCTCCTCCATAAACACTGATTACGGGGATTTCCTGAATTTGGTGTGATATGGAAAAGGAGCCAGTCCTTTGTATATATGTAGGAGCAGGAGATTTGGAAAGCCAAGCAATGAGTTTTGACTCCAAACCCTAGGCGAGCTTCATGACCTGGTTAGGAGTTTGGAAGTAAGAATTAAAGAACCAAGGCAGGGGAAGGTACACTTGTATGGAAATTGTACACTTCCAGGTGGAATATAGTCAAACACAAGGATATTAGGGAGTTGAGGGCTTGAACAATCCTTTGGAGTGAGGAATAGATAGGTGAGCAGTGAAACCCTAGTTATTAGGGCAATTAGGCCTCCTCTCCAAGATCATTGGAAGGCACTGTACGAAACATAAGGAGGCCAAAAAACTATTGCAAGATTTAAAACCCTGAAAAGGGTGTCTGAAAATGTATTTTTTTTTATAGGTTGTGTGGCAAGTTTGAGAGTACAAGGCCAAAAACGGACTGGTAAGGGCCAAAAACGGACTGGTAAGGGCTAGTAGGATTTAGGCCTCACCTAGGCAGTTTCATGAAATCGGGTGATTTGAGGTTTAAACACCAGGCAAGTTGCGTCCATTTGGAGGTGAAATGCAAGAAACCAATGTATCAAGCTCCCCTGCAAGCAGTTCTAGCATGATGAAGAAGTTGGTGCTTAGATCCTTCTAAGTACAAGGAAGAGCCATTGTTTACAAAAGGTGTTGAATCTTCAAGGGTAAAGTACAAGGTTGAAAGCTCCCTGAGAAGAGTTGGAGCAGGACTAGAGCAGTCTTTTAAGCTAAAAAAAGGAATCCTTGGTAGCAGGTTCTAGGTAGGAGACAGTGGGAAGTTTCCTAGAAGGCAGTACAAGCAACCCTTGGAGTTTTAATACATCAAATGGCTGTCCTATATGTGGCCTCTGGGTATGATGTTAATTTTAATTCTACATCCCATATCACTCCAACTATAGGGACTAGTCTATTATCCATGGCATAACACTTCCCATATGTATTATTTACCCATAGTCCTAGTTACTTCATGACCGCCAGAGGCATGATGTTGATTGTAACCCCCAAGTTGATCATGTAGTTTTTTACCAATTTGTGGTTGATTAGCAATGTGGTGTAGAAAGGATCTACCTGTGAATGGTTCTTTGTGAGGGTATCTCCTGAATATACTTCTGGAGCTTTTGTGGCTTCTCACTCAATAGTATTGATCTCCTTATTCTGGCCCTATTGCTTGTGAGATGTGTTGGTAATCAATTTGAGGGTAGTGTGTTTGTATTCGTCAATTTTTATCATCTCCATCAAGGGTACTGTCATCTTTATCTAAGTCAATGCTTGTACAATGTCAAATGATGGGGTAGTTATCCCTAGTTCAAATTTATCTATTCTAGCAGCCTTTTTCCCTTCAGTTTGCATCTTTTCATTATCTAGTTTTTCCTTAGACTCAGTTTTTGTAGCCTCCTTTTGCACAATCTTTTGAGGCTTCCTTACTTCATCCTTCTTTTGGTCAAATGGGGCTCTCTCTTTGTTCTTATGTTCCTTTATAAACATACTTCTTAATGTTCCTTGGTCTCCATTAAGAGGTCCACTTATTAGATTATATTTTCTTCCCTTTTCTTCAGCCACAACCTTTGTTGTGATGGCCCTCTTCTCTTCTTATGTTGGTGTTCTCAACTGAAATTGTGGTGTTGTATCATATGCATAGGCTGCTTCTTGTGTATTTTCTTCTTGATTAGAGAACACTTCTTGCTCCATATTTACATTGTATTTTCTATTATTGACATTGTATTCATACCCATCCTCAGAAGATGAGTATCCATCATTGTTTTGATGGGATCCCCATCTCAACATGTTCACAGCGTAGCCATCTCTATCTTGCTCTTGTGACCATTGATCTTCTTGGCAAGCCTAAACCACTGCACAATATTTTGGGGCATGTGGTTTATGGCATGGTGGGCACCATGGCATAGTATCCACTACATATGCACCATGTTTCTTCAAGGGATCAAGAGTCTCTTTCCAATTTGGCCCTCCCATTGGTCACCCATCTTTCCAAATGGTATTGTAGGGCATATCATGTAACCTTGGCCTTTCATTTCTATACTGATTCTCTTGCCTATTCTGGAGATTGTTAGGATTCTATAGGACCCTAAGATTATCTCTTTTTCCAATCATGCCAGTAGCCTTCCTATTATTTTCTATAGTGACGAAAATCTTTTGTGCCTTAGTCAAGCTTCTAGGACACTTGTTCCTAAGTTCATACCCCATTTTAGGATCAAAGGCTTTCAAATAGATGCTTAAAGTTGTTGAGTCAATCAATTTAGACCCATGTGGTATCTTATTGTCGATCTTGGAGAACCTCTGATGAAAGTCAAAAAGAGATTCATTCTAATGCTTCTAAATGCTTATTAACTCATGTAAGGCAAATCCAGAAGCACATTGATTCCCATACTACTCTAGAAATTAATCTTGGAAGTCTGCTGCAGAGGTTATTGAGGCATCAAGTAAACTATTAAACCAACCCCTTGCTACTTCAGTTAGAGACATCATGAAAAACCTCATAAGGACATATTATTTTCCATTCCTATATCTTGCACGAAAGCATGTGGGAGTTTCTGATGTGTTCTTCAACCGTTGTCACACTATTCCCTATGAATTTAGGGACAATATTTCTCCAGTTGCTATCAATGGGATATGGGTATAGTTGATATCTTGACAAGTCAAATTGTTTGCTCATGCTTGTAGGGTTTTGCGGATAAGGGTTTTGAGGTGGTGGGTTGGGATAATATTGGAATCCATGTGGGGGTTGATGCACATTTTGTTAGATGTTCTAGTGAGAATATATATTTTGTTGTGGCATATGATGTTGATACTGTGGAATATATTGTTGTCCTGTTGGTGGATAATAATGTGGGATATTGTTGGAATTTTGTGGTTGGGATCTTTGTGGTGGCATATTATATTGGGTCTGTTGTTTTGGTTTCCCAACTAGGTTGTGAGTGGCATCTGAAGTACCTAGAGCACCTGTATTATGAGATGACCTGTGTGAGTTGATATTTCCTCCTTGCTTATGGGGAGGGACATATTTTGGTGGTTTTGGTGTGTGGATACTTAATTAAGATAATTTTTGGCTCGGATCTAAACTCTTCTTTATCAACTCATCCTTTCTCTTAAGTTTTGTTCCTGCCATTCTATATGTAGTTCTATATCTTGATTAGTCATTGCATCATAATTAGGAACTAAGTGATCAATGAATCCATCCTGGTATTCATTATCTTACTTTGATGAGAGCCTCTTGTCATACTCATCTTGTCTTCTCTTTGCTTCTTCCTCAGCACATGCATAAAACTCCTTTTCCTTTTGAGGATATGGCTTGAAATTGAGGATGGTGTTACTTAATCCATCTATGATCAAATTGAGCCTCTGAAGACTAGTGTCATTATCCTCTTGTATATAAGTTACACACTTATGAATAATCTGTCCAAATTCTTTCTTCCATTCATCCAAGTCTTTCAATTGATCACCATCTTTCATAATTTATGGTATATACCATTGCTTCAAGGTATGGAATTAATCCATTTGTGTTACAATCCTTGTATCCTCCCCTTGTATATACTAAAATTCATCAACAATCATCTTCATTGTTTGCTCAGTTGGTTTTAATGCTACAGGAGCATCAAGACTCCTTTGTAGAACTTTTCATAACTTAGACAGAGTGTGGTGAATAGGCTGCCACCTTTTGAACAAGGGATCCAACACAAGCATATGGACTTTTATTTGATCAATTTCATGTTGAAGTGATTTGTAGCTGCCATGCACACGCTCTAGCTTATCTATTACCAACCTTATCCCATACTCAAGAATCTTTTCCATGACTTCATAAACTTGGCCTTTTACTTCATCTTGGTTTTTAATGTTGGCCTTCTTCATCTCATCTACTTCCTTCTCGGGAGTTTTCACTTGTTCAGCAAAAGTGTTTTGTACAATATCCATTGGGGTACTAGGAGTTTGTATAACACTATCCCCTTGCTTTGTGAGGTTCCTGCTCCTTTTAACTATTCTTTCAATTTGACATTCTCCATAAATAGTTTATTAACTTCATCATTTAGGAACCTTTGTTCCTTTCCATATTCCCTTAATCTATCCTCCAATCCCTTAACAGTTGCATGAGTGAACATGGTTGAATGCATGGTCATTGTGGCTGACTCCAAAGGGGTGGTGTCTTGTATTGTCCTCACCATTGCTGCCCCTTTCATTCCCTAAATTACATCCAATAATTTTGGATTCCGTGTATTTTTCAATTTGATCCATATGACCAGGGTTTTAATCTTTGGATTATACCCAATTCCACTCACTCCTTCATCAGAGTCAAACTCTACAACTAGCATTGAATCTTCTTGAGCCCGCACCTGATCAAGAAAAAACATCTTTAATTCCAAACTAGGGAAAATGAGCATATTACTTATCAAAACTGTCTCTCTAGCCTGCTAAGGGATGATATATCATTGTGGTCAATTTTAAACTCTTGGAAGGTCTGTGCCACCATTTGATTCTTCTCTGACTCTTCAATTCCTTCTTCATCTAACTTCATTCTCTCTTCAAACTCTTTTATCTTCATCTTTTTCTAGAAATCCCTAAACTCTGGAGTCTTAATGAACTCATCATCTTCTATGAATCTCTTGGCTACAATTTCCCTTTCATCTTCATGTATCTCTATACTTGTTTTTTTTGCATCACCCATTCTTTCCTCATGCTTATGAGCATTAGTCTCATGGAATGGTTGATCAACCTCAATATCACTTTTTAATGATTGATACAGTGGCCACCTCTTTAGCATCTCCCACCCCTTCACTCTCCTCATAAGGTACCAATGGCTCAATGCTCTGTATCTTTTCTCTCTTGAGAGGTAATTTCTCCATGGGAGATTCAGAGATTGTGTCCGGGGTGTGTTCTACTACCTTCTCCCCACCATATTTTTTAAGATATGCCTCCTTTTGGCCATATAAGTCTTCAAATTTGTCAATTACCAAGTTTATTCTTCTAATAGGATCTTTCTCTTCAATAAAATAGCCTTAGAAGTCTTTGTGTTTTTGCTTCCTTTCTTCCTCAAGCTTCCTTATATATTCCCATTTTTTCCTTCTACTAGATACTTCTTGAAAATAAGGCAATTTCTTATGACATCTTCTTCATAGTCCACTTGGTGTGCCATTGTCATTTGGTAAGAAGATTATGCCTTATGTTATTCATATGATTTTTAGGGTCAAAGACTCTTCCTTTTCTAGAATCCAATGCATATCTTGTCTTCAAATAATATTGCAACTCCTCCACTGTGTCTAAGCCTACTGTCCAGTCTTCACACTTGATTTGGTTTGGCATAAATGTGCCCTTCTTCTATTTGTGCATTACATCCTTTTCCATCCACATCATTTTCCACATAAATTCAAGAAATGCTAATATGAGGGGCACAAATTTTGGTAGTACGTGTGGAGCAATAGGGCATCCATAAACTCTTATTATTGTAACTTCTGGGAGGAAGAACCAATCACCAAAATTGTGTGTGTGACCCTACTCCTATCTTAGGGCTAGAGGTCTTAACAATTGTTGCATTTTGTTTGGAAATCTTAGTATTGAATAACCAATAACTCTAGGGATTTTGTGCACAAAATCTTCATAGAATACAATAAAGCTTGAATTCTTACACTGACTGTCCCAAATATAGCACCACTTTTGAATAGGTGTGGGATTCCTTTGCTCATCCAATCTAGCCAAGTCCATTCATTTAGTCCAATGGTCCTAATTCTAGTATAATATAAAATTACATAGTAGGGAATAGTGTCTAAATGTAATCAGTACTTTGTCCTCTATGACTTGTTAGAATTAATCATACAATGCTCTCTCAAGGTATGAAGCAAAGTCATATTCAATATTAGTCTCAAGATTTTGAATTCTCATGGCCATCATCATTAGGCTTGTTGGAATTTTATCTTGAGCATCAATCCCCAACAATTGGCACAGAGCTAGATACGTATTCACAAGTAGTATTGAAAATTTGTAACAGTGAATGGTTCAGTAGTGGAAGTAGAAATGGAGATTGTTTTGTTGCCAATGCCTCTTTTCATATACAGAGGAAGCTCATCACTTCTATAAGTCCTTCTTAACCTAGTATAATCTTCCTCACTTTTATGTAAGTTTATCTTGGTCAGAGCTTGCTTGTTTAAGTCAAAACACTCAATGATAGCTGCCCTAGTTACCTCTACCAATATGGAGACACTTGGAAACCTTACTAGTTTCAATGTGGAGTGATAATGTTTGGCTAGTAATCTGATAAAATCCACATCAATAAACACATTTGGGACAATCAATTTTTCTAAATGCAATGTCCAAGGGTTTAACACTAGAATCTTCTCATTTCTCTCATTGTAAAAATACCAAAATAGGTCCCACCCATATTTGGGAATCGGGGCATCTCTACAACCCTATGTTGTGTCTATGAGAAATTTCTCATTACCCTCTTTGGTTGACCCAGGAAGTATATCTAGTATAGACTAGTGGAGTGGTCTCTTTTTATCCTAGGTTCTTCTTCTTTAACTTTGGCCTTACTTTCCTTTACTTTTGATTGTTTTCTCTTAGGAGGAATATTTCAAATTTTTTTACCATGACTTCAAATGACAAAACCTTGAAATATATTTATATCAATTGATCCCTTTCAAAGAGTTCTTTGTGCACTTACCCAGGTATTTTAATGCTTGTAGAGCTTCTCCTTCTCTTGTCCTTAGCTCCTCCCATGCCAATGCACTGCAATTGAGTTTGATGCTGAGCAAATTCACTTGTCTTTAAATGGTTCAGTATTTAGTCATGTCAGTTTTAATGCTAACTCTTTGCCAAATAATTTCTCAATAAGCTCAAATTCTCAAATTTAATTTTGCGTCGTTGGATTCGTGCATTAAGGTGGCTGACATGATTTTCATTTATTGCCACAAAGTTTAATGATGTTAGAACTAGTCCCACCATACTATTGTCATCACTTATTACACCAATTTTGGTATGGCAGTGTCAGAATTTATGCCCTTATATATATGTGATGCCTTTCCTTCTTGTGGTTGTGGGATAGCAGTACACATACCACCATGTTGTGTCCCTATGTAATGTCCCCTATTTAGAGACATAAATTGCACAAGTTAGGATCAAGAATTTGTATTTACCAACACTTAATTTTGGACATGTAATTTACCTTGAGGGCCTGCACACATCATGCATTACCAACAAATAAATAGTTCCTTAATCCAAATTAATTTAGACAATTCCATATTGAACATTTTAAGAATAAGATAAATGAAATGCATTATTATCAACTAGTGCATAACTAACATAATCTAATATGACTTATTACTCCTGATCAAAATAGATCTTCGCTTTGTTTCCTCTTTCCTAACCTCATTGGATGGTAGGTTTACTGTGCCAAGGGCGTGTGCACGGTCTCTAATTGGACTCCCTCAAGGTGTTCCACCCGTCTTGGGACAATCCATCAATGGACCGGTTTACCAACCTTTCCCTTCCACACACTCCCTATCCTTATTGAGTGCTAGCAAAAATGGAACTTTCATCCAAAGTTTATTCTCAAAGTAAAGTCATAGTAGCTTAAGGAAGCACAATAATTGTGGTTTGCAACATGTTGTGCAGTTTTTTGCACACACGCCCCGCTAGAAGCAGGGACCCTCTTTCACTTCAGTTTTGGTGTTCTGGCCCTTTTCTTTTGTGTTTTGTCTTATTTCGGCATGTGCTTTAATGTCTATTTCGAACGCCTAAGTGTTTCCCCAGGTTATTCTTTGAAAATTTTAAGTTTTGGATGATTTCGGGCTTTTGCCCTGATTCAGAATTTTCTGCCCTTGTCGAATTTTCCCGGATTCCTACTTGGGCTCTGGTTTTGCACCGTGACTTAGGAATTTTGGGTCTTCACGGATTCCCACATGGACTGGATTTTCCCGGATTCCACCCTAGTGTTGTTTTTCCAGGTTTCTTGTCTATCTTATCAGGTGCATTAATGGCTTCATACGCGCTTTGAAGGCTAGATTCTACTTGATTTCTAAGATCTTTTGTGCCATTATGTCCGTTGTTTGCCATCATTTGAGCTAAGAAGGGATTTTCTACAATTGATTGACTTTGTTTTGGGGTGTTTGGGCTATTTGCTTTGGTGGCTATCTCTTGTGCGTTGTTTCCTGTGTTTGTTGTAGACACTATTGAGCTTCGCGTTTGCTGCTTCTGAGACAAATTCCTGCTTTTTAATGGTATGTCTCTAGTTTCTCTTCTTTGAATTAATTTATGAATGACATGTTGGTATTGTGAATCTTGTGGGATTTAAATTATGGCATAGTTGCTTATTCCATGCTAGGGTTATTTGGTATTGCACCCTTTGTCTCCCAGGCGAGTGTTGAGTTCATGTATCCATCTGCGTTTCGATGCATTTTGCCCAAGAGTAATTAGTAAACCCTAGTGGTGACTCAACAGTGGAGGCAAGTAAATCCTGAGCTTGGCTATGTGCTAATGGCGGATGGTGAGGTTTGAAACCTAGGGTAGGGCCATGTTCGGTTATTTCATCTTAAAACGGGTCTGGGATATAGAGAAAATTCATGAAGGGCCCATTCCTAGCTTGCCCTAGTTTAAACTTTTTGAAATCCTTAGTGGGTTCAGTGTCTGGGTGAAATCGTGCCTTAGTGTCGCAGTCCAGGATGATCCATCCCTTCTAAGGTCTCTTCGCTGTGACCTTTCATCTTCGGCAAGACCTTATGTCGATCGCCTTGAGGTTTGTTGAAGCAATCTTCATTTGTTCTGTCAAGTCACCGTGACATTATCATTTTATACCGATAGAATCTTGCATGCCCATCAATCGGTGAAACCTTTGCTTTCGCCAAGACCTCACCCTGCAAGGAGATCTCTCATCGACTTGCTTGTTCGTGTTCCCCTTCGGCAAGACAGACCTCGGGTTGCCAAGATGTCATGGCGAGATCTAGCAGCTCTACCAATAGTCATTTTGTTTCGCCAGGATATCCATCCTTCAACAAGACCTTTCACTGAGTCATGTTCTTTCTGTCACCGTAGCATCCACCTTTCGCTGAGACCTTACCGTGAAATTGTGACTGCCATTCCCTTTAGGATTCACTGTGACTACCGCCGTTCGCCAAGACATTGTAGCGAGATCTTTTCTCTTAGTGAACCCTAATCTTTTGTCGGGATGGCTTCTCAATGTCGGCAAGAGGTTATGCTGATGGATCTTTTTCATCGGCAAGACATAACGCATTCACTGGGACTTTATAGCAAGCTCCCCACTTTCATCAAAGTCCTCCGCTTCAGCGAGACTCCTAACATTCGTCGGGAAATTGTAGCGAGGCCTTCTATTTTAGTGAGCCTGGACCTTTTCATTGAGACCTCTCACTAAATGTAAACCTAACCCTAGTTGGCGAAACATTGCCATTTCGCTGGGACCTCCCACCGAAAGCTTGAAGTTATACCGAGGTGTTTGCTTGGGCCCGCTGGTCGATGAGACATGTAACCTTTGCTAAGACCTTACCCCGACCACCCTTGGCTCATACCGATATGTTTTTTATGTCCCTTTTCGCTGGGACATCACACCCAAACCACCATGTCTTGGCGAAGATCTTCTTTGATAGCACCTTTCGGCGTAACTTCGCCCCTTCGCCAAGACTTCTCTGCGAGATCCCAACTTATGTCAAAGCCCTCACTCTTTTGCTATTTCTTTGGTTATTGGGTTGAATCTAAGATTGAAGTGTCACCAGTTTGCTACATCTGACAAAATTGAGTAGACAGTTTGCTTGTAGTAAGACCCTGTCCCATTGTGATTACCAGCAATTTCACATTTATCATTGAGTTGTTTATGCATTGTCAAGACCTAACATGAATAGCTTGAGGTTATCTCTTAATGCTTGCAGATAGAAATTTACCTTTTAAGAGAGATAGGATATTGCATCTTGTCTGTGTTGTTGTTGTTGTTGTTGTTGTTGTGCAGAAAACAGCGATCAACAGTGTTGGCGCTAGAAGGAGGGCCTTAAGTAAGCAAGCTGGATCAATTTTTGAATGCCATCTCTCCTGAGAGATTCAAAAGAAGAACAAGATCTGCTCCAGGAGAGCAGGAATTTCAAGAGTTACCAGACCCTACTAGGTCAAGAAGGACCAACAGAAAGGGAGTATCATCATCATCCCATCCACCCCCCTCGTCTCCATCATCCCCATCTTCATCAAGTTCATCTGAGTCTGAGGCCATTCCCAGTCCACAACCTCAGCTAGTCATAAATCAACCATTTCCACCCCCACTTCCACCAATGGCTTTTCTAGCAACCAACTCGTCTCCACTAAGCTTTGTTGTCTACAATGTTATGCCAAAAAACCCTGAACACTTCTGTTCAAAGTTCCATATTAATGATCCCAATAGGACCGTTGAAGAGCATATTAGAATCTTTTAGACTAGCCTCAAAGACAGAGGGATAAACCATGAGGACGTAGCTAGTAGGTTATTTCCCTATTCGCTAGGGGAAGATGCGTTTTACTGGTACAACCATTTACCTGCTGGGTCTATTCAACATTGGACTGAGTTAGAGGCTGCCTTTTTGCAAAAATTTCAAATACCCATTAGTTCTAATGAGCTTTACAGACAGTTCACTAATGTGAAGAGAGAGATCAATGAACCCATAGGGTCCTTTAATAATAGGTTTCACCGTGCCTATACCAGATTATAGGCCCCTTATGTTGTTGATGAACCCACTGCCTTAGAAGTCTATTATGAGGGACTTGATAGTTTGACAGCCACCTTTATGAAATGGAGTAATAACCCCCCCGGGAGTCTACTAGATGCATATGCAGAAGCTGTTAAGGTTAGCAAAAATCTAAGACAACATCTGTCTAGGCCTTTACCCTCATTAGGACCCATTGCTCACCCTGGACAAGTTTCAGCTCTCAACCAGGCTTTTGCTAACCATACCCCAATCATAAATCCCATGCCTTAGTTGCCTCTAGTCCCTTACCCAGGACCTCTTGCAAGACAAGTTTCATCCACAATTAGTTATCCTCAGCAAATGGTGAATCAACCTCTACATATCTAGCCTCAGGCTAGTTACCCATCATACCTGCAAAATTCTGAAATCCTTAACCAGTTACTAAATCCCAACGCTTAGAATAATGTGAGTCAGCCTTCACACAGTAATCCTGATAAGGAGAGACTGGATGAGTTGTCTGAACAAATAAAGAAGCTAAATATGGAGGTGACTTATTTAAGGAATCAGAACAGTCAGTTGCAGGCTGCTCAAAGGAATATGTAGTCCAATCAGAATAGAGAGAATCCACAAGGACCGCACTTTGATAGGGGGCAACATCAAGACAGAGGGTATAATAATGATAGAGGATACAACGACAGAGGATATAACCAGGATAGAGGTTACAATAATGACAGGGTATATAATAATGAAAGAAAACATAATTATGATAAGGGAGAGTTATCAGATCAGAACTTTGATAGAGGTCAAGGTGGTGGACAAGGTTTCGAAAGAAGACAGCAGTCAAGACAGAATAGAACCTAGAACACAGGGCCCAATAATGGAGGAGTCCCCACTCCATTGGATCAACCAGCTAGTCAACCTGCTAATCAATCTTCTAGTCAACAAATTAATCAAGAGAAGTCCCCCAGCGGTGTGTATCTAGCTGAGGCTGCCTTATCAGGGTGGTGTAGGCTCCACAAGACTAGTCAGCATTCTGAGCTAGACTTTCAAGAGTTCCAAACATCCGCTTCAATCTTTCAGTATGAGGTGGAAAACAATGCGAGCTGTCAAGAAATAGTACCTTCTATTTCTTATGACTCACCAGTGCTGGTGTTAAACCATGCTCCTTTTCCACAAAATGAGGATAATGTGCCTGAAGAAGAATCTAACCAGTTGAAGGAAGAGGCAAATCAGGTATGCAATGGAGATGAAATGACACAATTGTTTGATGAGAGTCAGATGAATGATAATGGTCCCAGAGATGAAGAAGAATCTTACATTGAAGAAGCTTACATTGAAGAAGTACAAACCTTCCAGAGACCTATCAAGAGGTATGACTTGAGAGAATTGCCACACAGGCGCCCATAGGCTAGAGGCCCCTTTACTACTTCTATCCCACCAAATAACTTCAACACACCTCCAGACCCTAATGCTAGCAACAACCCCTCATTGCCCCTAGTTTCCAGGTAGTATTTATCTCAAGAAGGACTTGTCGATGTACCAAGGGGAAGAAATACTGATGCAGGTAAAGAAAAGATGGTGGAGTACCCGAGGGAGGCCCCCTCTGATTTAAATGAAGAGCAATTGGCTCTGTATGTTGCTGAAGAACTCTAAAAGCTAAAGGTAAACCTATCTGCATTCGAGCTATTAAGAGTTTCATCCATTAGAAATGCAGTCTTAGGTTCTTATGCTGCAAATTCCATTACACAAGATAGAATAGTTAGCAAGGGTTTCCATAAAGTGTCTAGTTCTCAACCAATAGGAAGACAAAATTAGTCTCATGATCAAGTCCATATGCCACCTGAGGACACTAGGAGGGAAAAGGATAAATCTCAGGTTGCCCAAGTAGACACTGCCTTAACTCTATTTCAAGGGAAAACAGATACTCCTCCTTTCTTAATTTATGTTCGGGTGTTTGGTAAGAATCTACATAATTGTCTGCTAGATTTTGGTGCCTCAACCAACATTATGCCCCTTGGTGTCTGTAGAGCTATGGGAATTACTCCTGCTGAACCACAGAAGAAAGTCACCCAATTGGATAGGACTGAAGTAAATGTGGTAGGAGAACTAAACATGATCCAGATGCAGATTGCTTATGATCCTAGGATTCAACAAGTAATCAATATACAGGTAGCTGACATACTTGATGCTTATGGCCTGATCTTGGGAAGGGAATTTACCAGGGCCTTGAATGGATATGTCTCGACTGATCATTCCCATATGTGGCTTCCCTGGGAAGGAGTGCCAAATCATATCAAAATTGAAAGAGAACCCAGGATGAAATACATGATCATAGAATATCAAAAGACCTCAACAGAAATTATGGTGTCAGAAGTAAGTATGGGAAATTATATGCTCATTGCTCCTCTTGAAAGGCCACATGCGGAGGAGGTTCTTATGTTCCACACAACATCTGTTGACCTTACGATAGAGCCTGGTGATGTTGAAGACCTAGTGGAACCAGTTAAAGATAATGGTGAATCGGCTGAAAACAATGATGACGGTCTAGAAGATAATCAGCTAGCTTTGTTGGACAGTTTTCAAGAGTTCCTTCATAAATGTATTGAAGGTCATATTCAGTTAGGACAGAGGATGAACTTTGAGGAGTTACTCTTGCCCAACTGGTGCAGGGTACACAATGCTTCACATTCAAAATTGGACTGTCGCTTATGCCAAGCTGCAATAAGACAAATACAGAAGCATACTAATCCTGCAGCCCGAGTTGATAACATCAATGTCCAACAAGATCCTAAAGGGGATGGAATCACGCCTTCTGAAAGGCCATCCACCAATAACAGTGCAAGTAATGTAGCAAGAGACTTTGCAGTAGCTAGATGCTGGACTTTGAGATTTGATGGGTCCAAATCAAAGCAAGAAACTGGAGTTGGCTTTGAGCTGATTAGCCCAAAAGGAAATACATTCTTCGTTGCTCATAGAATTCAGTTTCATTGCACCAATAATGTAGCAAAGTATGAATCCTTAGTTCATGGGTTGTTAATGGCCTTGAAGAATAAGGTTAAGATTTTGCAAGTGTATGGAGATTCTGAATTAGTAGTTAAGCAAGTCAGAAGGTAGTACTCTTGTCATGACAGAAGAATGACTAACTATAGACACAAAGTATGGGACCTAATTGAAGGATTTGATGCCTTCAACATTTAGCTGATTCCACGAAGTAAAAATCAGACAGCTGATTCCTTGGCCCAGGCAGCCAGTACCTTGCAGCCTCTATCTCTTTCTGGATTAAAGAAATTCACTGTGGAGCTGACTCCAGTACCCTTAGTCCCTGATAATGTTACCAGCTTCCAAGTGTTTGAGGATGACAAGCACATTTTAGACTTTATCACAAACACAGATTTTTTTCTTCTCAGATCATAGATGAAATCGAGCCCTAGGAGGAAGAAATAGACTTAGAAGGGGTAATCAATTTGAAGACCAACACTATTCCCAGGGGAATGGTGTAATTAGAAAGGATTCTTGATTTGGATAAGATCAGAGACCAGGATCAAGACACTAGGAGGGAGTCCATTAGTGGACAATGTGACAGGTACAATGTGGGATCCCAGGAGGATGTAAAAAATGTTCTTATTGGAAAAGTATGCACCCCAGAAGAAAGACGAGGAATCATTGATGCATTGCACAAATATCCAGATGTGATAGCCTAGAGTTATGAGGATTTGAAGACTTACGATACATCAGTCATAACTCATACTATCCCTCTTGATCCAGGAGTGAAACCTTTTAGACAGAGGCAGAGGCCTATTAATGCTCTGTTGGAACCTGTAATACAAAGGGAAGTGCAGAAGTTATTGTCTGCGAGAATCATATTTCCAGTTAGACATTCTACTTGGGCTACAAACCTGGTTCCTATACGAAAGAAAAATGGTGAAATTAGACTATGTGTGGATTTCAGGAACCTGAACAGAGCATCAAAGAAAGATAATTATCCGGTACCCTCACTAGATGAAGTACTCCAGATTGTGAATGGATCTCAGATGATGTCCTTTCTGGATGGATATTCAAGGTACAACCAGGTTATGGTGCAATATGAAGATAGACATAAGACTGCTTTCACTACTAAGTGGGGCACTTTTGCTTATAGAAGAGTGCCTTTCGGCCTGATTAATGTTGGAGCTATTCCAGAGAGCAATGGACATAGCTTTCAAGGACATAATTGGGAAGTGCATAATCATCTACATGGATGACCTTACTATCTTCTCCAAGAAAAGAGGTGACCATATCTCAGACCTATGCAAAGTTTTCCAGAAATGCAGAGAGTTTGGCATATCCCTCAACCCAAAGAAATGAATCTTTGGGGTTACAGAAGGTAAGTTGTTAGGGCATATCATCTCTGAAAAGGGGATTGCAATTGATCCACAACATATAGAGGCTATTCTCAAGATCCCACCACCTGCTAGTAAAAAGGAAATGAAGTCGTTCTTTGGCAAAATCAATTTTGTCAGAAAATTAATCACTGGATTTGTGGAGATAGTTAAGCCCCTGAATGCGATGCTAAAATAGGAAGCCAAGGTGGAGTGGAATGTAAAAGCGAAGGAAACATTTGTTGAAATAAAGAGAGTTATTGCTAAAGCTCCAGTTTTAGTAAGTCTTGATTATGCCAAACTATTCTACATATATTCTTTTGCTTCTGACCACTCATGTGCTGCTATATTAACTCATAAATCTAACCAAGGCAACGAGCACCCCATAGCATTCATGAGCACACCATTGAAGGATGCAGAACTGAATTACCCAAATGTGGAGAAGCAGGCTTATGCCTTAGTCGAGGCAGTCAAAAAATTTAGACATTATATCCTCAGAAACAAGATCTTTGCTATAGTTCCTGATCTTGCAGTCAAACTACTATTGATACATAATGAACTGGGAGAACGAAGAGCCAAGTGGGTAACTATGCTACAAGAATACGATATGGAAATTCAGCCCATGAAGCTGGTAAGAGGGCAGGGGCTCACAAAGACAATGGCAGAAACTAGCCCTGATCTCACAGCCCAGGCTTATACGTTAGAGGATGTCTCTCCTAGCGAGTGGTATGATGATGTTGTCCATTATCTCCTAACTCAGAGATGCCCTGACCATCTTAATTCAATACAAAGAAGGGAATTGCGCTTAAAGAGTGACAGTTTCATGCTGAAGGGAGCTATTTTATATAAGAAAAATCATGAAGGTGTGTACTTAAGGTGCCTAGGAAAGGCAGAATCTACAAGAGTGATGTTAGAATTCCATGATAGATATGGTACAGGCCATGGATCAGTGGCTTCTACAGCGAACCAGATCCTCAGGGCTGGCTACTACTGGCCTACATTGTTCAAAGACACCCACACTCACGTCAAAACATGCCATGTGTGCCAAACCACTGCTACCAGAGAGAAGTATGCCGCTCTCCCACTTTAGCCAATTTTTGAGGTAAGACCTTTTGCGCAATGGGGAATGGACTTCATTGGCCCCATCAATCCACCTTCCTCTGCTGGTCACAGGTATATTCTCACCATTACTGACTATTTTACACAATGGACAAAAGCTCTTTAATGCAAATAGTGTACTTCTGAGGTAGTAATTAATTTCCTTGAATCTGGTATTCTTAATCATTTTGGATGCCCCATGTCCCTAGTATGTGATAATGGTCCTGCGTTTTCATCATTAAAGTTTTCTAATTAGGCTTTTGGTCATGGGATCATTATAAAATTTGCATCCAATTACTACCCCCAGGGTAACGGGTTAGCTGAATCATCCAACAAAAATCTCCTGACGGTCATCCGCAAATTGTTGGAACGTAATCCGAAGGATTGGCACACCCAACTCAGATTTTCTCTTTGGGCAGATCGTACCAAACATAAAGCTTCCATAGGAATGTCACCCTACCATCTGGTTTATGGATTAGAACCAGTGTTTCCTATACAATTGAAAATCCCTACCCTTCAGTTTATTAATGAATATTATGATGAGGGAGACAGACGTGAGGAAAGACTTGTCGAACTATTGCACCTTGAAGAAAAGAGAGAGAAAGCCCTAGACAACTTTGCTAAGCATCAAGGGGTTGTCAAGAGATGGTTTGATAAGAGAGCCAGGGTTAAAGCGTTTAGGATCTCTGACCTAGTTCTTTCCTGGGATAAAGCCCATGACCGTAAGGGAGAGCATGGAAAATTTGATAAACTCTGGCTTGGACCTTACCAGATCTCAGAAATCTTGGGAGATAATGCCTTCCGTTTGAAAACTCTCACTGGAGAGGATATCCCACTGCCTGTCAATGGGCAGTATTTGAAGCATTATTTCCAGTCTTGAGTTGTTCCCAACTCTTGTCTTGTATATAGTTAGATTAGGGTTTCCCTTTCTGCTTTGCTTTTCTTTGTTTTGGTTAGTGTAGGTTTCCTTTTGGTTTGTTTGTTTTGGTGTTGCTTTTGCTTTGAGGATTTTTTCTGTTTTCGCCTGGGTGTGTTGCACCTGCATGGCAGATTTGTCTTCTCTGGAGTTGTTCTATGTATTTCGTTGGTGAACTTTAGTCTTGCATCTTGAAAGGACGGTTGAAGTCTTTGCTATTGCTAACAATCTTAATGTCGGATTTATAGAAGGTTGAGTCACTAGTGTGGATTCGAACTTGAAGTACTTTGAAAATCTTATATCCACCATATATCTTAAGAATCCTGTTGTCACTATAGGAACCCTGGTGAAGTCTTGTCAAGTGAAAAATCCTATTTTTGCTTCAGTGCCACTGTGGTTCTCAGCCCTGAGTGTGAACTTCATTGTTCACAGGTTGAAATGAAAGAGACATACATTGAATATCAAAAGAAAAGAAAAATGAAATATTGAATATCAAAAGAATAAATTCAACTTATCAGGGGTATCTGAATATCTCTACCGGGGCTATGGACGCCTAGCTGGTAGTAGAGCTATGTTCAGGAGAATCACAGCGATAACCTCGCCGGGGCTATGGACGCCTGACTGGCAGCGAGGCTCTATCCAGGTTGCTTTTGAAGTTAGAAAACTTACGTAGCTTGACTTGACTGAACTTGGTTTCTGTAGTAACTTAAGGAGGGAATGAACTCATATGCACACACTTATATTTTCAGTTTGTGGACGGTTTGGTTTATCCTTTGGTTCTGATTCTTTGAATCTTTGCATTTTGACTTGCTTGTTTGATGGTGAGATTGAAACCAGAGATTCTAGGTTCTTGATTCCTGTTCGTCATCAAATGCTCTGGAGCATTTTCCTAGCCGAAGTTGCCATTTATTGTGCAGTTTTTTGCACACACGCCCCGCTGAAAGCAGGGACCCTCTTTCACTTCAATTTTGGTGTTCTGGCCCTTTTCTTTTGTGTTTTTTGTCTTATTTAGGCATGTGCTTTAACGTCAATTTCAAACGCTTAAGTGTTTCCCCAAGTTATTCTTTGAAAATTTTAAGTTCTGGATGATTTTGGGCTTTTGCCCTGATTCAAGATTTTTCGCCCTGGTCGAATTTTCCCAGATTCCTACTTGGGCTCCAGTTTTGCACTGTGACTCAGGAATTTTGGGTCTTCACAGATTCTTGCATGGACCGGATTTTCCCAAATTCCACCTTGGTGTTGTTTTCCCAGGTTTCTTGTCTGTCTTGTCGAGTGCATTAATGGCTTCGTACATGCTTTGAAGGCTAAATTCTGCTTGATTTATGAGATCTTTTGTGCCATTATGTCCGTTGTTTGCCATCATTTGAGCTAAGAAGGGCTTTTCTGTAATTGATTGACTTCATTTTGGGGCGTTTGGGTTGTTTGCTTTAGTGGCTATCTCTTATGCGTTGTTGCCTATGTTTGTTGCAGACACTATTAAGCTTCGCGTTTGCTGCTTCGAGACCAATTCCCTCTTTTTCAAGGTATTTCTCTAGTTTCTCTTCTTTGAATTAATTTATGAATGGCATGTTGGTATTGTGAATCTTGTGGGATTTAAATTTTGGTGTAGTTGCTTATTCCATGCTAGGGTTATTCGGTATTGCACCCTTTGTCTCCTAGGTGAGTGTTGAGTTCATGTATCCATTTGCATTTTGATGCATTTTTCCCAAGAGTAATTAGTAAACCCTAGTGGTAACTCAACAGTGGAGGTAAGTAAATTCTAAGCTTGGCTATGTGCTAATGGCGGATGGTGAGGTTTGAAACCTAGGGCAGGGCCATGTCCAGTTATTTCATCTTAAAACGGGCCTGGGATACAAAGAAAATTTATGAAGGGCCTATTCCTAGCTTGCCCTAGTTTAAAATTTTTGAAATCCTTAGTGGGTTCAGTGTTCGGGTGAAATTGTGCCTTAGTGTCGCAGTCCGGGATGATCCATCCCTTCCGAGGTCTCTTCGCTGTGACCTTTCATCTTCGGTGAGACCTTATGTCGATCGCCTTGAGGTTTGCCGAAGCAGTCTTCATTTGTTCTGTCGGGTCGCAGTGACATTATCATTTTATACCGATAGAATCTTGCATGCCCATCAGTCGGCGAAACCTTTGCTTTCGCCAAGACCTCACCCCGCGAGGAGATCTATCATCGACCTGCTTGTTCATGTTCGCCTTCGGCAAGACAGACCCCAGGTCGACAAGATGTCATGGCGTGATCTAGCAGCTCTACCGATAGTCATTTTGTTTCGCCAGGACATCCGTCCTTCGGCGAGACCTTTCGCCGAGTCATGTTCTTTTTGTCGCCGTAGCATCCACCTTTCACTGAGACCTTACTGTGAAATTTTGACTCTTGCCAATCCCTTCAGGATTCACTATGACTACCGCCATTCACCAAGATGTTGTAGCGAGATCTTTTCTCTTGGCGAGCCCTAATCTTTTGTCGGGATGGCTTCTCAATGTCGGCAAGAGGTTATGTCGATGGATCTTTTTCATCAGCGAGACATAACGCATTCGCTTGGGACTTTATAGCGAGCTCCCCACTTTCATCGAAGTCCTCCGCTTTGGTGAGACTCCTAACATTCGTGGGACGTTGTAGCGAGGCCTTTTGTTTTAGCGAGCTTGGACCTTTTTGTTGAGACCTTTCACCGAATGTAAACCTAACCCTAGTTGGCGGAACATTGCCATTTCGCTGGGACCTCCCACCAAAAGCTTGAAGTTATACCGAGGTGTTTGCTTGGGCCCGCCGGTCGGTGAGACATGTAACCTTCGCTGAGACCTTACCCCGACCACCCTTGGCTCATACTGATATGTTTACTATGTCCCTTTTCGCTGGGACATCACACCGAAACCACCATGTCTTGGCGAAGATCTTCTCTGATAGCACCTTTCAGTGTAACTTCGCCCCTTTGCTGAGACTTCTCCGTGAGATCCCAACTTATGCCGAAGCCCTCACTCTTTTGCTATTTCTTTGGTTATTGGGTTAAATCTAAGATTGAAGTGTCACCAGTTTGCTAAATCTAACAAAATTGAGTCAACAGTTTGCTTGTAGTAAGGTCCCATTGTGATTACCAGCAATTTCACATTTATCATTGAGTTGTTTATGCATTGTCAAGACCTAACATGAATACCTTGAGGTTATCTCTTGAGGCTTGCTGATAGAGATTTACCTTTTAAGAGAGATAGGATATTGCATCTTATCTGTGTTGTTGTTGTTGTTGTGCAGAAAACATTGATCAACACAACATTATTGTGTTATTGACACATAGTATTCATTAATCTTCAAATTGTCTTACTTGGTTTAGAAGTCTTTAATAATTAGACATACATTTATTTATTGATTGCAAGTTCTATCAATTAGCGATTATATGCATTCCTACTTCATATTGTACTTGGTTGAATTCATAGTTTAACACAGATTAGAAGCATTCACTAATATTGAATAAGATATGGGGTTAGTTATCTTACAGTGACCCACTATCATAGTAATTTGTATTGATTCCATAATCCCTCAATTCTTAACCCGTTGGTGAGGGCACTTACCTCTGAATGACGTGTTAACTGGAACTCTTTTAGACGTGTTTTCCTAAGCCGATCCATCTTCTACCTTAGATGCGGTGATGATCTTCCTAAGTTTCAATTGATCAGTTCTTAACATTCAGAAGATATTGTCAGTATATATCAAACAAATAGTAATTTGTTTTCCATACTTATATTAAAGCATTATAATTACTTATAAGGCACAATAATTGTTGCAAGCATCATTATTGAATCATTGTATATGGTATATACATATATACATTCTATATATATACATATATATAATTATTCTCTCCTTATATTAATTAGCATTCATAAATATGTTTATGTAATGATTCTTTCCTTACATTAGTATTTGTGTATATATATTATTCATTATCATATTTATCTTATGTATATATATACTTGTATGTTTATCCAATAATATGCATGGCTTTATATTCTAATGCAAACCAATTCTTGTTCTTGTTGCTGATGTTCCTATTTTTGAAAGCTTTCATATAATGATCCCATCAGTTAATATATGTTTTAACTTCATTCCACTTCCTGGTTGCATATACTTCCTTTAGATCTCCATATTTTGTCTCTTAACTCTACATATTATATCTCTCCTCCTCTCTCAGAAAATATTCCCTTAATTTCCTAATTACATCTTTTGTTGCACTCAAAAGATATTAGACTTTTTTATTTATTTCATTCTCCATATTTTCCTCTTTTATTCCATTAAATCCTTATATATATTTATCATTTTATTTGAAGGGAGGTGTCCCTTATAATAGACACAATATTTTGTTAACAAACCTCCAAACATATCAACCGGTGCCTTTTAACTTAATCATATTATTTGTTGCCTCTTTATTAATTACTGCTCCCTTGGAAATGTCATCGCTGCATCTTAAGAGATTCGTTGCCCATCTTCTAATAATTACTGATTATCTTTAATTGTTGTAATCTCCATTTGATTGTTGATGTTCTCAAAAGGAAGTGATAGCTACTGAATATCTTTTATGAAATCGATGCCTTATGACTTTGGTCATTATTAATATATTAGTATATATATATATTCTAATATATATATGTATATTAGAATAATATTTAATCTTTATATTTACATTTTGATAATCATAATATTATCTTATGATAATTATGATTATAATAGTATTATATTTTACTATGTGTTTTATTTTATTTATTTATAATGTTATTTATTGTCTTTCAATGCTCTATATTTTAGTGTACAATTTTGGGGACATTACACCCTATTTTTCACCTTGTGTGGTACCGCAGTGTCAACCCTTCTTCCTTTATTCTTTACTGCTCTACTAGCATGCTTGAAACTATATATTGCAATATTGTAGTGTATACCGCTCTAGCGCACTCGTTGCATAACTCCTTGGCGGTATAGCGGTGTATGCTTTATAGTGGTGTATGATTATCTAGAGGAATAAATGGGTATATACAAAGGGAATTTTGGTGACATAATGGATCTTGTCACACAAATTGTTAAATTTCATGCTATTAAAAGTAACGGTAATGGATTTTGGTGTGGGTAAAATGTGAATGGAAAAATGAAAGCCAATGAATGTTTGAGGAGGAATTTTTTGCTCCAACATATTGAACCTCGACAATACCGATGATGGCATGCCGTTAGTGTACTTGCAACTAATTGATTGGGACCAACAAGGACCACCCATCTTAAATGCATTTGAGAACAATGAAGTCGTTGTTGAGTTCATGGGATTACAAGAAGGAATTCCTCATGGAGATGATAAAGATGGTTTTACCATAGGCTTAGATAACATAACCTATTTTGGGGAGTTTGTCCACCCCTCCAATCACAAAAGTTAAAATGACAAAACAAAAAAAGAAAGTTCTCTAGGTGAAAACCACAAGGCACCTCTTGACCATGAAAAAGTTAAAATAAAGGATGCATCCAAGGGTGGAAACCTCTCTAAGGTGCCCAACGATGGAGGGTTGGACATGCTTCCCATCAACCAGGAGAAGTCACCTATGCTCATTGAACAGTCTATGGAAACTATCAACCTTGGCATAGAAGAAAGTCCTAGAATTGTCCACTTTACAACATCATTGATAGAATCAAAGCAACTTGAGTTTTGGGCCTTCTTCACAGAACAAAAAATCAACTTTTCTTGGTCCTATGCCAACATGCCTGGACTAGATCCTGAATTGGTTTTGCACCACTTGCCATTATTTCCTGAAGCTAAACTAGTCAAAAAACTCAAGAAAATGCATCCACAAATTTCTTTATTGGTCAAGTTGAAAAAATTAATGGATGTAGGCTTCATTCGATCGATCGACTATGTAGAGTGGATCTCAAATCTACTACCAATGACAAAACCAATAAGAGGGGTCCGCATTTGTACTGACTTTCGAGACTTGAACAAGGTGTGTCCAAAAGATGAATTTCCCCTACAAAACATTGACATAATTGTGGACTTGACAATAGACTACAAGATTCTATCCCTCATGGATGGTTTCTCGGTATATAATCAGATCAGGATAGCTCCTGAAGACCAACACAAGATAGCCTTCACATGTCCTTAAGGAACATAGAGTTGGAATGTCATGCCTTTTGGGTTGAAGAACGTTGGGGCCTAATACCAATGTGCTATGACAACAATATTTCATGACCTCATGCACACTCTCATGGAGGATTGTGCATGGATGACTTATTGGCTAAATCATTGACAAGAGGTGATCATTTGCAAGTCAGACATTTTTTTCAAAAGACTGGAAGAGTATAAAGTATGGCTAAATCCGAAGAAGTGTGCATTTGGAGTGACATCGGGAAAGCTCCTAGGCTACATAGTTTCCAGAAGAGGCATTGAAGTTGACCCCACTAAAGTCAAAGCTATAATAGATATGCAACCTCCTACCAACATAAGTCAGCTACGTACATTACATGGAAGACTCTAGTCCATTTGTAGTTTCATCACATAGCTTGCTGAAAAATGTCAACCATTCCAACACTTGTTAAGGAAATGAGTACCATTCATGTGGACAAACAAGTGTCAAGAAGATTTTCAACAAATTAAGGATTACTTGTTAACACCACCAGTCCTAATGCCACCTGTTGATGGAAGACATCTTATACTCTACATGTCAATAACTACATCAGCATTGGGAGCATTACTTGAAAACAATGATGAAGGCAGAGAATGAGCGATCTACTATATCAATCATACACTTGTGGGCTACGAACTCCACTACAGTCCCATCGAGCGTGCCTACCTTGCAGTGGTTTTTTCCACTCAAAGACTTAGGCACTACATGTTGAATCATCAGATAAATATTTTTGCCAAGATAGATCCATTGAAATATCTCCTCAACAAAGCAACCTTGATAGAACTGTTGGCTAAGTGGGTAATGATATTGAGCAAATATGACATTCAGTATGTTGAGGGAAAATCCATAAAAGGACAAGTGATCACTGAACAATTTGCAAATGCACCTACAAAAGTAGATCACCCACTGATATCAGACTTTCCTGATGAGTCTATTTTCACACTAGACACACCGGCTACATGGAAGTTATACTTTGATGATTCCCACACAAGTCGTGGTTCAGGAGCAAGCATATTGTTCATCACACCCCAAGGAGATACCATTCCCAAGTTGTCCAGGATTGCTTTCTCATGTACCAATAACATAGCAAAGTATGAGGCTCTTCTCACAAGACTTTACATGGCTATCAATTGGAAAATCAAAAGCCTTCAAGTGTACGGTGATTCCTAATTGGTAATTTGACAGGTTAACGATGATTATAACACAAAAGATAAAAAAATTACTCCTTATAAGAGGATGGTTGAAAACTTCAGATAATATTTTGACAACATCATCTTTTGTTAGGTCCCTCGCATTCAAAACAAGGTAGTAGATGCAATTGAAACAATCGGCTCTCTTGGATATCCCTACTAATGTGCCACAATACAAGTTCTTGGTAGAATAGCTACCGATCCCCGCCTTCAACATTCTTGAGTCTAAGATGCTATGTGAACTTGTTAATCCTAATTCCCCTTGGTACCAAGACATTTATGGCTACCTACATGCCCAAATAATTCCCCTGGACTTATTAGTAAATCAACACAAGACCTTCATTTACAAAGCCATTAGATATGCCATCATCGGTGATACTCTTTACTAACGTAGCCTAGACAATACCCTCCTATGATGTCTTGTTACTGATGAAGCACAAATGAACTTACGATAGGTACACTAAGGTATATGTGGAGCCCACTCTAGTGGTCCAACTCTATCCAAGATGATCATGAGAGCAGGATACTATTGGCCCATGATAGAAAAAGATTCATACCATTTTGTCAAAAAGTGTTAGTAGTGTCAGATTCATAGAGACCTGATACATGCACCAGCTCAGGAAATTCTACCGATAACATCACCATGGCCCTTTGCCCAATGGGGACTTGACCTCATAGGTAAAATCCAACCCACCTCATCCAATGGCCATAAATTAATTATTACACCAACCGAATACTTTACCAAATGGATTGAAGCTATTCCCATGACATACATTATAGGAAAACAAATATCAAAATTCATCCTCAATTACATTATTTTTTGGTATGGTGTCCCTCAGTCCATCATCACTAATAACGGCCATCCTTTTAAGAACCAAGATGTTTGCCAACTATGTGAGAAATTACATATCCATATTATCCACAAGGTAACGACCAAGCCGAGGCGTCGAATAAAACTATCAACAAAATTCTCAAAAAGAATGTTAATGGTGTTATTTGTGACTAACACCTTCAACTTAATCTTGCCTTATGGGCTTGTCACACCAATAACCGCACACCCACAAGAGCCACACCATATTCCCTAGTCTTTGGTTCTGAGGTCATCCTACCTATCGAGGTCAATTTTCCTTCCTTGAGGGTATCCATGCAAGGGCATATTGATGACGGAGAATATCATGTCTCTAGATTACATGAGTTGGAACTATTAGATGAATGAAGAAAAAATACATTGGTCCATTTACAAGCTTACCAAAACCATCTTCGTCAGAGCTACAATAAGGTCTTAGTCTGACATTTTGACATTGGTGACCTAGTTTTAATGGAAAATACCAAGAATCAAGCAGAGAGAGAGAATCCAGGAAAGTTTGAACCTAATTGGTTGGATCCATACATCATCACGACAGTCTATGGATCAAGAGCTTATCAACTTTCAACTCCTGAAGAGGAACCCTTGTCAGAGAATATCAATAGTTTGCACTTTCTCAAATTCTACACCTAGCTTCAAAGAGCCATGTCAAAACCTAAAAAAATACAGAAAAAATCATCACCTTGATGAAGACCTAGAAAACAGACTTCTTGGAAACACCAAAAACTCAAAAAATTAAGCAAATAGTAAATAGAAATAATTCATCCAATAGTGAAAACCACTTTGGTGGCACTTTGGATAAGTACCATGGTGAAAACATGGCAAACAGGGGCCATGTGTAGTCGATCTTTCTTCCATCATCTACCATCATTTTATCTAGTTTCCACCCCTCATAACAATTCACCATCACACTTTTCATGCCAACCATAATAATGCTTGGGTATCCTTCCCATAACCTGGAATGACTGACATTATGAGTCTTTTCACCTTCCATATCAACACGCAATAAACTTATCCCATTCTACCCCTAATAAGTTGGTCTTATACCTGATTGGGGGCAAGTACTCAACCTACGTCTTCATTGGATCCTACACTTTATATCGGAAGTCATTATATAAAAAAGGCAAAAAAATTACAAAACTTCAAAAATCATAAAAAATTATAAAACATCAAAAATCCAAAAAATCAAAATGCTTCAAAAATCCAAAAAAATCAAACCATGTCAAAACCCAAAAACATTCAAATAACCTTCAAAAATCCCAAAAACAAAGTCAATGTTGAGTCATGTCAGTCCAACTTCAGTCGAACTACGTTGCCTCTACGTGTATAACGTAGGCAAGGCCATCAATCGATGAGCCCCCAAGGCACTAGGTCAATCCTTTAGGGTTTGTTGAATAGATTCAATTATGAATTAGTCTGTAATAATCAAAAACATGGTCAAAATTTGTTGAACTATGAGATCTCTGCACATTGTTGCATAGGCAAGGCCATCAATCGATGAGCCCCGAGGCCCTAGGTCAATCCTTTAGGGTTTTTCGAGTTCATCATTGTCCATATCATCCATAATAAGTTAGACATTTTCATCAAACACAAACAATCATTTGAACCTCATCCAAACCATGAATCACCATGATAAACTATTCAACAAACCAAATCGACCAATTGCCTAATTAGTCAAACATCAAATCAACATCAAACATCAAAACTATCATGTCGTTTGTCTTATACAAGATGTGTCCTTCCTGAAAACAGACATTGTGACCATAAAACTTTGTCCTTTGCCTTATGCAAGTGGTTACATGTGTAGACACCTAAATTTGGACACTCACATTGGTCCAAATTTATCCCCTTTCATCTAAACATCCTTTTATTTGCATTAATTAAGTAATATTACTATTATTTAATTAATACCTTTAATTCTACCAAATCCCTAAGGTATTTATTTAATAATTAAATACTTTATCTCTTTAATCCCCCTTTCATCAAATGAATTAAATAAATATGATATTTATTTAATTCTTCACATGTCACATCACTTTTCCTTAATCTTAATCAACCTCTTAATCTCATCATTAGGGATGTACACATGCCTAATCCTTAATTAGGATGTGTCACATCCTCCAACTTTTGCAAGTTGGCTTTTAATCCTCATTACCCTCTAATTATCTTCTAATTACTGATTAGTTAAGCCTAATTAGTACCTTGGTCAACTCTCCCCATCCCCCAAAGAATTTTTAATTCTTTTTTATTCATCCAAGACTTCTCTCTTCCCCATGTGAATTTTTAATTCACATTTATTCCTCCTAGAATCCCCTTTTCCCATGCATCTTCTAGAATCTTTGACTTGTCACATCAAGTCACATGTGGATAATTGCTTCCCTTTTTGGAACCTTGTCTTGTCCATGAGATTCTTCCAAGCATGTGAATTTTTAATTCACATTTATTTTCCAACTACTTTCCTCTTCCCCATGGAGATTTTTTGAGGAATACTAAAATTCCTCTCATGTCACTTTCCAACCATTTGGGAACAAGAATTTTCCTTTTAAGGCTATCTTCTCCTCTCCCAATGCACTTTCAAAGTACTTATCCTTCTTCCACATCATGTACCCTCCTTCCATCTCATCATGTCCTTTGGATACTTCATCCTCCACATGGCAAGATGTGAGGGCTTATGAGTCCTCAACTCACTATAGCCCTACATCTTGGCCATGGTGGATCAATCTTAACCGTCCATTTCTGTAGAGAATTCAAATTCTTCTATAAATACCCCCCCTTTTCTCTCATTTAGGGACCTTATGCATTTGATACCAAACTCTTGTCATTTTGCCATTTGAAACCATACTTAGCCAATTTGCACATTTTGATTTCATCATAGCACTTGAATCCACCATTATCACACTTTAAAGTTCATCTTGCATCTTCATCTCATTTTCCATCCAAGGAGCATACACAACATCGAAGATCAAAGGGCCAACCAAGAAACAACTTGACAAGGTATAATCATTTCATTCCAACTTCTTTGTTTAAGTTCAATGTTTTGCCCAATCTTGAGGTGTTAGGTGTTCTTCATTTTTTCTTGCATTTTTGTTGTTGCTGCACATTTAGGAACAAGGATTTTCACCTGATCACAACATGATAGAAACCAAACTTGATGTCTCATATGACATATTTCTTCTCCTGAAACCAGGCATTGTCAAAAAATTAACCTATCAATCAATTAATCAATCAAACATCGACAAAAAATCATTGGAAAATGATCTAAATGGTTGTTGACTTTGTTGAATTTGTCTTATCTTTTTTATTTGCTTTTGGTCGTGTTACTAGCCACCTTGAGGATGTCCCGCGAAGGATTTAGAGGAGCGATGATTTGTCATGACCTATTTTCTTTTGAGTACTGCTTATGGATCGTCTTGGCAAAAAGATTGGGGAAACTTTTCTCTTCGTATGAGTCTAGGCATTTCTTATCTGTTGAATGTTTTTTTCACAAGTGGATACCTTTGTACACCTTGTTCTATGTCATACCATGGTGTTTATTGTCCATTTTCCATATTTTTAACACCCAATGATGATTAAATGCACGACCTAGCATCTTTCAAGCAAAATATCAATATTTCTTTGTCTCCACTAACTTCATGCTAACATTTTCCTCTCACTAACATTTCTCTTCATCAATCATTGCAATCATCCACTATAGATTTGTTTATCGATATAATTTTTTAATTTTTTTCAAAATTTACAAAAAAAATTTGAGGGGGCATAGGTCTATCTCGCCTTCACCATGGCACACTATGGCATATATTTGAACTAATTTTTTTGACACAACACGATAAACTGCATTGTATCAAAGAGGGGCAAAATGTAGACACTAAAAATTGTCCTTCGCCTATGAACACTATTTTTCTTCGTCAATCCCCTTTTCTTCCCTGATAATTAAATAATTTTAATTATTTGATTATCGTCTAATGTCATATTTCTTCTATTAATTAAATAATTTTAATTAATTAATTTCCTTTTATTTCCTCCTTTTGATTAATTAAATAAATTTTATTTATTTATTTACGTCAATAATGCCCCCTTTCCTCCTTAATTAAATAAATGTTATTATTTTTTTAATTATTACTATCAGTTTCTACTATAATTAAATAATTATTTCAATTATTTAATTATTCATTGGCCTTTTCTTCCATTGATTAAATAAATTATATTTTTTGAATGACTTAATAATTTGTCATTTTCTTCTGCTTTTGAATTAAATCATTATTTTAATTCAAAAATTCAATCTTTCCCACTTCTATAATTAAATAATGTTTCATTATTTAATTATTCACTTTCCTTCCTACATTAAATAATTATTTAAATTCCTCCAACCACCTCTTTTTATATGCCAAATTTTATCTCTTGTCTCATTTAATTTCCACCCTTGATTGAATTATAATTCAATATTTGGCCATTTATTCTATTTATTGAATGACTTACTAATTTGTCATTTTCTCCCACTTTTGAATTAAATCATTATTTTAATTTAAACAGTCAACATTTCCCACTTCTTCTATAATTAAATAATGTTTCATTTTTTAATTATTCACTTTCCTTCCTACATTAAATAATTTTATAATTATTTAAATTCTTCCAGTAACCTCTTTTTACATGCCAAATCTTATCTCTTGTCTCATTCAATTTCCACCCTTGATTGAATTATTTTATAATTCAATTTTGGTCATACATCCTTATCTTTTCCCTAACTTTACCCTAACCCTATTTCATATTACAACTTTCAATCCTGGCCATTGATTGTCATGTCATATTGGCTTTTAGTCCTAGCCCTCCATTCCAATTTGGTTTTCTATAAAAGAAACCTTTCTTTATTATTACATGCAAACATATATTCTATGCTACCTAGTTTATGCTCAAGTACATGCTAAGGAGACAAGTGCAATCTTCAATATTTTGCTCTCATTGTCATTAGGCTACTATTGCATACTCAAATTTGAGGGCAATCAAGCATATTCAACAAAATGGAGAAGGACAATGGAGGTGAATCAACCATGGCATAGGTAATATTGCTCTATGTTTATGTTTCTATGTTGGATTGTACTTAATTGTTGGTTTAAGGTTTTAGGGGTTTAGTATTGTTTTTTTATGACCCTAACCTTGGTTTTAACCCTATTCTATGTAATTTCTATGCCAAACCAATATGGTTGTTTTCCTCTCCAACCCCAATATACTAACAATATGGGGATTAGTGACATCAAGAGCATATTGATAGACTTTGATAAGAAGTTGGATGATATCAAGAGACAAAAAGAATTTGATTTGCAACAAGAGGAGTTGCCTTATCAAGCCTACCAACACCAACATGAGTTGGATTATCAAAGGGAGAGATATGAAGAATCTCTTGCAAAAGAGATTGTTGCCAAACAAGTAAAAAGTGTCTTTTCGGGTAGCAGGTTGGCAAACAAGTAAAAAGTCTTGGATATGAAGTTTTAACCGATTTATTTGATGAGCTTCCACTTTTTGTGCAAGGTGAGGAGAATATGCCAATGTCTATGTTAACAAATCAGTTTGGATAGCGAGACATCAAGCAGAAAAGAAGTGATGTAAATGAAGTTTTAACATTTTTATTTGACGAATTTCCTTTTTTTGTTGAGCATGAAGAAGAGAACATACAAATTTCAACGACTTCACAAGTTTTGGAGCTGATAGGAGTTAAAAATGAGCATGAGAATATGTTGGTCAATGTGGAGACTAGTGAGGACAACCTTGTTTTGTAAAATATAGAAGAAGCTGATACATATAAGTTTGTTGGTCAAAATAAATGTGATGTCAAAATCAATCTTCTTATATAGAAAAACAAGGAAGAAGTTGAAGAAGACCTTTTTGCAGAATGATTTGGAGGCATTTTTTTTATCTATATGTCAAGCAAACACATTTGGAAGAAGAAAATCATGAACATTTGGAGCAAAAGGCAGAAATATCTATGTTTTTGCCAAAACAGTCACAAAAATTGGTTTTCACAAGTCAACAAAATGATGAAAAAGCAACCCATAAGCATGAAACCAACAAGGAGATCTTAGATTTCATCTTTTCACAAGGATGTCCAATCAAGCATTTAGTTGGAATGGAGACCAACAAAGTACCACAAGTCATGCTTGCACCCAAACATGAAGTTACAGCTAAAGAAGAATGCACTCAACTCACTTATCCACTTCAGGACAGCAATATGTATGGCCAATATGAAGAGATAAGTGGATATTTTTTCCTTCTTTAAGAGTTATTGTAGCAGTTGGTTAAACATTTGTGATTTTTCTACTTCCTTTTGGCTGATCACAAACATGTGAAATATTATAAACTCATGAGAAAGGGAAGCTATTTCAAGGAACTAGTTAATGGTTTTGTTTGAGTAAATTTGGTTGTTGGTTGGAGTAGGTTAGGATAGGTTTCCTTCAAGTTAATAAGTGCTTTTGCACATTGTTAGTTTGTCTTTTCTCCAAGTGCCAAAGCACAGTGTTTTGGGTGTTTGGTTATTTGTTCTTAGGGTGTTACAATTGGTTGTCAAGACTGATTCTCATTTTGTTACAAGTCTTTTTACTCCTATGCCCAATGGATATGTTAGGCTACTGGTCTTATGAGTTTTAGCAGGCAAAACATTTACAGATGTCGCCAAAATTGTTAGCCTATTTTCGCCTATGGCTTAAACAACCTTTAATAGCATTTTCTTAAAATTCAATAGGTTTTGAGTCTAAGGTTTTCTTGACATTTTTGTTTAAAAGGGGCCATTTATTAAAGTTGTGACAAAATATCATAAAGCTTCTAAAGTAAAAGCCAAAAGGTGAATCACAAGAGCTTGTATTAGAAAAATGAAAGTGAAATGTTTGACTAAGTCTAGGCACGAGAAAAAAGAGGGAAAATAATAAAGTTTGTTTTCCTTTGAAATTTTCACTAACGTAGCATTGGAGGCATGAACAAGTTAGGGTTTTCTATCATGCTGCAATGAAGAACTTCAATCACAATGCAAAATTTTTAGGAGATCTTGATGACATATTGCAAAAAATGAGAGGTTTCCATAATTTGTGATACACTTGTCTCATTTGTTCATGGATATTTAAAATGAAACTTGGCATGAAAGTTACATTTGTTGCGTTGTATGGAGTTGAAAATCCACGTTGTAGGAAAAGAGCAGAAATTTATGGCATGTTGAGAGAAGTTTGAAAGAGTCACCAGCTAAAGAGGAAAATAAAACACTGTGTTTCCTGGGTTTTACCCACTTTGAAAACATTTTATCCTTGTCTTTATATCTTGATAGGTATGCCAAATGACTCTCAAGTTTCCTGCATATTAGACTATATACCTGCAACACCATGTGCATGTGTAGGTGCATATAGATGTATTTTGAAAAAGCTTTTTAAAGAAAGATTCTTGTTTTTCCTTGTATTTTCATCTTGCCAAATTTTAGGGATGTGTATGAAGGTCTATGAGAACTTTTGAGATGCATGGGGTGTTACCGAAGGAGGGCATTTAAAGTAATCACAAGGGCATAGGCAGGAGTAATTTCATGATGGAAAAGGATGCTTGGCTATGTATTAATTTTTTTTTAGCACTACCTACTCAAAAGACATGGTTTTGTTTATGTTACAAAGAATATTGTTTAGAGAAAAATATAAAGAAGATTGTATGGAGTATTTTTTAAATCTGAGATGAAGGATCTGAGATTTATGCACCAAACTGGTGACTTTTGAGTATTTTCAATGCACAACTCATCTCCAATATCAGATATAGATATATCAAATAATGATGAATGGTTGAAGATAATTGTCATATCCATAGATCTAAGGGCTATAGGAAAAGAAAGTAAAGAATTAGTAAGGAAGACTTGTGGATAAGTACCTCATGAATTTGACTCATTACCAATATTTTTGTTGCAATGGAATCATCATCTCGATTCATGATTTTGTATATGTCATGATAGAAGGAAAAGGGAATTGTAGAGCCTATTTAAAAGACATGTTTGAGGATACTCAATGCAAGGAGGTTTTGTGGTTAGATAGCTTTATGCACATTATGGTGAAAGTTTTGAGGATAAACAACCTTTAATGTTTAGTAGGGTTTCAACCATACAATCTATTCCAAAAGGTGAAGATCTATTAGATGAAGATGGCAATACTGGTAGAGAGGATTTCACAACAAAGACTTGTTGAACCTTTGTTGAGTCTTGCAAAGTCTTATGAGGAAGGGCGAGAGAGTCACGCTCACATCACTGTTTAGTCTCTCTATGAGGAGTATCTACGTGTTGAAGAGATTTTCAATAAAAATGTGCAAGCTTATTGTGATACTATAGTGAGGTGCAAGATTGTTTTCAATCAACATTCCTTGCTTAATCACTAGATTTCAAGGTTTCTCGAGGGGCTTACTTTCCAGGGTTGTTTTATTAACAAAGCTAGTGCAGTTTTTTTTCACAAATATGCTCATAGCACTCTTTGGCATAGAAATGATAGCAATGATTTAGTTTTCATTCATAGAAATCCATTGTGCGATGTGAATTTGAATTCTAATAAGGGTAATTTTGATGGTGATGATGTTAAGTGTGTGCTTCTTTATGTTTTTTTGCTTCTCTAGAGATTTTTGTGTGCACTCTTTAGGTGTACTAAGAACTGCAGTGGACAAAAATTCTTCTCGAGATCAATCTGCATGACAGAGTGTAGATTGTGGAAGCTCAACGCATTGGCATCAAACACATTATATAGTTTGAAATGGTCACGTAATGGAGGAGCTCGTGATTTAGAGGGAATAAAATGCCTCTCATTGTTTATGTTTCTCAAGAGGCCAAGTTATTAGTACTACAAGAAAGTTGGTGACGTGAACGCTTTGGTTCAAGTTTCTACAGTTTTTGACAAATTCTCCAGGCTTCATTTTGAATCTTGACTATGGTCATTATATCAACAACTACAAGGATAGAAGAGAGGCAATAATTAGGTCCTCCCATTTTTAGCAGATGTTGCACTTGATTCTAAGGTAGCAAGAAGAGAGTTTCTAAGAGGAGCTTGATGCAAGGTACATTCCAATAGACACACATTCAATTAGGAAAAGACAATGGCTTTGAAATTTATAGGGATAGTCAAGGCAAGAAGAATGTGATTGTCCCTTTCACCAAGTATGGAGGGCAGTTTTATAGTCTTATCAAAAGATAAGTGATAGAGTAAATGATGTAATTTATTCATGACAGAGCTGTCATGAGTCCTTGGCACCACAATCACAAAAGAGCATGATCAAAACTGAAAAGGATAGTCCACAATGTAGCAATTAGGATGACATGAAGGAAGACAATGGTTTGAGTATAAAGATGAAGACAGACAAACATATTCAAGTGAACATGAGAGACAATCCTTATAATTGTTATCAATATCTAGAATGCAAGAATAAAGGACAATAGGATTGATATTTGGTGATAGTGTTTCAATGATGATAAATGGAAAATCAAGCTCTACATATCTAATAGAGGAAAATGACAGATTTTCATGCCAAGTAACCAAGAGGAAATAGTCATAGTCACAGAAGGACAATTTAGATCTATCATGAAGGAAGAATAACCAAGGGCAAGAAGTTGTTGAAGCAGTTGAGTGACTCATAATGGTTGTGGTCTTTACCTTCTATGGATGATGAGTGAGCATGAGTTTGTAAAATATTTATAATTAATATACTGAATGGAGGGCAGTTAACTTGAAGAATTCCCAATTACAGTGATGGTGTGACAGTCTTAAAAGAAGTTGAGGGCATAGTCCAAGATACACTCCAATGGCTACAGTAAGAAGACAGTAGGAAGAAAATGTCCCTATTTGTTTCCTATCATGGTGATTTATACAGTCCAATTTATAATAACAGAAAGAAATCACAAGTTTTTGTTAGTGGCATTGGTTTTCAACTTTTGGCTCACTTTGGCTCTGATCACATATTTCCAACTCAGTTATTCAACACTTCCTCATTATGACAACTTAGAGTGGGAATGTCTGAGGGGTGCATCTGTAATAGTTGATAGGGGCTTATGGAAGAGTATTGATCATCTCTGATGTCCATCCACAACCACTTTCTTCATGCAATTTTGTAGATGATGATGAGCCAAATATTGCTATAGAATAAGAAATAGTTTTCTTTAAAGACTATCATGAGTCATTGAGAGATAATATCTACAAGACACAATGAGAGGAGTAAATGGTACCTTATAAGAGAGCTTACCAGGGACTATTATCACCCTCTAAGGTTATTATGTGTTTTCCAAAGAAAATGAAACCCAACAAGGTGTTAATACAAGGTAGACCCCATAACAATCACAATGTTTTGTTTTTTAATAGAGCAAGAACAAAATCTTGTGTATGAAATCTATAGGACTCTATAAATGAAACCTTCTAAAGGAATGTGCAAAACTGAAGTTTGTGGTTGTTCAAAAGATCCTTTTGGGCATAAAACACAGTGACTTCATCAACAGGAGGTAGTCATAGGGACGAACAACATGTTACAAGATATCAAAATGCATACTGATCATAAAGGGCAGCAATAGATAATGGTAGGAATAGTGGTCAATGCTCATTGTGATCAAATCTTGAAGGGTAGTTCAATAGTAAGAGAAACAATGAAATAACAGTTAACATAGTCATAGGATGGAGTATGATGAAAGGGATCAGACAGTTCAAGGCCATCAAAAGAAAGAGTGATAGAGGTTAGGACAAAGCTTTGACACATCAAACAAGTGTCAAATATAATCCTTGGTGATCTCAAAGGTATTATTAGAAATTTTGACCATTCCAAATCTTCTTCACATGCCCTATCATCATTCAAGAGGCAGTTTGGAGAGTAATGGGTAGTTGCAAGCATCTAGGAGGTTTGTTGAATTGTGCAACTAATGGAAGAGGTAGTTTTGACCAAGATTGAAGCTTTCTCAGGTATCTAGGAGTTGTTTTATGAGCCTTAATGGTGGACAAGGTCAAGGGAAGACTTTTTCTTCATTCTAATGCCTTTTTGGGGTAGTTTGAGGATTTTCAATTTTGGCTGACCAAGGAAAGTTTGACTCAGCAAACACATGTTCCTAATGTCAAGCAGTTGTTGGGTAGCATATAAGGCAAGCCTAAGAGCAGTTTTAGAGTTATTTCTTTCTCTTCTAGTTGTTGTATTTTAACTTTTTAAAAAGGTTCTTTCAAGATGTGACAACCTTGAAACTCATTTTGCAAACATTACAACTACTTGTACCACCTTTTTAACAATAAAATTAAGCATTTTTGGCCTTCTTAGAAGTTGTATTATTGTGTGTAATCAAATGATTGATGAATATTTCTGTGAGTTATGCTAATTCCTTTGATATTTGTCTCATTATTATTGCAAGTTGTAAGGTGTGTAAATGATGCAAACGATTCAAAGTTTTGAAGAGATAGTAGATTTTCCTTCTAGGATTGTGAACATCATAACCTTCTTATGAAAAATTGGTGCATGGGAATATTAAACCACCGAATTGTGTTTGAACCAATTTTTTTTGTTGAACAACTATGTGTGCAAAAACAATTGTGTAGGTCTCCAAAACCTTTTTGGTGCATCACTATATTAGAGTTTAGGTTCCATTATATGTTATCCTTCTCTCTTTTCTTAGCAAGCATCATTAGTTTACTTAGTTTAGGTGATAAATACAAGGGAACCAACCCTCTCTAGAGGTTGATCCTTATCATTTGTTCCCACACTCAAGGAGATCATCCCATGTTTCACAAGGTGGCTCAGTGTTTTCATCATCTCAACAAAGAGTGCATACTTCTATGATAACAATTATATTATAGGGTATTCAGTGTTAATACACATTGACCATACAACAATAAGATATCTCATGAACAAACCAATGGTTGGTGGCAGGATTTTTAGGTGATCATTGCTACTTCAAAAATTTGACATTACCATTGTGGATAAGCTAAGTAAAGCAAATGTAGTGACATATTTTTATTCAAGACTAGACCAACCAAATTAGAAGTTGTTGTTGGTGACTCATTCCCAAATGAGCATTTATTTGCTCTATCTCTACATACAGGTCTTTGTATGCAAATATTGCCAACTATCTTGTAGTAGGAAAGACACCACCCCATTTCTTACCAAGAGAGAAGAGGCAATTAGTTTAGAAAAGTTTTCCCTACTCATGGATAACTGCATACTTATTCTATAGAGGCCCAAACAACATAATGAGAATATGCATACGAGAAGATGAAGTATATGATATCCTCAGAGCATGCCATAATGAACCATGTGGGGGACACTTTGCAATAAAGAGGACAACTCTTAAAATTTTAAATACTAGCTATTATTAGCCAACTCTTCATAAAGATGCAGTAAAATATACCAGGAGTTGTGATAGATGTCAAAGGATGGGAAGGCTAACAAAAACAAATGAAATGCCATTGCAACCACAACTGACAATAACACCATTTGATAAATGGGGATTAGAATTTATTGGCCACATCTCACCGACATCAAACAACAAAGAATACATACTAGTTTGCATAGATTACCTTACAAAATGGGTAGAGATTAAGGCTTTACAATTTGAAAGAGATGGGAATGTGGCAAAGTTTCTTTATGAAGACATATTCATAAGATATGGTGTTCCAAGAGAAATTTTCATAGACCAAAGACTCCATTTTACATCAAATCTTATACAAAATTAGTTGAAGAATATGAGATCAGACAACAAAAAGTCCACACTTTATCATCCTCGAGAAAATGGGCAAGTAGAAGTCACCAATAGGGAAACTAAAAACATCCTCACAAAGATAGTGCAACTTCATAGGAAGGATTGGGCAACCAGGTTGCCTGAGGTAGTTTGGGCTTACATAACAACTTGGAAGACAACAACAGGCTTCACATCATATGAACTAGTGTATTATAAAAAGGCAATAATTCCTATAGAATTTGAGTATAAAATATTGAGGATAATAATTAAATTGGGCATGGATTTGTCCACAACACAATAGGAGAGGTTGCACAACTTGAATGCATTGGATGAAATAAGAATGGAAGCCATACACCACACTAAAGTTATCCAAAATCAAAGGATCCGTTGGCATGATCAATTTATTAAGATAAAGGAATTCAATGTAGGTGATTGGGCTCCACTTTATGACTTGAGATACAAGGATTACAAAGGGAAATTGCAAACTAGATGGCTTGGGCGATATGAGATAAAGACAGTCTTTCCAAATGGAGCAGTTCAACTACTGATAATTGATGAAGTAAGGTTCTCTTTTCTAGTCAATGGTCACAGGTTGAAGCTTCATAAGAAACCATTGCAAAAGGATGATTTCCTTTTTACATTACAACAATAGTTTGAACCTAACATAGAAATTAAGCAACAAAAATAACAAATTCTACAAATGTATTAGTAGAAAAGCTACATAACTCACCCATTGTTGTTCCACAGGTATAATTTCATCACATATTTCACGTGCATGCATTGCACAGGTGACAATTGGTAATCTTTGTTTCTTCAAATAGTATGTAGAAGCAGAAGGGAACTTTAGCAACACGAAACAAACAAACAATCACAAAGGGACCTATTGTTGCATGCACCTGTAGCATTCACATATCCATCATAATATACACCCACTCATATTGCATTTACATCATCTTTTTTGCACATGTAGTTTAATATACATGTCCACTTTATTACATACTTGACTAATTCCATCACATCACATTTTCATTTCTACCATATCTTGCAATAACTATCAGTTCACCCAAAGCGTACTAAGCACAACCTTTTCTTTTCATCCATTACTCCATCCTAATTCCTATGTGTCACACATACACTGCATATAATAACTGCACAACACTTATATCCATCATGACAAGTCTAAGTTTCAAAATTTGCTTGCATGGTGTAATTCAATTTCTACACACAAGTTGCAAATCAATTCAAATAATAACTACAGGTACACTCCACCTTAGCAATCATGATTATTGTTTAATCTTACTAATTTTATGTATATTTATTGTTAATTCAAGCATGTCAAATTACATATTTTAAATTTTGACTACTTTCTATTTATATCTCCGCCCTATCCATACGAACTTAGTGAGGACACTTAGCATGCTTAGTTGGTGGGGGGTATTCATTATTCCTCAATTTTTTTGTGTCATTTAAAACTCTTGTTGTTCTATTTTCCACCATCATCAAGAAATAAAAAGCTCAGCAGAGGAATTAAGAGGTGTATTTGGGTGTTATAGCATACAATAGAACACAAGTAGTGTAATTGAGGGTGATAGAATGAGAACATAACAAAACAAAACAAAATTGTGAAGTGACTGTAAACCTACAAAAGCATTGTAATGGGGGGTGACGTCATATGTAGGGAACCAACATTACATAACCAACTACTAGATGATAGGCTATGTTTGCCCATTTTCCAGCAAGTTGGTTGGTTACAATATTTTGTTAGGCTCATAGAATTTAATGAGGTAATGACCCAACAATTTGCAATCACATTGCAAAATGATGAGGCGGTTATTAGGGGTCTAAGGGTAGATACCTCAAAAGTAGATATAGCTAAAGTATCCAAATTACCAAGGATATGAGAGAAGTTTCCAATTAGGTCAGACATTGTTCAACAAAAAATAAATTCTCCCTACCACAAGAAAGCCTAGATTCTTTTTCACAAGGTACTAAACAATTGTCTTTGCCTTGGCTTCAAGCCCTCCTAGTGGGGCTACCTCATTTGAAGTTTTGTCCCTTGTGTTTGGTGTCTTGATTGGGAGATATCCCACCTTTGCATGGGTAAGTGTGTCATGCACGTAGGAAACCGATGGATATTCATCTAACCAAGATGTGATATCTCTTAGCTATCCCACCTCTTGCATAGGCTTCCCTTGTTGTTGTGAGTGTCAAGTGAATTTTGGGAGTGGATCTAAGTTTGGTGGTTCCCTCACATTACCCTTATGTTTTAGAGAGAACATAACTACGACTTAAGAATCAATCACCATTGGGGTGCAATCCCATTCTCTTGTATGTTCAACATGGTGGCACTGTCACATAATTGGTAATTATTTTATTTGTGCCACCTTGCTTGGAGAAATGATGATTTATTGTAAGTGTTATCAATGTCTTGAGTTGTGTGTGACATGAAACATCACAACAATGCCCTTGTTATGCATTGTATGTTGTTGTGCTTGACATGACACTTCGTGTGCATCTTTGTGTATAGTGTAACATGTCAATGTCATGTCTTATTTTCTTAAGGTCCATATTGTGTTGATATTTCAAGAAAATATTCTCTAAGCCAATGTTTTGAGTGTGTGGCTTGGGCCATTACAAAAGGAGGAGGAGAAGAAGAAAAATAAGAGGAATATGAAGAAGGAAAATAAGATGAAAAGAAAATGAAGGCTATAAGTACATGTATTCTAGCTCAAAGGAAGGGAGATTCAATCATTCAAGTTCATGGATCATTCAAAAGGAACGAAGTTATTGTTTTTCTAAACCATAGTAGTAGCTATAACTTCATTAGCATGGCCTTAGCCAAACAATATAGATACAAGAAAAGAACATCAAGGACAAACAAATAGAGGTTAAGAATATTTAAAATTTTGAAAATTTGAAGCTCTTGGTGGATATAAATGTTTTTTCTTTCAATTTTTTTATGCTTTAGATATGAATAAGATGGATATTTTTCTTGGATATCATTGGTTAGAATCTTTGGGGACAATAAATAATAATGTGCAAAAGAAGTTCACAAAGCTTTGGCATAGAAAGAAAAAAATTACATTACATGATATTACACATAATGGAGACCAATGGAAAGTCAAGGTAGAGAAGATTTAGGAATCTATTAAAGTGCACACCAAAGATTTGGAGAATAAATAAGAGGAGCTAGATGTGATTTATATTTTATAGTCTTATTTACTTATAATTGCACAAATCTTCTTAGATAGTTTGGGCTACAACCTAACTTGGAGCCTCACTCTCCACTTAGTGATAGCCAGAACCACTCCATTGAGGCCTCAAATCTACTCAATATTAACTTATCTTGTTCACAATGCATTTTTATCACTATATTTTTATTACATGAACAAGATATATGATTCTATGCACATACCAATATTATATTCACAAACTTAACATCACCATACTCAACATATAGACATGTAACTTATCAAATCCTTCTACAACTACCACTTTCTTTTGATGGAATTCACCTTATTAGTTATCTACCATGATTCCATGTTTGATCATGGTTTCAACAATCTCATCTAATGACCTATCTTGGTATTTATACTAAATTCCTAAACTCCTTCCTCTCAAATTCATTGGCTAATCTAGGTGGCACATTATCTCTTAGAATTTTTGTTTGGGGTTTTTCCTTTGTGATCAGAATCATAACATTCATTGGCTTTTCTAGGCCATGCAAAATCTTGATGTGTCATGATTAGTTGTCTTTCAAGTGGCGAGTCTAAGTTGGTGTTTTTGCCTCTTCTCATGCACCTTTATCTTCATGAATTTCCTTGACAATTCTATTTCAATTAATTTAAGCTCAATATCTTTAGGGTTTTCCTATGTTGATGCTATTAGGAAATTTAGTCATTCCTACTATGTTGGCAATAAACATCTAGTCTCTTTGTTTCTCTATTCTTGTTCTATGCACTGTCACCATACACAAACAAAATCCTTGTGAAAAATAATAGGCCTTGCCCTACCCCTTCTACTAGGTTTGGCCTTGTCCTTGTCAACAATTACGTTCACACTTAAATCACTTTGCCAAGACATTATGTTTCATAAAATAACTTGAAAAGTCATAATCCTAAATAAGTAATTATTCAAATATACATTAATCTAAATATTTAATTTGTGATCAATAATATGAAAACATTAATATGAGTTATTATTCTGATATAACATTAATTTGTACTAACATTAATATGAAACCATAATCTAAATAAACAATGGTCTAATATTCATATTCAAAGTACATATAATATGACCATGTTTGAAATTGTTGATTTATCTAATGTCCTTAGGATTTATGCCCTGCTATTGGTCTTTGTCAAAATAGGAAAGTATAGAGTATTACAATTAGGTTTAGGTCCACACTGGCACATATCACTTATGAAGTTGTAAAAATAAATCAAACAAACAAATAATCATTTTTATAGATTCTAAGACATTCATTTGAAAAGTGTTAATATTTACACATACCAACAAATCATGTTCAAACATCTTACATTACATATTCTATTATCCAAATTCCAACTAAATACCTTTAATTTTATTATTTAAATTTTATATTTATTTTAATATATTCATTTCAAATAACATCTATCCCAATTACTATAATTAATCATTTAGCCATGAGGAGATTTTATTTTCATTTTCACTCATAAATGCCATCTTATAACTAGTCATAATATTATCTTAGGGTGGCTTAAAATATAAAGACCTTGAATCCTTAAAAGAAAAAAATAATATAAATGTTCATTAATTATTTAAAAACTTATTTTAATATATTTTTACTATTATAATTTTATTCTAATTTTTTAATATAAATAATATTTTCACAATTATTGAATTATATGATAATTTATATTAAATTAAGTGCCTAATTTATATTTCCTTTCATGAATAATACAATTTTTTCCATCATATCAGATTCTTATATTTCATTGAATTTGTTTAAATTTGTTAATACTAGATGAAACTTCTAGACACGAGAATCTTATTTATCTAGCTTTGTCATTTCCAGTTGCCGCCAAATCGAAGCGGCAAAATTTCCACTTCAAATCACGTTTCTTCCCTTTATTTTACGCAATTTTTCTCACGAATACGATTTGAAAAAAAATCTGCAAACCCTATAAAAACTATCTACTGTAAGTTCTGCAATTGAATTGCTTATGTGTTGATCGATGTTAGCAAGTTATTCAATTGAATCTGGTATTTATTATCGTCTCTATCATTTTTGTTTCTGTATCCCATTTTACAGGTTTTTACAGGGTTTAACGCGTCGTTGCTGGTACATATAGCATAGCCAGGTGCATAACTTTATATGCAAACAAAACCCAACTTTTATAAACCCTTAAAAACCTTTTCCAGGACTGGAATTGTCTCTGTGCTTATCCTTTAATTATTTAATCAACATGAAAATTGTTGCTTTTTTTCTGTATTTAGTTCTGCATCAAATTCTTGGTTTATAAGGGTTTGTACTTAACTACTGGAACTTTTTTTTTCAGACCAATTTCTTGAAAGGAGTAAATACAGTAGAAAATGGACCAGTCACACAAGTCTCAGTGAGTGATCTGAAGTCTCTATGTACATCGAGGGTTTGTGTTGTGTAACCAGTCACACAAGTCTCAGTGAGTGATCTGAAGTCTCCATGTGCACTGAGGATATGTATGGTGTAACAACCCGTTACTAAAAAGTTGCCTCTGCACTATTGGTAAGTATATTATTCAAATAATATGAGATTTGTTGTTTTCTGTTCTAAATTCTGCATTAAATCCTAGGCTTATACAGGTTTTGCATAACTGCCGGTGCATTTTTTGATGCCAAACGAAACTATACAATAGGAGATGGATCAGTCACACAAGCCTCATTGAGTCCTCTGAAGTCTCCATATACACTGAGGGTTTGTGTGGTGCATCAACTCTTTACTGAAGAGTTGCCTCTGTACTAGTTGGTAAGTATATTTTTCAATTAATATGAGATTTGTTGGTTTCTGTATGTATTCTGCATTATATCCCAGGCTTATATGGATTTGTGCATAACTGATGGTGCATTTTTTCATGTCAAAGGGTAATTACCTTTTATTCAAAGGAGCCAATGTAGTAGGAAATGCATCATTCACTCAAGTTTCATTGAGATTTGTGTGCCTTTACTAAAGACTAAAGAATTGTCTCTGTGCTAATTGGTAAGTATATTATGCAATTAATATAGGATTAGTTGTTTTCTTTGTAATGTTTTTTCTCTACTGAACTCTGCATTAAATCCCAGGTGTGCATAATGGCTAGCGTATTTTTTAGGCCAAAGGACAATACCTTGTTTTAAAAGTTCATAATGGATAATTCACACTAGCCTCCACATGTACTGATTTTCTTCCATTTCAGGGTTTGCTCTGTGTAAATACCCGTTACCAGAAGAATTGCCTCTGTACTGATCAGTAAGTATGTTATTCAGTTGACATGAGATTTACTCTTTATTGTTTTTTCCTGTTTTAATGCCTTTAACAAATTGTTGGTTAATTAAGTTTTGTGTTATTGCTGATGCATTTTTAACATGAAGTGCATTGCCTTATATCATAAGAAATAGAACCCAATTAATAGGAATTGGATAATTCACACGAGTTTCACCAAGTGCTCTGAAGTGTGCACATATTCTGATTCGCACTGTCTTCCTAAGGTTTAAAATGGCGGAAGATAGAAATGGGAGCTCGAAGACCTCGAAAGCCTCCAGTGGCTATGAACTAAATACTGAAATCTTCACTAAAAGATTGAAGACGTTGTATGTGCACTGGAAACAGAACAGGCAGGACTTGTGGGGCACCTGTGAGGCAATAACAGCTGCAGCTCCTCCACAGTCTGAAGATTTGCGCTATTTAAAATCATCAGCTTTGAATATATGGCTGTTAGGGTATGAGTTTCCGGAAACTATTATGCTTTTCATGGCAAAGGAGGTACATTTTCTGTGCAGCCAAAAAAAGGCTTCTTTGCTTGAGGTATTGAAGAAACCAGCCAAGAGCTCCTTGGGTATTAATATAGTGTTGCACGTGAAGGCCAGGAATGATGCTGGAATCAGCCAGATGGAGAGCATGTGTGAGGCCATAAGGGCACAGTCAGGGTATGACCGATATTTCATCAACTGGCTTATTTTTCACAAAATTTCAAAATTAGACTAGTCAATTGCTATACTTTCGATAAAATATTTGTATTCTTCATAATACATATAAAAATCTTTAATAAAGGTTTAGAAGAGAGCTTTTAGAAAAATCTGCAATGGACTTCTGATAACATTGATTCTTTGGATGACACTAAATGATCCATTGTCTTCTGCATCCCAAGGATTAACAGCACAGTGTGATTTGTAATGCCGGTGTTATCAAAATTCCGTCAGAAATTTTCTCCAGAAGCTGTTTTCTAATGTTTATGGGCTGTGGAAGCCTAAAAACACTAAGACCATAAAATAACTAGATTTGCTAAAAGGTACATGTTAATAATAAAGTAATGTTTTTCCTTAAAACGTAGCTTTTAACACACTTTTTTTTTCATTAAATCAGAAAAATTTACCAATGATTTTAAAAATATTAGTCTACCATTTTAAACTTAAAAAAAAAGTCCCAGAAATGATGTGATTGAATCCATGCCTTTAGTCTTCTGGTAATCATTTTACAGCTTGCTTCATTAGCATTTTACCTATCTGAGTGCTATTAAATGAAAATGATTCAGCAGATAGGACTATTTTTTGTTTAATTAATCAGCAAAAAATAGTCCAAAATGGACAAATCAGTTCCAATTTTATCGATTGACTATTTGAATGGAACAAGCAGTTGATCCTTTAATGATTTCCTGGTGCAGATCAGAGGTTCCAGTGGTGGGATGGATTGCTAAAGAGGCTCCGGAAGGGAAGCTCTTGGAAGACTGGGCTAACAAATTAAGGGCCTCAGAGTGTCAGCTCGTGGATGCCAGTACTGGATTTTCCGAGATCTTTGCTGTTAAAGATGAGCCAGAACTCACCAACATTAAAAAGGCTGCCTTTTTGAGTGCATCTGTTCTGAAAAATGTTGTCTTGCCAAGACTGGAGGTTGTTATAGATGAGGAGAAGAAGGTTACCCATTCTGATCTGATGGATGATACGGAGAAGGCCATTCTTGATCCACAGAAAGCCAAAGTAAAGTTGAAGGCTGATAATGTTGATATTTGCTACTCCCCTGTTTTTCAGAGTGGGGGAGAGTTTGATTTAAGGCCTGGTGCTGTTAGCAATGATGATTATCTTTACTATGATGCCACTGGTGTTATCATTTGTGCAATTGGATCCAGATATAACAGTTATTGCTCAAATGTGGCAAGGACTTATTTGATAGATGCCAAAGATGTTCAGGGTAAGGCCTACAAGGTTTTGTTGAAGGCACAGGAAGCAGCAATAAGTGCACTCAAGCCGGGAAATCCTCTTAGTGCTGCCTATAAGGCAGCAGTAGATGTTGTTCAAAGAGATGGCCCTGAACTTTTGCCTCACCTCACGAAATCTGCAGGAACAGGAATAGGGATTGAATTTCGGGAGTCTGGATTGAGTTTAAATGCAAGAAATGATAAATGTCTGAAAGCAGGGATGGCTTTTAATGTATCACTTGGGTTTCAGAATTTGGAGTTGCAGACAGGTAACCCAAAGACACGGAGTTATTCATTGCTTCTTGCTGATACTGTGGTTCTTAAGGATAAAGGGCCTGAAAATGCAACTGGGGCGAGCTCTAAAGTTTATACTGATGTTGCTTACTCATTCAATGAGGAGGAAGAGGAAGAAAAGAAATCCAAGCCCAAGGCTGAGGTAAATGGAATAGAAGCAGGCTTCTCAAAGGCAACATTAAGATCCGATAATCAGGATATGACCAAAGAAGAGCAGCGTCGGCAACACCAAGCAGAGCTTGCAAGGCAAAAGAATGAGGAGACCGCAAGAAGATTGGCTTCAGGGGGTGTTGGCACAGGGGATGGACACGGCTCTTCAAAGACATCTACTGAGATGGTTGCCTACAAAAATGTTGATGACATCCCCTTCTTAAGAGAGCTTATGATTCACGTTGATACAAAAAATGATGCAGTCCTGGTACCCATCTATGGCATCATGGTTCCATTCCACATAGCTACCATCAAGAGTGTTACAAGTCAACAAGATGGAGGGAATTCCTATATAAGGATAATTTTTAATGTGCCAGGGACTGGTTTTAATGTCAACTATGCACCAACAATGAAATTTCCCAGCAGTATTTATGTTAAGGAAATTTCCTTCAGATCCAAGGAACAACGGCACATCAACCAAGTTGTACAAATGATCAAATCTCACAGACGGTCTGTAGCAATGAAAGAGTCTGAAAAGGCTGAAAGAGCTACACTGGTGAGTCAGGAGAAACTTCAGCTTTCAAAAACAAAGCCAACAAGGTTGACAGATTTGTGGATCAGGCCAGTATTTGGTGGAAGAGGAAGAAAGATGACAGGAACTCTGGAGGCACACCATAATGGTTTTCGGTATTCAACCATGAGAGCAGAAGAAAGAGTTGATATCATGTATCAGAACATTAAGCATGCATTCTTCCAGCCAGCAGAGAAGGAGATGATTACATTGCTACATTTCCATTTGCACAATCATATTATGGTAGGGACCAAGAAGACGAAGGATGTCCAGTTTTATGTGGAGGTAATGGATGTGGTCCAAACTTTAGGAGGGTCAAGAAGGTCCATGTATGATCCTGATGAAATTGAGGAAGAACAACAAGAGAGAGACAGGAAAAATAAAATTAATGCAGAGTTTCAAGGTTTTGTCAAACGAGTAACAGAGCTGTGGGAACAGTCTCACCTAAAAGATTTTGAACTTGAGTTTGATATACCATTTAGAGAGCTTGGTTTTCATGGAGTTCCTTTCAAAGCCACTGCTTTTATTGTTCCTACAGTAAACTGTTTGGTGGAATTGGTAGAAACACCATTCCTAGTAATAACTATTAGTGAGATTGAGATAGTTAATCTTGAGAGAGTAGGGCTTGGGCAGAAGGCATTTGATATGGCTGTTGTTTTCAAGGACTTCAAGCGTGATGTCCTCCGCATTGATGCAATTCCTTCTTCATCTCTTGATGGTATCAAGGAATGGCTGAATTCCATGGATATAAAGTATTACGAAAGCAGAATGAACTTAAACTGGCGGCCAATTTTGAAGACTATTACAGATGATCCAGATAAATTTATTGAAGATGGTGGCTGGGAATTTTTAAATATGGAAGCTAGTGATTCTGATACAGAGAATTCACAGGAGTCAGACCAGGGATATGAGCCCTCTGACATGGAAGAGGAATCAGAATCAGATGATGAGGATTCTGAAGATGAATCACTTGTGGAGTCAGATGAGGATGAAGAAGAGGAAGAAGATTCCGAAGAGGAGGAGGGAAAAACATGGGATGAATTGGAACTAGAAGCCCGAAATGCAGATAAGGAAAAAGGTGATGAATCTGACAGTGAAGAGGAAAGACGACGGCGGAAGGTAAAAGCTGCAGGGAAGTCTCGGGTATCTGATATTAAAAATTCAAGAGGGATGTCTGCCAAGAGGCATAAAGTCAGATGAATTAAGTTCTGCCAAAGTTTACTTCCAAATTTTATGACTGTTTTTCTCGACTGTCAGAGTTTACTTACAAATTTGAAATTTCTTTCTGGTTATTTTGATGAGGATATATTCAGCCAATGTGTAAGCACCTTTTGTTTGTGCTAATAGCCCGTGTTTTTCCTTCACTTTGCAATGATATAAGAAAGCATGCATTTCGAGAAAGTTGCTTCTCCTTATTGTAGATTGTGGAGTCTTAATGTTGTTCTAAAGGACAAGGATTGTCAATACATGTAATAGTGACTGCATCCTTATCAATACGTGTAATAGTGACTGCATCAATACAAAGTTGTGCATTGTAATTCCATATTTGTAACATGTAGGACATTTAAGGGGTACAACATATAGACATTCATCCTTGCTGCTTTTTTATATCTAGTAATTCCTGTATTAGATGCGCAATTGACCACACTATCACCTATTAACTTTTAACTGAAAAGAAAATCAATTTTTAGATATGGTGAACTTAACTCGAGAATGTTGATGTGTGTGTTTTGAATTTTAGCATATTTCTTGAGGAAACAGGATATTGAGCCATCTTTGTTGCGACTCATTCAACTTCCAACTAAACTGACATATATGTAGAGGAATGAAAAATAAGTTCTACGTGGTGGATCTTTTGTCAAGACTGTTCAATGCATCCTGGTGCAGTAAGGGGCACATCTTTGAAAGAGGAGTGTGCAACTGTTGTTTCAACCTAATGCATCCTGGTGCAGTAAGGGGCACATCTTTGAAAGAGGAGTGTGTAGCTGTTGTTTCAACCTAATGCATCCTAGTTCAGTAAGGAATACGTTTTTGAAAAAGTGCATACTGCATAGCTGTTGTTTCAACCTATCTTGTTGCTGTTAGATCTATTGAAGCAACTCCCTTCAAAGGTTGAGATTCTGGAAGATGTTTGCTACTATCTGTTCTGTTTTCCTTACCCATCATCATAGTTGTATGAATGCAAGATTTTGTCTCTCCTTTTACTTGTATGTATAAAGGGTTTTGCCATACCTAATACCTCTCCTAGCAAGATTTTTAAATTCTCCAAGTTTTCTATGGCTGGGTTGGTTGAATTTTTGAAAAGCTTGTAAACTAGATCATAAAAAACACCTTTGTCTAGTGCGGGCTTTAAGAGTTGCACTATAGGAAGCGTTTAAGTTGTTGGGATAAGGTGTAGTATGTGTTGTAGGAGGGCTGTGAATTTTATCTTACAACTGGTGCTTTAAGGCCATGTGTGTCACTTGCACTCACCTTTAGTGATAGGAATGTTTTGCTTCATAACCTATGTGTTTGCCATGAATATTATGCACTTCTATAATTAGGAGCTGTGCATGAGAATTATGCATGCTTTGAGTATTGTTATTATTGAATTTAATGGAAGCATAAGGTTTGGTACGTTGACTTGTTTTGTAAGTAGTGATTATCGGGTATGCTGCTTCTAGTTTTAAATGCCATTGTTTGAGCACAATAAAAATACATATTTTAGGGGAGATCCATATAATTGTGTGTTAGAAGTATAATTTTTGTTTAGGTTTTGATCATAGTAAAAAGGTTTTGAAAAACTTTTGATTGGTTACGAGTAATCATGACCTGCCACATTTGTCGTGCCATAGAAGATATTATGTCTAATGTTATCTCCATGCATCATATATGATATGAAATAACAAAATTAGTTTTTTGTTTGTTTTGTTCTCTATCTTTACAATTAGTCATATGATTAAGACACTTGTCATATGTCTAACCTTGGTTTATATAATCAAGGGTTTCTCATTCATGTATATTATATTCTATCTATTTTCTTGAAGCACAAAGTATGCTCTTTTCTTATATCTTTAGATGATTTGGAGAATAACAAAGGTGCGATAAAAGGTTAGATTTCGAGGGTTTTTTATTGTAACTTTGTATTGTAGGTGCATTTGAGAGATTAGTGGAGCAAATATGAGTTCACCATTGTGTATAGAGTATTAAAAAAAGTTAGATGTTCTTTTGTTGTGTTCCAATGAGACACTAAATGTCAATTTTGCAAGGGTTTGAAGCTAGAAAGCAATTGGTAGATTTGGAAGTTAACCATTCTTCAGAGCATTTTGAGTCAAATCTAATCTCACCCTTGTGTCTAAAAAGTCCAAAAACTTAAAAGATTGATTGTCAACTTATTTTTTGGAGCATTTTGTTTTGAGGCCTTAAAAAATTTGTCCCTTGCCAATCATATGAAAAAACATTTTGTAGAATTAAAATTTCATTTCTTTTTCTCTTTGGCTTCTTTTTTTCTCTTCTTTTGTGAGTAAAAAAATACATTGCTTGCAATATTTTTTATTTTGAAAAATAAAATCAAAAAGGTATTTGTATAGGTCCATGTTGAGCCTTAGAATTAAAATTTTGTTTCTTTTTCTCTTTGGGTAATTTTTTTCTTTTCTTTTGTGAGTAAAAAAATATATTGCTTGCAATATTTTTTATTTTGAAAAATAAAATCAAAAAGGTATTTGTATAGGTCCATGTTGAGCCTTAGAATTAAAATTTTGTTTCTTTTTCTCTATGGGTGCTTTTTTTCTTTTCTTTTGTGAGTAAAATAATATATTGCTTGCAATATTTTTTATTTTGAAAAATAAAATCAAAAAGGTATTTGTATAGGTCCATGTTGAGCCTTGTACAAGGTTGGGGACAAATTTTAAGGCATGGAGTCCATAGGTCACCAAAACCCTTACAAGGCTCATGGATCTTTCACATCCATAGACCTCAAACAAGGGGCTCAACCCTTTCCTTTGGGTTGTGGTCCCCTTTGGGGATCAATCCACGTGACCCTTAATTCTTTCAATGAAAAATAAAAAAGGAAACCTCCTTGTAGACTTTCGTACAATTTGTCAACACACTACCAAATTTAGTAGAAGTTTTGGTAAGTCACTAATTTAGTAGCACCTCCACCTTTAACTTGGGGTCCAAATCTAGCAAAGCTCTAGATTTAGCAGACAAACATCCAAAGTTAGCAGACCTTTATATTTAGCAATAGTTTTGCCAAATTAATGATAAAATTGTGCTGACATAGTAGGTGATATTGAACTTTTTGCCCCTTCATTTTAGTTTCTAAATTTGCAGTTCAATTTTGGATGCTAATATTTTGGGCTAACAACCTCCTTTTTCTAAGCAATCTTTTCTATTTGAGCTCTTTTTCATACTTTATAGGGTGGCCTAGACAATTTTAAATTTTGATGCACAATTTTTTCAAAATTTATAATTTCATAGATGTTGCTATATAGTTCTTGTTTTAAAAACTTCTAGGGCTTTGTTCAGGCTCATACGAGCTTCTTTTCATGTGCAACTATTTTGGAAGTGGACTATTTTTTATTTAATTCAGAATGGTGCAATTAGTTTGTATTCATTATGATAAAAAAACACTTTCAACATAATAGCCTTATAATGACAATTGTAAAGCATTGAGATTAAATACCACTTCCCATTTTTCAACAAATGGTAATTTCAATTGCACTAATTATAAAGTTCTAAATCATATTTGTTTGGGGGCTTCTTTGTTTGAGCAATTTGGAGGGTGTTCATGTGGTTTTACTTTTTCTTTTTGCTAGATTAGCTTGACTATTTTAAGGAGAATATCATGGGTCTACCAACACATTTTTCAATTATTTAATTGAAAAGAGGGAATTATAAGGCTTGGTGAGATGGTATGATGAAGTATTTTTTATGGCTTAACATCTTGCCTTATTTATCTGAAAGCATGTTGAATGCACAAGACAATTGAGAGGGAGGCGGAGGGTGAATCAGTTGTACCTTAAACCTTCAAAACCTTCATACATATTCAGATCTACAGTAACTTAATTAACCCTTAATCTATTATGATGATTTAGCATGAAAGAGAAATAAAAAACAGAAACAAATCAACACCATGCATGAGAGAACACCAGAGTTACGTGGAAAACCCAAGATGGGAAAAACCACGGTGAGGATTAGCTCAAAATATATAGTAATATCAACACCAAATACAATGGGGCTCATTGTCAGAGGGCTCACTGCCCAAAGAAGGAAAGACTCACTGCCAGAATAGAAAAGAAGATATAGTAGAATGTTACATAGAGAAATCCATCTCAATGCAACAAAGAAATCCACCACAATATCATCAACACCTTCGCAACATGATTTAAGAATTGTAGACACCTTCTGTTCACTGCATCCAACAACTAACACATGAAAGCTCACATTGCAATTTCCAAATTCGTACCCTAACACTACAATTTGCATCATTCACATCTTACTTGTCTATCTCTACATCCCTCAACAACTCAACTCTTATTTATACTATCTTCAACCTTGAAACCATTCTCCAAGGTCGGCTATGCACATCAATCGTGCAAATTCAAATTAGGTTGGCACCAAAACACTTCCATGGCAGATAGAAGTGAAAGAAGACCACACAATTCCTTATTTGGGACCCAAATCTATAACACCACACTGCAACACGCTTCTACAAACAATAAATATCCATTGCAATTAGTGTAAACACCAAGGTTGGTCGTTACCCATGTAAACACCATTAAAATTTTAAGTACACACTTTGATCTAACAACTTGTGGACAACAAATGTCACCTAAACATAACTTGGAATATTCCATAAACATCTTGAAATCCAACAAACTCCTTTGCAACAACTTCCATCTGAGAAATGCACACATCTAGTATACTTAAACAACTCTGTCATACACTGCAACTTAAGAAATTGACTTCCGAAGCACCAAAACTCAAACAACCTTGATTGAAGAAAGATACCAACACTAGCAACACCCCTTCAGATCCTCAAGATCTGAAACCAAATTGCGGAGAAACGCAGAGCAAAAACATTTCTCCTAGACACCTTTGCAATACACTGTTCACATACTGGTGAACACAACTTCTTATGTACAATGATCCAACACACTAAATTCTGAATACAACACCTTTGAACACCTCAGATCAACATATCCAAAATGCATAGGAAAATCTTCAACCTAGAAGAAATGCAGAGCAACACTAGATCACTATTTTGCAACCCGCAACAACACTGCAACACACAGTTTCCTCTTTTTATCAAATTTTCTCAAAAGCACTAAAACCAAGCATCAGAGACACATCCTCATCACCTTTAGTAATTCCTCATCACCACCTAGCCAACTGTAACATAACAATTCAACCATATATCCATAGACAAAAGCTTATCAAAGCAACACTAGAGGTTGACATCAGTAGCTTACTAATGGCAACATAATGCAACTAATCAAAACATGGATAACACCAACATACTCTTGCAACAATATTCTACTCATCAGTGACAACACAAGCTTGTTGACATCAATGACAACACCAACTGTTCATACTTGCAACAAAACATTCCTAAACCACCACTAGATTGGCATAATTGTCTATGGTATTCCAAGATTGGCCATATCATTTGAATTATTTGTTGTCATGTTGACACCAATCCAATGTTTGTCATCTCAAAATTTAGTTCCCCTCATGTTTGTTGGACTAAAATTTGGGAAAATGCATGGAGATCTAGATGATCATCCATTCCCAAATGATCTTGTGTTGGACTGTTTTGTTCCCCTAGATGATTGTGATAATGTTCCCTATACCAAAGTTGTGGTCAAGTTACTAGCTTTGTGGAAAAGTATGGAATCTTGAGAGGATATTATACTTCTCTTCCTTCTCCTCAGGAGACTCCAATTTTTTTTAGTGTATATGATTCCTATTTTATAAATAGAGGCTTCTCCTCCTACATCTCCAAGTTAGAATCTAGAGGTTCATGAATTTTTACTTCCAAAATTTGTAGATTCTATAGTTTTTCATGCTTAGGCTTGTGTGGATGCTACATCATGGAATTATTTCTCTTCTTGATTGTTGAGATGATTGCTTACAAGACATATTGTTTATTTTTTAAAATCCACATATAGGATCTTGATGATAATATTGAGGATACCCATCTCCTCTTTGATGAAAACTCATAAGAAGTTGCATCATCTTCTTCAAATGTTATGAGGGCACATTTAGATCCTCCTATTCCTTCTCCATAGATAAATGCTTTCATAGTAGAAAATTTTGTAAACACTCATGAGTTGATAGTTTCAATTCAGTCACCATTCATGTTGGCATCTTCTACACTAGTACCAAATTTTCATTGGTTTAGTTGTCCTACCTATGGTGAACACCATACACCAATGGTTACTATACCTGAATCTTGCATGGTACCTAATTTATGTATCAACATTTATCACAATTTTGCATCCTTCTAGGGTAGCATTTGGAGGACTCATCATCATATTTGACACATGTTCTACATCAATTTTCACATTGTTTTACATTGCCACTTTCTTTATTGAAGATTGGGACTTTTGAAATTATGACATTTGAGCAACTTTTAGAGATGAATGTATTGTTAACCTCATATTCCTTTAAGCAATGGGAAGATATTTTGTATACATCCTTGGCTTTGTTTCTTCCTAAGGGGAAGAACATTGTTAGCTGATTGTGGATCATCTTCTACATTCCATATCAAACATCCATCGTTTGTGTGGGAAATTTCTTCAAGGGAGGTCACCTAAATTTCTCTCTTCATTCTCTTATGTGGGGACTTTTTCCTCACATGGTGTTTTCTTCTCATATGTTAGAGAGCATTTTCATGTTTTTTTTCACTTGTTTGGAAAATGATTTTTTTTTTCTTGCAATTTTTCCTTTTTTTTTTCATTTTTCAAAGATTCTTTTATACATGGGTACCTAATTAGGCCTTGTAGCTAGGACCCCTCTTTGAATTTTTGCATGTTTTGTTTCCCTCTAAGTTACACTGAAAGGGGGCGTTGGTGTGAATATGGTTATTTCCCTAACTAGTTCCACTATTGGGTCATTTTCACACCTTGTCACTTTAGGTTACTTAGGACACTTAACAAATTTCAATTTATCTCATGTAATAAGATTACAACACATGTCATTGAAATGTTGAAAATTGTGACCCTTTAGGGGAGATCTTCCTTTGTGGGGGTTTGACACCTTTTCACTATTTCATTAAATAAAGGGGGGGTTTGATTGGATTTGGACAAGACATATGATTAACTTACAACTTAAAAGGTGAGTGAACCTACCCTTGACTAAATCTGAAAGTAACCTAAGGATGAAATGCAATGATTCAACTAGCCCAATAATGCAAATTATTGTTCTGATACAAAAACAATAGATTTGGAAAGTCGTAGAGAAAATCAGACTATAGAAATGGACTAAGTAGGACACTATGCACCTGTGATATAAATTTGAGGTTGAAAATGTTGGAATAAGTCGCTTAGGGTGCCACTGTCCCTATCGAGATATTTCAGATTTGATTTCATAGTCTTCAGATACCAGATCAAGACTTATGTTTTCCGCCTGTTGCACTGTCGGATTATTTTTGAATAATTTTGTAATTGAGTTTTTGTGAGTTGTCAAGATGTAGGGTTTGATTGCAACAATTAATAATTGATCTTCAAACTCCCTCCAATCCTCTTCAGACCTGAAACTTGCACATTCAAGGAGAGAGGAAGGCTTGTGCCATTTAGGGGCTTGCCTTAGTCAAACCTCGTGTTAGTGTTTCCACTTCCACAATGGCAACATCAATGATAGAAACCTATCCTTTTGAGGGATATGACTAAATGATAAAAAGGAATGATGAATCAACAATGGACTGCAACTAACCACCCTCCAATGGCTTCCTTGAGGGACTAAATTCATACAAATCTCTTCAAGGCTTAGATTTTGCTTGCTTGAATTGCCTGGAGACCTACAAGGGGTTAGTCTTCACAAATAATATAATAACATAAACATGAATGAAATCATACACACTTTGACATGATGCTTGGATCTCAAATTGCTGCAATAAATCATTGAAATTCTTCTCTTGACTTGCTTGATAATGCACTTGACAATAATTCTTGCTCAATAATGCTAGATAGCTTCTTATTTTTTAAATAGAAATGACTAGGTATTTATACAAAATTATTCTAATTTCATAAAAAATAAATCTCGATAGCCGACTTTAGACATTTGAAATTCAAATAATAAAATGCTGACATTGACATGTTTGAAATTGGAGCCAAAATAGGGGACATATGTGCCCTCGGTGTTAGTGTTCTAAACCTATTTTTCGGGAAATAAAAAGTTGGGGGAAAAGTATTAAATGAATGCATTTGTTTTGTACTTGTAATTTGTCGGAAAATGATAAAATGAGCCATGAGATGCATACTTTAGGAAATTGGGTGTTCCATTAGGTCCAATTACTTAAGGGGGATCAAAACATAGTGTGAAATTGTCAAGGGTGACAATTTATGATGCTATAGTCATAATATTATGTTTATGTTTCACATTGGATTATGTAACCAAGAATTTTTGATTCATGACAATATATTTTATTTGCATTCTTTGATAGGAATACAATGTATTCTTGTCATATTAATCTTTTGAATTCTTTAATATTTCCATTAGGCTGATAGATCTTAAGTGGCTATCTTTATAGCCAAATATTACACTCTCTAATTCATTTGATTCCATTTAATGATTTTTAATATTTTATTAAGTAAACTCATCTTGACATATTCACTTTTAACTTGTCACATCCCTTGTACTATGTCCCATACACAGACATTGTATGGGAAAAATACATAAAAAAAGAAAAGAAAAGAAAATACAAATGATACCAAAAAAGGAATTAAGAGGTCTTTGAAGGTATTGAGGAGGGACAACACATTGATGGTGTAGGAATGGGATATAGGGCAAGTGAAGTGTATGCCTGTAACTTCCTTAAATAAGGTATATAATTACATTTACAATGAATAAATGGATGACTCAATTGTAAGAGTGGCATGCAAAATAGTAGGCAAGGAGATTTGAAGACAACTTTGCATCTAGAAAAGGGGGAGATCTCGGGTAGCTCTTTGAGAGATTTTATGGCATGTCTAAGTTCTTGACATTGAGTATAGATGACTATCGAATCTTAAAGAATAGAAGAATACCATGAGACATAGAGGAAGCATGGAGAGGGCACAAAAACATATTTGGATGAAATCCCTAAAAGAGACTTGTCCTCATTGACCACCATGATTGTAATATATGCAATAATGGATTTAATAAAAAGGATTTAGGAACTTTCGAGCAAATGCAATTGGTAGGTGTAAAGCCAAATTCCACAACCTTTTCCAACATCCTCCTTTCCTGTGCCAAAATGGGAGCTTTGGAATAAAGAATGGACTTTGATCAAAGCATTAAAAATGCTATAATTACAACTAACCTTGTAGATGTGTCTATGAAACCCAGATGCATGGACACATATATGCACAAAATAGATTTGCTAAAACAAGCACTCAATCCAATGGATTGCATAGGTAACCATTTCATTCCCCTTCTCTACTCATTCTAAAATGGGTTCATAATTTTTGTAGTAAAAAAATCCATTATTTTCAAAGAATAAATTACTAAAGGGTTTTATCAATACTTTATTATTATTTTGGTTGAGAATAAGGCCTTTTTGCAATGCTGCATATTGTTTAGCATGAGGTTTTTGAATTTAATTGTGTGTGATTTCTTCATTGATGTTTTAAATCAAATTCCATGATCCATCACTAGGAAATAGATATCAAGAGAAGGGAAATGAAAATAGACAACACGAGGAGAGAAATAAATATGATCCATGATCATTCATTTCTCTTCTTTTGTTATCTATTTCTTGATGATGGATAATGGAGTTTGATTTGAAGCATTGATGAAAAAAGCTCACATAGTCAAATCCATAAACATCTCATGTTAATATTATGGATTGTGGAAATTTTATGTCTATTTTTTTTGTAGTTTACTATACTTTTGACTAAAACATGTTAACATTTTTAAGGTTTTGATTAGAGGGAAAAATGTTTTGAAGGGACTCAAAACCCTCTACAAAAAAGTTTTGAGGGACCTAATGTTGTTAAGAGATAAACCATAGACAATTACCAACCTAACAACAATAGCCACCAAAAGATAAACTAGACTACCCATGCTACAATAGACAGGTTTTGAAGGGAACATTGAACCCTTTACAACTAGGTTTTATAGGGACCTAAAACCCTAATTGACCACAAACATTTCCTAAAAAATCTAGGCCACAACTAACCAACCGCTTAGAAAAACAACAAACTTAGAGATGCAGAATACCCACATCACCCAATCAGGTTTTCCAGAAGAGAACAACTGAAAAAGAGAGTGACAAGAGCTCCCTTTTAGCATCTCCTACACTTCCAAACTCCCCACCTCAGTAGGAGAGTTAGAAGGTACAATAGTACACAAGGAAGAAACAACCCACTTGCAACACCACCTAGCCCAATTGGCCAACCAAATCTCCACCTCAATAGGAGAGATCTCCCCTCTATAGGAGAAGATGACATGAAAACCTTTTCCACTATAGCCACTTCTCTCTAGCAAACTCAAACTCCACCTTAATAGGAGTTGCAAGAGATAAAAAAAATAGGAAAAAAGTTAACTCCCCCCATCCACATAACCTAACTCCACCTCAATAGGAGAGGCCTCCATGATGTAGGGGCATCATCCTTGGCATCGACAAATTTTGGTTTGAATTTTGGAACTTTAGTTTTATCTTCAATTTTGTTGTGCTTTGTTTAATCTTATGTTTGTGGCGGTTGAGGCAATTGGATTTTTGTTTTTGGAAAACGTTGGGGGGAGTTAACAAGAAAAATAATCGACCCATGTTTTTGTATGTATGACTGGCTATAGGAAGAAGAAACATGAAAAAAAGATGGTTGCTGAGAGAAAAGCCGCACTAAGAAAGTCTTCTTCTCTTTGCTGCAAAAGTTTGATGGATTTTGGAGAAAACCAAGTCTTGTGTTTGTAAGGAGAGATCAATTCCTGAGTCTTAATTTTTGGAAGGAGAGTGATTTGAGTTCAAACTTCACTGGCCAATGGAGAACAAAGGATGTTGGTAGGGGCGTTGAAGTTGTCTACAACACACAAAGAAATTTGTTGGTACTTGCTCTGTGGTTGTTTCTGTAGTTGCAACATTTGAATCCAGTCAACCATTTTTGTCCTTTTGATGGTGTTGAAAAACCTTGCATACTGTTAATCGATTAAGCAATGAATAGTTCTATTACTGGTTTCCTAGTTCTGGTGTAACTTGCTGAAATCCTTTGTCATTTTTGTTGTTCTTTGTGTGTGTTGGTTGCCATTCCTTGAATGGTTAGCGTTAATTCTGTATTTGACAATACACAATGAAATTGGGCTTTGTATGTTGTCACCTCTAATTATGATTATGCATGCTTTGTAGTTCCATCTTTTGAGGACACTGTGTAGGTAATTGCTCTTTGAGAAGTTTCCTATATTGGTGAGATTGCAGTGACTGTAGCTTACAATTCACTATTAGTTTTTTGGTATTGGAGCAGTAAGAAAGTGGGGAATAGTGGAAATGGGAAAAATGCCACCGAGGGCGATGAGATGAGGAGGTGCTCAAGGTGGTGGTCGAAGAGGCCATGAAGACAAAATCTTGGAGATGCTACAAATTTTGACAGCAAGAATGGATGCAATGGAACAAGTACAATGAAGAGGAGTAATGGTGGATGATGTGAGTGAAGTTGCGGAAGAAGAGCAACCCCAAGCCGATGATGAAGATCAAGAAGAACTAGAAAGGGTTGAAGAAAGATTTATCAAAGTTGTGATGAATGTGGGAACCAAGCCATGAAGTGAAGTTCCTACGTACTCAGGAAGCCTAAATGGAGAAGAGCTTATTGACTAGATCAATGAATTAGATAAGTATTTTGAATATGAAGGAGTTGCAGAGGAAAGAAAGGAAGTTTTCCGGTACACAACTGAAAGGCCATGTTGCAATGTGGTGGGATTACATGCAGGTAGAAATACGCAAGAAAAAAAAAGAGATCTCTTCTTGGGATCAAATGGTTTTCAAATTGAAGACAAAGTTCCTTCCAATAGACTACCAGACGAATCTTTTCAAAAGATTACAAAATTTGAAGTAGAAAGATATGTTAGTCAAGGAATACACAGAAGAGTTTTACAAGTTGGTGATTCAATCAGGCCATAGTGAAGAGGATATGGAAAAGGTGGAAATGTATTTGAATGGTTTGAAATACAGTTTGTGGGATGAGTTAACTTTAGTGTCTCCACGAACTCTTGAGGAGACCTATCAGTTGGCCATTAAGGCAGAAGAGAAGCTTGTGAGGAAGCAAAATCAGCAAGGAAGGCAAAGAGGAAGAGGCTTGAGAGGAAGAGGACCACAATCTGGTAGGGGACAAAAAAATCATCATGATGAAGGGGCTGGAAGTTCTAGTGGATTAGCTAATCCAAAAAGAGGAGGTTATCAGAACAAAGGAGGCATATCATTTGGTAGAGGTGGTTATCAAGGAAGAGGAAGAGGATTTGTAGGTAAATGCTTCAAATGCAATTAGTATGCTATCACAAGAGTTGGGATTGTTTAGAGTATGTGAAGGAAGGGCACACAAGGCCAGAAAGAAGCACACAGATCATGCAAGCTAAGAAAGAAAGTGTGGGATCACTTGCACATCATACTGAGGAACCTGGGACTAGAGAGTCTTTGCTGTTCAAGAGAGTTTTGTTGAAGCCTTTGAAGGAGAGTAAAGAACCAGAACAAAGAAGAGCATTATTCAAGAAAAAGTGCAAGGCAAAAGTTAAATGCTGCAAATTAATTATTGATAGTGGTAGTACAAATAACTTAGTGGCTGTAGAAATGGTGGATAAGCTAGGACTTAAGAGGATGAAACACCCTACTCCTTATAAAGTATCTTGGCTTCAAAAAGGGAATTAGTTGTTGGTAGATGAACAGGCTGTAGTAGAATTTCAAATTGGTAGTTATATGGATAGTGTGGTTTGTGACATCATGCCTATGGACGTGTGTCATGTATTTCTTGGTAGGCCTTGGTAGTTTGATCAAAAGGTTGCACATGAAGGGAGAAGTAACACATATATCTTTGAAAAGGATGGAATTAAGCATACTTTTCTACCTATGTGTGAACAAGAAGAGGACATCAATAGTAGTAGCAGTAGTAAGATAATGTTGGTGAGCAAAAAAGAGTTCTTGCATATTATGGAGGAGATGGGAGTTGCTTACCTCTACAAAATTGGAGGATCTACCCAAGGAGGTACAAGAAATATTGGATGAACATAAGGATATTGTTGTAGTTGATTTTGCTAATGAGTTGCCTCTTATGCATAGCATTAACCATCACATGGATTTAATTCTAAGAGCTAGCCTTCCAAACAAGGTTGCATACAGGTTGACACCCCAAGAGAATGAGGAGATTAGAAGGCAAGTTGAGGAGTTATTGCAAAAAGGGTTAATAAGAGAGAGTCCGAGTCCCTGTGCAGTGCCTATAGTCTTGGTGCCTAAGAAGGAAAATGAACGGAGAATGTGCACAAACTCTTGAGCCATTAACAAGATAACTATCAGGTACAAATTTTCAATTCCCATAATAGATGATTTGATGGATTTCTTGGGTTGTGCAAGGTATTTTTCGAAGATAGATCTGAAAAGTGGTTACCATTAGATTTGGATCAGACCCGAAGATGACTAGAAGATAGCATTCAAAATGAATGATGGACTGTATGAGTGGCTGGTTATGCCCTTTGGGCTCATGAATGCTCCTAGTACTTTCATGAGGCTCGTGAACAAAGTCTTGAAACCTTTTCTTGGGAAGTTTGTTATTGTATATCTTGATGATATTTTGGTGTTTAGCAGGTCTAAAGAGGAACATCTACAACATTTGAGGATGGTGATGATGAGGCTGTATGAAGAGAAGTTGCAGATTAGTTTAAAGAAGTGTGTGTTTATGCAAACTAAATTGGTTTATTTGGGTTTTGTGGTATCTAGTGAAGGGTTAAAAATGGATAAGGATAAGGTACATGCTATCATTGATTGGCCAACACTGAGGATTTTCATGGGCTTGCTTGCTTTTACAGGAAGTTCATTAGAAATTTTAGTCATGTAGTTGCTCCTATACTTGAAACCATTAAGGGGTCTAAAAAGCAATTTATATGGACACAAGAGGCTGAAAAGAGTTTTAAATTTATTAAGCATAGAGTGACTGGCAACCTATACTTGCATTTCTTGATTTCAACAAAGTGTTTCAAGTAGAATGTGATTCCAGTGGCTTAGCAATAGGGGCTTTTCTTAGCCAGGAAGGTAAACTAGTGGCTTATTTTAGTGAGAAATTGAATGAGGCTAAAAATAAATATTCTACTTATGATCTTGAATTCTATGCATTGGTGCAATCATTGAAGAAGTGGAGGCATTACTTGATTCCTAAAGAGTTTGTTGTGTACAATGATAACCATGCATTGCAGTTCATTAATAGTTAGCATAAGCTAAATTAGAGGAATACGAAGTGGGTAAAGTATTTGCAAAGTTATAATTTTGTGTTGAAGAATAAGAGTGGGAAAACAAATAAGGTTGCTAATGCATTAAGTAGACAAAGTTTATTGTTGCATGTAATTTAGGCTAATAGTGTTGGTTTTGATAGTTTGAATGAGTTATATGCAAATGATGCATATTTCAAAGTTGCTTATGAAGCTTGCAGTAATCCGATTAGAAGAGACAAAGGACCTTGGATAGAGTATATGATATAGGAGGGTTTGTTGTTCAAAGGAAGTCAATTGTGCATACCTTGGGGTTCAATGAGGGACAATCTCTTGAAAGAGAAGCATAGTGGAAGTCTAGGAGGACACTTTGGATAGGATCAAACATATCTCCAGTTGATTACACACTATTATTGGCCAAGAATGAGGGTTGATGTAAAGAAGTATGTGGAGAGATGCAGGGTATGTCAACATGCCAAGGGAATAAGTTAGAATATAGGGTTGTATTAACCATTTCCAGTTCCATCTCGACCATGGGATTCTGTAAGTATGGAATTTTTTTTGGGTTTCCTAAGACTCAAAGGGGAAATGATGTAGTATTTTTAGTTGTGGATAGGTTCTCTAAAATGGTGCATTTTATCCCATGTAAAAAGGCTAGTGATGCAACCCATATTGCTAATATGTTTTTCAAAGTGGTTCGTTTACATGGCATTCCACAAAGTATTGTGTCGGATAGATATATGAAGTTTGTTGGGAATTTATGGAGAACTCTTGGAAAAAGTTGGGAACACAGCTTAGTTTCAGTTTATACTATCACCCCTAGACGGATCCAAACCAAGGTGGTGAATAGAAGTCTTGGTGACATGTTAAGGTGCCTTGTTGGGAAAACACCTGGTAGCTGGGATGTGGCTTTACCCAAGCGGAGTTCACTTACAATGATTCTCCAAATCAGAGTACAAGTTTCAGTCCTTTTTATGTTGTTTATGGCATGCATCCTAGGGGTGTCTTAGAACTCAAAAATCCTAGTGACATGGAGAAATGAAGTGTAGATGGTGAGGAGTTTGCTCGAGCCATTGATGAACTTAATGAGGAGGTGAAGACAAACATTGAAGGAAGCAATTAGCAATACAAAAAATATGTCAATAAGAAGTAGAGGGAAGTTCATTTTTAGGTGGGTGATCTTGTGTTAGCACATCTTAGGAAAGAAATATTTCCTATAGGTGAATACAATAAACTAAAGATGAAAAAAATGGTCCTTGCATGATTCTTTGGAAGTTCTCAATGAATTCCTACGAGATTAGTCTTCCTCAAGGAATGGGGATTTCACCCGTATTCAATGTAGCCAATTTATATCTATATCAAGGTGCTACAGATGATGAAGCAGTTGAGTTGGAGTTGACATCCGCTAATGATCAACATGTGACCAAATCCATTCCACTGGAAATTGAATGCATTTTGGACAAGTTGTTTCTGAGGAAGACTCGAGGCAAGGAATATTTTAGGTATTTGGTCAAGTGGCATGGTCATCCTTTAGAGTACGCTTCGTGATTGACCGTACCTAAGATTGTCACCTCTGGTCATTCCATCGATGACCTCATGAATGGGAGTTCATTAATTTTTGCTTCCCCAGGGAGCCTAATGTAGGGGCATCATCCTTGGCATCAACAAATTTTGGTTTGAATTTTGGAACTTTAGTTAAACCCACAAAAGTGGTTTACAATTCAAATGAGGAAGGAAAAGTTGCAAAAAATGATCCCATGCAAAAAAAATCATTTTTGGGGTTCGAACGAACCAAAAGAGGGTTTGCTAGAACCCTGGTTTGAGTGAACCCATTAATGCAAGGTCCCACCATTCCCGCCAAAAAATGCAAAGAAAACCTTTTTTGAAAGGGGGTTCGCTCGAACCCCCCATGGTTCGCCTGAACCCCCCTTTTCCCACCTTCTCACCCTCTGGCACCAAAAAAATCCATAATTTTGTGCTTCGAAGCTCAGGTTGAGGATGAAAATGGAGGAGACTTCACAGATCCAACTGGATGATGGTAGTCCTCAAAACGAGCTATCCAACAAATATAATTTTAATATGTTTTGATTTTATTATGTATTTGTTTTTGTAGTTTTATTAAACATAGGTTTTTCATCGAAAATCAAGCTCTCTATTCTGCACATGTGGAAAAATAGCATATTATCAATTTTTTTTTAGAAATATGAGTACACTAGATATTGAAGTCCTTGATCCAACAAAAAAAATAAAAAAAATTGATGCATATAAAAAAAGTTACGCATTATACGGTCCGCCTAAGTCTGAATTGTCATTGGTTTGACTTCGAAACTTTATTAAGGAAAAGTATTCAATAAAACACTATGAAACTAATTGGAAGCACTAGATATCATAGTTACACATCTAAATTCGAAAGAATTATAATTTTATCCTTCATGGAAAAAAAATTATGCGTTATACGGTGAGCGTCACTCCTTAAAAATGTTGTTTACTGAAAAAAATGAGTTTTCAAAGGAGATGGAAAAAGAAGTGCAATCTAATTCCAAAAAATTTGAATTTTTTTTTTGTTAGAATCTATAGACAATATTTCACAAATTACTAGTTTGCATCATCTTCAAATTCCTCACGGTTTAGCCACTATAGGTGCCTGAAAGTGAAGATTTAGTTAGAAAAAATTATTTCAGTGTCCAGTTTGGCAAAAAATTGTAAACCAATATTATGGGATCACCCATATTCAATTTTGTTGTGCTTTGTTTAATCTTATGTTTGTGGTGGCTGAGGTAGTTGGATTTTTTTTGGCAAATGTTGGGGGGGAGTTAACAAGAAGAAGAATCAACCCATGTTTTTGTATGTATGAGTGGCTGTAGGAAGAAGAAATAGGAAAAAAAGACGGTTACTGAGAGAAAACCCACACCAAGAAAATCTTCTTCTCTTTGTTGCAAAAGTTTGATGGATTTTGGAGAAAACCGAGTCTTGTGTTTGTAAGGAGAGATCGATGCCAGAGTCTTTCTTTTTGGAAGGATGGTTTGAGTTCAGACTTCACTAGCCGATGGAGAACAAAGGATGTTGGCAGGGGCATTGAAGTTATCTACAACGCATAAAATGAAATTTTTTGGTACTTGCTTTGTGGTTGTTTTTGTAGTTGCAACATTTGAATCCAATTAGTTGTTTTTATCCTTTTGATGGTGCTAAAAAACCTTGCATATTTTTAATCGATTAAGCAATGAATAGTTCTATTGTTGGTTTCTTGGTTTTGACGTAACTTGCTGAAATCCTTTGTATTTTTTGTTGTTCCTTGTGTGTGTTGGTTTCCATTCCTTGTATGGTTGGTGTTAATTCTATATTTGGCGATACATAATGAAATTGGGCTTTGTATCTCATCACCTCTAATTATGATTATGCATGCTTTATAGTTCCATCTTCTAAGGACACTATGCAGGTAATTGCTCTTTGAGAAGTTTCCTATATTGGTGAGATTGCAGTGACTATAGCTTACAACTCACTATTGCTCCACCTCAATAGGAGTAATCTCCACCTCAATAAAATACACTGACTACAAAAATAGGAAGAAAGAAAAAACACTGGCAGAAAGGGAAAACACAACATCCATTGGCAACACGGGCACCCGAGTCTTCTTGAAAACCATTGAATTCAATCCCAACCAACAACAAAAAAATAGAATCAAGGGCAGTCACTGCTCCCTTGGACACCTTCAACTAGGACACCATACTCATAGCAACCTCTAGGAACCACCACCATAAGCATATGGGGTTTGAAACAGATGCCTTAAGGAATAAGGGCATCGAGGTCTTTAAAATGAACTTTGAAAACAACCCAACCATCAATAAGAAGCCAAAAACAGGGGCAACAAACACACCCTTAAACAACTTGAGAAAGCATACCAAAAAAATAGTATCCTCCCAAAACCAACCCTTCAAGAAGAAGATCTGTAGAAGAAAGAAAACTAACCCCATTAATAACAAGAGCTTCACTATACAAGAGGGGTTCCATACCAAGCACTAAACAATAACTTGGGAAAGACAAATATTCCTGTGAAAATAGGAAAAATCGGTGCTAAAACCTTGGAAAAGACATCTCCACCAACCACCATAGGGGAGGACCATGGAATCCAAGCATAGGCAAAGATGCCAAAAACCCACCAACCAACCAACAAACCACTGCAAAAGGCCCGCACACCACAAGGTAGGGAAAGAACTTGCAACCGCACCATCATAGGGCACACCAAAGATTGGAAAAAGCAAGTGGCACTTTGCACCCCACATTAACAACCATAGCTACGACCTAGCCAACCTCCCACAAGCAAAGAATATGTCACTTAGATGATAAAAAGATCCCCAACAACAACTATATCCATATTGTGACCGGCAGATTAGTATGGGCTAATACACTTGATCCATGAAGAATCGAAGCATATTCATGCCACTAAATATCAATCCAATAGAGATCATTCAATTTATGCATAGATAAAGAAGCCATTAAAACTACCATATTAAATCATGAAAGCTTGATAAATCCTCTAATCTAAGACATTGAAACTTATCCTATTGGGGGAGTTGTGTCACATTGATGTGGAACAACGACCCTTTCCCAATCCTGTGGATAAATGAGCTTGTTCCAATTAGTTTTATGGAAGAAAACTGATGAAATTGATAAGAAATATGTGATGAAACATGATTTAAAGCTAAATGAACATGGTGCAAGCTATTTTAAATGCTATGGGTGTATGCAATCCTAATCTAAATAAGTTTTAAACTAAAAAGATTCAAACCCTAATTATCAAATAAGCTAAATGGATGCATTATGTTTCCATGGAAGCCATTAATGGAAGCTAAGCTATTATGCAAGTTATTTAAACTAAAAAAGATGCTAAATGTGAGTGCAAGTGCAAATGATTTTAACAACATAAGTTTGATGTTGAAAGATGGATCAATTTGTCTCCAAATAGTGACCTATTTATAGGAGAGAAAATGAGAAATGGAGGGTTGAGATAAAAAAATATTAATCAATGGTCAAGGATGGAGGAAGTTGGAGGCATGGATCATAGATTCTCATCAACAGATGAGAATCAACGATGAGATTTAATCAAGGGTTCACCTTTGTCCAAATAAACACAATTTTAACTTGCACAAGAGGTCACAAGTTAACTTGCAAGCACAAGAGGTCACAAAGTTAACTTGCACAAGAAGTCAAGTAAGTTTGTTAGAAAATGAATATTCCCCTTTTTCAAATGAGTGAGGAAAGAGAATATTCTTTGGAATATTCTCATGGGTGAGGGAAAATAGACATTTAGCAAATTAAAAAAAGAAGTTTTAATGCGCAAAAAGGGGGAAGGAATATTCCTTTTGGAGGAATGTGCAAAGGAGGAATATTTCCTTGCAAGTGGGGGGGTTAGATTAATTAGTAATTGAATAATTAAAATAATGTTAATTATACAATTAGGGGGAATTAGATGATTTTCATTAAATAAAGTGATTTAATGAAAGGGGGAAAGTGAAATGCCATTTAATTAAATAACTTAGAGTTATTTTAATTAAATAAGAAGATTTAGGGATTTAAATTAAATAATTTGATGTATTTAATTTAATAAGACAAAGTGTTAGCATGAAAGGGGATGAATTAACCCGGTTAAATTAATTAGGTTAATAGATGCAAATGCCATAATTAATTAATTAGCTAGGCTAATTTAATTAATTAGCGAGGATAATTTAATTAATTAAGCAAAAAGAGAATGGGTTTTAGGAGAAAATGATGTTAGTATACCTGATTCGAGTGTATGATATCATTTAGGACATTTTCCAGTGTCTACATTTTACCCCTCTTTGAAGCTAGGTACCTGCTACATTGGTTCAAAGATCGATGCTTTTTTCGATTAAAAACTTCTTAAATCAATTTTTTTTTCTAATTTTTGGATGCCCCACTGCTGCCCCAGTAAAAGGAATAAGTTGGTTCCCTGCCCCCTCGAGAAATCGAGCAAAATTTTGAATTTTGGGTTGATTTCTTGAAAAAGGTTAAATGTTGCCTAAGGGGTTCGAAAAGGCTTCGAGATGCAAAAAACATGCAAAAAACGCAAAAAATGATGCAAAATAAGCTTTAGTTTGGCAAGATTGGTGAAAATGGTGAAAACCCTAGCTTTTGGCTGAAATTAGGGCAAAAAAACCCTAATTTTTAAGCTTAAATAGGTGAGGAAGGGTCACTTTCAATTCATTTGTGCATTCACACCTTAGAGAATTCTTGTAGTTTGAGATATGACCCTCTAACGAAATGGCACAATGAGTGCTCCCACGACCCATTTCTAACTGGGTTCGCGAGTTCTAGAGGCCTCCAGGTGCAGGACCACTAGTATCTGACTCGAAACTTGACTTGAATTTTGACTTTTAAGCACATTTATTGCACTTTGAAATTTAGATTTTGGTGGCGTTATATAGTGACGCTATTTTTAGAATTGGCGATGCTATTTTGAATTTTAGCGACGCTAATATGATCAGTGATGCAATTCACGATTTGGAATTAGGGTTTCCTGATTGTAAATCGTGACGCATGTGTAAATAGTGACGCGTCTCACGATTTAGAATTTAGAATTAGGGTTTGTAACTTTCAAATGGTGATGCAAGTGCTTTTAGAGATGCATTTCATGATTTGCAATTTGAATGCATCGAGCGTCACTATTTGGAATTTGAGTTATAGCAACGCTATCGTAAATAGCAACACTTTTGTCATTTTGGGGGATAAAAACTCCAAACTTAGCCAATTTTTTTCAAATTTTGACTTCGTGCACTTTGTGGGTGCTGGAGGTTATCTAGCCTTTGATGTCACACGAGCACCAACCTTCTATTTTATCTAGAATTGATGATTTATCTGAGATTTGATAGGAGCACCTTGGGGAGATTGGGTTGTGGTACGTTGCCTACATGTTCATCATGTGGACACATTTGGAAATGATGACACTGCTATGCAAGTGATGGAACAATAAGACTTTGTAATTCCATCTACCTACCAGTAAGGCAACAGTGACGTTGGAGGATTTATGGCAAATTATGTGATTGTCGATACATGGTGAGTGTGTTATCTATGACACTAATGTTGGCTATGATGCCTGCCATGAGGTTCTTGACCAAGAGGCCATTGTCCTGGTCAACTCCTAAATTAACCACAAGATGTACAAAGGTTGGGCGTCAACTTTTAGATTGATTATTGCTGTAGTGATCTCACGTTTGGTTGCTCTAGATCAATGGAGCAGGGGATTCAATCCAGGATGGGGATTGGCTTGGCATAGGATGTTGTTTAGGACCCTGTATGCATGGGGTCCAGTGATGCTGGCCTCTCTTTACCATGATATGCATGGTTTCGTATATTGTGATGGGAGAGCGATTGGTATAGGGGTCACCCTTCTCCACATATGGGCCTGAGAGAAAATTACTATGCTCTGACCTATTGTTCATATGGAATATGTGGAGCCAGATGATCTAATTGTTTGGCGGTATAGAGGTTCCATCACATTGCAACACATAGGGCAGCTCGACATTCCCTATTGGCATCGAGTCATCGATGATATGACAGTGTTCAGATGGCGATCGTGGTTACAAATGTCGGCCTAGTACGATGATGTACAACAACTGTTATTTGCTTGAAAGACTTGATATATGCAGGGTTGAGAGCACATGATGATTGAGAGGTACTTGCTTGATAGGGTTTCCAAACAGTTTGGCGAGAGGCAGGATAGGCTCGATGATGCGTACATTGCTATTTTTTCCAGATTAGCTTGAGAGACAGCATGGAGATAGATGATCCCAACCCACAAGGTTGTAGAGGGCTTCAGATAATTGGTTGCTAGGCCATGGGCCTATGATTAGGGACAAGTGGATGTGAAGACTATGCTTGCTTATGATGCATGGTTCCTACCCCTTCCTCATCTTACATATCCAACAGGTATACCTCCACGAGGGAGGGGTGTAGGTAGAGGTAGAGGACAACTAGATGATGGGTAGGGCAGAGGATAGGGAAGAGGTCTAGATGGTAGGGGCAGAGGTTAATATTGCCAGGATGGCCAACATCATGATTTATAGGTCTTGGGTGCACAACCATTTCACCAACAGCCACCTCAATAGCCACTAATATAGCAGCAACCTCCACAACAGCCACTGTTGAGGCCAAATTCCTGTGATACTCAGATACAATAGTTGCAGCAGTAGTTGCAGGGGGTTACAGCTAAGTGAGATTAGGCTTGTCAACAGATTTTGGCTATTACCATTGAGAGAGACCAGGCCTGACAACAGGTATTGGCTATCATAGCTAAGAGGGATCAGGAGTGTCATCTCAGGTAGACTGCCGATATGCAGTTAGCACAGGAGGTCGGGCAACACCAACAGTTGGAGGCCATGATAGCTGCAGCACATGGGCAGACAATTTATGTTCATTTATACAAAGAGGCTGCGATTAAGGCTACATATTATTGCATGCACTATCACTGAGATATATTTGTTATGATTAGGTAGCCATATTATTCCCAAAGGAGTGGAGCATATCCTTGGGCTGAGGATTAGCCAGAGAGACAGCTGGGAAGGGGAGCATCCATTAGGGCTAGCCTACTTGTATAGACACTTTTTTGATTATTTCCCGATTATTTATATAGATATACATTCATGGGATCCTTTTTGATAGCCTCGTGGATATTGTACCTTTGATCAATATACATACACTGACTCAAATATTTTATATTATATGACAGTCACAATTTTTTGAGATATATATGATATGATATGGATTCGATATATGATGTGCTCTTTATTTCATGCTTTATGGATGTATGGATGCATTTGATGTGATATGATGTGATATGTTTATGTATTATGATCATGTATGGATGCAATGTAATGAATGGATGTGTTTCCTTTTATTCATGTTTATACAACATGTGATAATATATCTATGATGTGATGATATGAGATGCAATCATATGGGATGGATGCAATGCTATATTCTTTTTGTGCATATTTTCTATGCGATTTATGAGATGATGATGTATGCATATGGATGTATGGATAATGCAGATGCTCATGCTATGTATGCTCATGTAGATTTTTATGCTTATGATGATACAATGTATGCTGATTATATGTGTGCAATGATTTAAGATGTTTAGAATAAAATCTATATTATTCTTCACAACTTAAACGATAATGCAATTGATTACATTTTCTTTTATTATGATGTGCTAATGTTTTTTGGATGTAGGATGTGTTGGCCTCCTACAATGATTTAACAACCAAGCCCTTAAAGTTATGATTCAGAGATTGGAAATCCAATCTGAATAGCTATCTCAATTATCATGAAGGTGCATTTAACTTGTCAACCCAGGGACGTAGACTTGAAATGGGTTAGCACAGTATGTGCACTAGGAATCCATAGTAGCCATCTTCATTCTACAACTAAGAAACACATAACGCTAAAAGTAAATTGCTTGGAAAGAAGTAATATAAGTGTTGAACATCAAACAACAACTATACTAAGTTGAAGTGCATGATAGAAATGAAAATCTGAGAAAACATATAGGAAACTACTCTGTTTGCTTTGGCTACAGGAACAGTCACAAAATGGAATTCTAGTGGCCATAGGAATAGACAGTTGCCAGATTCTGAACTAATTTCTGAACATAAAGTAATAACTAAACTAAAGGATGGAATGCTCACCAAATGGCCCCCCTTGGATGAGTATCCCTTAAGGAAAATGTAAACTTAGATGCACGAACTTATAACTTCATTTTATTCATTAGAGAGCATGAGTACAATAGAGCATCATAACTATATTACCGAAAGACTAAGAATGCAAGTACAACATCATATTAATCAACCTTCTAAGAAGGAGCATACAAGTCTTATTTATAGGAGGAAAAACTACTAACTAACTACCTAGCAAGGTGGCCAACTCCAACAGATTAGGAGGATGCCACTTTAGGGAAAGCATAAAAAGCGGAAAGGAGGTTATGCATGTGTGGAATCTGGTCAAGCAAGTTTTCCTTAATGTAGATCTAGCATAACAATAGCTCCTATATTTGTTCAACAAATTATTATGACCATTTATAAGGTAGTTACAATCTTTGATTTGAACTAGGAATCTCCCTCCATTGAGAGTCTTCCCTTCATTGACCTTTTAAATGATCACCTTGTTGACCTTTATGGCAGACGACCAGTTGGCAGAATCTTCCTCAATTTTCTAGGTTCTAATTATATCTACATGACAACATTATTACGCACAACAATTGCATATCTATAACTATCTTAAAGTAACATTCATTAATCCACATGCAAAATTAGTATAGATAGTTCATATAGCATGTCAATGTCATTTAAAGGTTACAAAAATAAGCTTATGCCCAATGTCTATGGTTTTGGGGAAATATCATAAAAATGTCAGCATCCAAGTATCAAAGTCTATGACAAATACAACAAATGGATAATAAACTCTATAAAAAATTGAGCCATAAACCAGACTCATCACTCCCCCCAACCTAAGGTTTTTCTAGTCCTCCAGCAGAGGAAGGGTGTTCTTTTTCTTGGTCAACACTCTGAAATATGCAACTGCCAGTTGTCCTACATTAGTTCTTGTAGTGTATGAATTAGGGTCCCATTAGAACCCTTTCTTATTGTCCAACTTGTTCCATCTTTTCCTTTTTGTAGCTATATCATATTGATAATACCTAAAATTTGGCACAAGCCATAATAGGATAGGTGACTAAAAAGTTAATGGAAGCCAAAATTGTCCCTTCATCCTTCCAATCTGTATATATCTATCAACTCTTTTGCATGCTACAAAATAGTTCTACAAAGAGTGAAGCTTATCTTTTTTTAACTCATCAGTTAGATTGTTCCACCTTTGTGCCAGATATCACATTACGGATTTCCCTGTGGTTTCTGCTACCTTCTCATATTATTTGTAAATTGCTTCTCTCATAGGCAGGATCCTACTGCTATAGCTTGGTCGATAAAGAATTTTGTGCTATTCCTTGAAAATGTCTCCTGGGTTCCTAGATTCATCCTTGATGGGTAGGGGAGTGTTGGATTCTATTTGCCTATAAGTCTTGAACTGCTATCCCCAACTAATTTCATTCTGTATCCAAGACATGAATGCCCTTAATTGGAGATCCCCAACATACAAAAATGGATTCCAATCATGATCTTGGGACACAACATAATTATGCAAATAGAATTCACACAACAAAATTTTCATTTCAGGAGGAGCAATTTGATAAGCCTGGGAAAATTCAAGAGGAGTCTCAATGGAAGGATTCAAACCTGAAATGATCCTTGCTAGTTTAAAATAAAGATTCCTCTCCTTCAAATATAGAGCATAAACCCTTGGAGGAGTCCTACACTCTAATATCTGAGGTGCTAAGGCTGCTACATTGTCCACCTTTTCCTTTAAAGCAACAATTTCCATATTCTTCTCTTCAATCTCTTCATCTCTCTTTTTAATTTCCCCCTTTAGCCTGTGTTTCTCCTTTTTCCATTCCTCTTCCCTCTGTATCTCATTCCATAAGTTCATGGATACCATGTGCATTGAAAAATAAGAAGGCTTATGTATTCCTACCAATTTTTTTCCTGGCACTGATTCTTGCTCTTCATGTAGCCCCAGCTACAGGAGTTCTGATTGCTTACCCAATTCCAGCTACAAGTGTTCTTGCTCTTGTTGCAGGAACTCTTGCTCTTGCTCATGTTGCAAGAGCTCTTGATTCTTCTCATACTCTTGACTCTCAACCTGTTCTGCGATGGCAACAAGCTCTGCCAACCTTATATTTTCTTGCTCCTAAAAAATTTCCTTTTCCTCAATGTTCACCTGCCCCATTGGGACTTCTATGTCCTCTTGTGATGTTCCTCAAGGGCTAGGGCTTGTCTTTGGAGATACACCAGTGGATGGCCTAGCTGGTCTTGCTTTTCTAGGAGTTTTATGTTTTTCTTCAGTTGTAGGAAGAACAGTATCAACCTTCCATTTCTTAGAGCTTGGCACTTCTTTTTCTGTCGTTTGATTTTTAGCTTTTCCCTTCCTCATTTTTGCTTCTTTCTTTTGTGCCCTAGTTTGAATTAAGGTTTGAAGAGGGATATCATCATCAAAGTCTGAAGAAGAAGTATCTTTGTCTAAATGTTTTATCTCATAAGAACTAATTTCTATAGTTTTGCTCAGCTACAAGAGGGTTTACACTAGGGCTTGCGCCAAAAGTTGAGGCTCCAAGAGTGGCTTCAACAAAAATCACTCTCCTACTAGCCCTACGAGGTTGAGGCAAAACCCTAGGTCACAAATGCTTTGGTCTAAATTGATCATTATTTAAGAATTCTTCCCAAGTCATATCAGATACATCATGCAGATACTTCTCTACTAATAATTTGATCAGACAATGGTGGGAAACAAAATTATCCCTACCTTTTTGGGTTTCAGCCGCCATGATTGAAAGAAGATGATATAGCACGTTTGGCATGTTCATTCTTCTCCCATGCCTCATATGATTTAGGAGTTTGAAGTGCATAGAATGTAGGTTCGACTGGTGGCCTTCACAAGTGATATATTTCACAACATGGACAACTACTTGCTTCCACGGCTCAGGAAAGAGGTTCTCTTCACTCCTTGCTTGTCCACATCCAATGGAGGGTCACTAGGTTTTGTAAATTCAGCCCTAGCTGACCTTGCATCTTTGGTAGCAGGGTAATATTCACCATCGGCAAACAACCCTGTAACTTCTGCAATCCTCTCTTCCGCAGCTATTACCTCCAACCCTTTTACCATGGCCTTTCCTTTAGAAAATATCTATGAAAATTCCAACGCAACATCTTTATTATAGCCATTCAACTTCAGGAAATAATCTAACCACCCGCAATTTCTGAACTCAGCCTGGGAAGGTGCATCCTACAACAAAACATCATAAACCATGGGTTCATTTCAAATTAACCCACCTCCCATTGCTCAACTATTTGCAATTAAGCAAGCACTCTACAAGGTTTCCCTTCGTGCAATCTTTATTTGTGAGCCAAATTTCTCCTTCTTGCAACACTGTTGAATTCCCAACGCCAATGCCGTATGAATTCTACCTTTTTGGTGACTTAGGATTATAACAGAGGCAATAATGGTAGTAAAGGAGTAATAATACGATAAAAAAATGGAGGCGGTTGATGTCATCTCACACATGCGAGCTGTCACCTCACTTAGGATTCAAATTGGTGCAATTTAAATTTTGCTGACATGGACCAACATGGACTGACACATGGACATGTTATACACAATTCCCCCCAACCTAAATTTGAGCATGTGTCCTCACATGCGAGGTGGTAATGATGATTTGACAGGGCAGGGGATAGTTACATGCTATGGAGAACATCTACATTAATGTACAATAATTAATTAAATGTACTTAAAGATAATTAAGATGTAACAAATTGATGCACATGTACCTCGATTTGTGGAATATTTGTTGCAAAGAATACTGAGGAAGTATCGGTCAAATTTTAAGAAGCCAGTTGAGTAATTAATGAAAGTGGAGATGGAATGAAGTGAAGTGGAATGAAGTGAAGTTATGGCGGCATGATGGAAGAGAGAGAAATGTGGAGATAGATAGGTGGATGGGTGAATGAATGAAGAAGTGGACTCCCAAAAAAGTGGAAGTATTTATTATGACAATTTACTTACCTTGGTTAGCCAGAAGGAGGGACACTAGGTTCACTTCCTTCGACTGTAGGATGTTCGAGTGTTGCATGCTGAGTGAATTGCTACATGAATTCCTCCTTGGAAGTTGGCTTGTGATACAACTTGAGGCGATTACCATTGACAAACAACTTAAATCTCACAGGGTCAATGGTAGTGAGCTGAACAACTCCATTGGGAAAGACTTCAGCAACCTCATATGGTCCTAGCCACCTTATTTGCAGCTTACCAACATTATCCTGATAGCTGGAGTCATAAAGGAGCGCCAATCACCTGACTGGAATTTCTTGTCCTTTATGAATTTGTCATGCCACTTTATTCTTTGTTTTTGCACTACCTCTGTGTGATGCAAGGCTATCTTTCTCATCTCATCCAAATTATTCAATTGCATAATTCTATCTTTTTGTGCCTCAGAGATATCCATTCCTAGGTCTAGTGTAGTCATAAGAGTCTTATGCTCAAATTCAATGGGAATCATAGTTGTCTTTCCATACAACAACTCAAAAGGAGTGAAGCCTATGGTTATTTTCCAGGTGGCCCGATTGGCCCAAATAGCTTATGGCAGCCTATTTTCCCAATCCTTCCTATGGATAGCCATTGTTTTGGTCAAGATAGCTTCAATTTCCCTGTTGGTAACCTCAACTTGGCCATTGACTTGAGGGTGATAAGGAGTAGACTTCCTATGCCTTATGTTGTATTCATTGACGAGTGCTGTAATAAGGGTTGAGGTGAATTGAGCCCCTTGATCAGTCACTATCTCTCTTGGAACCCCATACCGTGTGAAAATTTCCTCATAAAGAATTTTTGCAACCTTATTATCTCTTGCATGCTTCATGGCTTTAACTTCTACCCACTTGGTTACATAATCAGTGCAAACTAGGATATATGATTTACCATTTGATGGAGGATCAATGGGTCCTACAAAAGCCAATCCCCATTTATCAAATGGAGTGATTACTACTTGGGGGTAAAGGGGAATCTCATTAGATTTGGTTGGCCAACCCATCCTCTAGCATCTATCACACTTCCTTATATATTTCCCTATGGAGTGTGGGCTAGTAATATCCTGTGTTCAAAATCTTCATTGATGTCTTCTTGGCTGTAAAATGCCCTCCACAGGGTTCATTGTGACATGCTTGCAATATATCATGTCTCATCTTCCCTCACACATCTCCTCATGACATGGTCTAGTCTAGTGTAGAACAAACATCCTGCAATCCATGAGAAAGGAAAAGTTTTCTCAATGAGAACCCTCCTTTCTTTTAGAGAGAAATGAGGAGGAACTCTCCTTGTGACCAGATAATTAGTTATGTCAGCATACTAGGGTGTATGCACACTGATAGAAAATAAATGTTCATTAGGAAAAGATTCATCAATGACTTGATTGTCCTTTGATGTAGTCAGCCTTGAAAGAAAGTTTACAACAACATTAGCTTTCCCTAGTTTATCAACAATGGTTATGTCAAACTCCTACATCAGCAACAACCATCTTGCTAGCCTGCTTGAGATCAGGGGCTTATTCATGAGGTACCTAATGGCTGCATGTTCTGTGTGCACAAAGATCTAATAACTTGTTATGTATTTCCTGAATTTGTTAAGGGCATAGACCATTGCCAACATTTCTTTTTCTGTCACTGTATAGTTGAATTCAGCTCCTTGCAAGTCTTTGCTGAAAAAATAAATAACATTCTCAATTGCTCCTTCTTTCTGTCCTAAGACTGCTCCTATAGCACAGTCTAATGCATCTATATGAATGTAAAAAGGAAGCTCCCAGTTAGGACCTTTGAGTACAGGAGCATGAGTTAAAGCTACTTTCAAGTTAGAGAATGCCTTGTCACAGTCTTCTGTCCATTGGAATTCAACATCTTTAGTTAGGAGAGTGTACAATGGTGCTGCCATTTTACTAAAATATTTGATGAAACACCTATAGTAACCTGCTTGTCCCAAGAAACTCCTAACATCTTTTTGTTTTTCAGGTATAGGCAGATTGGTGATCACCTCAATCTTGGCAGGATCTACTTGAATTCCTTGGTGAGAGATGTAGTGGCCAAGGACTACACCTTCCTATATCATCATGAAGCACTTTTCACTATTTAAAGACAAATTATGGTCTTCACATCTCTATAAGACTCTCCTGAGATTTTCCAATGCTTCATTAAAATCAACACCATAGGTAGTAAAATCATCCATATAAATCTCCATGCAATCATGTGAAATATTTGAAAATATGCTAATGGCTGCCCTTTGAAAAGTTGCAGGTGCATTGCATAAGCCAAATGGAAGTACTAAATAGGCATAGGTCCCCCATGGATAGGTAAAGGTGGTATTCTCTTGGTTCTTAGGTGAAATTTGTATTTGGTTATACCTATTGAATCCATCCAAAAAAGAGAAATATTGCTTTCCTGCAAGGGAATCCAGTACTTGATCGATGAAAGGAAGGGGAAAATGGTCCTTTTTGGTGGAAGCATTGAGTTCTCTGTAATAAAAAAAAACTCGCCACTTCCCTCCTTTTTTGGGCACAATCACCAATGGAGACACCCACTGGCTATCTGAAATGGAGTAGATAAATCTTCCATCTAGCAATTTTGTAGTTCCCCTTTTACAATTTCTCTCAATGGAGGGTTAATTCTTCTTTGTGGCTACCTCACTGGTGTGCAATCATCTTTGATGTATATCCTATGGGTATAGAGCTTATGATCCAATCCCTTCATATCATGATAGTCCCATGCAAATGCATGCTGGTGGGTCTTTAGTAAATTTGTCAATGACAACTGTTGATCTTGACTCAACTTACTATTAATGTTTAGATATCTCCGTTTTGACACTTGCACTTGCATTTGTGTAGTTTACTCTATCATAGCTGCTTCACTAATGCTTGGTACCTTGAGTTCATGTGGCAGAAATGTATGAGACATACCTGTTGCTACAAGAAGTTTCTGCTATAGGAAGAGCAGGCATAAGTGTTTTTACTGGATCAATAGAGCCAGATGCATGAGAGGATGAATCTTCCTGCACCTCACAATATTTCTGAATTATGTTAGATGATACTTCATCTTCTTCCTGAAACTGCATGAAGGAACTTCTGCCTAACATCATATATTGTGCCACAAAATTGACTTCCTCGGCCTTTTCACCAACATGTGGCTATATGGGGTTATCGATATCATGGGATGGCTGAATAAGAGGGTAGAGAATAAGCTTTTTGGTGCTCTTTCCATCAGAAATGGTCATGTCTCCTATGTGACATCCAATATAGGCATTTTTTGTTGTTAACCATGGCCTCCTTAAGATGATGGGATACTTTCCTAGTGCAGCTTTGGGAGAAAGAATCATGAAATCTGTTGGGTACTCCCAAGAGTCTAGAGTTACCACAAGATCTTCTACCATACCATTAGGTTTAATAGTGGAACTATCAGTATGCTGTAGGATAGTAGGAGTAGGTCTGATGATCACAAAATTTAGTTGCTGCAGTATATCCTTGGTCATTACATTTATTGCTGCTCCCAAATCAATCAAAGAATTCTTTATTTGGATCCCATTTATAAAAACTCCTACCACAGGACTACCTGGGTCATTATATTTGGGAACAATCACTTTCCCAAGCATGATTTCAGCCAGTTGTCCCACCACATGAACTGTAGTGGGGTCTTTCTTTTTCTTGCCTAGCTTCTTGAGGCATGCTTCCTTAATTGCTTTGCCATATATGCGAACATCTTTGATGGCCTGAAATAAAGGCATCTTGAAACATATATGATTCAATTGATCTAGAATGTCAAAGGTTGTTTCCTCCTTCCCTTCCTTTTGTTTAGCAATTTCCAACCTTTGAGGAAATGGTGGTTCTTGTTTAGTCTGTTGGACTGGGACTAGTTCAGGATTTTTAGGTGCACTTGGATGAATGGGGACATTCAAATGCTCCTCTTCTTCCACAAGAAGCCCAGTGATAATGGGTGTGGAAGGAGCTAGAAAAGTAGTTCTTGAACACAAGTGGATGTCACTTACACTCACAACATATGTAGGAAATTGATTTGGACTAGTAGAGTATACTGGTTGTTGTTGCTGTGGTTTGTTATTTGGGTTGGGTGTGGGATGAGCTGGTAGCTAAGTAGGTCTAGGTGTGGTTGAACTTGAACTAGTAGGAGGAGGCATTATAGCAAGTTGTTGGGGCTGAGAAGGTGGCTACATGTAACTAGTTGTCTTCTTTGGCCATTGTTGTCCTCCCCTCCATTGAGATGTTTGTTGCCAGTTTCCTGGGGTTGGCTGCCAATTTCCCTAAAATTGCTGCCAATTACCCTGAGGTTGTTGCCACTAGGGTGGAGAGTTTTGGTGATTGGGCAAGGTATTTGGAGGGTTATTCCAAGGTTGTGGTGGATATCCTCCATAATTGGATGGATATGGGGGTTTCCATTGGTTACTAGATGCATAAGAATTAAAATAAGGCCTAGCAAAGGATAATGGATCTAGTGGCATACTTTGTCTTGGAGCCCATGGTATTCTTTGTGCAATGTAGTAGACTTGATCATCATCACCCTAGATTGGCTTGAACTCAGGTGGGATATGCTTACTGTCAATGTTAGCTACCATTTTGCATTTGCAAGTCCTTCTTTTGTCTGCAATGAGGGCAATATTCTGCCAACATTCCCTCTGCCTCCTCTTGTTTCTTCTTTGCTTGAAGTGTATCCAGTTGAGTAGCCAGATTGTTTATGATGACTTTCTTGAAGTCTTCCAGTAAGTGAGTAATCTCCATTCTTGAAACTCCATTGGTAGATGACTTACCCATAGAGGATTGGTAAGCTCTCCCTTTCTTTGAGGCTACCTTAGAATAGTTCTGAAATATCTTCTTGATATCCTCCCAAGGAACTTGGGTGATATCTCCTCCTCCCATTAGGTCCAAGGCATCAGTGCAACTATCATTAATTCCTCTTAGAAAAAGAAGCTTTTGTGATTCTTCATTGAGTGTATGGTGTGGAGATTTCTGTAGGCAGAACAAAAACCTCAAAATGTAATCCTCCAGGATCTCATCTTCCTTTTGCCGCATCCTAAAAATGTCATCTCCCCTCATGTCACTTCCCCTATAATATTCCTTGTACTTCTCAAGGAACTTTGTCTTCATGTCATCCCTAGTCTCCACAGTATTTCTACCTAGGCTCATAAACCATCTTAATGTAGCTTCTTTCAAGGTGGTAGAGAATAGTTTAAGCCTATATGCATTAGTGGTATAGTCATAGCTTCTACAGAGGATATCAAACTCAAACAAGAAAGTATCAGGATCTTCTGTGACAAGTCCATAGAACTTAGGAAGGACTGAAGCAGGGATATTTTTGAGGTTGTCAACTTCATTCTAATGAGCAATGGGGAAAGGAAAATTTGGTTGGTTAGGTATGTTTCTATTTGCATCACCCATGCCTACGTGATGGACTTTCAAAGCAAAGGGATTCTCAATCTAATTTTGGTCTTTATAGAGGAAATTTCTGAACTAGTTAGGTCAGGAAATGCATCAACAAAGGGGTGTGGCTCTTCTTCTTCTTTGTCTCTTGGTAGATTCTAATGCTCAACTAGCTACAATGGATTAGGGTTATTAGGAAGGAATCTCCCATGAGCATCTCTCCTCCTTCCTCTATGCATACAGTATCAACTCAATATCAGCCAACTCACACAAATAATTGGAAAAATAATAGTGGATCATTACTTTCCTAAATGAGGGGTATACTAAGAACAAACTTGCAAAAATACTACGACAGGAAAGAAACTACCTATGACTCTAAATAACTCCCTAGTTTGACACCATCCCTAGCAACGGTGCCAAAAATGTTGTCCTCCTACAATGATTTAACAACTAAGCCCTTAAAGTTATGATTCAGAGATTGGACATCTAATCTAAATAGCTATCTCAATCATCATGAAGGTGCATTTAACTTGTCAACCCAGGGATATAGAATTGAAATGGGTCAACATAGTATGTGCACTAGGAATCCATAGTAGCCATCTTCATTCTACAGCTAAGAAAGACATAATGTTGAAAGTAAATTGCTTGGAAAGAAGTAATATAAGTGTTGAAAATCAACCAACAACTATACTAAGCTGAAGTGCATGACATAAATGAAAATCTGAGCAAACAAACAGGAAACTACTCTATCTGTAGGAATAGTCACATAATGGAATTTTAGTGGTTGCAGGAATAGACAGTTGCCAGATTCTTAACTAATTGTTAAACATAAAGTAATAACTAAACTAAAGGATGAAATGCTCACCAAGTGGGCCCCCTTGGATGATTATCCCTTAAGACAAACATAAACTCAGATGCACAAACTTATAACTTCATTTTATTCATTGGAGAGCATGAGTACAATAGAGCAGAATAATTGTATTACTGAAAAACTAAGAATGCAAGTATGACATCAAATTAATCAACCTTTTGAGAAGGAGCATACAAGTATTATTTATAGGAGGAAAAAATAATAACTAACTACCTAGCAAGGTGGTCAACTCCAATTGATTAGGAGGACGCTACTTTAGGGAAAGCATAAAAAGTGGAAAGGAGGTTATGCATGTGTGGAATTTGGTCAAACAAGTTTTCCTTAATGTAGATTTAGCATAACAATAGCTCTTATATTCGCTCAACAAACTATTATGACCACTTACAAGGAAGTTAAAATCTTTGATTTGAACTAGGAATCTCCCTCCATTGAGAGTCTTCCCTCCATTGACCTTTTGAATGATCACCTTGTTGAACTTTATGGTAAATGACCAACTGACAAAATCTTCCTCAATTTTGTAGGTTCTAGTTATATCTACATGACAACATTAGTACACACAACAATTGCATATCTATAACTATCTTAAAGTAACATTCATTAATCCACATGTAAAATTAACATAGATAGTTCATATAGCATGTCAATGTCATTTAAAGGTTACAAAAATAAGCTTATGCCCAATGTCTATGGTTTTGGGGAAATATCATGAAATTGTCAACATCCAAGTATTAAAGTCTATGACAACTACAACAAATGGATAGTAAAATCTATCAAAAATTGAGCCATAAACTTGACTCATTAGGATGGATGCATTGGTTGTTTTTGTTCACTGTCATGATACCAGGTTAGCCAAAGAGAAGATAGAAGAAATAAGATGAATGACCATTGATTTTGATGATTGAAAAAAAGTCCAACAAGTTTATAATCCACTGAGACTTTATTAGAGATGGTGATGATAAATGCATGATGATGATTTTCTCATATCTAGGGATTGGGATTTTTCGTCGTTCCTTATTGTTTGATATAACACATAGGCACGTTGCATCAAGGTATTGATAACCAGGATGGCATTGTATCTAGTGTAATGGACTTTGACTCTGCAAACAGTAGGATAATTCTTGTTCACACCTTGACATACAAAAGGATCGTTGGAATGTAGTTTAGTAGTTCAGAATATATTGGACCAAAACATATGCAATAGTCAACAATCTACTCCAAATGACTTCCCTACACACAATTAAGCAAGTATGCACCAAGATTATTTTACAAGAATACCCACAAGCACAGCAAACAAAAGATAATAATCGATGCCCCATTCCTTTCTCTCTAAATTGTTTTGATAGACATCATCAAGAGGTCCTCAGAATGGGTCATTAAGATAAATCATAAGAAAAAGATCAAAGACAAATAGTTAGTGTTATCTATATCTCTTGCCAGTTTATTTTAGCTAAGGTGATTTCTAATGTTGATGTCCATAACAAGTTGGATTCATCCTAAGACATGTTGATCAAATGGTTTGATTAGGATGAGGTGAATGATAAGCCGTTGATACAAACTTCACTGACTTGTTTACCTATGAACTTGACTTTAGATTTTGACACTTAGGTTCTCACTTTACGACTTGCGATACTTGTTTTCTACTTGTTTTTCCAAAGGTTGAAGGTGATGATCAATTTATTAGGGGTGAAGGTTTATTGTAGGTGAAAGCGAAATGGGATGGATGGTTTTGGATTTTTTTAGAATATTTCGATGTTTTTGGTATTTTTGAAAATTTGTTGAGGTTGTTTTTGGTCATTTTGAAAGTTTATGTGGATGTTTTAATTTTTGGTTTGTTTGAGGTTGTTTAGGGTTTTCTCAAGATATTTGATGCTGTTTAAGTCTTTTGAATGTTTTTGAATGTTTTGGGTTTTCAATTTTCAAATGTTTAGGGATTTTTTGAGTTTTCAAAGGTTTAAGGTTTTTCTGAGATATTTGGGTGTTTAGGGGTTTTCCAAGTTTTGACCAAGAACCTAACCTAAAATACCTATCCTAGGGGCCTTGAGGGATGATCAAGATAATCCTTTCCTGCGTTATACACGCAAAGACTACATAGTTCGACTGACTCGACTTATTGATGATGAGATATCAACACTTGATGTATTTCCATTTTATTATGATGGACTCTTAAAGGACTAACCTAGGGTGTCTCGGGGGCATGTCAATGATGGCCTTGCCTCCGTTCAAGCTCATAGCCAATGTAGTTCAACATGACACTATTTTTAGATTTTTGATGTTTAACCCTTTTAGGGATTTTGATGTTTTCTAAGTGCTTTGGATTTTGGCTTTATAATTTTTGAATGTTTTTGGATTTTAGCTGTACAGGATTTTGCAAATGTTTTTGGATTTTTGACTATACAAGAATTTGGATATTTTTTGATTTTTGATAACCTTAATATATACAAGAACCTAATTTGATTCATAATGAATTCCCCAGGTATGATATTATAGACTACCTCAATATAGGCAGGCAATCTGTCCTTTGGAATATGCCAAGTAGTACTTAAAGGGGATATGATACTTCACAATACCAAGCTATGATCCAGACGTGGATGAGTGATGGAATAAATAGGATGAATGATGTGATACGATGGATGGAATGATAGGATAAAGAGCCAAAGAATAGATGGAGGTGATTTATTTATGCAAGGTGCCTATTTTCCAGGTTTTCACCAAGGTACTTTCCCAAAGCACCACCGAAGTGGTTTTCACTAGAGGACGATTGTTTTTCTTTACTCTTTTCAATCATTTTTCTCATATTTTGGATTTTGATCATGTTTTGATTTTTTTTTGTATTTTCAGATTTATACCCTTCAAGACTAGGTATAAAACTTTTTAAAATGCAAGTTGTTGGTCAGTTCCTATAAGGGTTTACCTTCAGGTGTTGACAATTGATATGCTCTTGATCCATAACTTGTTGTGATGACAGAGGGACCTAACCATTTAGGCTCAAACTTTCCTTTACTATCCTAATCTAGAAGATTCTTTTGATTCTATTTTAGGACAAGATCACCTACATGGAAAGACCAATTCTTGATCTTTTTGTTATAGCTACGTTTCAATCAGTTTTGATATACTTGTAAGTGATTAAGGGCATCAAGATGATGCTCATCCAAGAATTCTAGCTCATTTAGCTGAGATACTCTATATTCTTCATCAATGATTAGGTTTTTTAGTGACACTCACAATGATGGAATCTCAAACTCAATAGGCAGAATGACTTCTGATCCGTAGAATAGGGAGTATAGGGTTGCACCTGTAGGCCCAAAGAGAAAGATTTAACTATAGATGCCAGTCATGGCCATCTTCATTGACCATTTTCTTCAAGATTTTCATAATGGTATTTTTCGTATCTTGAGCTTGACCATTCCCTTGGGGGTAATACGAGGTAAAAATTCGGTGTTGGATGTTGAATATTTGACATAGCTCTTTTACATCCTAATTCTTGAAGGGTGTTCCATTGTATGAGATAAGTGTTTATGGAACACCATAGCGACATATTAGGTAATTTAGGATAAACTTGGCAATTTGCTTCCCTATTATGTAGGTCATAGGAATGGCTTTGACCCACTTGGTAAAGTACTTAGTGGTTTTTATGATAGACTTGTGGCCATTAGATGAGGTTGGGGTAATCTTTCCTATGAGGTCAAGCCCCCACTGTGAGCAAGGCCAAGGTGTGACCATTGGTTGCAACTTCTGAGCTGAAGCATGAATCAGATCTCTATGTTGTCGACATTGGACACACTTCTGCACATATTGATGGGCTTCTCTTTCCATGGTTGGCCAGTAGTACCCCATCCTCAACAGTTTCTTAGCTAAAGTCATAGCATTAGAATGGGAACCACATATGCCATCGTGTACTTCTATTAAAGTGGTCAAGGCTTCCTCTTGGTTAAGACATCGTAGTAATGTCCCCTCAATGCTCTAGCGGTATAGTGTATCACCTAGGATCACAAATTGAGATGCCTTTTTAACAAAGGTATTTTTAAGGTTAGAGGTGATATCAGATGGGAGGGTTCCTCTACTTAGGTAGGTAAATATGTCATGATACCATAGGGATCCAAGACCAATAATGACACACATGAATTCTGATTCTAGGATTTTGAAAGTTGGTACGAGAAGTTGTTCTACCAAGAATTCACATTGCAAGACGTGATTCGACATGTCTAATAGTGATTTGATTGTTGCCATAACATCTGCTACTTGGTTGTTCATGCGATGAATCTGATAAAAAGTTATATCGATGAAAAGGTCCTTGAGACTCTCTACCATCTTCTTGTAAGGAGTAAGCTTTTCATCCTTAGATTTATAGTCATCATTGAATTGGTTGATAACCAACTGTGAGTCTCCATACACTTTCATCTCTTGTATCTTCCATTGAACTGCTTTCCTTAGACCCATGATTAAGGAACTGTACTCAACAATGTTGTTAGTACATGGAAATGATAGCCTGTATGAATTTAGGATGCACTCACCTTGAGGGGTAATGAAAAGAATACCCACTCATGATCCATGTTTGGTGAATGATCCATCAAAGTACATCTTCCATTGATTTGTTGTATTGACAAGGAATACTGATTCATCTAGGAATTCAACTATCAATGGATTCTTTGCATTGATAGGTGCCTCTACCAATTGGTCTATGATCACTTGTCCTTTGATTGCCTTGCACTCCACATGCTCTATGTCAAATTTAGTTAAGATCATAATCCATTTGGCCATTCAACTAGTGAGAGTTGCTTTGGATTATAAGTATTTCAAGGGATCAATTTTTGCAATGAGTTTGGTTTTATGTGACAACATGTAGTGTCTTAATTTTTGTGAAGAAAAAACCAATACTAAGAATGCTTTCTTAATGGATGAAAAATTCATTTCATACGCCACCAGGGTCCTATTGATGTAGTAGATAGCCCTTTCTTTTCCATTTTCATCATGTTGTGCCAGAAGAGCAACTAGTGTTGTTGATGTTGCTGAGATATACATGAAAAATGGTTTGTTTGGTGTCAGTGGCATAAGTACTGGAGGTGTCAATAGATAGTCCTTGATCTGTTGGAAATATTTATCACACTTCTCATCCCACTTGTAAGTTATTCCTTTATGGAGAAGATGCAATTTTTTCTGATAGCTGCGCTATGAACCTTCTGATGAACTGTAATCTTCCTCATATCCCTCTCATTTGATTCAATGTTTGCGGTGGTTCCATGTCTAGGATGGATTTTACCTTTGTTGGATCAACTTCTATCCCTCTTTGTGAGATGATATAGCCAAGGAGCTTTCTTGATGTTACCCCAAAGACACATTTTTTTGGATTCGGTCATACCTTATACTCTTCAAGTCTGTCGAAGTTGGCTCCTAAGACTTGTATGTGCTCACTCGTTTTCTTTGACTTTGCCAAAATATCATCCACATAGTCTTCAACTGTTTTGTGGATCATGTCATGAAAGATGAGGGCCATTGTTCTCTGATAGGTTGCTCCTGCATTCTTTAGCCCAAATGGCATCATGTTCGAGCAGTATGTTCCCCACGGACAAGTGAATCTTTTTTTGTGTTGATCCTCCTTGGCGATCATGATTTGATTGTAACCTGAAAAACTGTCCATGAGTGATAACATTTTATGCCTAGCTGTTAAGTCTACTATGATGTCAATGTTAGGAAGAGGGAAATCATCCTTCGGGCATGCCTTGTTCAAGTCTTTGAAATCAATGCATATTCTAATGCCCCCAGTGGGTTTGGAGATTGGTACCAGGTTTGAAACCCAATCAGGATAATCTATGGGTTGGATGAATCCAACATCAAGAAGCTTTTGTAACTCAAGTTTGACCAAGAGTGCTATCTGAGGGTGCATCTTCCTTAACTTTTGCTTTACTGGTTTGGCTTCAAGATAGACTGCTATATGATGTGCAACCACTTCTGGATCAAGCCATGGCATATCTGTATATGACCATGCAAAGTTATCTCTTCATTCTTTTAGGAATTTTGCTAGGTTTTTATGTTCTTCATCTAACAAGGATTCGACATAGAAAGTGATCTTGGGTGCTTTGTTTGTTCCCACGTTGATTGGAGTGGCCTTTTCTGCTAAGACTGCTAACTTTTCTGGATGCATTGCACCAAGGGGAAGATTGAATCCCTCATCCTTAGGTGCCTTAGAGAGGTTTTCACCCTTGGATATGTCCTTTCTTTTTACTATTTTAGGATCAAAGAGCGCCACCGTGTGGTTTTCACTCAAAGATCTACAAGTTAATTTCATGTCATCAATTTTGTGATTGAAGGATTCAATTGTCTCCCCATAGTACACCCTTGTATCGAGCTCTATGTCAAAACCAACCTCATGATCTTCCCGTGGTAAGTTGTCATGAAGTCCCATGAATTTTGAGATTACTTCATCACTTTTGAACAAATCTAGAATTAGTGGTCCTTGTTAGTCCAAGTCAATGAGTTGTGGGTATACTAGGCATATTTCATTTGGTCGGTTGCTTGGGGTGAAGGATGATGTAGATATCATGAAGAGGGAGTTATTCTCAAATAGTTCAGCAACATTGAGAGGGAAGTCATCTAGGGTAGTATCACATGATGTTGTTAACCAAGAGGAAGCCTCAACCTGTTTAGCGAAAGTACCTTTTCCAATAAGGGTAACTTTACTAGTAGTACAACCTAGGCCAAGATTCTTTAGGTGTTTCTCAAGAATGATAGGTTCTAGTAAACCATTATCATTTTTTCCCAGTTTCTCATTCTTGGTATACCCCATTCCCTTCATTATCTGCAAGCCTTTTTTGTATCTTCCATGGGAAGAACAGGGATGGGTCGTTCATCTTGATAGAGTAGTTTAGAGATATCTTCCTCATTGGCATCTTCTTTTTTTAGATCCCCCCACTTGGTGAAGGTAGTAGCTGCCATTTTGATAGTTTCAGGGACATTATTGCTAGGTGTGGGTTTCCCATGAGATTTGGGAGAAAGAGGCAGCTCTCCCAACACAAAAGTATCCTTTGTTAGCTAATAGTTTCCAAAATCATCATCCTAGATCACTTCTTTGATGTCGGGTATGTTATGCACCATGGATGTTTTGGTTTCTTAGGTAGATGCAAGGGATGATGATTCAACAAATGAGGTAGAAGGTGTAGACCCTTCATCATTCTTGGGTATTTGGGGGATCTTATAGAACTTGGCCTCAAGATTCTTGCAGTAGTAAAAAGGCTCAGGATTGCCATGGATAGTAATTTCTCTACCCTTGAAAGGAAACTTTACAAAATGATGGTAGGTTGAAGCTACAACTTTTAGGGCATGGATCCAAGGTCGACCAAGCAAGATGTTGTAGGGAAGATCAAGGTTTAACACTTGGCATGTAGTTTCTGAGATGAGGAGGCCCACTTGGATGGGTAGTGTGATGATGCCTTGTGATAGCTATTCTTGGCCGTCATATGCTATGATGGTGGTGCTCTTTCTTTTCTTACTAGTATCCTCTGAATAGCCCAAATTTTTGATCAATTGAAGGGTGAAAATTTTCAGACCAACACCTCCATCTACTAAGACTCTTTTAACCTTTTTCTTATGAATGATGACCTCAAGGTGTAAAGAAAAGTTATGGAATGGTTGTGGAGAAGGTGAGGAGATGATTAGTGATATGCCTTACCATAGCCTGAATTTATTTGGTATCTATATCCTCAAGGATGGATGATGTAGATAGAGCTTCCTCTAAGATTTCCCTATGCATGGGGGATAGTATCAATAGTTCTAAGATATAAATCTATGTGGGGGTCTTCTTAAGGTGATCTAAGAGATTATACTTGCTAGTGCTTGTTGTTGGCTGAGTAGGGTGTGCCCTAGATTGAGATGGGACTCCTTAGATGGTGGCCTTTCCATGACGTGTGGTGACTCCAAATTCTGCACTAGGCCCTTTGATAGTGACAATGGTAATGACACTATCACATGAAGCGACCATATTGGAATAGGTATGCTACACATATGTGTAATCTTTAGCTTTCCTAGTGTTGTCTCTTTTGTTATGATCCATCATAGGGGTCTTGGATATCTTAAGATCCTGATTACTAGCTGGTACCTCAATAGATATGGTTCCACTTTAAATAAGATCCTAGATAATGTTTTTGAGTCGCATGCAATTTTCTATCTTGTGTCCTTTGATTTTGTGAAACTCACAAAGATCTTTTTCGTTGTACCAGGGTGGTTTATCCTACGGTTCTTAGTATTTTTTGAAATTGGGAAGTGTTATTAGGTTGTATTCTACCAATTTATTCATGATATTCTCAATGGGTTTTGACAACTGTGTTTATTTGCATTTCAGATAGTTGTTCTTGTTGGGAGTTCATCTCTATTGCATTTTGGTGTTGTTGACCTGATTGTTTTGTGGTGGTATTGTTTGTTGCACAGTTGGTTGAACGTTAGCGATTTGATTGTTGTTTGGATTAGGAGCACTTAGGACCACCTTAGCATCTACCACTCCATCATTTTTTATATTTTTGTTCTTAGCCCAGACACGAGGCTTGTCATTTGAATTGGTTGATGGACAATTATCTTTGTAGTCCTGAGTATTTCCTTGTGAGATTAGAGCTCTTTCGATGTTAAGGGCTCTGGGGACAAGCTCATCATAAGATGTGATACACTGCATCTTCAAGTGAAAGGATAGATCTAGATCGAGATTTTTTATGATGATCCCCACTTGTTGTTCATCGGGAATTGGCCACTTGCTTTTACTTGCCCTTTCCTTCCATCGTTGCAAGAAATTGGTGAAATATTCTTGTTTATTTTTTTGAGGGTGTATAACTCCTCTAAGCTTATGTCGATTGAAGGAGAAGTGATCTATGAATTTTTCAATGATTTCTTGGAAAGTTTTGATACCTAGAGGAAATTGAGAAAACTAGTCCATGGCATGACCTATTAAACTTCGTGGGAAGAGGCACATCAAATAAGACTCATTATAGGTGACCTCCATACACATGATGTTAAACTCTTTGGCATGGTCCACAAGACTTCCTCTCCCTTTTTATTTTTCAAATTTGGGGATTTCAAAACTAGGAGGGAACGGTGCCATTGCAATGTTTCAATCAAATGGATATGGGCATAGGTTTTGTGTATGAGGTTTCTTCATTTTTCCCATCCAGATTTCCTACATTTCTTGTGTTAATTCCTTGAGTTGTGATGCCATATACTTTGGTGGACTAGGTGGAGGAACGTATGTTGCATATGGTGGGATGGTGGATGAAGTGTACATGGGATTTTGATATGATGAGGCATTGTATGGTGTGTATGGTGGTGTAGGATAAGGTGATGATAATGTAGGTGTATATGTTCCTAACATGTGTGGGTTGATGATGTTTTGTTGGGGGTTATAGTATAAACCCTATTTTTGTTGTTGTTGCATGAGAAAATATTGTTGTTGGGCATACTATTGAGCTTGTTGCTATTGTTGAGTTGCTAGGGCTACTTGTTGTGTTGCTAATGTTGCTTGATGTTGTTGGTGTTGTTGTTGGGCTACTAAGGCTTGTTTTTGTTGTTGGACTATTGTTGTGAGACTAAGGTTGCTTATTGTGCTTGTTGTTGTTGTTGTGCGACTAAGGTTGCTTGTTGTGCTTGTTGTTGTTGATGTGCTACTAAGGCTACTTATTGTTGTTGTTGTTGGACTACTTCCTGATAAGCCTGTTGGGCTTGTTGTAAAGCTAAGGCATGGGCTTGCAATGTAGGATCAACCAGTGGTTGGGACATCTAAAATGGGTTTTGGGTGTTGATGTTCTATGTAGGTTGTGCATTTTTGATGAGAAGTTGTGGATTCCCTTGGTTTAACGTTCCTTGAAAGATAGTGGATTGTGATGGAGGAATGTAAGTTTGGGGCCCCATTTGATTTTGCATGACTTGGGGGAAAAATGGTAAAGATAAGGATGGTACCGTTAAATATTATGATGTTAAGAGCATATTAGGACCTTGGGTCCACTTATTGAAAGGGTTCCCTTGACCGATGTTTTGGAGATTCCCTTGTGTTTGAGATGTGGTTAAGGTGTTACCTTGGTTGACAAGATTTGTGATTAAGGGATTGTTTTGTTGTGGGTTGATGATGGATGGGATAGATGTGTTTTGGAAAACTACTGTGTTTGATGTATTAACAAGAGGATTGGATGAAGAGGTCCCATGTGGTGTTAAAGGATGATTTTACATGAGGGTACTTCCTTTCCCTTTTGGGTCCAGCTGGTCCACACTACCTTGTGTGATGTTGGGCACACTTGTGGTACTTGTAGGTATGGATGAAGAGGGGTGTCCTCGATATGTTGAGGTTGTTGTGGAGTAATGGAGTGTAATTGGTTTATATGGATGTTGGGAATCCTAGGGAATTGGAGGAGTGCCAAATGTTGGTGTCCAAGTGGTTGTTTGGGATGGAGGATTGGTATCGAGGGTACCCACAAGTGTGCTACTTTCAAATGGAAGAGTATGGCCAAAATCCTTAACAAGACTAGCTCCAATACTAGGTGTTGATGTTTGATTTGGATCTAGGGATGGAGTTATTGGAATAGTGGATGAATTCAAGCCTTGTGTCAATGATTGTGCACCAAAAGATGGGGAATTAGGAACTATGTTCTCTAAGGCCTGGTGCTCCATGATTTCTTCCCTAGTAAATCCAAATGGGTTTTTCATAATGTCTTCTATCTCATATGGTCATGATGGTGACGAAGGTTGTTGTGATGGGGTAACATGACTTCTCAGATCAAATTCTAAAGGATTTGGATCACTTGAGGTAAATGTGACTTTGGTTTTCTCCATGATTCTCTTGTGTTGTGATCTTGTTTTTACCATAAATTTTGGGTCACCTTTGGGAGAGTTGTGTTGAGATTTATAATGTTTGAACTCTATAGTTGACTTAAATCTAGGTAAAAGGGACACTCTAAGTATTTTTGGAGCAATGATGGTAATAGGAGATTAAAAGGTGGATGATGTGCGGAGTGACCTTTGTAAACATTTTGGGACAACACTTTTGACTTAAGTTTGATGTTTTTATGTTTGGATAAAGGATGTTGATGAACTTGGAAATCTTTAGGGTAGACATGTGACCTTCAAGATATAAACTAGTTCAAAGATGATAACTAACTTAGCCAAATGCATGGAAAAGGATTCATTTCACATACAAATTATCATAGTTAGGGGTTGGTTGATAGATGTCTAAGTGCAAAAGTGTTGGTGTATTCAAAATTTTTGTAAAGTTTGATGAAGCGAAGGATGAATTTTGATGAAGGGGTGGATGAAAATGTTTGACCCAGAGTAGATCTAGAGTGAACCTTTGTTTAATAAGACCAAGGTAGTAAGAAACATGCTATACCTCTAAATTTTTCAAACCTTAAACATCCAATGATTTACATAGGTTCAAGATCGTGAAAACGACTAGGGTTTTTACTATAAAAAAATGCATACAAGTCTGGATTGTTCTTTGAAGCATGTTTGTAGAAGTTGTATACCAACTTGGTTCTATTTTGGTGAAGTGTTGAAAGATGTCTTTTGATGGATTTTGGACTAAGATTCCTAAGTTTAAAGTGATGACCTGTAGACCTTCTCTTAGGGATTCTGATTTTACGTGAGACCATTTAGAAAAGTTCAAGTTTATGGAAGAAAATAGGATATTTATTGCCACGCAAGTGGTGGTAATATGGGTCTTATAGCCACAATATCAACTTGTTCCTCTTCTCATCTATGATATATGTTGTGTTTCTCCAATGAGTTGGTGTTTCTTTTTTTTTCAAAAGTGAAGCTTATCAAACTACTAATTATATCGGTTTGTTCTCCTTCAATGAGTTCAAAGTTTGGTTGAATGATAGTAGGCGTAAGGTCAGGTTGTTCAACGGGAGTGATCAGTCTCCAAATGGTCATGTGGGGTTCAATTTGTCAAGTTATATTTCTTAGATGAGTTTCTTTTACCATAAACATTTGTCTTGATTAAGTTCAAACTAAATGTCTATGTCAAAAAACATCATAAATTTCACAAGGTCCATTTTGTGAAAAACCATGAGGTTGAAGCCATAGTTTTCTATGTTAACTTTGGGAAGTATGGATTGAGATATAACCCAAAATACTTAGAAGTCTCTAAGAATAAATTCTTAGGACAAGAATTAATATCAAGGTTTTGTCAACAGATATCCATACTTAGACCAAAGGGTTTGAAATTTTGAGGAATATCGTGAATGTTTGTTTGAACTAGTTTGGAACCAAGAAAATTATTAAACTGACTCACAAGCATTTACCATCTTAGGTTCAAAAGATACTACCTGTTGAATCCCCACTTGGATTTCTCAAAACACTAAGACAATGTGAACAACTAGAGATTTGGCAACACTAGCTCCCCTCCACAACACACACTTCTCAGGACCACCAAATCTCAAATCTTGAAGATCCAAAAATCCTAAGGATTTTCTTGTTTCAACAATGAATAATAAAATGTGGGGTAGCTTCAGAACGACCATTCTTGCACCAACAAGCATAAAGGTTTTTTGGATTCTAAACAATTGGTTCGTAATAAGGGATTTCGTTCAAGCTGGCCATGCATGTGACAAGATTTTCTCAAGATTATTTCAATCAAGAGGCCTCCTAGTCCCTTCCTAAGAAAGGATTTTGAAATTTCACGTGGACACTAAGGGTGGCACTTGTCAGTATGACACATCTGCACCTGTTGCTTATGACTTTCATCACAAACACATTTTTTATATAGCAAATTGAAAGAGCTTGGCTTTAGCTTGTTTCCACTTGGGTTGTTCCCTCTTTTCAAAGTGGGGAGGTAGGCCCTCTAAAGATAAATAAAAGCAAGAAAGTACATTTGTTGTTCGATCTCCCAAGTCGGATGACGTAAGGAGAGAGCATTCACAACCTTTTCCTCACACTAGCATGGGGTTCATTTTAATCCAAATTGAAATATGTGGGTGATTAAATATGAAATGTCAAATAAATGCTTTTGATTCCCAAGATCGTTGAGTGGCATGAGAGGAGCATACACATTCAATAACATAAATGTAAATCACAAGACATAGCAAACACTTGTTAATTCTAATCCTCAAAGCAAGGTAAGTTCATTTTAAGCACCAAATGAAGTGTTAAGTTGTATTGTTCAATTTTAAACCCAAAGTAAATGATGTGAGGGTTCAATTTTAATTGATTTGAGCATTCATTTTAAAACCCAATTGAAGGCTAGTGTGGTCCTAAAGCATAAAATGAAAAGCATGATGAATGGGTTATAATTGTCCCAAAAGTCTTGAAACACTTGTTACAATTATAAGACTTAAAGATAAGAATGATTCTTCACTTCAACTTTTGTCGTCCAACTTGTAAAACCCAGTTAGCCTAAAAACCAGAACAAAGTCAGAGGCATGTCAGTGATCAGATGTAGTAAAAAAATTAAAATCACACTATTTTTGCTTACCAAAGGAAGAGTGTCACTATTCATGATAGTGTCACCATATATCGAATGAGCGTCACTCTGGTGAAAATTAGCATCACTCTGCAAAAGGATAATGATGACGATAGCATTGCCATTTGGGAGCATCATCGTTTGCAAATTCTCGATACCTCTAAAAATTATTAGCATCGTCGTTTATTTTAATTAGCGCCAGTGTATTAATTAGGCGTTGTCGTTTCATATGGAAATAGCATCGCTATATGGCGACGCCTTACCAAAGTGTGACTAAAATCCTTTGGAGTATCGCTATATTTGCAAAAATTAGAAAAATTAACTTTGAGAGATAAATTTGTTAAATGTGATTGGTTATGCTCTCCTTCTAGTGCCAAAATGTGACCGACGGATTAGTATGGGCTGAATACACTTGATCCATGAAGAATCAAAGCATACTCATGCCACTAAACATCAATCCAATAGAGATCATTCAATTTATGCAAAGATAAAGAAGCCATTAAAACTACCATATTAAATCATGAAAGCTTGATAAAACCTTTAATCTAAGACATTGAAACTTATCCTATTGGGGAGTGGTGTTGGATTGATGTGGAATGACGACCCTTTCCCAATCCCATGGATAAATGAGCCCGTTCCAATCAATTTTATGTCAGAAAAATGATGAAACATGATTTAAAACTAAATGAACATGATGCAAGCTATTTTAAATGCTATGGGTGTATGCAAGCCTAATCTAAATGAGTTTTAAACTAAAAAGATTCAAACCCTAATTATCAAATAAGCTAAATGGATGCATTATGTTTCCATGCAAGCCATTAATGGAAGTTAAGCTATTATGCAAGTTATTTAAACTAAAAAAGATGCTAAATGTGAGTGCGAGTGCAAATGATTTTAACAACATAAGTTTGATGTTAAAAGATGGATCCATTTGTATCCAAATAGTGACCTATTTATAGGAGAGAAAATGAGAAATAGAGGGTTGAGATAAAAAATATTAATCAATGGTCAAGGATGGAGGAAGTTGGAGGCATGGATCATGGATTCTCATCAATGGATGAGAATCAACAATGAAATTTAATCAAGGGTTCACCTTTTTCCAAACAAACACACTTTTAACTTGCACAAGAGGTCACAAGTTAACTTGCACAAGAGGTCACAAAGTTAACTTGCATAAGAAGTCAAGTAAGTTTGTTAGAAAATGAATATTCCCCTTTTTCAAATGAGTGAGGAAAGAGAATATTCTTTGGAATATTCTCATGGGTGAGGGAAAATAGACATTTAGCAAATTAAAACAAAGTTTTAATGTACAAAAAGGGGGAAGGAATATTCCTTTTGGAGGAATGTGCAAAGGAGGAATATTCCCTTGCAAGTGGGGGGATTAGATTAATTAGTAATTGGATAATTGAAAACAATATTAATTATACAATTAGAGGGAATTAGATTATTTCATTAAATAAAGTGATTTAATGAAAGGGGGAAAGTGAAATGACATTTAATTAAATAACTTAGAGTTATTTTAATTAAATAAGAAGATTTAGGGATTTAAATTAAATAATTTGATGTATTTAATTTAATAAGACAAAGTGTTAGCATGAAAGGGGATGAATTAACTCGATTAAATTAATTAGGTTAATAGATGCAAATGACATAATTAATTAATTAGTTAGGCTAATTTAATTAATTAAGTGAAAAGAGGATGGGTTTTAGGAGGAAATGATGTTAGTATACCTGATTCGAGTGTATGATATCATTTAAGACATTTTTTAGTGTCTACACATAAATGTCAGTCACTACCACTCCATCTCCTTCAAGCTAGACAATGAGAGCCCCTAGCTACACCCACCATAACCATCCAACCACAACAAGGACAGTCAGGGAACTGTTACCATCTACCTCATCCTCATAATCTACTTCCTCCTTGCCTTCTGCAATAGAGGTGTAGACGTCTAAATTTGAACACTTTATCCAAATTCATCCCCTTCCGTCTTATTTTCGTTAATTAAGTAATACTTCTATTATTTAATTAATATCTTTAATTCTGCCAAATCCCTAAGGTATTTAATCAATCATACCTTATCTCTTTAATCCTCCTTCCATCAATTGAATTAAATAAATATTCCATTTATTTAATTCCCTTCATGTCACATCCTCCATCATTTTTATCTTATCTTAATCCTTCTTCTAATCCCATCATTAGGATGTGCACATGCCTAATCCTTGATTAGGATGTGTCACATCCTCCAACTTTTGCAAGTTGGCCTCTAATCTCTCTTAGCCACCTAACCATCCTCTAATCCTTCACTAACTAGCCTAATCAACCTCTCAAGGAATTTTTAATTCCTTTTATCCTTCCAAGGAATATTAAATTCCTTTTCTCTTCCCCATGTCCTTTATGACATGTGTCCTTAGTCAACCCTATTAAAGGCCTTCCCCTTTTGGACAAGGCATCTCCCTTCCCTATGTGAATTTTTAATTCACATTTAATCCCCCAAGGCATCCAAAAGGAATTTTTAATTCCTTCACTTCTCCCCACATGTCCACTTATTCTTTATTCTTTCCCATCTCCCCATGAGAATATTTGAGGAATTTTTAATTCGTCACATGTCCTCTCCCCCACATGGGGACAAGGACCTCCTTTATGAGGAGATCTTGTCCAATCCCAAGGTACTTTGTACCCCTCTCCATGTCATGTCCTTCTCCTTCCACCTCATGTCCACTTCATCTTTTAGGGATAAATCACATGCCACATGTCAAGATGTGAGGGCTTGTGAATTCTCAACTCACCTTAGCCCTACATCTTGAAATTTGGTGGCTCAATCTTGACCCTCCATTTCTCCTAGGAATTCTCAAAAATCCTATAAATACCCCCTCTTTTCTCTCATTTTAGGGAGATCATTTTGCTATCCAAACTCTTGCAATTTTGTTTCTCAACTTATACTTAGCCATTTTCTTTTTCTCATCCACTTGCACTCATCCTCACAACATCACTTAGCTTGCATCTTGTGCCATCCAAGGAGCATACACATCAAAGATCGAAGGGCCAACCAAAGGATCGATTCGACGCAAGGTATAAAGTTCCATTTTGTTGTTTTTATCTTGCATTGTTTCCAACTTAGGCTAATCTTGAGGTGTAGGTTGTTTTGGTGTTTATTTGCACTCTTTTACTTGCTGCTCATTTTCTAACGCTCACATTCGACCTATCACAAGAGGAATTCAAATACCCACTCCCATTCCTTTTCTCCCTCGATGCACTCCTCCGCTCTATAGCATTTTTTAAGGTTGTTTAATGATAGAAATATGTTTTTCTTAAAAAAATTAGGGTTCCTTAAATAATATATTGACCATGTGGTCTTTTAAACTTGTAAGACCATGGTTTAATTGGTTGTAGTATAATTATAAAGTGGTGAATTTGTAAATTAATTGATGAGGTTAAGGCTCCTACATTGTAGTAAGAGTGGAATGCTAGCTTCTTGGCAAAACTAGACACTAATTTAGTGTATGGGGCATAGTTTATTTTTTGTAATCAATAATCTATTGTTATTACATACATAGTTTGAAACTATAAATGTGCACATATTCTCTTGGGTCTCAATATAGATAAATCTCATACACTTCTTGTATCACCTATGACTTATGTAATGAATATGGATATATAAATACTATTTTTTCCACAACTCCACCAAATCTAGGAGGATCTAAAATATTATTACAATTATTAAATAACAATTAGGGGGTCTTACTAAAGATGATGACAAAATAAATCTCTTTACATAAGATGAGTTAAGATAAGTGGCCATACAAATTCATCCAGATAAAACCCTTGGTCTTGATGGATTCACAACAAGCTTCTTTAATAAATATTGGAATATTATGGGAAAAGATATATTGTTAGCTGACAAAAAATCAAGGAAGAAAGGAACCCTTCTAATTAAATATTTAAATAATACCTTTAATACCCTTATTCTAAAGAATAAAGCTATTACAAATTTTGATGAATTTTATCCTACAATCTTGGGAAAAATCGTATACCAAATTATATCTTCAAATTACAAATAGGATAAAAAATTATTTTGTATACACAATTGCTAAAGTGTAAAGTGGTTTTTCTCTTAGTAGATCTATTCTTGATGTGGTAATAATATATCATGAAATAATCCAATTTAAAAATTTACCAAGAGAAATTTTAGGATATTAAAACTTGACATTAATAAATAGATTATGACATAGTAGAATGAATATTTTTAGTAAAAAGTTATAGAAAGATTTGTATTTTTCTAAAGAATGGTTCTATTGGGTTTTTAGTCTTATAGCTAGCCCAAGATACTCCATATTAATAAATAACAATCCTTAATTTTTCTTTGAGGCATCTAGAGGTCTTTGTTAGGGTGACTCAATTTCCCCCATTTTATTTATAGTCATGGTTAATGCTTTGGGTAGGACCATTTGAGTAGTTAGTAACAAAAGAAAATGAGAAGGAATTAATATCACTAAATATTTAAAACCCTTTACTAAACAACAATTTTTTCATGACACTATACTTTTTAAAATTTCTAAGAAAAAAAAGCCAAATCAATCAAAAAAATCGTTAACATTTACATAATATATTTTGGAAAAAATATCAACACAAAAAATATGAAAATTTCTTTTTCCATACAAAATCAAAACATTCTTGGAGTTCATTTCGGGAAAACTTTTGAGAAAATACTTGGGTATTCCGTTATTTGTAGGTTGCTACTCTTCCAAACTTTGGGACCTTCTTCTTGTATCTTGTTCAAATCAAATGGTGTCATAAAAAGGTAGGTGGTACTAATGCTAAAGGTAGTAATCTTTTCAATTCCAACTTATTAATAACATTCCTGAAAATCCCTTAAAAAAATGCTAGAATATTGAACAAAAAATGATATACTTCTTCTAGCAAGATTCTTTAGAAGAAAGAAAAAATCCTTTGATTGTATGGGATAAAATTTGTAAATTAAAAAATATTAGGGGAGTTGGTTTACATAATCAAATTACACAATGTAAATCTTTGTGATCCAAATTGGTTTGGAATATGTGTTCTAACCAAATATGAAATGGGTTAAGATTCTTCAAAATAATATATGGACACCCAAAAATTGACTATAATTTTAACTATTTTGGATCCTCTAAAGAGATCAAGCACTTGGAATTTCCTCTTAAGTTTTAGGTCTAATATAAAAAAAACACCTCACTTGGGAAATCAAGAATGATTCTTGGAATGACTTGATAGTAATGGATTATTTTCATGACTTCAATTCCATAAAACCTTCTTAAAAAATGATTATGGGAAACAAAGTTGTAGATTGTCTATCTTAGGTGGTTATACAAGAGATAAAATAGTGGGAATTGAAAAATTTAAAGGGCTTAGGGTTAATAAAATCAAAGGTATTATCTTTATAAGAGATTTTAAGTAAAATAAAGATTAACTTTTTTTAGGTAAAAAGAACAAGGCCTGTAAGTATATTAATATATAAAAGTAGTTACATGTTATCCATATATATGGGTTGAGATAATTTCAAAATGTCCAAGCAAAGAACCATTAGTCATAGAGCCACTCCCAAGAGAAAGTAGAAAGAAAAACATAAAAGCCCAATATTACAATATACATTAAAAGCCCTAAAATATCCCAAAAAAATACCATGGGAAGCATTACACATAAGATTTTCCATCCTCCACCTTTGAGAATTGCATAGCAAGTAGCATGCGAGGATGAGGAACATGGGAGAGTAATACCAACATGGCCTTACAAACCTTTGAGATTCTTTTGCAGAGGTAGGCTCCTAGTTAAGATTTATGTGCTTTGAATGCTTCATCCATTTCATCCTCATTGCATTCAAGAAGAGCCTATTTTAGGGTCAGGTAGACACACAAGTACCCATAATTACATTTTAGGTCTTTGTGACAAAAAAAAACCCCCAACCAGAGCTTTACCATTTTGTAGATCATAATCCCTAATGGCATTATTTAGCAAGTGACCCAAAAAAAATTTATTTTAAACATAATCAACTACCAATTGCACCACAAGACCATAGTGTTGAAGGAGATCCATAACATTATATAGGAAAATGGTGGCTACATGTGAAGGGTATAGCAGGCGTGGATTACCTTGCAAGATTTTGTTACCCACAATCACCTGTATAACTATCTCCACTCTTATGCAATCAATTCTAAACACCCTTTTGAACATCTCTAAAGTAAAGCACCCAGACTCTGGATACTCCCATTTCAAAATAGAAACAAAGAATTGTTTGTTGAGGGGTTTTGTTTCCATGATGAGCACCAAGCACATCAGAGAGGAGAACATAACCCAGAGTGGTAAAAACAATGAAGAAAATTATGGAATTTAAAGGCAACCACTTGCTAAAAATCTAGATGACTCTAGCTTGCCAACTTATCATCCCACCATTAATTTCACAACAAAGCCAAGGAACAAGGTAATGATTATGAATGCCTCGAGCGACATTATCTATCACCAATTGATCCTAGAGTATAAAGAGCCACTGTAGCATGATGATCCCATGTAGCATGACACTAACAATCAATCATGAGAGTACAAAAGGGGGGTCCTTGAACAATTTTTTTTAAGGAACTATGTAAACCACCAACCACCCAACACAAACACAACCCTATCAAAATGACATAAACAAAGATGATAGTAAGACCCCTTTTAAGGGTGAATACATTATTAGATAAAATTTCTCAAAATCTAGGGATTAATTAGCAAAAACAAGCTTTATAGTTGAAGAAGAAATTGAATAAAAAATAAGTATTCATATATAATTATGTTGGAAAAAATTCCTACCCAAAGCTAGAGTATTCACTTGGGCACCACTTTAGAAGAAAAAAAATTATTTTTTTATAAAACTTGGATATAATGGGACATCAATATGTATTCTATATGTGCATAATAAAGAAATTGTAGACCATTTATTATTAAATTACCAACTCACTAAAAAAAATGGCAATGGTTGTGTGCTAGACTTAGTTGGAAGAGTTCTTTATTAAACGATATACTTAATCTGTTTAAATATTGGTCTATTTAAAAAAAAACATACTATTCTATGTAGTACTTGGGTAATTAGTCCATAAATTATAATTCAGAAGATTAAAAAAGAAATAGATTTTTTTAAAAAAATAAAGCTTTTTAAGAGTCAACCTTTTTTTAATAAGTTATAATTAGTGGTGGTTGAAGTTGTTAATAATAGAATTTTATCACAATCTTTAAAAGGGGAATCTTTTACTATTTAGAACAATGAAATGATAATAAATTGGCATGGGATCTTAAAGTTCCCCAGGGATGGAAGAGTTGATTCTTTATAACTTAGAAAATAAATACAATTTGAAAACCTCCTCCCTCGAGATATTTTAGGATGAATTTTGATAAAGCTTCAAAATAAAATTTGGGAGTATCTAAAGCATGGTGTATTATTATAAATGAAGATAATCTAATTGAAGTAATTTTAGAAAACTCAAATATGAGACCAACAATGAAGTAAATATTTAAACTCTTATCCTTGTCTTATAAATTTTCAATATTTACAATTAAAAAACTTAAAAAATAGAAGGTAATTCAATAAGAATTCTTAACACGGTTAAAAATAAAAATTCTATAAATTCTAAAAAAAATATAATTTTTTTTTTTACACGTCTAACCTCTCTTTTGAATAAGTTAGAAACATAACTCTAAAGAAAGTAATTATCATCATTAAGATGACCATTTTGACTTGTGCCAAAAATAATTCTTCTTCTAAATATCTTTTTGATGAAGCATTAATAGTCACATGTGATTTTCTTGAGATCTCAATGAGCTTTTATTATGAGAAAATCAAACCCGCTTTTCTTCTAAACTTTTTAATGGATATATGTTGGTGAGATTATTGTGTAGCCATAAATAAATGTCTTTCATTAGTAGTACTTCAAATAAAAGACTAAAATATGTTTTCAAAACATGCAACAATTTATTACTCCATACTAGAATGATGATTTTTTGGAATTAGATTCAAGTTGTTATAGGGTAAAGTTTGTAAAATATTCAATATTTTTGGTTTTTTTCATAATATTGGGGAATATAAAGATTTCATAAACAAATTTGCAACTACTCTAATCTAAATTTAGTTTTTGGTAATTTTAAGGATGTCATTACAAAAGTATTTGACGTAGGTCTTCCACCTCTGGATGATTCTTTGATAGATAGCCATGGAGTGGTTTAGGAATAGTGGAGACCATTCATCTCAATTACAAAACTAAAGAAAGAAGCTAGTAGGAAAAATAAGGAAATAAAAAATTTGGATTTTAAAAAAATAAGATTTAGGGTTTAAGGTGAGAAAAGGAATAAATTAACTCAACTCCCTTATTATTGTTGTCATTTCATGCCACCATATATGACCCATCAGTAAAAAATGATTGGAGAGATCTTATATGGGCCATCATACATTGAACTGAGCCTTAGAAACCTAAAAATGACTGTGTTAAAGTTTCAGATTTTTGACCTTTTAGTTGTTTTTCTGCTTGCATACCATGTCTGGTGCTCTCAGGTTCCTACCTATTTAACCCCTTATTTCCATTGCTTTCTCATGTATAAATTTTTTAGGTTTTGACCATCGGTCTTAACCCTTAACCTTTATCACTTTTCTTTCTAAGTCATAATTCCTCCTCCCAATCATCAAAGTTATGATGAAATCTTTCAAAACATAACATGTCTTAAGGTTTTAGGCTTTGTGGATCAGCCATCCTCCTTAACTCTTACCATTTCATCTTAAACCTTAAGTCTTCCTTCAGATCCCTAATGTCTCACTTTTGGCTTTTGGCGATCAGGTTATCCCTCTATCTTTTGTCTTGTCCTTATGATAAGACACAAGTCTTCTTTTTGATCCCCAATGTATTATGTTTGGTCTTTGGTGATTATATTTTCCTTTTATATTTTGTCTTATCTTTATGATAAGGTTTAAGTCTTTCATTCGATTGTTGATATATTCGATCCTTACCATCCTCTAGCATAGTGTGACCAATATAATATACATATGGTTGGCTAGGATGTCATTTCGCATCATACCCTCCTCAAGTCATATGGTTTCACCTCATATAGGAAACCGTAGAATCCTATATACATCCTCAAGCATCATTATCATCTTCCTTGTTAGAAGATGGAAGGTTGAGGTGTTTGCATTCCATCGCTCCATAGGTAAATCACATCATGATATCTCATGGTTGGTATGTTATACAACCACAGTAATCCCACATCCCTTAGGTTTCCTACCTCTACCAGTGATAGTGTTTCAACATTCTCATGCAAGAGTCTATACACACAACCTCTTGAGTTCTCTCACTTCTTTGGTTGTACCTATCAATCATCAAAATATATATATCCATTAGTTTCACCTTAACATCAAACGAACCTAAATCAAGATCAAGACAGTGGCACCCCACATTGGACTAGGTCACCCAATAACAACCATGGAACCTAGGTTGGACTAGGGTGCCCAGACTAAACTAGGGAACCCAGTGTCGACATAGGAACCCCATGTTTGATAGTCATCCATAAACATTTAGAAATGATCTCCTAAGTACATCAAAAGTTGAAGCATGATTTACCTCTCATGCCTGCACTCCTTGTGCAATGCAATCTCTTAAGGCATGTAGCCTGGGCATGTGGTACAATTGTTGTCATGACATAATCACTCCCAATAATTCTTAGATCTACTTGGGATGCTCTCAAACTAAAAATTAAAACTAAATGGTGAAAATGTTAAACTTTTTTATAGTTACTTATAGTAAAATCAAACACAACATATGGTTTAGCCATCCTTTCAAACCTCTCTTCATTCAAATTATCACAATATAGGATTGCAAGCTCCTATTTTCACATTATTTGTTATGTTGGAATCTTGATTCTAACCTCGTTCTTCTCCAATGCTTTTCATTTTAGTGTTATTTTTATAAATTACCCTACTAAAGACATTTTCATCAAAACCCTAAATAGTTTGACATGGAAATATTGCCACCCTATTTCTACATTCGTAAAGCAAGAAGAAAAGGGGGGCATACGTCTATCCTTGAATTTTTTTTCTCCTTAGAAGCTTATAGACTAATACATTTTTTATGCTTGTAGGGTTTTTTTAGATTTCTGACAAGTTATTTTTATAAGATGCAATTTCTAATGCTATGGTCTTATAGGTTACTACATTGGGGGCTTCATTCTCTCACTTGGAAATATTTAGTGTCCTCTACAATATCCTTTTGGGTATCTTTTTTCATGTTTTATAATTTACTTCCATATACTTTAGCTCACATATGCATGTAGTGTCATATGACCACTAAAGTTGGGCCTAAATGTAGCATTGTAAATTGTGCTCCCTAAGGGTAAAAACACAATTTCAAGTTTTATTTGGTTCTCGCTTTGGTTTCCACTCCCTTAATCATTTTAGGACCACTTCCTAGCCTTGAATTTACCTTCCAACTCAAGAGAATGTGCTAGTACTACCCTAAAAACACTTTGTTCATGACATTGCACCATTTTAACTCTAGCAAGTGCTCAAATTTTGGACAGGTCCTAAATCAAAGGACCTCAAACTTATGTATCATATTTTAATGAGTGCAAAACACCAGGACAAAGGCAAGGCTACCCTATTCCTGGTGTTTTTCCTAAAAAATTAGGTCATAAGTTAGGGCTAGCCTTTGTCTTGTGTGATGTGAATTTAATTTTGATATTTGGTAGTAAAATATTCCTAAAATTCAAATTTAAATGAATCATCCTACACTTAAATTTATTCCTATGTGTCCCAATTTAAACATGAAACTTCATTTCAAAGGAGATATAATTATAATTACAACGAAGCTTTGCCAAAATTGACATCCTATTACAGATTTACAAGCAAGTTTTTTAAATTTATAATGTTTATCACAATGATTGAAGTTTGATGCCAATGGAAGAACAAGTTGGAATCTAGGGTTTATGGATCACTTTGGCATCTTTCAAACCAACTTATGAATTGATTTTCAATAGGTTATCAACTTCATACTTTGATCACCTTGCTTCCCTAAGTGAGGTATTTTGACATATTTTCTTTCCCTTGAGAATTTGACTTTCTGTTTGGTTGGATCTTAAATTTTTTGATTTTGTCATATAGAACTCCACTCTAACACACTTGAGTAGGGTTTTTATCATTTATTTTTGCATGTCATTTCTTGTTACAACCTTAAGGTTCATAGAACACACTTTTATCTATTATCAAATTAGCTATTCATGGAGGTAGAAATACCAAATGAGGTTTTGACCAAGGAAAACTCCTATATAACCTCCTCCCCCCCTCCCCTCTATTCTCTTTTGTTGTGTTCCACAAGTTCAGGTGTGAAGAAAAATTTTTTATGTTATGAATGTATAGTGTAAACCTATAAATTTTAGATCTTGATTCAAGTGTTCATAAAACCTTATTTTTAGACTAGGGCACCCTTTCCCCTATTTGGTCATTTCAAGCTCTTTTTTTCTATCATTGTGCCCCTCTGTCTACTCTTCCTAAATATGCAATATTTCATCAATTTCAATTTTCATCTATGTGAATAATTCATATTTTCATATTAGGGCTTCATAATAATTAGGTTAATTAGATCACATTCAATCAATTTATTTTCTTTGCAACAAAGGAACTAAACCCAAGACGATTGGATCTCATTTTGGGTAGTCATCTAATCCTAACACCCTTTTTATTTTTTGTTCCAATGTTAAGCCAAGAAATGATTTATCTATGTTAAAATCTACTAGTTAGATGTAGGATCTCCTTTTACACTTAACAGTATCCCATAGGAGAGAAAAAGAAAGACTATGTAGTCCCCCACAATATATAATCTTGTAATGATGGTAGATACTCACAAAAAGATGATGATGAAGATACAAGAATGTTGAACTTGGCATTTCTCTCCTTAGGAAGAAACAAAACCATGTATATATGTGAGATGACTTCATACAAATGAAGAAAGATGATAAATTATGTCTTTGAACTCTACTCAAGTGTCACTATGTCTTTATGAAATTGTTCCATAATCAAATTAGGTACAATCCCAATCTTGATGAAGAAGGTGACAAGCTAGAACCATGTGGAAATGGATGAACAACAATATCCAAAGAAAAATATGGTGTGACAATAGTTATGTTGGGATTGTCATCAAATAGGATATGGATGTGCTCAAGTGTGATACCTATCAAGTACTTATCCCAATATACCAAATATGGAAGACTATGATGTAACTATTATAAAGATTCACTTGAAGCAACAAGTGGTGGAGATGATGTGGTCTCAATATATGTCATTCAATTGTAAGGAAGCTAAGGTAGTGAAACAACTTCCTGCACTAATCTCGAGAGGAGGATAATGCAAAACTTTATACATCTTTAATAGTTACAGAAACTTAAACAAAAATAAACACAAATATAATGCATACCATAACATAGTGATTTATGTGGGGAAAACCCTTTCAAGAGAAAAACCCGACACTCCAAAATTCGTCCAATATATTATTCAATAAATCACAAAGATTACAATATACTTGCAGAGAAAGCTTCTCACAGGAGTATCACCACTTAGAGATCAAGAGACAACATGACCGCTATTAGACTCTCAGAAATCATCACCGTCTCTTTGTACCGTAGTTGTAATACAACACCCTCATAAAATAGAGTTACATTCTAGGGCAAGACAGGCCAACAAAATATCATCCATTAGATCTAAAACCTACTACTGAACAGTCCAGATTTAAAATATATCTTTTATTTAATGTATGTCAACCATTCTAGAAGTTTCCTAAAAAAGTTAACGCACTCACATTTTTCTCCGTATTGCCATTATATACACCTATCGGTGTAACTAGGAAATATATATATATATATATATATATATATATATACATCCTATCACTAATAAATCGTATATAATTGCAAGGTTGAGACACATTTTCCCAACAAATCTCCCACTTGTCAAACACCTTGCAAGAGCAATGTGAGGGTGTAAACATCATTTCTTTAATTGCTAGGGGTCGAAAGGACCATAGTCTCTGAACACCATCTGAAGGGTGAAGCCACAATAGTGGTTTACGATTCGATGGAGGAAGGAAAACAAGAAAAAAATGACCCCATGCAAAAAAAAATAGGTTTAGGGGTTCAAATGAACTTGTAGGTTTGAGCGAACCCATTAAATATTGGGCCCACATTTCCCCCCAAAAAAAAACAAACAAAATGAAAAAGGAAGTGGGGTTCGCTCGAACCTGCGTTCGAGCGAACCCCCCTTTGCCCTCAGTCTCCCCCTCAGGCACTTTGAAAGTCTAGATTTTTACGCTTCTAAGCTTGGGTTTTGAGGATGAAAATGGAGGAGACTTCACAAACCCAACTAGAATCAGGTAGTCCTCGGAACGAGCTATCCAACAACTATAATTTTAATATGTTTTGGTTTTATTAAACATAGGTTTTTCATTGAAAATCAAACTCTATTCTGCACATGTGGAAAAATAGCAGATTATCAAAAAAAAAAAAATTGAAAAATATGAGTGCATCAGATATTGAAGTCCTTAATACAATAAAAAAAAAAGAATTTCAATACATACAAAAAAAAGTTATAGCGTTATCTGAGTTTTGCACTATATTTGGTGTAATTGGACAGCTTGAGAAGCGATTAAAGAAAAAATATTCAATAAAAAACTATCTAACCAAGTGGAGGCACTAGATATGGAGTTACAAATTTAAATTGAAAGAATTAGAATTTTGCTCTTCATATGGAAAAAAGTATTGATGTATTTATCTGTTGAGCATCACTTTTTAAAAATATTAGCCCTACGAAAAAACTAGTTTTCGAGGAGATGGAAAAAGAAGTGCAATTTGATTCCAAATTTTTTTGAAAAAAGCTAGAATCTATAGATAAAATGTCACAAAACTCTAGTTTGCATCATCTTCAAATTCCTCACGGTTTAGCTGCTATAGGTGCTCGAAAGTGAAGAATTAGTTAAAAACAATTATTTCAGTGTCTAGTTTGGCCAAAAATTGTAAACCACTATTGTGGGATCACCCTGAACTTCTCTGTGCTCACAGGCTTAGTTAAAGAATCAACAAAATTCATCAAAGTCTCTACCTTAACCAAATTCACCCTGCCATCTTCGACCATATCTCTAACAAAATTATATCGTACATCAATGTGTTTGGTCCTAGCATGAAATGTCAAGTTCTTGGCTAGACATATCACACTCTGACTGTCGCAATAAATTGTCACTGCACCTTGTTTTATTCCAATATTTGAACATAGTCTCTTAAGCCAAATGGATTCTTTACAAGCATGAGTAGCTGCCATATACTCTACTTCAGTAGTGGACAAAGCAACCACAACCTGTTGCTTACTCATCCAACTAATTACACCACCAAATAAAGTAAACACATAAGCACTGGTGGATTTTCTGCTATCAACATCACCTGCCCAGTCTAAATCCACATAACCATGAATATCAAGGGATATCTTATCTTCAGTCATATTACTATGATAACATAAGGAATAATCTAAGGTACCTCACAAATATCTGAAGACTCTTTTAACTACATTCCAATGAACTCTATAGGATTAGACATATATTTAGAAATAACTCCCACTGCTTGTGCAATGTCTAGTCTAGTACAAACCATAACATACATCAAACTTCCAACTGCGCTCTAGTAAGGAACTCTACTCATGTCTTCCATCTTCGATAGGGATGTTGGAAAATATGAAATACATAACTTTGTTCCAACTGAAACATGAACACACAATGGTCTACAATCCTGCATATATCAAACCTCTATAAAATTGAGTTGACATACTTACTTTGGCCAAGCCATGGCTTTTTGTTCGCTCTATCTCTTTTAATTTCCATCCCAAGAATGTGTTTAGCTACAACAAGATATTTCATTTCAAATTTAGCAACAAGTTGAGATTTTAGTTTTGAAATCATACCTTTCCCTCTACCAATAAATAACATATCATCAACATATAATGCAATATATAGGAAACGATCACCATCATTTTATAATAAACATAATGATATGATTTAGAACTCTCAAATCCCAAACTTAACACATATGTATCAAATTTTTGGTACCACATCCTAGGACTCTGTTTTAAGCCATACAAATATTTCTTCAATTTGCAAACCAATTTACTTTTACCTTTCAGCATGTAGTGCTCTGGCTATGTCATATAAATATCCTCCTCCAAATCACCATGAAGGAAAGCAGTTTTCACATCCATTTTCTCAACCTCTAAATCATAAGCAGCAACAATAGAAAACAAAAATCTAATAGATGCCATTTTTGCAATAGGGGAAAATATCTCACCATAATCAACACCCTCAACTTGAGAGTAACCCTTCACAACCAACCTTGCTTTGTACTTCTCAATACCTCCATTTGAACCAATCTTTTTCTTGAACACCCATTTACAACCAATAGGTTTTCATCCTTCAGGCAATGGTACAAGATCCCATGTATCATTCTTTTTCAAAGATGCCATTTCTTCATCCATAGCAATCTTCCAAGATTCTGCATCATTCATACCTTGTGCCTCTTTTATAGATCTGGGTTCATCCATGTTAGTATTCAAAGTAAAAATACATCTCCAATCATCAGGTGAATACATTTTGGGTGGTTGTCTATGTCTTGTAGAACTATGAACAAGTTGAGTTGGAGATTCTTCCTCCTCTTCTGAAGATCCAAAGCTAGATGAGCTCTCCTCAACTTCTTGTCTATCCTTGGGCCTTGATTCAACTCTCTCAGGTGTAGAAGGAAATTGAATCACATTTTCTTGTTTGCTTTGTTCTGGCTGCAATGTAACAAAAGAAGGCTTAGCTTCTCTAAAAATAACACTTCTACTATGTATTACCTTATGTGCAACAAGATCCCAAAGCTTGTATCCTTTCACACCATAATTGTATCTGATGAAGATACATTTCACATCCTTGTTCTCCAACTTTGTTCGCTTCTCCTTTGGCACATGTGAATATGCCTCACAACCAAAAGCTCGAAGATGTCTTAATGAAGGCTTGCGACTCGACCATGCCTCTATAGGTATCTTATCAACAAGAGCTGATGTAGGAGACCTATTAATCACGTAACAATCAGTGGCAACAACTTCAACCCAAAGCCTTTGTTCTAGACCAACACCACTCAACATACTCCTAGCCTTCTCCATCAATGTCCTGTTCATTCTTTATGCAACTCCATTATGTTGTGGAGAATACAAAGTTGTTTTCTGTCTATGAATACCATAATCTTTACAGAATCTATCAAAATTATTAGAGCAAAATTCACCGCTATTATCAGTCCTTAAACATATTATTTTCTTTCCAGTCTGCAACTCAACCATTGCTTTAAATTCTGTAAATCAATTGAAAATTATAGATTTAATATTTAGGAAATATACCTATGTCCTTCTACTATAATCATCAATAAATGAAACATAATATGTGGATTTACCAATCGAAGGAACATCTACAGGACCAAACACATTAGAATGAATAAGATCCAATACACCACACGATTTATGAGAACTCGAGTAAAACTGAACACGGTTTTGTTTTCCATAAATGCAATGCTCACATAAATCAAATCCAAGATTACAATCAGACAAACCTTCAATAAGGTTTTTTATTTTTCAAGGTCCTTGGACCCTTTTCTCCAATGTGTCCAAGTCTTTGGTGCCATTACATAGTTTTCTCTATAGGTAACTTCATCTCAAAAGAAAGAGCACCCTTGGGTACCCAAAAGCCATGACCATCTAGTGAAGGTGAAACCCTCACTTCTTCCACAAACTTGCTTTTCACCAAAGTACTATTGCACTCAATAGTGCATGCATCCAACTTATATAATGTGCCATATCTGACACCTCTAGCAATCACCATAACACCTCTAACCATCTTGCATCTTGCATCAAAAAATACTACCTGCACACTCACATCTATTATTTTTCTCACAGATAACAAATTTTGTGCTAATCCAGGGATATGTAACACACCATCAATCCTTTTTATTCTACCATAAGGAAACCTAATTTTAACTTTACCATAGCCAACAATGTCTAAATGAGAATCATCACCCAAGTACACCTTACCTCCATCCAATTCTTCATATTTAGAAAACCAATCTCTATTAAAGGTCATATGGAAAGATGCATCTGAGTCAATTAACCATGCATCATCACCTGCACGAGTTTCCAAAGCTGCAATGAATGTGTCACCATCTTCCTTCTCAGACTCAGAATCAGAATCAACTTTGTTATTTTTCTTCTTTTCTTCTTTGGATTCCTTACAAACATGTCCAAGCTTACTGTAGTTCCAACAAATAACTTTGGACTTTCCAGGAGATTTAGATCTCCCCATGGACTTGAATTTGTCACGCTTCTCATTCTTCAGACTTGGATTTTTCACGCTTCTCATTTTTATTTCCTTTTTCCTTAGGTCTTTCAAGAACATTCAAGGCTTCCTTGGTAGTGATGGATACCTTCCTCCTCATCTCTTCGAAAAGCAAAGAACCCAACACATCTTCAGTCTTCAAAATAATAGAAGTACTCCCAATAGCCATAACAAGAGAATCCCATGAATCGGGCAAAGAAAAAAGAAGGATTTGACATTTCTCCTCCTCATCCATTTTGACACCAACCGATGCCAATTGAGCCACCAAAATATTGAATGCTTCTAGTTGGTCTGTGATTCGTCCACCCTCTTCCATTCTCAAGGAATACAACTTCTTCCTCAAGAAAATTTTGTTCACTAAAGATTTGGCTGGATACATCTCACCGAGATTCTTCCATAGTTTTTGTGTAGAGGTCTCCTCATGGACATTAATTAAAATAGAGTCTGCCAAGCACAATCTGATTAGAACCTTGGCTTTATGGTCCATAACATCATATTGACTAGCCTGAGTAGGATCTACAGGCCTTGAAATATTCTCATCAGCAACATCCCACAGATCTCGATCTATCAATAGATCTTTCATCTTCAGTTTCCACATCTCAAAATTATTTCTAGAAAATTTCTCCACCTCTATTCTCCCTGATGAACTTTCCATTTGAAAATTCTTGAATCACAAAGTATCTTTTGTACAAGCTCCCACTCAAATTTGGATTAGTTCAAAAAATTCGACAACCCACAACTGAAACCAAAAGTGATCAAGCTTTGATGCCACTTGTAAGGAAGCTAAGGTAGCATAACAACTTCCTACACTAATCTTGAGATGAGGATAATGCAAAACTTTACAGATCTTTAATAGTTACAGAAACTTAAACAAAAGTAAACACAAATATCATGCATACCACAACACAGTGATTTACGTGGGGAAAACCCTTTCTGGAGAAAAACCCCACACTCCAAAAGCCGCCCAATATATTATTCAGTAAATCACAAAGATTACAATATACTTGTAGAGCAAGCTTCTCATAGGAGTATTACCACTCAGAGATCAAGAGACAACATGATTGCTATCAGAATCTCAAAAATCATCACCATCTCTCTATACCACAGTTGTAATACAATGCCCTCATAAAATAGAGTTACATTCTAGGGCAAGACAAGCCAACAAAATATCGACCATTCTAGATGTTTCCTGAAAAAGTTAACACGCTCACATTTCGCTCTGTGCTACCATTGTATACACCTATCAGTGTAACTAGGAAACATATATATAAATATATACATCCTATCAACAATAAACCACATATAATTGCAAGGTTGAGACACATTTCCCAACATCAACTATACTGACCATTACATGATGATGTGTCCATAATATATGTCTTAATATAAAGACCTGGAGATGAATCTATCAATGCTAGAACACAAGAGTCCTTATCCTCAAGATATTGACTCAAATATAAAGAACATGAAGCCTCTAAATTTAGATTAGATCATATAAACCAAAGAATCAATAGATATCTCTATAGGAGAAGCATGAACAACAAGAGAAGCCTTAATACCATCAATATTATCAAAACCTTCCAAATATTTAAGTTTTTCTTTTCTATCACCATCATATGGTAGATTATCACAACTATCAAGTGATAGAAAACTATCCATAATAGAATCTATAAGAAATATAGAATGATGTGGGTACCATAGATCTCCTAATTTATGGTCCAAACTAATGAATTGAAAACATATGGTTCTAAAATGGTAGAATACTCATATACCAACTAGGGAACAAAAAAATATGAAATTGGAACCCCCTTGGCATAAAAATATTTTATAAAATTTATAAAGTATAAAAAAATAAAATAAAAATTTCAAACTAAAATAATAGTACCTAGGACAAAATCAAGAAAAAACTAAATAAATGGTTATGAAGAACACATAACCATATTTCCAATACCTATTTGTTTGTAAAAATGTAAATAGCCTAAGTTATGCTTATTGGAAAAAATCTTGTTTTAATCCCTTTTATACATAACAATTTTTTAAGTACATTCACAATCAAGTTGATTGATAGTAGGTGTTGGATAGATCCATGTGTATGATTATTTTTTGGATATCCATTCATTAAAATAAATTCTTCAATCTTTATTCAAGTGCCTCACAATAATTTTTTTTATGGTTTTATGTAAGAACAAGGATGTTATATTGTTAGATTTCATGTATAAAGTTCTGAACTATAAATGCATGGATGATCGTACCTAAAATATATGTACTTAAAGAATTTTTTCTTTATCACTATTATATTTTTTTAATTTAAACATTTGTTTCAGCTTTCTTATTACATAGCCTATTCTCTATTTTGAAAAATTTGTGTAACACAGAAGTTATTTGTGTAATTTTCTTACATTGACATGTACATCTAGTTACTCTTACATATCTTAGAGTCAATTATTTTTCATGTTGAACTTGAATTGGCTAGATTATAATTTTTTTGGCTCGGTGCATGAAAATTAACAAGAATGAAGCTAAGTTTGTACTTTGCTTCACCTTTTAATGGAACCTAAATATCTTTTGCTATTGGGAGCTAAGTTTTTGGGGAGACTTGAGGCATGCTCCAAGGGTTTTCTATATTTGAGTGAAGGAGATATGGTTGAGCTCAAAACATGCCAATGGTCATAGATTTTTATCAACATATTATTTTTGTTTCTTTTAGCCATGATGGAAAAAGTTAAGGGTGACAATGAATAGGGAAAGAAAACACAGTTGAAAGACTTAGTCATTATTCATCAATCGGTGTTGCATATTGATAATTACATAAAACCCAACAATCTTCCAATAAAGTTGCTAGCCCTAATTCCATTTAGAATCTAGTAATGTTGCTCTTGCGTCACAAAACCCTGTACACCAAGGTACAAGTTCGCCTTTATACCCTATTCCTGAAAATCTTGAAGAGGTGTCTAGAAATTCAGATTCAGATAGTGGTGGATTTTTTGATGCATTATTTAATACACCGGTTCAAGAAGATGTGACATGTCAAAATAAAGGGCTTGCTAGTGTCAAATATGTTGAAAAGAGAAGAGGCAGGAGTAGAAGTTGAAGCCATCATAGAGAATGCACTAGTGATGTGCCTCCTCCTCCTGCTGAAAATGATGTAAATGCTTTATTGTCGGAACATGTACTAGAAGAGGTCAATTTAATAGATCTAGATGATACATCAAGTTCTAATGACTTTACTTGACCCTGATGATGTTTTTGGAGACATTAATTCCTTGAAGTGAGAAATCCAAGAGCAAGCTGAGCTCAAGGTGAAAAGAGAAAAAGAAAGGGAAATAGAATTTAGGAATGTTGTGATTGAAAGGGATAGGTTGATGAGACAGTTGGCAACAATGAAGCTCCTGAACCAAGAAGAGCCTAAACCAAGTGTTGAGGGTCCAGTTGTACAAAAGATTGCTAAGAAGGAAACAAAGCATGTGTCAAAAGAAAACCTAGTAGGCCACATTGATTTCCAACCCAAACCTACTAACCCAAAGCCCTCAAATCATGTTAAGTCTCAACCGAGTAATACAAACCTTAAGCCTGTCTTGGATAAGGGAAAGCAAAAGGTTGAGGGGATTAAAATAAATGAGAAGGTGACTCCCCATTTCACTCAACAAGATCTCCCACCACATGTGTCATTTCAAACAGAGTCTGCCTTAGAAAAGGCTAAGAAGGAGAGTGAGGCTCTGGCAGAAGAGTTGGAGAGAATAGAGATTGAGGCTGCAAATACAGAAAGGAAGAGGAAAATAAGTTTCCTAAAGATGTCAAACATGGATGAGGTTACACAAGTTTCAACCTCATCAAATCACCATGATGTTTTAAAGGACGGTCCTAACATTCATCCAGACCCCACCATAAATAATTCTGGCCTGAAGATTTCTGCAACTAGGTTTGTAAATCCATTTCAGGATGGTTCTAGGGTACAAAACTTAGGGTCTGATGTTGATTCTCAGAAGAATGAAGGATTATTTCAACGATGACCTATATAGTTGGAAAGGTATAGGCCATTATTCTTTGATGGCATCCTTGGTTATCCAAATCCCATCCCTGCTGACTTTAGAGAAAAGACAAGTAAGTTTGCCGGCAATAATGTTGTGACAACAGAGCAACACTTAAAAAATTTCATGGATATGTTAAATGATTATGAGGTAGAACATGAAGTGTTGTAATGAAATAGTTTGTACAATCTCTGGTAGAGGATGCAAGGGATTAGTATAGAGGTCTATCTAATGCTAGTATTGGTTCATTGGATGAGTTTGAAAAGTGTTTCAAGGAGGAGTATGATGATAAAAATAATGCAATTTTCATGCTAAATGAGTTTAATAACATCAAGAAGTCATTGAATGAGCCTGTGATAGAGTTTAATTTAAGATTTCAAAAAGCAATGTATAAGTTGTTCCAGGTTTTAAGGCTTGATGAAAATGTTTGTTTAACAACATATTTCAATGCTTTTGATGCTAAAATGGCATATCTCCTCAGAGATAAAGACCCTCAGACTATGAGGGATGCATTTAGGGTGGCTATAAATATTGAAAGTAACAGAAGAGCTTCTGGGAAATATGGTAGGAGGGAAGAACCTACAATTTTAAAAAATACTAAGAATAAGATTGAGAAGGTTCCAGCTGTAAAGCCTAAAGATGATGAAAAGAGGGAAAAGGTTTACAGTACTTTGAAATACATAAAGCAAACTATTGCTAAGCAAGAGAAGGGTATAGGAAATGAAAGGAAATCCTATAATATAAATGATAGGTAGCCTAGATTGCAAAATTATCCTTACAATACAAATTGGAAAGATGGAAAACCAATCTTTCCTAGCCAGAAGCTTAAAAATGATCAACATACGCCAAACCCCTCGTAGAAACATTTAGCAAATCTAGTACCGGATAGACCATGGTGTGAAGTGTGTGAACATCCACATGATAAAAATTATTGTGGTGTTGCTCAATTGCTTGTTGCTGAGAAAATAGAGGAGGATGCTCATGAGAAAACATCAAAATATGAGCAGGATGATGTAGATGTTTGTATGGCTAGATCATACATTGATGAAGTAGAATGTTCCTCTGACGATGAAATACAGGAAGTTGATGTGGATAATCAGAGGCAAAGAAGTGATATGTATCATCAACGTGTCTTTTCTAATGAGGAAGGTGATTTTGATCATAATGCTTGCAATATGGAGTAGGCTGAAGATTCAATGTCCTTAAGGAGACCGTCAGAAGAAGAGATTGCAAGATTGTCTGAGGAAATGGCTGCTCAAATGAGAAGTTCACTTCAATTGAGAAATAGGACTATGGGTGGTGAGCAAGGTAAACCTGTTGGCTTGTTTATTAAAGAGAAAAAGGATAAAAGCAAAGGTGTTAAGGCTGACAACAAAAAGGATGCTATAAAATTCAAAGAAGTTAAAAGTGATAAGGTTTGGGAAAAAAAGAACGAGACCCCAAAGCCTCAGGAAGATGTAACTACATCATTGGTGAAGAAAAAGGTGATTACAAAGGTAGCTGAACCTGTTGCAGAGGATAAGAAGCAAAAGAAGCTAGGAGGAAGTAATCAATCAGAGAGAAAGGAAAATGATGAAGGTATGATGTATAATTTTCCTAAATATATGCTTGTGGATATGTTTCATGTTCTTTCTTAGGTTAAAGTAACTGAACCTTTGCTATAAATGATGAGAATAAATGAACACAAATAAAAGAAAATAACCTTAATCACAAATGTTGCTGGTAATAAGACTAAACAAGGAAGTGGTAAAGAAGTGAAGGACAAGGAGAAAGAAAAGGAAGTGGAGGGAATTGTGTCACAAATTCCCCCTATGTATTTAGGAAATTCTATTAACATGTGCCTTGAAAACATAACCCCTTTTTTCTTAAGTGTGGATATAAATGGGAAAACTTTAAGGAACTGTATGATAGATTCAGGGACATCAAATAATGTTATGCCAGTCAAAATAATGGAGAAATGGGCTTGACATTTGGATACCTCAAGGTAAATGTTATGATGGATTCAGAGAAGTGCTAGTTATTGGAAACTATCAAAGAGAAAGCATATAAATTGATTCCCGATTACGGCAGGTTTATTCATGGGCGATATTAGTTGCATACATACCAAATCATTTTGGGAATCTCTTGTCAAGAAATGGAGTCATCAATGGGGTAACATACGAAAATGTGATTTGTCATTTACTACTTTCTCCATTGATGGTAAGGATGTCAAAATTGAAATAGAATCAAAAGTACCTCATATGATTGAGCATGGCTCGATTGAAAATATGACATGTTTTATTAACAGTGGTATAAATGAGTTCAGGGTTGAGGAATTCCTAGAAATTGTGATAAGCCTACTACATTGATTGATACATAAATAAAACAATTGTCAAAATCTAATGACTTGTGGACTATGTATTTTGATGGTGCAAGTTCAAAAGAAGGGTCTGGTGCATGTGTTATGGTCACCAAGTGGAAAGACATTTAGGTTCTCTTTCACTCTATTATTTGAATGCACAAATAATGTGGCAGAGTATGAAGCCTTGTTATTAGGGTTGAGATTGGCTGAAAAACATGGGATCAAGAAGCTCAGGGAAATTGGGGATTCTGAGCTTGTGGTCTCCCAAGTTAGATCCAAGTTTGTATCAAAGAACAAGATGTTGAAATAGTATAGGAATGTTTTTTGGGATGAATTGGAGAGCTATGATGCATTTGGCATAGGATGGATGAAAAGAGGTCAAAACAAAGTGGTAGACCTATTAGCCAACATTGCATTAAAACTAGATGATATGACTTATGCTGGAATTTCAAAGGTTGAGGTGCAAACCAGACCATCTGTCCCTAATAACATAAAAAATTGGCAACTTTTTGATAATGATGATGATATATTGAGATTTTTGAATTGTGTGGGTGAATATGAGAATCAAGAAATTGACTTTGGAGCTTTTGTTGAAAATGTTGATGGTAAGGATACTATATTTGGAAATGAGGTCATTCAGTTAAAGACAAACACAATTCCCAAGGGTCTAGTTGTAATAGAAAGAGTGTTTGATAATCAAGATAAGACAAAGGCTAATCATACTATTTCTCATCCTGATGACTTGGAAGAGATAAATCTTGGAACAAAAGCACCCCCAAAGAAGGTGTATATTGGAAAGAAAATGTCACCAAAGGTGAGAAGGATGCTAATTGACTTATTAAGGAAATTTAGGAATGTGTTTACATGGTCCTATGATGACCTTAAGGCATATAGGGAGGATCTTTTCCAACATGAGATTCCTTTGTGTGATGATGCCAATCCATTCAGACAAAAGCAAAGGCCTATTAATCCCACCTTGGCCCCCAAAATGCAAGAAGAATTAATGAAACTAAGGGATGCAGGAGTCATCAAGCCAATCAGACACTCATCCTGGGTTTCAAACTTGGTACTAGTAAGGAAGAAAAATGGAGACATCAGGTTATGTGTAGATTTCAGAAATTTGAATGTGTCTTCATTAAAAGACAATTATCTGTTACCCAATATGGAAGCCATGTTGCAAAAGGTGGAAAGTTGTGAATTGATGTCTATGATGGATGGCTTTTCTAGTTATAACCAGCTTATGGTCAAAGAGTCTAAGCAGTTTAAGACAACTTTCACCACACCATGGGGAACATATGTTTATGTAAGAATGCCATTTGGTCTAACAAATGTAGGGGCTACTTTTCAAAGATCCATGGATGTGGCATTTTCAGATTTCATTAACTTGTTTTTGGTGATCTACCAAGATGACTTGACAACATATTCTAAAAAGAAAGAGGATCATTGTGAGCATATGGAGAAGATATTCATTAGAGCCTTGGAGTATGGTATTTCTTTGAATCCAAAGAAATGTGTGTTTGGAGTACTAGAAGGAAAATTATTGGGACATATAGTTTCCAAGGATGGAGTAAAAATTGATCCAGAGAGGGTAATTGCAATTGATAAAGTTCCACAACCCCAAAGTTTCAAAGGAATACAATCTTTCTTTGGACAAATAAATTTCTTGAGGAGGTTTGTGACAAATTTTGCTGAGATAGTTTGCGCTATTTCCAAAATGCTCAAGAAAGGAGCCAAGGTTGAATGGGATAATGAGTCCATGCAGGCTTTCCAAGCCATTAAGCAATCAATAAAGGAGGCTCCTGTGTTAAGAGCCCCTGATTTTCCAAACCTTTATAGATTTTTCTCATTTTATTTCCACACAATTGCAGCTATGTTGTTGCAAAAGAATGTAGAAGGTTTTGAACAACCTCTAGCCTTTTTCAACAAATCTTTAGAAGCTGCAAAACTTAAGTATGATATCAATGAAAAACAAGCATATGCACTAGTAAAAGTAGTAAAGGATTTTAGGCCTTATTTGATGGGAGCTACTATAATTGCTTATGTACCTAGTGTTGTTGTTAAAGACATCTTCACACAATAGGAAATGTCAGGAAGAAGGTGTAGGTGGATAAATAGGATCCAAGAATTCAATATTGAGGTCCAGATTACCAAACTTGTTAGAGGACAAGGATTGGCCAAGCTCATGGCCCAAATTAATCTAGAAGAAAATCAAATAAATTTGCTAGAAGATGAAAATAGATCACACATATGTGATATGGAGCATTCTGAATGGTATAGAGGTGTGATATATTATTTGCGAAAAATGAAATGTCCTGACAACCTAGGTGAAAATGAGAAAAGGACATTGAAGTTACATGTTATCAAGTATGTTATTGTAGATGGAAAGCTCTAGTGGAGAAATGGAGAAGGTGTCATGCTGAAGTATGTTGACCAAGATCAAGCAAAAGAACTTTTGAGTGAGATGCATGGTGGAGTTTGTGGAGGACATTATATGGCTAAAACAATTGCACATAAGATAATGAGGGATGGATTTTGGTGGCCTATAGTTTTTAAGGATGCACACCAACTAGTGAAGACATGTGATGCTTTTCAATGTTTCTCTGGTAAGTTAAAGTTTTCTGGTAACTTGCCTCTAAAACCAGTTATAGTACAAGCTCCATTTCAGTAGTGGGGTATTGATTTTGTAGGAGAGATAGCATGTAAATCTAGTGGAGGTCACTCATGGATATTGGTGACCACTGATTATTTCACCAAGTGGGTGGAAGCAATTCCAACAAAGAAAGACACTAGTAAAGTGGTAATTGACTTCCTGATGAGCAACATATTGACTAGATTTGGATGTCCAGAAAGTATTGTATCAGACAATGCAATGTGTTTTAGATCTGAAGAATACATAGAATTTTTTGAGAATCATGGCATCCAAATTTCTTATTCATCACCATACCAACCAGGAAATGGACAGGCAAAATCAATCAATAAAATCTTGATGAAGATCATTAAAAGAATCTGGATCGAATAAAAGGGGCTTGGGATTCTAAGCCAGATGTAATCTGGGTAGATATAGTAACTATGGAAAGAAGGCAATAGGTTGAAATTGCCCCATTTGACTTGGTTTATGGGATAAATGTCAAGGTTGCCCCAAAACAACTTAATGGAAATGTATAAGTTTTTCCATATGTATGATAATGAAATTGATAATGAGATGCAATTGAGAGTGGAAGCTCTTATAGAATTAGATGAAACCAGGAGGGAAGCACAAAAGAGAAATGCAAAGTTGTAGTTGCAAGTAAAAAATTTGTATGACAAGAGGGCAACTGCTAGGAGTTTCAAAGATGGAGATTTGGTTTTAATGTGGAATGCCAGACTAGAAGATAAAGGGAAACATGGGGAATTTGATGCAATCTGGTTGAGTCCATTTTTGATAAATGGTAAGTGGGGTGAAGATTCATATTTCCTCCAAGATATGATAGGGGATATTCTTGAGCTTTCAGTTCATGGACAGTTCTTGAAGTTATACTTCACTTGAAGTATTCTTTTCCATGAATAGTAGTTTAGGTTTGTATATTTTGTATATACCTTGTACAGAGTTTGGATTTGTTTTTGTCCGAATGTCGTCCCTTTTTGGTCGTCTCTGCATCTTGTTCTGCTCTTCCTGAGATTTTGAATTCTCACTTCATTCCAGAGGAATGAACATCCCCAACTGGAGCCACTAATGGAACTTCATTAATTTTTTCTCCTTGTGTTCCGCTCATGCCCTTCCTAGTGTTACTGGTCTCTCATGGTGTCAAAATTTTCCCTAGGTTGGGGGTTTTAGCCTTATTTTCATGTAAACCCATGTGTTTATTTTACGCCTTGGTTGGGATCTATTCTGATGTTACTTTTTGAGGGGTTTTAAAATGACTTATTTCCTATCGGTTCGTCTAGGCTAGGTCCCTTTGGTCTCAAATATTTTATTTCCTCCACAGGGTTTTATTTTCCTAAGTCTTGGTTTGCCCCGTGTTTTAGCGTTTAAAAACAACTTATGTTTTTGTTTACCATTCGCCTAGTGATGTCCCCTTGTCCTCTTAATAAATGTTTTATTTTACAGAGGGATGAAATTCGCATGACCGTTGATCAACTACCATTTGATCTCAGTCGTTCCCCGCCATCCCAGGATGACCCCACCACAGTGATTTGGTTGATCACAATATCACGGGCGGACGCCAAGTGTCCCATCCATTGAGGCCAATGGGAATAGGTTTGGTTGACCATCGATCAATTATCATGAGATATCAACATTTGCCCGCCATTGCGTGATCAGGAGTTACAAGGTTGTTATTGATCACGATATCACAAGCGGGCGCCACGTGTCTCATCTGATGGAGCCGAAGGAATAAAGGAAATACCGTGGTACATTAAAAGGCGGGTTACTAAAGTTCTCTTAAGGTGCACGTGTTTTAAATCGATGGATTTGTTATAATCTTGGTGGGAAAGTTGCTCGATGGATAATGATAAGGCTGGCGACTATGTTGAAGGAACGAGATCATCGATGTTCAAGATCTACGGTTTCCCGCCATCGCGTGATCCAAAGTTTCAAGATCTTTACTGATCTCGATATCATGGGTGACCGCCACGTGGACTTCTTTGGTAGCTTATGGTAGGGTGGGCCCTTATTTCCGCCTTGGCGATTGTGTCAGCTTGTTTTGAAGGTGGTCGTTCGATGATTTGATCTAACTAAAAGATCGACGACTCAAATTTAAATCTTCATCAAATATGGTTGGATTCATTTGTGCAACGCGCAAGTGGGATTTAATGGTGGATGAGACACTTACTGGCACGATTTGATCGACGGTTACAACGGTTTCCAATTTTTCTTTGATGGAAGTCTTGGTGCGGGTTTCTTGTGGATTTTGTTGTTGCATCAACTTTCCTCAGCTGACATGATGAACGAGAATATTCTCTAGGGTGATGGTTGTTGTAACAAATTTTGGAATATCACCAAGTGCTCCAATTGGCTGGTGACATGTGTACTTTTTGGCTCGATGCTTGTTTGCTCCTTCATTTTCTATAAGAAGGATTTCAACGCCAGAAGTATGGGTTAGCAAGTTAGATAATTTTTGGTCGAGTCTAGGTGAAGTTGCAGAGAAAATTGTAAATTCTAATGGTTTTAGAGAGAAATGAAATTTAGGTTTTAAGTCATTCTGTAACAGGTTTTGAGTTCATGGGGATTTAATGTTGTATAACAATACTAGCATTTGAGTTGAAATGATAAATTCAAGCTCACGTCTCTCCATTGTACATGCATATCTGAACTTTGAATAAAATAACTAAGGGTTGTTTTATCCATCTCATTGTTGTGGTGTGTATGATTCTATTTTAGGTTTAATTCAAAGAATTAATTAAAATGCTTGAATGGGATTGTAGGAAGATGTGTTATGTATAAGGATTTGATAAGTAGTATTGAGTTAGAATACATATTGATGAGATTACAATGCAATGTCGTCAAGGATTTCATATGTTATGTGTTAAATATGTCATATACCCTTAGATGCTTACGAATTTGACTCCTCCAATGGATAAATGGCACTAATCTAAGTTGTAATTATCTGTATGATCCAGTATTTGTTTGTCTTTTCCTAGAGCTTGCTACAAATTGCAAATCAATGACTATCTTATACTATGGATTGTGTTTAGTTATCTCATGCTCCAGGTAGTTGATATTAACGATGAACAACCAATTCTACTCGATATTATCCTATCATGTTGAGCTATTAAGTGATATTATCTGCTATTGTTAATGCCATTTATAATAATGGTGCAAAGGTTGTAAACACATTAAGGGATCACCCTCTCAGGTCTTGTAGAGGCCGAAGTGTAGGAGGCTTTTTCAAGTCCTCGTCAGTTGGTCCAGGTCCTTCAAGCTGCCCTTGATTGGAATTAGAAATTCCATAGGCAGATTAGAAGACAAATCTAGTTACAGTGTAAAAAACAAACCAACAGAGTGTATGTAGTGTTAGGACAAGTGTAGGGAACACTAATAGGGGTGAAGGTGGTGGAAGAATGAACATTCGATGCCACAAAAGAACTAGGAATGCTAGTTGGAATAGTGAAAATAGTCACATGACTAACCTATTGCATGGTTGTTGTAACTCAAGGAGTGGTATAGGTGGGTATGGATGCTATGGTTGTAGTAGGAGGAATGTAAAATCCTCCTTGGCTAACCACAGTGTTTGTTGGTTGAGATGTGTTAGAGGTATGCTTTTGGTATATCTCAAAAATTTGTTTCATAACATCTAAGCCCTCATCACTTTCAAGCATTTGATGGATGTTGTCTATAGCAAGAATTGCAATGGTGGAAATGTTTTCAAGACAAAAGTTTTGCTGCAAGTGTGCTAAATCCTCATCAATGTTAATGACTTTGTCTTGCGGAATGTGGCCATTGGATGTGTCAACATGCATTGTATGTGAAGGTAAAGGTGTACTAGTGGTAGTATCCATGCCTAATGCACCATTTTCCATACCAAGAGTAGGAGCTCGAGACAACCCAAGGTTCGCAATGAGTGTGCTATCACGGGATGCCATGAATCGAGAACTTCTTCTCACTAAAGTATTATCAATATGGCACCAAACACTCATGCAAATACCACAAGAGGTAAGGTGGGTGCAAATGCAATGCAATCTAGGACCAATAAAAGGAAAATAACAAAAATGTTGTAAACTAAAACTGTAAAGTAGTACCAGAAAAAAATATTACAGAAAATGCCAGAAATTATAGTGCAAAATATGAAGAAGGACTAAGTTGCCTAGGGTGGCGATTTACTCCCACTATTGATATTTTTGATATTTTTCAAAAAAATTAAATGCAATTTTATGTCTTTCAAATGCACAGATGCAATTACAGTATGAAAATGCTGATTTTTTGTGTTTTTCAATTCAAAAATGATGTAAAATGCAAGCTATTGGAGCTTTTCACTAATGCAATTTTAAAACCCTAGGATGCAATTTAGACAATGCAATGTGCAATGCAAATGAAACCTAGGATGTACTTAAAATTAGAACTAAATATGTTCAATAGTCAGGTTCACCAAAATGTGGACAATGATTTTGGATTGCCTACACGGTTCTTTGCTCCTTCTAGGGTTTTTCACCTAAAAGGAGAAAGGGGAGGGGTCCAAAATGCAAATGTCAACACTCAAAGTTAATGTAAACGAGATTTATTATGTTGAATTATGATATATTAATGCACTAATATGAAAATGAAATGATTTAATAATGCAAAACCTAAGAAATGTGAAGTGCTCGAAAACACACTGTGATATGCAAAAATGCCTAAAAATGCAAGTAAATGATGAAATAACTGAACAAGACTGAAGAGGTGCATCTAGAATCTAAAACTTGATGCTGGGAGATTCTGGAATCCTAAAAATTTGACTGAAAATGTTGACTAGGACACTTACGCCAGGTTGGGTGACTAAGTCCCAGTTTTGGGAAAACTTGTCGGAACAGGAATCTACCACATGGGTATCCAAAAATGCAAAAATCACTTTTCAGACCTGGAAGCGGGACTAATCCTCTAGTAATGGTGACTTAGTCCACCTACAGATCTTGGGAATTTTGGGATAGAATCTTGTAGCCTCAGGTCTGCACTTGCTTTTCTGACAGGTGTCTACACTTGATTCTATAGAAAATAGGATAAAAAGTGTCTCCAATCTTGAATTAGGATTATGTTGACTTGATTGACTTTGAAGACTTCTTGAACACTTTTCAACACCTATTTCCTTGAAAAATCTGCATACAAATTCTACAAACACACATGCAAAGAGGGGAAAATGGTTAAGGGTTAGAGTATAGGGATTTCCCTTGGTCAAATCCCATTTTGGTAATCAAACCCTTGATAAAGAAATGAAATGGAAAGAGAATGATATATAAAAAACATGCAATTTCATAAACTTACAAAACCTTGATGTTGAAAATCTGATGATATACAATGAAGTGCTCCAATGGATGACTTGATTATGCTTAAATTGTTTGAATGCTTGTAAGATTGAATGCTTAATGAGTGAAAGACTATAGGAGATTAAATGAATGATTGGGAGATAAAAAAATGAGGGGTAAAAACCCTTATTTATACTTTTTCTTACTAAATTTCCCGAAAATAACACATCACAGACACACCTCAAGGGTTAGAGGACAAAATCTCGCCAGAAAATTGGAATAATTTTGAGTTTTGTGCCAAAAAGGACTAAGTCGCCCCTATTGGCGACTTAGTCCCACTTAAGAAAATTAAGTGGGTGTTGGGAATTAAATGGAATTAATTTTTTTCCAATGGGAATATCCTTAAAAACACACTTAAAAATGATCAGAAAGTGCATTAAAGGGTCATTTAAACATGAGAAAGGGTTGAATTAGTGTTGACAAGTCTAGAAAAGCATGAAAGTGGGTTACAACACTTTACAACACCTTGAAATAAGACTTGGTAAGTGATAAAAAGGAGATATTTAGGTGAATTATAATGAAAGGGTCCTAGAAAAATGTGAAAGTGGGTTACAACACTTCACAACACCTTTACAAGACAACCTAGGAGTTTTATAATTCACAAGGGTCCAAGACCTAATGTTAATGTGTTGACTACATTACAACATTAAATCTAGGTAAAATAAAGCCAAAGTCCACTAGAAAGACTCAAGTGAGCATAAAAATGTCAACTATACATTTTTTGGCAACACATTGCTATTTCAAGGAGACTGTCTCTTCATATCCCATGTTGATTCATGGCATGTTGATCTTCCTTACAGTCCATACTTTGTCATGCAACCCAACAATGATACCTCTATAGAAGCTTCCATCCAACCTAATAATCATAATAGTATTCTATCTTTCAAAGGCAATATGAAATACTTGGATAAATAAGCAAAGGATCATTCTGAGCTAAAATATTTTGGAAAATTTCCTTTCACAAAATAAAATGAAGAGTTAGGTTTTACTCTTGTATTTGGGACAGGAAGAATCTCATATGAACCATCAGGGAAGTTAGATGATCATGGCAACTATTCCACGGTATTTACATTCACATTACTTTGAACTTCTCCCGCTACCTGTGACCTTGAGACCAAATATATGGACAATACCTCCTTATCACTAGAAACTATATTTAGAATTCACTGTCTATTAATATTATTCTAGTGGCACTGTCTTAGCATGGATATCACTGTCACTTTTTTTTAAGTGGTTTCTCCTTGGGTTTAGAGATTGTTGAGTATAAAAGAATCTTGGAAACTGCAATATTGGCAACCACTTATACACTTCAGACTGCTCTTTGGGTTGATCACTTTCCTTGCAATTGATTTATCATTATGCACTGCCACTTGTTCACTGTAGATAGCCTCAACATGACTGCATTTTCATTTGGTGTTGACAGTCATATTGAGGATTTAAGCTATCATCAACTAGCATTTGGCACATGCATACAAACCCTAGAAAAATTGTGTCCTTCCATCATTGTCTTTGCCCCCTCTATCATTGTGCTTTATTGACATCTTTAATAGGATTCCATGTACAACCCACTATCTATTATCATTATCACTTAGATTATATACTTTCCACTATTATTGGTTGTCCTTCAATGAAGTTCAAACATATGTTTTGATAAGGCCTCACACTGTTTATGACTTGTCATATGTATCACTTCTTATCTTTAGCTTTCCACATTTATTTTCCTTTTAAACTTACCATGGATAACATGAAATCATATCACCTCTTAACAATATTGAACCATGTCTTAGAGGCAACTGTCTTTTTAATTTTCTCTCAATTCATACTCTAAGCCTCACTGTGATCCTCATACCTCAAAAAAATTTCCCATCTAATAGCAGTGCCATTGTTGAGGAAATGCAACTATCTCTATGCCATTTCATGGATCGAATTGAAGAGTATTATTTCTTCGTTCAACTATACGGAGGGTTTGAATCTTTGTAATATATAGATGAAAATATTTTGAGACATTCAGTCAACTAGTCTGCATGCCTTACTCAGACTCTTATCACTATCCAAGCATTAGCTGCCGTTGTGAACTGTCATCATGTCTGAGATCTTTGACTCAACTTCATTTCATTCTCAAACACCTAAAAAAAAATTAATTAATCATGAGTACCCTCCTTGACTGACTATTAAAACCTTGTATTGGAATTGTGTTTTTCTCTTCATGACACCTACCACTGTGTTATCTTTTGTTGCTTTTCCCAGTGGCTTCCCTTTTGAAGATTTTAACTTTGATTAAAGTCCTTTCAATCAAATGCTCAATAGGATTTTCCAAAGACATGTTAGGCTTGCTGAAATAATTTAGATCATCAAGGCTTTGATTGTCAACTAAGCCATAAAGAATAATCTCTAAATCAACATAACTAAACCATCTTATTCTCTTTAAACATGTAGGGGAATGGGGCACTCATTGGATCAACTTCAGTATTTTAACTTCCCATTTGACTTGCTTTGGCCTTCTTAATTACTTACACTTTCTTTGTGATAGTCATCTAGATTGCACTGTCCTCTTGTATTTGTCATTCAAAACCCCTGTTATTCCTAGCTGCAAACTATCTTTTCATTGGCTATGTGATCTGCAATATGCTCCTCATTTTCCTTTATTACTATTGATTTTCCTTGGTCCCTGTTATAAAATGACAGTCAATTAGTCCCACAAATTGACTCTTTTGTGACTAGTTGTGAATCAATTCCTTCACCCTTTTCACTCACACACAATTTGGTGTTTTATGATTTGGAAACCTCAAGGAATGATTATCTTCCTTGAGACACTCTTCAAGAAGTCTACATGCATTGTATATACTTCAACATTTTTCATGCATGCTTACTAAGGAATTTGCAACCCTTTAGGGTATGAAAACTTTCACCTATAGTGATTAGCCCTATCATCTGCCACTCTTATTAAAGGAAATATCTACTGTCTTCTTGTCATTAAGTTTTCCTTCATCTTCAAAATATTGCATGTAGTGTAACAATGACTGGTTCTAATCATTTTCTAATATCCAGAACCAAATTCATTGGAATGGATACTTTAGTCAATATTTACCATTGGTGTTCCATGGACATTAAAATGTTTGATAAAGGAAAATAGCAGTCCCCTCAAGATAGAAGCACTTTCAAATGGATTAAATCAAACAACAAACCACATTCAAACAAATGGGGATCTTAAATAAATGAAACAACAAGACCTGGTAATATGTGTGAAATCATGCTACAACCATACTTGAAATTCTCTAAAAATGTGGGATATGACTTGTCCCAAGCTCCTTCCAATCTTCTTTCTATTAGCAACATGGCATAACTATGTTTTACTCCTTGAAACATGTCCAATACATTTCAAATACCAACAACTAGGTGCATCCTTCACGTAGAGAAATATGGAAGACTCTTTCTATGCCATTTTCCACTCCTTAAGTTTGCAACATGGGATAACGACCCAATAAAACTAGTGAAGTTTTCTTTAACTTTCCATGCTACGTGCCATATTCCTCCATTTTCCTTCTACAGCATGCCATGAACAAGGCAACAACATAGCACCATGCTTTGAAAGACAAGACTCATTCAACAAGAAATAACAAAAACCCTAACCCCTATAAAACCCTTTTGATTGCTTCACAACATTTTACCTCTTCTTTGGTGAACATGAGTTTTGGGGATAATGTTACTTAAATATGAACCCAAAAGATAAATAAACACTTATATTTCCCTATATCATGTTCTGATAAGGCTATTTTAGTCTAAAGACTAAAATGAGTTAACAGTTAAACAGACACACATTGGAGATGTGGGATATTGGCGGCATCCCATTGACTTGTTGGCCAATTTTGTGTGGAGGCCCTACAAAGATTGTCAGCCGTGGGCGGATGAGGATGATCATTTTCCATGGTGTTGATAGCCTAGGTATCTATTTGGATGGATAGCCCAATTATAGCATATCATAGAGATGTATCTCCCAGAGTAGGTGCAAAGATAGTTTGGTGAGTGTTAGGGTGTGTTTGTAGGGGCTACAGATTATACGTGGTTGTCACAAGGTATACAACCATGGGGCCAGATGATACTCGTAGTGGCAATTGAGTAGGGTATAGATGCATTGCATCTTGTACAATGGGGTTGGAGAGATGGAGATGCAGATGCGAGCACCAAGTCTAACTATGATGCATGGTGGGCCAAATATAGGCCTGATCCTTTGACTAATCCAGACTAGCCAACACTAGTGGAGCGTAGAGGAAGGGGCCCACAGGGCCAATTCAGGGGACAAGGAAGGAGGGGAGATGGAGGATGAGGAGATGGAGGGAGTGGGGATGATGGAGGAGATGACTGAGGAGGTAGAGTAAGTTGATCCAAATAGAGGAGGGTGAGGACATAGTGAGTGGTAGGACACATCTCATTGATTAGGGAGGAGCCAAAGCATGAGGAGGAGAGAGAGGAGGAGGAGTGGGTAGATGAGAGACCTCTTCCCAAGGTTAGGTAGTAGGATGTTTCCATGGGGGAGGTAGAGCATGAGATGGAGGAGGAGATGGGAGAGGCAAAGCGGGTCCTCTGGGAGTGGATTGTTATGGGGGAGGAGCATGGGGAGGGCCTGGAGGATGTGCCCACCAGAGATGGGGATGGATTAGTGGATCAACAAATAGTATATCTACAGGAATGGCTTGATGCAACAACTTACAAGATACAGTTCTTGGAGGTGGAGGTGGGAACCCTTAGGACAAAGAGGGATGTAGCAGTGATCAACCAGCAATGGGAAGATCAATAGTTCTTCGATTTTATTGCTACTCTTAGTGGTCTGTCGATAGATATGGCTCAGGATCTCTAGAGATCTGGCAGGGTGAACAATATTACAGGGATTTGTATGAGAGGGAAGTGCCACCTGAGTGAAGAGAGCCAAGTTTCATAGAGGTCATGAGTAGGTCTTAGAGTCAGTCACATTCCAGATGGTCACATAGTAGTGGGGGTGTCTCTGGGCTGAGACAGTCTTCTCCTTATGACCAACCCCATCAAAGCACAAATCATCAGGGTCATCGTAGCAAAAGGACATGAAATACCATCAACCCTCACCACAACCATCACCTTCAGGGGATCAAGGTTGCTCCAGCTAGAGCATATTTGATATTGTATTGGGACACTTATATTTTTGACCTTCGAGCCTGTGAGCTCCATTTTGAGGGATATCATGATTTTGTATTATGACACTTTTCAAGATATATATATGTGATGCATGATTTTGGTGGAAATTATATGATATGAATTTCTATGTTATGCATTTATGATTTCATGTGATGGATTATTATGTTTTATGATGTCTATCCATTGTATATGTTGATGAGATGATTCTATGCACTATGGATGGATAATGTATGTTCTATGCTTATATATGATGCCTAGATGTTATATGGATGGATTATCTTATGATGTTATGTTATCGTGGATTTTGAATTATGGATGCAATGCTATGTGATGTGTTGTGGATTATGAATGCAATGTTATATATGATTTCCTTCTATATGATGCAAATGCAGTGCATATTTCATGTGATGTATGATAATGGATTATGATTATGAAATGATGTGGATATACCGATATGCTAAATGTGATGTATTATGCAATGTATGATCACTTATGGATATGTATATGCAATGATTATGTTGGATTCTAATGCTTAATAAATGCAGGATGATATGAGATAATTATGATGTTGGATGCCTATGTGAAATACATATATGATTCCTATGATGCAATGATATCTATGTTTTTGTATTTTCTTATGCAATATGTACATGATCTAATGAATATATGATGATTCCTATGATGTCCTAACATGATTATGTATGCAATATATATATTTTTGTGTCATAGGATGTCCATCATGATGGAACCAAAAGAAATGTTAGCATGGAATTAGTGGAGATAATGAAAGATTAATATTTTTCTAAATTAGGTTTTGCATTTAATCATCATTGGGTGTAAAAAGTATGAAAAATGGACAATAAAAACCATGGTATGACATAGACCAAGGTTTGCAAAGTAATCCACTTGCAAAAAATAGATAGTCAACAAACAAGGAATTTCATGACTCATACTAAGAGCAAAGTTTCCCCAGTCTTTTTGCCAAGACAATCCGCAAACAACAATCAAAGAAAAAGCGAGTCATGAGATATCATTGCTCCTCTAAATCCTTTATGGGACATCCTCGAGGTAGCTAGTAACATGACCCAAAAGAAAAATAAAAAAGATAAGATAAATTAGACCAACAAAGTCAACAACCATTCAGATTGTTTGCCACTGATTTTTTTTTTATGTTTGATTGACTAAGTGATTGACGGGTTGATTGTTTTGACAGTGCCTAGGTTTAGGAGAGGAAACATGTCATATAAGATGTCAAGTCTAGTTTCAATCATGTAACTACCTGTATAAGGAAAATGACAGAGTTTGATAATGACAATGTCTAGTTTTAGGAAGGACACATCTTGTAGAAGACAAATGATAGGACTGGGTCTAGTTTCAAGACATGAGGCAAGTCATATAAGATGTTGAGTCTAGTTTTGACAATGTCACCTCCTATATAAGACCATTGATTGAAAATTTTGATGTTTGATGTTGATTTGATAGTTGATTGATTAGGCAATTGATTGATTTGACTTGAAGACTAGTTGGATAGTTTGTCTGTTGATTCATGATTTTGTTGAGGCTCACATGAATGTTCGTGTCTGATTTATTATGGATGATGACGGAATCGAAAAACCCTGAGGGACCAACCTAGGGCCTTGGGTCTCATCGATTGATGGCCTTTCCTACGTAACAATGCATAGAGACCTCATAGTTCAACTGGACGTGGACCTTGTTTTATTTATTATGGACTGAATCATGGTTGATTTTATTCAACAAACCCTAAAGGACCTAGTGCCTCAGGGGCTTATCGACTAATGGCCTTGCTTATGTTATACACGTAGAGGCAATGTAGTTTGACTTGACATGACTGACATGACTCACTTTGACTTTGTTTTTAGTATTTTGAAGATTATTTGGATGTTTTTGGATTTTGACGTGTTTTGATTTTTTTAGTTTTTTGAAGTTTTCCATTTTTTTTATTTTTAAAGTTTTTATATTTTTTGGATTTTTGATATTTTTTTGGTTTTTTGGATTTTTGATATAATGACCTCCAATACTAGGTTTAGGATCCATTGAGGACATAATTCAAGTACTTTCCCCTAGTTTCTCATATGGGACCAATTTATTAGGGATGAAAGCGGATAAGCTTTATTGTGAGTGGATATGGAAGGCGAAGGACGTGGAATGCCAATCATTCCAAGCTATGGGAAGGATAATAAAGCATTATTATGGATGACGTGAAAAGTTTGAAGGTGAATTTATTAGAAGCAAAGGGTGAAAAACAAGATAGAATGATGGTAGAAGATGGAGCAAAGATCTACTACACATGGTGCCTATTTTCCAGGTTTTCACCATGGTACTTATCTAAAGCACCACCGAAGTGGTTTTCACTATTGGATGAATTATTTCTCTTTACTATTTTCTTGATTTTTGAGTTTTTGGTGTCACCAAGATGATTGTTTTATAGGTTTTCATCAAGGTGATGATTTTTTGTTATTTTTTTTTTTATTTTTTTGTATTTTTAGGTTTTGACATAGCTCTTTGAAGCTAGGTGTAAAATTTACGCAAGTGTAAACTGTTGATAAGATTGGACAATGGTTCACCTTCAGGGGTTCAAATTTGATATGCACCTAATCCATGGACTGTTGTGACAATGTATGGACCCAACCAATTAGGTTCAAACTTTCCTAGATTCTCTTGCTTTGCTTGATTCTTAAGATTTTCCATTAAAACCAGGTCACCAATGTCAAGTGTTGGACCAAAACCTTCTTGTTGTAGCTATGACGAAGACAATTTTGATAAGCTTGTAAGTGGACCAATGCATTTTTTCTTCATTCATCTAACAATTCCAACTCATGTAGTATGGATACATAATAGTCTTAATCATTAATATTCCCTTGCATGGATACCCTCAGGGAAGGCAACTTGACCTCGATAGGTATTATGGCCTCTGAACCAAAGACTAAGAAATATGGTGTGGCTTCTGTGGGAGTGTGAATACTAGTGTGGTAGGCCCATAAGGTGGGATTAAGTTGAAGGTGCCAATCATGACTAGAATCATTGATAGCCTTTTTGAGGGTTTTGATGATGGTTTTGTTAGATGCCTCGGCTTGGCCATTACCTTGTGGGTAGTATGGGGTGGCGAAGTGATGTTGGATATGGAATTTTTTACATAGTTGGTGGACATATTAGTTTTTAAAGGGATGACCATTATCAATAATAATGGACTGTGAGACACCATACCAAAAAATGATGTAATTAAGGATGAATTTTGAGATTTGTTTTCTAGTAATGTATGTCATGGGAATAGCCTCAATCCATTTAGTAAAGTAATCGATCGTTATGATAATGAACTTATGGCCATTAGATGAGGTGGGATGGATTTTACATATGAGGTCAAGTTCCCATTGGGAAAAGGGCCATGGTGATGTGATCGGCTAAAGTTCCTGGCTTGGCACATGTATAAGGTCTCCATGAGTCTGACACTATTGATATTTCTTGACAAAGTGATATGCATCACATTCCATTTTGGGCCAGTAGTATCCTACACGCATGATCTTCTTAGCTAGAGTCTGACCACTAGAGTGGGCTCCACATATACCCTTGAGTACCTCTTGTGAGATTGTTTGTGCTTCATCAATATCGAGACATTGTAGGAGGGTGTTGTCTAGGCTTCGGCGATAAAGAGTGTCATGATGATGACATATCTAGAGGTTTTTAGAATAAAATTCTTGTGTTGATTGGTAGATAGGCCAAGGGGAATGACTTGGTTATGTAGGTAGTCATAAACATATTTGTACCAGGGATAGTTAAGACCAACAAGTTCACACACCATCTCAAACTTGGGAATTTCAAAGGCGGGAATTAGTATCTGCTCTACCAAGAACTTGTATTGTGGCACATTATTTGGAATATCCAAGAGAGAACCAATTATTGTCATTGCATTTGTTGCCTTATTTTGAATGCAAGGGACCTATCAAAAGATGATATCATCAAAGTACTGCTTAAAACTGTCAACCATCCATTTATAAGGAGTGAGCTTTTTGTCCTTTGTGTCATAGTCATCGTTAACTTTTCAGATTACCAATTGTGAGTCCCCGTATACTTGAAGACTTTTGATCTTCCATTTGATAGCCATGTGAAGCCCTATGATAAGTGCCTCATATTTCTCTATGTTGTTGGTACAAGAGAAAGCAATTCTGAATGAAGGTATGGTATCTCCATGAGGGGTAACAAACAATATGCCTACTCATGAACCATGGCTTGTGTGAGATCTATAAAAGTATAACTTCCATGTGGCATGAGTGTCTAGTGTGAAGATAGACTCATCAAGAAAATCAGAAACCAATGGATGATCTACTTTTTTGGGTGCATCTGTGAGTCGGTCGGCTATAACTTGTCCCTTTATTACCTTCCTCACAACATACTAAATGTCATACTCACTAAGTACCATTGCCTATTTAGCTAACTGACCTGTCAAAGCTTCTTTGCTAAGAAGGTATTTCAATGGATCTATTTTGGAAATGAGATTCGTTTGATGGTTCAACATGTAATTCCTAAGTCTTTGAGTGGTAAAGACCATCCCAAGGAAAGCACGTCTAAGAGGACTATAGTTGAGCTCATACCCAATAAGTGTACAACTAATATAGTAAATTGCTCTTTCTCTTCCTTCATCATTGTTTTGCGCAAGTAATTCCCCCAGTGTTGATGTTGTTGTTGATATGTAGAGTATAATATGTCTTCCATTGATAGGAAACATTATGATTGGTGGTGTTAATAGGTAATCCTTAATCTGTTGAAAAGATTCTTGACATTTGTCTATCCACATAAATGGTACTCCTTTTCTTAACAAGTGTTGGAAGGGTTGACATTTGTCTGCTAGCTATGCGATGAATCTTCAGATGGACTATAGTCTTCCTTGAAGTGTTGGTAACTAAATTATGTTGGTTGGCGGTGGCATGTCTATGATGGATTTTGCTTTAGCAGGGTCGACTTCAATGCCTCTTTTGGAAACAATGTACCCTAGGATTTTTCTTGATGTTACCCCAAATACACATTTCTTTGGATTCAATCGTACCTTATATTCTTCTAGCCTCTTGAAAATTTTGTCTAACACTCGTAGATGATCACCTCTTGTTAATGACTTGGCTAATAGGTCATCCACACAATCTTCCATAAGAGTGTTCATGAGGTCATGAAAGATTGTGGTCATGGTGTGTTGATATGTAGCCCCAACATTTTTCAATCCAAAAGGTATGGCGTTCTAGCAGTATGTTCCCCAAGGACATGTGAAGGTTGTCTTGTGCTGATCTTCAAGGGCTATCCTAATTTGATTTTATCCCGAGAAACCATCCATGATAAATAGCATCTTGTAGCCTATCGTTAAGTCCACTATGATGTCAATATTTGGTAAGGGGAAATCATCTTTTGGACATGCCTTGTTCAAATCTCAAAAATCAATACATATGTGGATTCAACCTGTTAGTTTTGTCACTAGTACCAGATTAGAAATCCAATCTACATAATCAATAGTAGAATGAATCCAACATCCAATAACTTCTTTAACTCAGCCTTGACCAATAGGGTAATTTGAGGATGTATTTTTTTGAGTTTTTGCTTGACTAGTTTAGCATCGAGAAACAATGGAAAATGATGTAAAACCAACCCAAGGTCCAAACCAGGCATGTCAGCATAAGACCAAGAAAAGTTGATTTGTCGTTTTGTGAAGAAGGCACGAAACTCAGGTAGTTCTGCTTCTGTCAATGATGCAGCAAAGTGGACAACCTTAGGATTTTCATCCATTCATGTATTGACTTCCATAGTCTCTTCCACTAGCATGGGTGATTTCTCTTGTTTTATGGGAATTCCAACCCTCCATCCTTGGACGCCTCAGATATTTTTTCACCCTTGGATGCATCCTTTCTTTTTACTTTTTCATGGTCTAGAGGCGCCTTACGATTTTCACCTAGAGACCTTTCCTTTTTTGTTTTATCATTTTCACTGTTACGACTAGAGGGGTGGAAAGACTCCCTGAAATAGGTCATGTTATCCAAGTCTATGGAAAAACTAGCTTTATGATCTCCATTAGGAATTCCTTCGTGTAATCCCATGAATTCAACAATTGCTTCATTGTTTTCAAATACGTCTAGGATGGGTGGTCCTTATTGGTCCCAGTCTATCAATTGCAAGTACACTAAGGGCATGCCATCATCGGTATTGCCAAGGTTTAATGAATGGGAAGATAAGGTGAAAATGAAAGTGTTGTTAGGACCCCAAAAGGAACCAATATAATTTTTTCCTATGGTTGAGGGGTTAGATAGGTCAAGTTCCTTGAATGTCTCAGCTAAGTCGTAGTTATTGGATGTACAAGAGTCCCACTCCCACTCATTGGAGTATGTCTCAATATGGTAGTCTTCAGATGTCTTGAATGTCTCGATATCCTTTGAAGCACACTTCCTCACTTGAAAGCACCTTAATACTAGGAGCACCTATCTTTATTGGTTTGAACCCTAGCCCCAAGTTCTTTGGTTGCTTAGAATGTAGCAAAGGTTTTGTCATCCCATTTTTGTTTAAGCCAAGCCCACTGTGTCCATCATAACCCTTGCTCTTCATGGTTCCAAATCCTTTTCCATACTGTTCATTTGGGATTTTATTGGGTTCGACATCTTCTTCTTCTTTGTATAACCATGTTGAGACATCTTCCTCATTGATAGCAGATACTTGAATAGTGACTTTGGGTTCCTTCTTGACTATTGATGGCTTACCATAGGACTTTGGACATGTAGGTAATTAACTGACACATTATGATTTCTTCATATGATACTCTCCACACCCCTTATCTTGGACTTGGATCTTGGGGTCAGAAGATGGAGTTTTGGAAGTGGATGCTTTGTTTAAGGTGAAGGTATCAATATAATGGGATGAAGTGGATGATGACGATTCCCGATTTATTGGCACTCATTGTTCAGGTGTTCCTCTTAGGTTGTTGTAATACTGAAAAGGGTCAATATCGCTAGCTATTGTGATCTCAATGCCATTGTAGGGAAACTTTAAGCATTGATGGCTAGTGGATGAAATGACCTTCATATCATGAATCCATGGTCTACCAAGGAGAATATTGTAAGGGAGATACAGGTCCAACACTTGGAACGCGGTATCCAATATTGGGGCACAACTCTAATAGGAAGTGATATGACACTCTTGGAAGAATGCTCTTCATCATCATAGGCTTTTATGAAAATTCTCTTTATTGTATCCATGTAAGCTTTAAAGAAACCTAATTTAAGAGTGAAAATATTCAACCCTGGTCAACCATCTACCAAGAATCATATGATTTTATGTTTATGAATGTAGACTTTTAGGTGCAAAGGATCGTTATGATTGGATTTTTGAGATGAATAGTCTTGATTTGAAAAATTGACATGGTGGGTGTTAGCTAAGTAGCCCACCATTTCTTGGAATTGATTGACATCAAGGTTAGTAGGTATGGAGGTGTCTTGGAATTCTTTTTCCAAAATAGCTTTGTGCTCAGGGGATATACGAAGTAACTCAAGGATGAATATTTGAGCATGTGTCTTCCCTAAGTGTTCTAAGAGGTTATACTGGGTCTTTTGTTGTTGTTTAGGGGGAGCACCTTGTAGGGTCACCTTGGTTATTCGTTTGTTTACTATGCATTCTGGTTACTTCTTGATGGTGATAGTATTGACATGGTCATCTTCGGCTCAAATATGATGTATAGTAGTGTAGTCATAGGCAACACAAATGAAATTAGCTTGGTTATTGGTCTTTGTACCCAAACTAGAGGGATCTCCTATCCCATGATCATGCAATGGATTCTTAAAGATTGTATGATCACTATTGGAGGTCAGTTGTTGACTATCCACTTCTATGAAACCATTTTTTATTAGGTCTTGTATTATGTTCTTGAGTTGTTTACATGACGAAGTTTTGTGTCCTTTGATACAGGGATAATCACAAAAGGAATTTTCATCCCACCATGATGGTTTAAATTTCCCTGGATCATAATATTTTACCTCAAGAATTTGAATTACCTGACTGTAAAATTTGTTTTAAAATGGATTCAATTGGTTCCCCTAAGGGAGTGTATTTGTGTCTTGTTGTAAAATCCCTTTGAGGTCTCTGTTCTTGGTTGTTTTGGATAGTGTTTTCCATTTGCTCAGGGACGTATGGTGGGTTGTTTGGTGTATTAGGTCCTTTAAGTGTGGTTGTAGGAATAGCGTGTATTTCCTTTGTGTTGACAACTCTGTCATTCATGACACTCTTATTGTGATCCCAATATTTATTCTTGTCATTGGAGGTACTTTGGGCATTCTAATTTTTTCTAAATGTTTTAAATTACCCTTTTGTAATGAGTGCCTTCTCAAATATAGTTCATTTTTCCTCTAGGTCAGCAAATGTAGTGCAACAATGGGCTTGCAATTAATATTTTAGGTCTATGATCAGTTTTTCTACAAACATGACATTCTTGTGTTTCTCAGAAATCTCAATAGGGCATCAACTAGCCATACTCCTCCATCTTTGGAAGAATGATATGAATGACTCACCTTCTTCTTGTTTTGTATGACATAATGTGGCTATGGTAATGTCATTTTCAATGTTATAAGCATTTAGTGTGATGAATTTATCAACTAGTTCATCCCATGTTCTTATGTCAGAAGGTAGATGGGAAAACCATTCGAGTGCTTGTCCTGTGAGACTCCTAGGGAATAATCTCATGAGATATGTATGTTTGGATGCAATTTATATTAAAGCAGTGTGAAACTCCCTTATATGTTCAATGGTATTACTCTTTCCTCTATACTTGGGAAAATTTGGCATAACATAGTTGTGAGGAAATGGAGGCATGTATATGCTTCTGTCGAAAGGGTATGGACATAACTCTTGTGTCGAATAAGTCTTCTTGGTAAATATTTGCATGTTTTCCACTTGTTTTTGTAGTGCAAGCATTTGGTTTGATAAAACATCAACTTGAGTGAGGGATGTGTCCACTGCATTTGCAACCGCATTATGATATGGGCCCATGTTTGAGTTTTGTAATCTAATATTTTGGGTGGATGAGTTGGTGTTAATTCTAGATGTGTATGATGTTGTAGACATTGAAAAATTCCCTAAATGATATCATACACTCAAACAGGTTTACTAACATCATTTCCTCTTTAACCAATCCTCTTTTTGCTTAATTAATTAAATTAACCTAGCTAATTTCATTAATGGCATCATTTTCGTCCATTAACCTAATTCATCAATTCAGGTTAATTCACTCCCCCTTCATGCTAACATTTCATCTCATTAAATTAAATAAATCAAAACATTTAATTTAGTTCCCTAAGTCTTCTAATTTAATTAAATAAGCCTAAGTTATTTAATTAAATATCATTTCATTCTCCCCCATTCATTAAATCATTGAATTTAATGATTATCACTTTAATTCCTCCAAATCCCCTAATTGCATGATTAAATTTTTTTTAATTAACAACTAAACTAACTTTCCTCTAGAAGGGGAATATTCCCGTAGAATATTCTTTATCCCCCTTTTTGCACAATTAAGAATTTCTTTTAATTTGCAAAATGCCTTTTATCCTCACCCAAATGAACATTCCAAGGAATATTCTTATTCATCCATCATTTGAGAAAGGGATATTTTCACTTAGCTTCTAATGCAAGTTTTAACCTTCAACCTTTTAAACAAGTCACTTTTGACTTGTGTGAGTAGGTCAAAAGTGCATTTTTTTGAAGCAAATTTGATCCCTTGATTAAATCCCATCATGCATTCTCATTCGTTGATGAGAATCCATGATCCATGCCTCTCATCTCCTTCATCTTGGACTGTTGATTAATCTTTTCAATCTTAACCCTCCATTTCTCATTTGTTTTCCTATAAATAGAACACTATTTGGAGACAAATGGATCCATCTTTCAATTGCAAAGTCATGTTGTTGAATTCACTTGCATCCACACTAACAATTTACTCACTTTTAGCTTTTTTTAATTTATCTCTAATTCCATAATATCTTAAAGCATCCATTAATAGCTTCCATGCATCCATCTTGTTAGAATTTTGAAACAAGCACAAAACCATGAGCCATAGGATCAAACAACAAACAAATACACCTTCCACACAAGAGATTTGAAAACAATATATGCAATATTCTTCAACAAGAAAAAGCTACAAAAGAGACTTTGAAGAAGATATGAAAGCTCCAAATATTCTCTGTGAGATAATTACAATGAGGATTGAATGCTTATAAGAGCAAGCCCTAAATGAGAAAGGGATCATATCATGACAAGTGTCAACATGACATGATATGAGACATAATGATCTAATATTAACTCAATTAATAAAGCAATCCTAAGTTTAGCTTAAGTGTATGAGAATAAATTAGACTAATTATCAATTAAATATTAATTAATTATTAGCTAATACATGATAACTCTAATAACCCCCCTTAAGATGAACTTAGGGAGTAGCTAAAAACCCTAAAAATAATGCATGATGGATCCCAGAAAACAAGGCCAAATAAGGTACCCATGTACAAATAGAAGATCTCTATAATGCAAAGAAATAAAGAAAACCTCATGGAAAACTCCACTCGAAGAAGAGATGAAAGCCAAGTGAAGGACTGAAGAAGCTTCCAAACAAGACAATGTTGTCCCAAAAGATAGGAACAAAGGATGAACAAAGGATGAACAAAAAGAACACCACTGAAGCATGAAGAACCTGCAAACACTGTCATAGAATAATTGTTGAAATGCTGAAAGAAGAACCTCCTCTGAAACATATGATGGTCAGGACCAAGAAGATAAGAATTTGTACGAGTGCCTCGAATGAAACTACTCAAATCTAATGCAAAACCAAGGAAAACATCAAGAACTCAAAGATACAGATGGCATAAGTACCAATAGTTTGAAGTACTAATCAAGTGAAAATGGAAGGTCACCTCCAAAAATAAGAATGCAACAGTGTCCATATGGTAAGTGCTCCATCTCACCGAAATGCATGGGTAACTAGCCATTGCATTCATCTAGTACATAGGAACAAATATTGTATACATATCTCGCTCCACCATGAAACCAAGGAAGCATTAGCACCAATAGTAGAAACCCCCCCATAGTGCTGACAAGGGAGAGGTGTGATAGGTACACTGAAACTAAATGCCTGAATGTAGTGCATGATAAAGAACCAAAAACATTTAAATGTACAGACATGAAATTATAAGTAGATATAAAGGGTGCACAAAACAAGGCACACATGCATGAGAAAGGTATGAAGGAAAAACAAAGGCAAACATCAACCCCCATGGCACTTTATATCATAGTACAAGTACAATAAGGCAAAAATTGATGTGCAAAATCCCATAATATAGGTGCAATACATAGGCACTTTATCTCAGTGCATTTACAAAATCATAAGTGTTTTACAATGGAAGCTCATAATGTCAACAAAAGACACAAGACTGGAAATACATGTAGAACAGCCAAAAAGAAGCCATCCCACACAAGCGAGAAGTTTTCAAGAGCTAAGATGTCCAAGTAATTCACCAGAATGTGAAAACACAAAAAACTGAATAAAATGTACCTGATAAATTTTCTAATGAAACAATCTATAGATCTAGAAACTAGAAGACCTTTCCAACGCCTATTTGTTTGTGAAAAAAGGAGTTTGTATGCAAAAGTTACGCCCCTGGGAGTGCAAAAATAAGTTCTGACTTTGACTAAAAATAAATGCATCAAAACATCAAAATCAGGAAAAATCACTTGCTCAATTGGATTGGGCCCGGAACCAGCTTTTCGGCGATATTTTGTTTCTATGCAAAAGTTATGGCCAAAATACCAAAACTTCTCCAAAAGGGTTTGGGGGTTAAGCCTAGTAGTTAGACTAGCCGCTAGCATTAACTGCTAGCCATTAACCACTAGCGGTTAACTAACGGCGGCAACCTGCAGCACTATTTTTTTTTTCTCGAATTGTGTGTCATACTAGGCTATACGGACCAGAAATGAGGAAAAAATTTCCTCCCAGAGTCATTGTGTTCAATTTCGACAATTTGACAGTTGATTTTGTGATTTTTGGGCACTCTAAATGCAATGGTGAGGTCCATTTTGGCTCAAAACACTCCAAAATTGTAGGTACACTCAGGATCTGGAAACCCTCATAAACTTCAAACCCTCGCAAATTGGGCACTATATAACCAAAATTGATGAAACAAAGGTCAATATTGACTATTTTCAACCTTTTGGACGCAATGGTGAGGTCCAAATTGACTCAAGATGAAATAAAAATACTCTTTCAAAGGTTGAATCCCTCAAACAACAAATAGGAAGCAACAGATCTGAAGCTCTGATACCATGATAGAATTATGAAACAAGCACAAAACCATGAGCCACAGGATCAAACAACAAACAAATACACCTTTCACGCAAGAGATTGCAAACAATATATGCAATATTCTTCAACAAGAAAAAGCTACAGAAGAGACTTTCAAGAAGATATGAAAGCTCCAAATATTCTCCATGAGATAATTACAATGAGGGTTGAATGCTTATAAGAGAAAATCCCTAAATGAGAAAGGGATCAAATCATGACAAGTGCCAACATCACATGAGATGATACATAATGATCTAATATTAACTCAATTAATAAAGCAATCCTAAGTTTAGCTTAAGTGTATGAATATAAATTAGACTAATAATCAATTAAAGATTAATTAATTATTAGCTAATGCATGATAACTCTAACACATCTTAGTTTGTATATGAATTAGGGTTTCCATCTCTTAGCTTAGAATTAGCTTAGATTAGCTTAGCAATTGCATAATTAGTTCATTTTCAGCATAAAATCATGGTAACTTAGCTTGCATCATGTTTAATTTAGCACAAACTAGGTTTTCATCCATTTATCACAATGGTTTCATCAATTCTCTTCCATAGAATTGACTAAAACAGGCTTTAATCACAGGATTGGGAAAGGGTCATCATCTCACATCAACACGACACCAATTCCAAAACAGGATAAGTTTCAAATGGTGATTCCTATTTAATATAGAGGTATCAAAAACATCAAACGACGATGCCCCAAAGTTCAAACAGCAATGCCCCCAAATTTCAAATCGTGATGCTATCATGCTCTTTGTTTTGTTGTAGAGCGACGCCCATTTTTCACCGGAGTGACACCCATAGTTCAAATTGTGACACTATCATGCGCAGTGACACCCAACTAGGGTAAGAAATTTTATGATCATTTTTTCGACATGTGCTTTAATTCCCTTGATTTATCTAATCAGTAATGCACCTTTGACTGCGTTTTGGTTGTTAGAATAACAGGGTTTTGTAGGTTGAAAGACATGGAGCGAAAGTGAGGAAAGCTTTTCTATCTTAAAATTCTATGATTGTAACAAGCATTTAACACTTTGGGGAAATTATAACCCAACTTTTATACTTTCTAATTTCTACTTTATGAGACGCATTAAATTTCAATTGGGTTTAAAACGAATGCACAAACAGGATTCAAATTGAACCCTCATCTCATTACTACTTTTTTGGGTTTAAAATTGAACAAGACAACTTCATATTTCATTTGGTGCTTAAAACAAACTCATCACTGCTTTGAGGGGTTAAAATTTACAATTATTTGTTATGTTTTGTGATTCACAACATTGTTATCGAATGTGTATGTAATTCTCTCATGCCATTTTGTGACCTTGAGAAATAGAAACATCTTGTAACACTTTGCAAAATCACCTATATCTTTCAATTTGGATTAGAAATAAACCCCTTTCGAGTGTGAGAAAAATGAATAGCACGTGTTCTCTCTTTGTTCACATGAATGAAGATGATCAATTTACGAATGTACTTCCTCGCTATTGTTTATCTTTAGAGGGCCTGCCTCCCTGCTTTGAAAGGAGGGAACAACCCAAGTGGTAACAAGATAACACCAAGCTCTTCCAAACTGCGATATAAATTGTGGTTACAATGAAAATTGTGATCAATGGGATGTAAGGAAAGTAGAGGTGCGGAAACGCCTTCCTAATGCTAATTCTAAGAGGAATAGTGTAGACTATAGGTTTAAAAATCAATTACAGTTCATTAAAGATGCACAATACTGGAATAACAAAACAGACAATTAAAATCATACAGAGAATTGAACACCAGTATTTAACGTGGGAAAACCCTTACGAGAGAGAAAAACCCACACACCAAGTAAAGTCTCCTTGTATTGCAATAAATGAATTACATACATATTTTTAAACTTCACTTTCAGATGTCAATTTCACAGTAGCAACATTTCCCTGATCAACCTTGCACAAAAAAAATCCTAATCTACGTTATGTCTCACTGCTACAATGCTTATACAACATACAACGAAGAACACTAACAAATCATTCATGCAACCATCGAACCCATAACGGTTATAGTATGTTGCAATGTATAGCAACAACCATGATCGATTTGTTCTCTGTACACACGGTTCAGTTCATTTTCCTCTGTTGAGCAACTATCGATCTTACCAGTCACTGGACAGTCACTACCTACTCAACACAGTCCTTAAATGACCATCGTACACCTCAACAGTCAATACAAGTCAGCACCTATTCAAACATGGTCCTCCTTCAATCCCATCGGCATGACCAACACTATCGGTGGCTTTCTAAGATGTCACAATGATAGCCCAAGTCTTCTCAATGTCCCAAAAAAACATCAAGACCATGTGCATCAATAAGAGTCACACCAATGTCCAGCGAGAATAGACTCATCGGCAAGAGCAAAGGTGTTGGTCCAACATTCTCAGGTCTTACCGAATACCAATGTTACCTCGACGCTAACCCATGCACGACCATCGACAAGAGTCTCCCCGACGAAACTCTTTTGCCAAACTTCTATCAATGCCGAGAGTTAGGAATCTCACACTAACAATTTAGGTCACACCGATGACTTCCATCAGAAATATCTACCATTAGTCTCCCTGATCTAATCACTTTGATCCTTCAAAACTAAGTTGCTCATCGGAAAAACATTCCAGTTGTATCACCAATTTTTCTCTTTCAAGAGATTCAAGTTAGTAATTTTGAGGCACATGTCTCCAACATGGGAAGCGGTACATGATAGCTCTCCCCCAATATCTTTATGATGTATTAAGCCCTTTTTCTAAGGGTTGGGAGAATTCTTGAGGTAGTTTATCATAGTACCCCCTAAACTAGAAGCCCTTACTATGAACTCTTGTTTAGATGCCAAAAATCCTTAATATTTTTTGGTGCAAGAATGGTCATTCTGAAGCCACCCCACATTTGTACTATTCAATTATAGAAATAGAAAAAATCCTTTTGATTTCTGAATTTTAAGGATTTTGAGATTTGGTGGTCCCAAGAAGTGTGTGTCATGGAGGGGAGCCAGTGTTTCCAAATCTCTAATTGTTCGCATTGTTTAGTGTTTGGAGAAATCTGAGTGGGGATTCAACAAATATAGCCATTTCGAACCTAGGGTTGTAATGATTGTGAGTCAATTTAATACTTTTCTTGATTCCAAAATGATGCAAAAACAAACATTCACTATCTTCCTCAAAATTTCAAACACTTTGGCCTAAATATGGATACCTCTTGAAAAAGCCTTGATTTATATCAAACTCCATATTTTCCAAAGACAACATAGGAAATTATGACATTGACCTCATGATTCTCACAAAATGGACATTGTGGAAGTTATGGTTTTTTTGACATAAACATTTAGTTTGAAACTTAATCCAGACAAGTGATTGTGGTAAAATAAACTCATTAAGCAAGATAAATTAACAAATGAACCCCACATGACTATTTGGAGACTGATTGCTCCCGTTGAACAGCCTGATCTTCCAGGTGCTATAATTCAACCAAAGTTTGAACTTATTAATGGAGAACAAATCGGTCTCATTAGTAGTTTGAGAAGCTTCACTTTTGAAACAAAAGAAACAAATACCCAATGGAGAAATGCAGCAACCATTTTAGATGAAGAAGAGGAACAAGCTGATATTGAGGTTGGAAGGCCCACATTACCACCACACATGTGGCAATAAATATCTTCACAATCACAACAACCTTTGTCACCATCAGGACCATATGAGATAGAAGATATCACAAACAACCCCTTTGAACTCACTACGGAGGAAATTATGGAACATCAAATGTTTGAAAATGTAGCTCATATCTCCTCGACGTTTGTGGCACAAAATTTAACACAAGGTTTCATAACTCCATCATTAGCCCTAAATCAGACCTACATTCCCAGTATTGCAACAAGCCTTGCTAAATACTTTGGTCATGCCCTTTGATTTGAAAATAGCAGACTTGTGGGAACACTTGAAAGAAATCCTCCATCTAATACAACCACTTGGACACCTAGCTTTGGTGTTCCTCCTATTCCTGAAGATCCTAAATAGATATATAAACCTCTTGATATTCATTACTCAACCATGAATTTGACATATCGAGGACATCCCTCTTCATCCATACCCATGAGTACAACAAGTTTTCCTACCATCATGTAAAGCAGTGTAGATCAGGTATCTCAAAACAGTGTGCAAGGGCATATTAATACCATACCACAAAGTCAAACCTTAAAGAAAATAGGGACATCCTTACCCAATCCTCCAATGGGCTCTTCCATACCATTGGTTTCACAAAACACATCCACACTGTCCATCGTCAATCCACCTCAAAACAATCCCTTGGTTATGAGTTTTGTCAACCCAGGAAGTACCTTGATCAAGAATCCTTTTTTTACATATTTGGCACAAGGAAATCCTCAATACATGGGACAAGGAAATATTTTTAATCAATGGACTCAAGGTCCTAATGTGTCATTTCCATCACAAAATTTAATGACATCATCTTCATCCTTCCCCACAATTCCCTTTATCATGCCAAATCAATTCAGACCTCAAACATACATTCCTCCATCATCATCTACAAACTTACAAGGAATGTTAAATCAAGGGAATCCTCCACCTCTCATCAGCAATCCATTACCCACTCAAAACATCAATATCCATAATCCTCCACAAATGTCTCAACAACCGCCTGATCCCAAATTACAAGTGCATTCCTTAGCTTTACTGCAAGCACAACAAGCCTATTAACAGGCCCTAGCAGCACAAAAATAGCAACAACAACAACAACAAGCCTTAGCAGCACAACAAGCAACCTTAGCACAACAACAACAAGCAGTCTTAGCACAACAACAATAGCAACAATAGCAAGTCACCTTAGCAACACAGCAAGCAGCCTTAGCAACACAACAAGCAACATTATTAGCACACCAAAAATAGCAAGCCCAACAACAAGCCTTAGTGGCACAACAACAATATCAAGCACAACAAGAATCTTTATTAGCACAAACAATAGCAAACCCAATAGCAAGCCTTAGTGGCACAACAACAACAAGCTCAACAGCAAGCCTTACTAGCTCAAAAGTATTCCCAACAACAACAACAAGGTTCCTATTATCCTCACTTGAACATCGTCAATCTAAACGCATTAGGAACATATAGATCAATACCCCAATCACCTTCACAGAATCTCACACCACCATACACCCCATACAACTAATCTGTCATCCCAACATATGTTCCTCCACCCAACCCGCAAGACAATCTAGCATCACAATTTAAAGCACTCTCACAAGAAATGTAGGACCTTTGCATAGGCAAGGCAAAGAAACCCCATACACAGAACTTGTGTCCTTATCCATTTGACCAAAACATAGCAATGGTACCATTCCCTCCTAGTTTTGAAATCCTCAAATTTGACAAATAAAAAGGGAGAGGAAGTCTTGTGGACCACATCAAATAATTTAACATCGTGTGCATGGAGGTAGCTTACAATGATTCTTATCTAATGTGCCTCTTCCCTTGAAGTGTAACAGGTCCTGCTATGGATTGGTTTTCTCATCTACCTCCTGGTATCAAAAATTTTCAAGAAATTACCGACAAATTCATAGATCACTTCTCCTTCAATCTTGACATGGACGTAAGTCTAGAAGAATTATACACTCTTAGACAAAACCAAGGGGAAACCTTCGCTAATTTCTTACAACGGTGGAGAAAAAGAGCTAGTAAAAGCAAGTGGCCTCTTCCTAATGAACAAAAAATGGGAATCATCATAGCCAATCTAGATCAAAATATGTCTTTCCACTTGAAAATGCAATGCATCACATCCTATCACAAGCTTGTCCCTAGAGCCCTTAACATCAAGAGAGCCCTAATATTACAGGGAAACTCTCAAGCTTAGTACAAAGACAACCGCCCATCAATAAGTTCAAATGAAAATATTTGTGTCTAGGCTAAGAGAAAAAATATAACAAATGATGGTGTGGTAGATGCTAAGGTAATCCTAAGTGCTCCTAGACCGAACAACAATCAAGTTGCTAACATCCAACCAACTATCCAACAAACAACACCCTAGCAAAACAATCAAATCAGTAATACCGAAATGCAAAGGCGAACCCTTAACAAGAATAACTATCCCAAATGCAAGTACACACAGCTATCTGAACCCATCGAGACTATCATGAAAAATTTGGTAGACTCAAATCTGACAACACTTCCCAATTTTGAAAACTAACAAGAACCGCAAGAGAAACCATAGTGTCATCACTGTCATTGCCATCAAAGGGAATACCGCAAAGTGTGGAGTCACCACATGATACAGTAAGGTCACCATCCAAGGATTCTCATCCCCGTCTTGGGCACAACCTAATCAACCCACAACAAGTACCAACAATTACAATCTCTTAGAACAACTCAAGAAGACCCTTGAATAGATATCAATCCTATAATTGTTAAGAATATCACCCACACATAGGGAAATCCTTGACAAAGCTTTATCAGAGTCATCCATTCCTGAGGATAATGATACTAATCAGTTTCAAGCTATGGTAGGCCATATCACTAGCCATCTTCTCACCTTCTCCGAGCAAGATCTATTGTCACAACCATATTATAATCGTGCTTTATACCTTGAGGTTATCATTCATAAAAACAAGGTCAAAAGAGTCTTAGTAGATGGAGGGGTTGGATTGAACATTTTCTCCCTTTAGCTAATCAAAATTCTGGGCTATTCAGAAGATATTATTGAGAAGACAAAGAGTACCACCATCAGGGCATATGATGACCAAGAACGAGTATCACAAGGTATCATTGCACTTCCTCTCCAAGTAGGTCCTCTCATTTCAAAAACTACATGTCAAGTATTGGACCTTGATCTTCCTTATAACATCTTACTTGGTCGACCCTAGATCCATGCTCTAAAAGTTGTAGCCTCAACCTATCATCAATGTGTGAAGTTTCCTTTCAAGGGAAGAGAAATCACTTCCATGGAGATCCTAAGCCTTTTTACTATTGCAAAAGTCTTGAATCCAAGTTCTATAAAATCCCCCAAATACCTAAAAATGACAAAGGGCCTACACCCTCCACCTCATTTGTTTACCCATCATCCCTTGCATCTACTTCTGAAACAAAGGCACCTATTGTACAGAACATACCTGATATTAAAGCAGTGATTCAAGATGATGGTTGTGGGAATTACAAAATAATGAAGAACACCTTTGTCTTAGGAGAATTACCTACTTCTCCTCAATCTCATGGGAAACCTACATCGAACAACAAAGAGCCTAAGACTATCAAGATGGCGGCCACTGCCTTCACCAAGTGGGGTGATTTGAATCAAGAAGATGTCAATGAGGAAGATATCTCAAAACTCCTCTATCAAGATGAACAACATGTACCTGTTCTTCCCATGGAAGATAATAAGAAAGGCTTGCAACTCATGCAGAATTAGGGATATAACAAGAACGAGAAACTAGGATAGAATGATAATGGTTTACTAGAACCCATCGTTCCTGAGAAATTACTAAAAAATCTTGGCCTAGGTTGTACTACTAGCAAGGTCACACTTATTGGAAAAATTATTTTTGCTAAATGAGCTAAGGCTTCCTCTTGGTCACCTACATTGCATGATACGACCTTAGATGACTTCCCCTTGGATTTTTTTGATCTATTTGAAAACAACTCCCTCTTCATGATATCCATTACATCCATTTCTCAAACCAATCTACCAACTGAAATACGCCTATTCTACCCATAACTCATCGACATGGACCAACAAGGACCATCGACTCTAGATTTATTCAAAAATGATGAAGTGATCTTAGAATTCATATGACTCCATGATAACTTTCCATAGGTAGATCATAAAGCAGGTTTTGATATAGAGCTAAATACAAAGGCATACTATGGAGAGACAATTGAATCGCTCAGTCACAAAATAAATGAAATGCAACTAACATGCAGATCTTTAAGTGAAAACCACACTATGGCACTTATTGATCCTAAAAAATTAAAAATAAAGGATGCATTCAATGGTGAAAACCTCTCTAAGGCACCCAAGGATGAGGGATTCAATCTCCCCCTTAGTACAATGCATCCAGAAAATTCAATGGTACTAGCAGAAAAGGCCACTCCAGTCCATGTGGGAACAAAAGAAGCACCTAAGATTTCTTTTTATGTTGAATCCTTGTTGGACAAAGAATATAAGAATCTTGCAGAATTCCTCAAAGAGCGGAGAGCTAACTTTGCATGGTCATACATAGATATGCCAAGACTTGACCTAGAAGTAGTTGTGCATCACTTAGCAGTTTATCCTAAAGCTAAGCTAGTTAAGCAAAAATTAAGGAAGATGCACCCTCAAATAGAACTCTTGGTTAAATTGGAGTTGCAAAAGCTTCTTGATGTTGGATTCATCTTATCGATAGGTTATCCTAAGTGGGTTTCAAACCTAGTACTAGTCTCAAAACCCACTGGGGGCATCAGAATCTATACTGATTTCAGAGACCTAAACAAGGCATGTCTGAAGGATGATTTCCCTCTTCCTAACATTGATCTCATTGTAGACTTAACAGCAGGGCATGAAATTCTATCACTCATGGATGGTTTTTCAAGCTACAAATAAATCATAATCGCCAAGGATGATCAACATAAAACTGTGTTTACATGTCCATGGGGAACCTATTGCTAGAATATGATGCCATTTGGGTTAAAGAATGCAGGAGCAACCTATCAAAGGGAAATGGCCCTCATCTTCCATGACATGATCCAAAAAATAATTGAAGATTATGTGGATGATATTTTGGAAAAATGAAAGAAAATAAGTGAGCACATACAAGTCTTAGGACCCATCTTTGATAGGTTGGAAGAATACAAAGTAAGGTTAAATCCAAAAAAGTGTGTTTTTGGGGTCACATCAGGGAAACTTCTGGGGTTCATCGTTTCACAAAGAGGGATAGAAATTGATCCAGCAAAGGTAAAATCCATCCTAGACATGGAACCACCACAAACGTTAAAGCAGATGAGAGGGTCACAAGGAAGATTGCAGTCCATCAGGAGGTTCATAGCGCAACTATTAGATAAAATCCGCCCCTTTTCACATCTTCTCCATAAAGGGATAACTTACAAGTGGGATGACAAGTGTGATAAAGCTTTCCAACATATCAAAGATTATCTACTAACACCTCCAGTGCTCATGCCACCAATACTAAACAAGCCATTGATCTTGTATATCTCAGCAACACTGACAGCACTGGGAGCTCTTTTGGCACAACATGATGAAAATGGAAAGGATAGGGCCATCTACTACATCAGTAGAACCTTGGTGGGATATGAGATGAACTATTCACCCATTTAGAAGGAATGCCTAGTACCTATTTTTTCTTTAGAAAAATTTAGACACTACATGTTGTCACATCAAATCAAGCTCATTGTAAAAATTGATCCATTAAAATACTTGTTATCCAAAGTAACTCTCACAGGACGAATGGAAAAATGGGCAATGATCTTAATAGAGTTCAACATAGAGTATGTAGAGGGAAAGGAAATAAAAGGACAAGTGATCGTAGACCAACTAGCAGAAGAACCTATCTATGCTAAGAAACCTCTAATATCTTAGTTTCCTAATGAATCAGTGTTCCTTATCTACCTCACAGCTCAGTGGAAGATGTAATTTGATGGATCATTCACCCAACATGGATCCGGAGCAAGCATTCTCTTCATCACCCCTCAAGTTGATTGTATTCCAAGTCCTACCGACTATCGTTCCCTTGTACTAACAACATTGTTGAGTATGAATCCCTAATCACAAGTCTAAGGACAACGGTTCAGTGGCAGATACAAGAGATGAAAGTCTATGGAGACTCATTGTTGGTTATCAACCAAGTCAATGACGACTATCAAACTAAGGATGACAAGCTCACTCCTTATAAAAAGATGGTGGAGAATCTCAAAGACCTTTTTATAGACATAACTTTTGAGTAGATTCCTTGCATAAATAACAAAGCAGCAGATTCCATGGAAACAATCGAATCACTACTAGACATGCCAAACAACATCCTTCAATGTGAATTCTTGATAGAACAACTTCTCGTACCAACTTTTGAAATCCCTAAATTGGAATTTGTGTGTGTCATTGTTGGTCCTAGATCCCCGTGGTACCATGACATCTTTACTTACTTAAGCAAAGGAACCCTCCCATCTGATATCACCTCGAACCTTAAAAAGACCTTTGTTAAGAAGGCATCCTGATTCGTGATCCTAGGTGATACCCTTTACCGATGAAGCATCAAAGGGACTACTACGATGTCTTAACCAAGAGGAAGCCTTAACTACTTTAACAAAAGTACATGATGGCATATGTGGGTCTCATTCTAGTAGTATGACATTAGCTAAGAAATTGTTGAGGATGGGGTACTATTGGAAAACCATGGAAAAGGAAGCCCATCAGTATGTGCATAAGTGTGTCCAATGTCAACAACATGGAGATTTGATTCATGCTCCAGATCAAGAGTTGCAACCCATGATCACACCATGGCCTTTTTTGCAGTGGGGACTTAACCTTGTAGGAAAAATCACTACAACTTCATCCAACGTCCACAAGTTTATCATAACTGCCACTGAGTACTTTACTAAGTGGGTTGAAGCCATTCCTATGACATATATAACGAGGAAGAAAATAGCCAAATTTATCCTAAGCCACCTAATTTGTCGTTATGGTGTTCCACAAACCCTTATCTCAGATAATGGAACCCCTTTTAAAAATCAGGATGTGAAAGAGTTGTGCCAAAGATTCAATATCCAACACCGATTCTCTACCCCGTACTATCCCCAAGGAAATAGTCAAGTGGAAGCTATGAACAAAACTATCCTGAAAATCCTGAAGAAAACAGTGAATGAAGTTGGTCGCGACTAGCCTCTACAACTAAATCCCACTCTTTGCGCTTATCAAACCAATATTTGCATGCCTACAGGTGCAACCCCTTTCTCCCTGGTATATGGATCAAAATCCATCTTGCCTATTGAGGTTGAGCTCCCATCAATGCAAGTGTCACTATAGAGCTTGATAACTAAGGAAGAATATAGAGTGTCTTGACTGAATGAGCTATAATTCCTGGATGAGCATCATCTTGATGCCCTCAATCATTTGCAAGTATATCAAAACTGACTAAAATGGAGCTATAACAAGATAATCAAATGTCGGTCATTCCAAGTAGGGGATCTAGTCTTAAAGCAAAATCAGAAAAACCTTCTAGATCAAGACAACAAAGGGAAGTTTGAGCCTAACTAGTTGGGTCCATTCATCATCACAACAAGCTATGGATTAGGAGCATACCAACTATCACCACTTGAAGGTAAGCCCTTGCAAGATCCCACTAACATTTTGCATCTCAAAAAAATTTATGCCTAATCTTGAAGGGTGTAAATCAGAAAATACAAAAAAATCAAAAACTAATCAAGGTCCAAAAAAAAAAAGGATTGAAAAAATAAAGAAAAATAATTGTCCTCTAGTGAAAACCACTTCAATGGCACTTTGGGAAAGTACATTGATGAAAACCTGGAAAACAAGAGCCTTGTGTAAATAAAGCATCTCCATCTATTCTTTGGCTCTTTTGTTCTACCATTCTTTGCACCACCATTCATCCATCGCCTATCCATGTCCTTATCATAGCTTGATATTGTGAAGTATCACAATCCCTTTAGTACTACTTGGTGCATATTCCAATGGTCATTTTTTCATGCATATATCGAAGTAGTCTAACCTGTCATGTTGGGGGGCAATTAGTTATGGATCATAATCAGGTTCTTATATATCTTGTGGTCATCAGAAATCTTATCTTGAAAATCCAAAAACATTCATAAAATCTTATCTCGAAAACACCAAAAACATCTGTAAAATGATCATCAGAAAATCCAAAAAACATTTGCAAAATCTTGTAAACTAAAATCCAAAAACTTTCAAAAAATTGTCAAGGAAAAATCAAAAACATCTAAAACACATCAAAATCCCTAAAAAGGTTAAACATCGAAAATCCAAAAATAGAGTCCCCTTGTCAAACTACGTTGTCTTTGAGCTTGAACGTAGGAAAGGCCATCATTGATGTGCCCCTGAGACACCCTAGGTCAAAATTTTAGGATTCTGTCATAATAATCCAACTTTTCCATCACCTGTTCATATCTTCATCTTGTTAATAGGTTGAGTCAGTCGAACTACGTGGTCTCTATGTGTATAACGTAGGCAAGGCTTATCTTTTATTAGCCCCTGAGGCCCCTAGGATCGGTCTTTAGGTTAGGTTATTGGTCGAAACTTGGAAAATCTTAGAAAACCCCTAAACATTTGTCAAATTCTCATAAAATTCAAAAACATCCAGATATCTTAGAAAATCTCAAAACATTTGAAAACTCTCAAAAAACATCCAAATATTCAGAGAATACAAAAACATTTAAATTTTGAAAATCCAAAAAAAAAAACATTAGAAAACATTCAAAAGACCTAAAAAGCCTCAAATATTTTAGAAAATCCTAAACAGCCTCAAATAATCTAAAAATCCTAAACATTCGCATAAACTTTCAAAAAGACCAAAAACTGCCCCAAAACATTTTCAAAATACCAAAAACATTGAAATATTCTAGAAAATCCAAAACCCATCCATCCCATATCGCTTTCACCTTAAATAACTGTCACCCACAATAAATCGATTGTCACCTTCAACCTTTGGCGAAACAAATAGAAACGAGTCTAGAAAGTCGTAAAGTATGAACCTAATTGTCAAAATCTAAAGTCTAAATCATAGGTAAATGCGTCAGTGAATTTTATATCAACGACTCATCTTAGCATCATCATCCCAACATCAAACAACCTCTGATCAACATGTCCTAGGATGTATCCTTCCTACAATGGACATCAATATCATACATCACCTTAGCTAAACTTAAACTAGGCAAGAGATATAGATAACACTGACTATTTTTCTTTGGTCTTTTCTTACAATTTATCTTAATGACCCATTCTAAGGACCTATAAATGATGTCTATCAAGATGATTTAGAGAGAAAGGAATGGGGCATCGATCATTATCTTTTATTTTTTGTGCTTGTGGATACTCTTGTAAAATAATCTTGGTGCATACTTAGTTGTGTGTAGGAAGGTTGTTTAGGGTATGTTGTTGACTATTGTGTATGCTTTGGTCCAATATATTCTAAGTTTCTAACTTACAGTCCAACAAGGTTTTTGTATGTTAAGGTGTGAACAAGAGCTATCCTATCTATTTTCTGAGTCAAAGTCCATTACACTAGATGCAACGTCGTCCTGGTTATTAATACTTTGGTGAATCGTATCTATGTGTTATATCAAACAATAAGGAACGACAAAAAATCCCAATCCCAAAGTGTGAGCAACTCATCATCCTACATTTCATCCTCATTTTGCATGTCTCATTACCATCTCTAATAAAGTCTTGATGGATCATAGACTTGTTGGATCTTTTGAAGTAATCATCAAAATCAACTGTCATTCACTCTTTATTCTTCTATCTTCTCTCTGCGCTAACTTAGTATCATGATAATCAACAAAAACATCATCAATGCATCCACCCTACATCCAAAAACCATCAGCATACACGCATCTCACAATCATAACATAATCATAAAATATCCATCAGATAATCATTGCACACCACATCATACATTCTACATTATCATTTGAGTTGTGATGAAATATAGATTTGTTATTCTAAACATCTTAAATCATTGCATATCATCAGCATTTGCATTCATACATCCATATGCATACATAATCATCTCATAAAAATTCATAGAAAATACACAAAAAGAAATGCATCCACATCATTTGCATCACATATCATATCATTCATAGCATATCGTGAAAAGATACTGAAAACTAATATAACATTGCATCCATATCATATCATGATCATTGCATATCACATAGGCATAAGTATAGTGTATCCATACATGATCAAATATAAGCATCTCATCCATACATACATCATAAGCATGAAATAAGTGAACAGATCACATCATATACAATCATTCGTATATGTATCATATATATATATACATCAAAAAATGAATGTCATGGTACAAAATATGGATCAATATATGAATAACGATCATAAGTACAATATCCACAAGGCTATCAAAAAGGAGTCGATGAATGTATATCTGTGGTAAATAATGGGGCAACAAAATCAAAAAAGTGTCTATACATGAAAGCTAGCCTTGATGGCTGCTACCCTCTATGGCCTACCTTTCAGGTTGATCCTCTGCTCTCGGTCATACATCACTACGCTACAAAAATTAGGCTATCTAAGTGCCTGTGGTACATCTCGGTGGTAATGTTGCCTATAATATGTAGCCTCTATCATGGCCTCTTTGTATAATTGCATCGAAACAGTCCTACCATGTGTGGCCACCATCATAGCCTCTATCTGTTGGCATCGGGAAACCTCCTGATCCCTCTCCGTGGTCATGGCTTGTACCTGCTGTAAAGCCTAATCTCTCTCAGTCATGATGCCCGCCACCTACTGTCGTGCCTAGTCCTACTCAACAGTAATACCCAAAATCTATTGGCGGGCCTAATCCCACTCTCCTATCAAAATTTGCACCTGTTGTTGCAGTTACTGGATCTATGCATCTCTTGGATCCGGTGGTGGTGGTGTACAAGCAGTTGTTGTTGAACATTGGGCTACTATTGAATCAAAGGCTATTGAGTGTAAGGAAATCTAGGGAGCGTATCTAGTGAAAACTCCATACAGTAGTGCCTTCGGTAACTTTCATTTCGATTAGGTTACCTCAAAGATACGTTCAACTATGTCCTAAAGTGGAAACAGACGGTTATTTCCCACATTGATCCTTCTGAGAAAAACATATGTGAATTGAACAGCAATCAACAACACAGTTGAAAGATAAAACAGAAAACCAGAACACAAAGATTTACGTGGGGAAAATCCTTTCGGATAAAAAACCCCACACTCCAAAGATCGAGCCATTGTATTATTCAGCAACAAATCAGTTACAATACAATTTTAGGCTCTTAGCCTTTTAAGAGATTACATCTTGTTCATTTGGATACAATTGGTAGCAAACATCCCCAGAGAGATTAGAAGAGATTCCAGCATAACACTACCTTTCTCTTCCTCTGCTTGGACCTCATGGCTTTGGCCTTTTAGCCAGCCACTCGGTCCTCACTCTATCGTTCTCTCTCTCGCTCTCAGCTCTTCAGCTCCTTGGCTTATCAGCCTGTCAGCCTATTCACTACAGAACGTCTAATGCATTCATGTACATTCGTTCTCATACGGCTCTGTGAATCAGTTCAAGATCATAACTGTCAAAACAGCAACCTCCAGCTCAGCATCCTTATCAAAATGTAGATGTTTCCATTCCTGTGTAGATTATTCCTTGCAGATCATTTAGTTCCATCGCAACTGCTGCAAAAAATCCAACCGCCAACCATTTGAATTTTGCTTCCTCTGATTGGTCCACGAGCCACCACAAAGGTAGTCAAACGGTCAAGGAACAATCCACTGAGTTTGCATGTCGGTGAGACATGAGAAGTGTCTCCTCGATGCTTAATGGATTCACAGATGATTACGGCATAGGTTCCAACAGTCGGCAAGAGGTTATATCGAACGCCATGAGTCATATCGAATCTACCAATATCCTTTGCACTTCTATCGGCAACCATCAAATAGTTAGAAAGACTTACCACTCTCGCCAAGACATCATGCCAAAGCTCACAAGGTATTCCGAAGAGTTAATCAGTCGGCAAGACTATCGCTCTTCGCCCAAACATTACATCTACGACTCCAAGTCATATCGACCTCAGCATTCTCATCGGCGAGACAATTGCCATTCGATGAGACGTCATACCGAAGTTCAAAGGTCACATCGATGCTAGCTTTTCCATCGGCAAGACACCTGCAATTCGCCAAGACTTCATACTGAAGTCTTCAAGTCATGCCGACATGAGTATTCCATTCGGTGATACAATCATCTTTCGCCAAGACATCACACCAAGTGCTTCATGTTATACCAAACACTAAGCAGTCTCCAAGAGTCATACCGAAGCACCGAAGAGTCAGCGAGACTTATCGTCTTCGCCAAGACCTTATACCGAGGTCTTAAGTCACCCCGAGAGCTGCATTCACAGTCGGCAAGACTTATGTCTTTCGCCGAGACCACATACCGAGTGCTCATGTCTTGCCGAGTCGGCAAGACATTTGACTTCGCCAAGACCTTTCACTAGGCGCCGAGAGCTACACTGATGACTTCAGTTGTATCCCCATCGGCAAGACCAACACCTATTGCCAAGACTTCACATCGAAGTCTCCAGGTTACCCCGAGCCTATCTTTCACTAGGAGTCATGCCGAACACATCCCACACAGTCAGTGAGACAAATGCCCATCACCAAGACTTCATAGCGAAGCCTTCAAGTCATACCGATGACTCCATTTTCCAAGACATCTCCCGGTTGCCAAGACTACATGCCGATAGGAGAAAGTCATGTCGATTTCCACATCAGCCAGACAAACCAAAGGTCATGCCGATATCGGAAAGACTTCCTATCGTCGCCAAGACATCATTCTGACACATATGAGTTACCCCGATGATCCAGTCGCCATGAGTCTCCCCAACATTCGCTAGACTAAACCGTCGGCCAGAGGTCTCCACTCGGCAGAAGGTTACAATGAAGGCCACAAGTCATAGCGACATCATCAGTCGGCAAGATAGAAGCAAAGTCTCAGCGAAATGAGAAAAACGCAAGGTTACTAAACTGCTAGTTGGCCAAACAACATGAATGTCACAGCGACCATGCTTTCTCAGAGGTTTCAGCCTGTGAGATTGAGGCACATTTTCCAACACTGAGGAGGCTATTGTACAACTCATGGAGCCCCCGAAACCTAGCCATCCTAGCCGCCATGTCCTCTGCCCTTCCCTACTCCCTTGCCTCTAGGTCTCCCTCATAGAGGAACACTCGTTGGATCTGTCAAATGTCGCAGAGGTGTGAACCAAGCATCATAAGCAGACGTAGTCTATGCTACTGCCTGACCCTAATCATAGGCCCAAGACTGAGCCACTAACTGACTAAAGCTCTCAACTGCCTTTGGAGCTGGAATAGTCGGTCCCCATATGGGAACCTCTTTGGAAGACCTCGCAAACACAGCTATGTAATCATCATATGGCCTGTCCTAGACCTCCCCAAACTGTCGAGCCACCTTGTCTGGTAAATATCGCTCAATAATGGTGTGCTCACGACCCTGCATATATCAGGTTTGTCTCACAAAATATAGTTGTTTCACATCATTAAACCATGGTGGCATCTGAAGCCACAGGCGCCATCAAAAAACTATCATGTCATTGATAACCCATTGCCAGTACGGGAGCCCAATCTGTCTAGTATGTCTTAGGGTGATCGCACCTCTGTACCTCCAAATGATGGGATCATATGGTTCCACGTCTACCATTTGCACAATATGTTGGAGCATGGCGATATGCTCCCATGCCCAAATATGAAGCAGAGTCACCCCTGCACTAATTGCTCTCCCATCATAATAAACAAAATCATGCATTTCATGATACAATGAGGCCAACATCACTAGCCCCCATGCAAAAAGTGTCCTCTTGTACAACATCCTATGCCATGCCAATCCCCATTCTGGGTTGAACCCTCTGTTGCGTCTGTCAAGAGCCACCAAACCTAAAATTATGGCTACGATGATCAATCTAAAAGTAGGCACATGACCTCTATACGACTCAACGTTGATCTATGATGTAACTAAAACAATGTCCTCCATCTCCATCACCTCGTGGCAAGCATCAAGTTTGGCATCAACATCGTAGATGACGTGATCGCCATGTATCGATAAATGAAAAATATGTCATACATCCTCAAAGGTAACTATTGCCTCGCCAGTGGGAATATTAAAGGACAAGGTCTCATTGTTCCATCTCTCGCATAGAGTTGTCATCATAGATAAATGTGTCTGGATGACGGGTCCATATGCTACATACCAGAGGTCAATCTCTCCCAGGCACTCCTGGCATAACTCTGACAGATCGATTAATCTCTCTAACATGGTGGGTCTATGCTCGCGTGACATCAGCGATGGAATGACCTCCTACATCCACGAAGCGCACGACGTTAAGAAATCAAGGAAATTTGACTCAATTTGAAATTTTCAGTTCACAAATCACAAAAGTGTTGCTATTTGCAATAGTGTCGCTATATTAAAATTTCAAATTGCAACGCCCTAAAGCATTTCAAATTGCAAATCGCAAAGTGTGTCACCAAATACACTGGCGTCACGATTTAATATTTGGAAAACCTTAACCCTAATTTCTAAATTGACAAGTGTGTCGCTATATAAGCATGTGTCATAATCTAAAATTAGAAACCCTAATTTTAAATCGTGAATAATGTCACCATATACATATGCATCGCTATAATTCATTTGAGTGTCGTCGATTGCAAAATGGGCATCGCTATATAGTGATGTTGCCAAAGTTTAAATTTCAAATCAAGTTCGGAGTTACATACTGGTGGTCCTATGCCTGGAAGTCGCTAATACTCTCGAACTCGGTCAAAGATGTGCCTGGGAAGCTCTTTTCATGCCATTTCGTCAGAGGCTCAGAGCTCAAAATAGCAAGAATCTTTTAAGTGTGAATGCACAAATGAGTTGAAAGTGACCCTTCTTGGCTTATTAAAGCTAGAAAATTAGGGTTTTTTCCCTAATTTCACCTTCAAGCTAGGGTTTATCATCATTTTCACCAATTTCGCCAATCGTAACCTAATTTTGCATTTTTTGTGCGTTTTTGGCATAATTCTTGTATCTTGGAGCCTTTTTAGACCCTTAGGGCAGCTTTTAACCTTTATCAAGAAATCAACCCAAAATTCAAAAAAATTGCCCAATTTCTCGAGGGGGCAAGGAGTCAGCTTTATCCTTTCGCTCAGGCATCTAAAAAAAATTAGAATTTTTTTTTATTTTTGATTTAAGTAGCAGTTTTAATCCGAAGAGCATTATTCTTTGAGCCAAAGCAGCAAGTACCTCGCTTTAAAGAGGGAAAAAATCTACACATTGAAAAATGCCCTAAACGATATAATACACTCAAAACAGGTTTACTAACATCATTTCCTCTTTAGCCCATCCTCTTTTTGCTTAATTAATTAAATTAACCTAGCTAATTTAATTAATGGCATCATTTTCGTCCATTAACCTAATTCATCAATTCAGGTTAATTCACTCCCCCTTCACACTAACATTTCATCTCTTTAAATTAAATAAATAAAAACATTTAATTTAATTCCCTAAGTCTTCTAATTTAATTAAATAACCCTAAGTTATTTAATTAAATATCATTTCATCTCTCTCACATTCATTAAATCATTTAATTTAAATGAATATCACTTTAATTCCTCCAAATCCCCTAATTGCATGATTAAACTTTGTTTAATTAACAATTAAACTAACTTTCCTCTAGAAGGGGAATATTCCCATAGAATATTCCTTATCCCCCTTTCTGCACAATTAAGAATTTCTTTTAATTTCCAAAATGCCTTTTATCCGCACCCAAATGAATATTCCAAGGAATGTTCTTATTCCTCCATCATTTGAAAAAGGGATATTTTCACTTAGCTTCTAATGCAAGTTTTAACCTTTAACTTGTGTGAGCAGGTCAAAATTGTGTTTGTTTGAAGCAAATGTGAGCCCTTGATTAAATACCATCGTGCATTCTCATCCATTGATGAGAGTCTATGATCCATGCCTCTCATCTCCTTCATCTTGGACCGTTGATTAATCTTTTCAATCTTAACCCTCCATTTCTCATTTGTTCTCCTATAAATAGAACACTATTTGGAGACAAATGGATCCATCTTTCAATTCCAAAGTCATGTTGTTAAATTCACTTGCATCCACACTCACAATTTACTCACTTTTAGCTTGTTTTAGTTTATTTCGAAATGCATAATAGCTTAAAGCATCCATTAATGGCTTCTGTGCATCCATCTTAGTTTGTATAGGAATTAGGGTTTCCATCTCTTAGCTTAAAATTAGCTTATATTAGCTTAGCAATTGCATAATTAATTCATTTTTAGCATAAAATCATGGTAACTTAGCTTGCATCGTGTTTAATTTAGCATAAACTAGGTTTTCATCCATTTATCACAATGGTTTCATCAATTCTCTTCCATAGAATTGACTAAAATAGGCTTAGTAATCATGGGATTGGGAAAGGCTCATCGTTTCACATCAACATGACACCAATTCCAAAACAAGATAAGTTTCAAATGGGTTAGAATAGGAATTTAACTGTTATCTTAGTTTGTAACTTTCAATTTCAGTAAATTCTTAGTTTAACTTTTCAATTTGAATGATCTTGTTTGGTAGATTGGGGTTTAGTGGATAAATTGTGCTTTGATTCATCATGGATCAAGTGTAATTGATCCACCCTAACAATCCTCGACTCACAGATGTGTTTTGATTTGGAATGTTATGAGTGAAAGATGGAGTTTTTGTTTGGATATGGGATGTGAAAGTTGAAATTTGATGGATGTGTGAGGTGTTCATATTATTGAATTGTGTTTGTAATGGACTTGAACTAGTTTGACCTTGTGTGTTTTGGTTGCTATATTGTTGGAAAGGCCCTTGTGTGTTGCTTTGTTGGGGAATGCTTGAATTAGGACCTTTTGATGTGTTAATGTTTGAATTCAAAATTATGTTTGGTATGGTGTTCATTTGTGTCTTCGGTCCACGAATATGAACCTTTCACATTTTGTTTCTACTCATTGAAAATGGGTTGGAAGATGATGCACACATGGCATTCGATGATGAACCAAATGGGTTAAATATATTTCCAAGAGGTTTTGTCATAGCTTGTGAGCCTTGTGTCCCAAATAGTGTTGTATTGATTGTTGTGGATTATTATGTTGTCCCTCCTAATGGCATAGTAACATTTATTTGTGGGATAGTGCATTTAGGAGTAGATGCATCATGTCCTTGGCTTTGTGTAGTCTCATTGATTGGTGTTGCTTGAAGTGTGTTAAAATCAAAACCATGAGAAATTTTTTCCCCACTTTGTAATAGTTTTTCAAGAAATCGGTGTGGGTCTTGTGCTACTATCTCATCCACAAACCATGCTACTTCAAGGTCTTGGGCTACTGGCTCAATCTCCTCTTCAGTTATAGGTCTTTGTTTTCCCTTATCAAGATTTTTTCAAAATTATTTGGAAATGATGATTGTGGCCTAGGTGCTTCATTGGAAGAGGAACCGAAACTCATGTTGCTAGTATGATTGAAAAAGTCATATTCTTATTAGATGAATTCCATTTCTTTTATTTTCCTTTGTAATCTTGTTTGGACCATAAAATACTTTATGATGTGTTGAATCGAATATGAATTCTATGGAATGATAATACAATTATAAGACTATGCATCTAGGCTATGTTTTTTGGGTTTTTCAATATATATATGAATGTCAAATGATGATGCTACTAGCACCAAGATTAAGATACCAAGTGACAACAAGTGAAAGTGAGATAATGTCACTATGATCCTAAAATCTATGGTAATACTAAGACTAAAGTATGCCAAATTTGATTAATGATGAAGGGTGTGGTATGACTAATGTTATGATATGAAGTCTAAGCACTTTTGTGAACCTATGAAGAGGTTACTAACCAAACTAATATAGTCCAAAGTGGAAAACCTGATTTTCAAGAGCTTAAAGAAGACCAAGACTAAAGTGATGATTATTGAAAAAGTGGCCTCAAACTCGACTTATGAGTTTAAAGGACCAACTCAAAGGAAAAATACTTTATTGATGAAAATAAAAGGTCAAGACAATCTGAATTTGTAACTATGGTCTAATCAAAAGTCTGATAAATTTTCTAATCTAAGGTCTACAAAAGTGTATGCAATCTAATGAGACCTAAAGTTTGACCTATGATGTATGCAACTAATGCAATGGAAAGCTAAATGAATGGAATGAAATGATAGATCTGATATGAGAAAGTATGTGCTTTGATAAGAAGATTACAATCAGGTATTGATCCAAAATAGGACTACACCAAAATTCCCTAAAAAATTTGTCAACTAGCAAATGTGGTGCACGACCTGTCAAATGTATTGTCCTAAGATGCAAATGCAGTTCTTTGTTTCTAGTAAATGCGATGTTCTAAGAAGCAATTTTGGTTTACAGTGCCAAATATGGTGAACAGTGTGTTTTTCCCTAGTTTGAATTTTTTTGACTAATTTTTCATTTTGGCTTTTGTGAAATGTGATGGAAAACACAACAAACAATCTGAAAATAATGTCTTGGTTGTCTGAATGTCCAAATTTTGTGATCATAATGTGTTGTTCTAGGGTTATTCACCCCAATTACCACAGGACTAAAATAATTCAAAGACAATTCACACACATAAAACACTTCCTACCTTAAGGTCAATGGCCAATGGCAGCACTCTCCGGCCCACAACTTGAAATCTCCTTCGACGCGATTGGAGGGACACCTTTAGGGGGTGTTTATGAGAGAGGACAGCTAGGGGCCTCCTGGAATAGAAGGATAAAGCAAATCACCCTCTCCCCGAAAAGCTACAACTAAAAAAAGTAACTTATACAATGTTGAGGATTTTTGTCTCATCACAAGGGAACCATATGGTGAGTAAAAATCTTCAGGTCGCGATGTGCATCCCCTATACTGAGAATGATGCCAAGAAACTCAATCAATAAGGGTGGGCCTCTAACTAGTTTGTCTTTTAGTCACTACTCAGGGACTTACCACCTCATGAGTGCCCATCAAGCCACTTAAGGATTTAACCAATCCTACTAGTGGTACTAAAAATACCTCACGTAAATGTGGGTAGCTTGCACTTTCGGACAGGAACTATATGGCAAAGGCTAATGGTAGTTTGAGCTTGACTTTAGTCTTACCCTTTTATATAGCGGCCCGAGGGAAAAACCCCTTTGGGTTGCCAATGAGTTCTCCATACGGATGTGTCTCAAAGGCAGGCCCTATCTAATGGGGTATAAAAAAAGTGAGACAAGCACAATTTTTTTTATCTCCAAGGTCATACAAAGATGTGAGGAGAGAGCATACACATGTACTTGCACACACTAGCAAGAGTTCATTAACCTTTAGAAAACCCAAATGTGTGGTGTGACAATGCAAATGTTAAGAAGTGTTTTTTATTCTTAAGATCACTCAAGGTGCGAGGGAAGAGCATACACACATCAAAACAAGTACAAGATCACAAGACAAGACAAATAATGGTTCTTTTTAATCCCCAAAATGAAATGTGACAACTACAAAGACACTTGATGCAAGTTATTTATTCTTTTTAATCCAAAATGAGTGAAAAATGCAAGGTCTTTTTAACTCTTTGAGTGAGGAAATGCAAGTTGTTGTTCTTTTTAAACCAATGAGTGAAAGATGCAAGTTGTTCTTTTTAGACCAATGAGTGTGAATGCAAGTTCTGGTTCTTTTTAGCCTAATAAGTGAAAGATGCAAGTTGTTCTTTTTAAACAAGAATAAACAACAATCTTGCAAAAGATAAGTTAGCAATTTCAAAGGCAAATGTCTCCTCCAAACTTAAGCCACACGCTGCCAACCAAAAATTAGTAACAGAAAACCTCTAATCTATCGAATAGAAAAGAATAAAATGAAAAACCCCTAATTAAAACCCTAATTAGAAATAACAAGCAAATGTGGCTCAAAATATCACAAATGTGACTCACTATCCTGGAACATATGTGGTGAACCAAACAACAACTGTGGCATTCCAAGCAACGACTGCGACACACGGTCGAAAGAAAATATGGTTAAGCCCTAAACAGATGTGTCATGAAAACTTGAAAGCTATAAAATACCCAAATCTAACAAAATTTGGAAAATCCTTAAATATATATTATGTAATTATAATGTCAAGATATGGAAACATAAACCAAAAAACTAAGAAATGATAGAAAATCTCGAAAATAGAATAATAAGATGATTTTCCCTATATCGAAACAAATGTGGCTCTCGGGATGACAACTATGGTTCTCTATTTTTTTGCAAATGCATCATAGGACCTATCGAATGCATCATGGCATACCGCAAATGTGGTGCACTATCTCGCAAATGTGTCATTCGGCCTTTCAGTTGCATCATAGACCTGAAACTCAAAAATTCTTAAAAATCTTCCAAATCTGATTAGTTCACGTCAGGTTCACCAATGTAGAATAGGGTAAAATTAAGGTAAAAGGCATGAATCAATAAAACTCAAACCCTAGAGTCCCTAAACCAACAATGAAGCACAAATGAACATAGAAACATAAAATATGAAGCAATATTACCAATATCTCTTTGTCATGGTTGATTCACCTCCATTGTCCTTCTCCATCTTGCTTTATATGCTTGATTGCCCTTATATTTTGAGTATGCAACAATAAGCCTAGTGATAATGATAGAAAATATTGAAGATTGTACTTTTCTCCTTGAATGTACACTTGCATAGAATGTGAAGGGTTGAAATGACAATGATAGGTCTCTTTTATAGAAAACCAAATTTGAATGAAGTTCTAGGATTAAAAGCCAATAAGACATGAAAATCAATAGTCAAGATTGAAAGATGAAGTATTCAAAATAGGGTTAGGGCTAAATTAGGGCAAAGATAGGACTTAGTTAAGGATGGATGGTTGAGATTAAATTATAAAGCAATTCAGTCAAGGGTGGAAATTAAATGAGATGTAAAGAGATAAGAATGGCACAGATAAAGAGATTGGCATAGAAAAAGAGGTTGTTGGAGTAAATTAAATAATTATTTAATTATTTAATTTAAGAGGGAAAGTGAATAATTAAATAAAAAATATTATTTAATTATAGAAGAAAAGGGAAAGTCGACTTTTCAATTAAATAATGATTCAATTCAAAAGTGGGAGAAAAGGACAAATTAGTAAATAATTTATTTAATTTATGGAAGAAGAGGATAATGAATAATTAAATAATTAAAAATAATTATTTAATTATAGTAGAAAGATGATAAGAATTAAATAAATAAAATTTATTTAATTATAGAGAAAAGGGAACATTAGTGACGTAATTAAATAAATATAATTTATTTAATTAATCAAAAGAAGAAATAAAAGAAAAGAGATGAAATAATTAAATAAATAGAATTATTTAATTAATAGAAGAATTGTGACTTTAGACAATAATCAAATAATTAAAATTATTTAATTATTAGGGAAGAAAGGGGATTGACGAGGAAAAATGGTGTTCGGAGGCAAAGAACAATTTTTAGTGTCTACACTTAGATTTGAATTGATAAAAAGACCTTGTATTTATAGATGTTTATCTAATTTCTCGATAATTAGATTTCAAAAGTTGACACTTACAACTTGAATTTGAATCATTAAAATACTGCCAAAAACATATTTTAAAATGGTTCTTGGCACTTAAGGTGAACCCATTCACCTTTGGGTGAATGGGTCCTGGACCCTAATTCCAAGACACACATGATCCAAGATGTTTTAATTAATGATGGAAATTGTTTAATATAGGTTCTCCTTTTGGAAAACGGGAATAATAAGGCTTTGGAATGCATAATAAGGTCAATTAGAGGCTTAATTAAGTCAAATTAGTTAAGGGGATGCAAACATAGTGTGAAATTGTAAAGGTATACAATTTTCTCTACACTAGTATTCTCTCAAAATCACCCATTTAACAAGAATTTTTAGAAATGGAAAACTTTTCCAACACACAATAAACTCTAAAAATATTAGGCGCCAACAACCATAAAAAACAACTTTGACTAACTTATTGTTACCAATCTTATGTCGATGAGAAAAAATGTTACAAACCAAAAGCACTCATCCCTACAACTATCGCCTCAATCTATTAACAATATATGAAAATTAAACCTAAAAATATCTAGGGGTTTTTAGAGCTAATAGATTCTTCAGCATGAAAAAATATTTCAGCTTCCTTTACAAGGGAAATATTAGGAAGCCCATAATAATGGCAAGAGAAAAGAATATACAAAAGCATAAACAATCAAAGAAAAAATGTGCCATTGCAGAATACACTTGATTGATCACCCTACAGGTTCTCCTGATAGCTTACCTTTGAGTTGGATGATGTTAAATAGTTGTAGTGATACATATTTATAGGAAAAAACACAGTGACGGTGTCATTAGGATAAGGATAAGAATGGAAATATTGCAACGATTAGATCATATTGCAGGCAACAGAGATAAGAAGATACAAATCATAGTTCCTATGGTGGATTATGTCGACTATAGTAAACGGTTGAGATTGTCGGTTCAATTGTTCAGATTTTATTTTCAGGTGTGAGACAATTCTAGTGGGTTGTGCCCACAATATATAGCCTATTGGCTAATTACATTATTTGGAAGTTAATTCCCAACAACTTGCATTTCTAAATATTATATTAACTAACTTATGATCTAAAGAAACTTAAATGGGGTTTAGTTTTTTAATACAAATTGTACTTTCAATATTAGCTTGTACTTTCTAGACATTTGATATTAACATTTACATAAGGTATGAACAACTTAAGAACATAAATAATTTTGTATTAATTCTTAAATTTTTAAAATTAGTATTCATTTAAGAATAGTGCACATATGGTAATAAATAAATTCATGAATGACTATTAAAATCAACAAGGTGAAGTTCTTCATAGTATTAGACACTTTCTAAATTATAAGCATTAGTTCTTATATAAGATACAACATCTCAATATTAACAAGTGAGGGCATGAACGAGTTCTAAAATATATAGAGGGTCTAGTCCCTAAACACAACATACACTTTTTAGATTTTCAATATTAGCATTCATGAGGGGAAAAGTGTCTTAATATTAAAAAGGAAGGACATGAATGACTTTTGAAACACAAACGTGGGTCCAATTCCTAGGGATAGTGTGCACTTTCTAGACTTTCAACACTAGGTGCACCATCCAAATGCTAACAAGTAAGAGCATGAACAACCTCTAAAAAGGGTCAAATTCCCAAAAATAGCATGTACTTTGGATACTTTCAATACTAGCACACATAGGGAAAAGCTTCTCAACACTAACAAGGTCCAAGGATACAACCTACACTTTTTGGACTCAACATTAAAGCTCACACATAGTAGAATATCTCGTCATGTTTCTTGTTAATCTAAGTCTGTACATATTAGGTTTGTTCTTGTGTGTCTCCCTTGATCTCATTCATTATTTTTTCCCTATCTAAGTATGTCCTTTCCAACTCTACTTTTCTCTCCTTTCTATAAGATTTTTGGACTTCTCCATCCTATCACACTTTCCATCCTTCCCCTACTTCACCATTGTACTTGTCAGATTTTTAAACCTATCTTTACTGACATACCCATTGTTCAACCCCCGATTCTTAGACCTATAGTATGGGTCTTGTGGTATCTTTGACCCTCAATCCCCTATATTCCTAGCTTTTTTTTCGTTCTCTTCCCAACTTCCTAGCATGTGTTATAATGTCATCAATGGTCTATTTTTAACACCATAAATTTCAAAAGTGGAATCTTTCCCACGTATAATATTTTTTCAAATTTGGAGTTACAGGTTCTCTTTGGAGTAGACCAATTATTGTTTTGTTGGATATAAAAGAGTGAGCTCATGTTCTTTCTAGCATCATGATCTACACTCTACACAAATATTTTCGAGAAAAGTGTTTTTGAGTATTTATGTTTGAGTGAGGCGATCATAGGACAAAAAACATTTTTTTTGAAGGGTGGTCTCGTATAAAGTTTGCATTTGAGCTTCATTAGATGCAGATTATAGCCACAATGTATTGGTTCAATTTTCTATTATTGTTGGTATGAATATGAGTGATTATTTTTGTTTTAATTATTGTTATTACATAATCATTTAAATTTAAGACAATCATTGTTGTAATAAGAAATAGATTAAAAAATACATTTGTTATTTTATTTCATTATAATAAGAAGATTGGGAGCTATCTATGTCATTTTTTATTTGGAAATGTGATGATTTTGTTGATGTGTAAACAATAAATAAATTTGAGTTGTCTAGGATCTAATTTTAATACTAGGATTTGATTGTATTGTTACCCAAATAGTAAATATTAGTAAGGGTTTAAGGATCAAATTTTCCTAAGCATTTTGGCTCAAGAAATTACATAAAATTCATCAACACTAACAAGTAAGAACATGAACAATGTCTAAAACACAAATAGGGTCCACTTCTTAGACATTATGTGAACTTTCTAGACTTTCAAGTATTGCTCAATGACCAAACATTAACTATAAAGAGAATTTAAAGCCTTTGAATTATCAATTAGGTTAAGTTTCCAAATACAATATATACTTTATAAAATTTTATTAATAGCACTCAATTTTGAACAAATTGTCTTGACACTAATAACTAAGAGACCATGAATAACCTTTAACACTCAAAAAGACCCACAAAAAAAACATAACATACATTTTATAATCTTTGAGCACCAATAGTGATTTAGAACAAAATGCCCTAACACTAACTAGAAAAACATGTCTTTAGAAACTTTGGACACTAGTGTCCATATAAGAAACAAGTGCTCTAAAGAGCTCAAGCCCTTGTATGGGAGAAAAAAAAAATTCTATGATATTTGAAGGTGTAATGATAGGTTTGGTTGAATGTCTTTGCATAATGTTGAGTAGTTGTGAGGATAGAGTAGCAAAAAGCCTGATAGTACGGTGCTAGAAAGCAAGTTTTTTAATGTATGTATATATGTATTTGCATGTACATAGACATAGATATATAATGACAGATGCATACATATGTGCATATATATGTAAATCATGGAGGTAGAAACATTAAAGAAATCAAGTAAGATAGGTGTGGTTTTCAATAACAAAATAAAATATTAAGAACATTTGATGAAGGATCAAGGGAAGACAAATATTTTATTATAGTATGAATAGGTAAACAAGGTTGTCCTAATCAGTTTCTCCATATCATAAGACAATGAGAAGATAAAAGTTTTGTTAATATAGATCTCGGCTATGCGTCATTTCTCTTGGGAAGCCTGGCTCATCATTTTGAATTTATCTTTTGATTGCAAGTATTGTGTAGGTAGCTATTGTGGGTAGATGTATGACTCATCCTGTAACTTCTATGTCTTAACAATCATATTTAATTATGAAGTCAATAAAGAAAGAATTAATGATTTTGAAACAATTTGAGATATGTAGGTAATTTATTATACATATGCATATTCATATTTGCATGTATACATGTAAAATTCATTTATAGACAATAATTATATATAAAATTGAAAATTGCATGTTCATATTTATTTCCTTATTTAACCGTAGCAAGCATAGTATGTATTTTGCAAATAGGTGAAACTAAAAACGCTTGTAGAATGACTATTGGAAATATATTTTAAATAAACGCTCATTTGTGGTTTGATTAAATGTAAACTATTTATGTTGGTTTATACATTTGGATAACTTGTTCAAAGTATTTGTAAATTAGTCTAGTGAGTCTAAATTGTCGTAGCAAATTGTTGAAAACATGTAAAAATTATTTGCAAATTGTTCTTCAAAGTAGTTAGTAATTTTACCATGCATTTTAAAAATAAATTAATGACTATCTATATATTGTGAAAGCAAGAAGTAGAAAACATTAATTAAGAATCTTCTTCGAAATAGATTATAAGTCAATTCAATTTAGATGAAAGTGGAAGATTGAACAGGGCGAGGTGAAAGCATATATATAGTTAAACTTAGTAAAACAAATTGCTATTGTAGTCATATGTATATTGATATATTGAAAGAATAATAATTGGACCAATACATGTTATGAAATAAATGCTTAGATTTATCTATATTCAATTTAAATTTGAAAATGCATTGGACATTATAAATTAACATTGAATTTAATTGAAAATTATAAATCGCACTAGCGGAAGACTTGAGATATTATATTTGTGTTTGGAATGTTGTTCTTGTGAGAAAAATTATTGCAATTATTCTAAAAATTTAATGTTTTGTTTTAGAAATTTTTAGTTTGGAAATAAAGTCTAATTTTTTAATAATTGTATGTATTTTTAATTTAAAGTAAGGTAATGCACTTGATTATTGAGAAGATCTGGAAATTCACTATTGGAAATTTAATTTAACTATTATCAAAAAAAATTAAGTCTTAGAAACAACTTCTTTTTACATTTGCAGTACAATAGACATAGTTGTAGATGTGAGCGCTTTCTAGTAAGTTGGGCATAAATCTTATTTTGATTTAATAAATTCAAGCTCGCAGCAATAGAAAAATGCTCAAGAAAAGAAAAAAGATAAATGATAAATAGGTATAGCAGAACACAATATTGTACAGTGTCAGTATGAAGAATGCATGGGAAGAGACAAGCACATCAACAACCCTATCAAATATTATGAATGGAAAATCTCGTTAGATTGAGTAGTATTATTAAAACAAATCAGGAAAATAGGATAAGCACGAGGAAAATAGCATTGCATCTAAAATGAAGAGCAGCATTTTTTCTTTCAAAAACTTGTTCTTATATGTTTGCATCAAAGAGCTAGAGTCCCTACAAAGGAGCAAAAAATTTGTGTTTGATATTTGAGCCTATTATGGTATTTGCATTTGTGGTTGTTTCTAAGATGGTGAATAGTTGTTAGGGTAGTTTGGTAGGTTGCATATAGCTATGATGTTGTATGTGTCGATATTTGACAATATCTATGTACGGTGGTGTGAATATGAAGTTATCACTCGCAAATCATGGGGTCGAACTTATTGTTTTTGCAGGATTGGTCGAATATTGCATACAGAAGTATATACATGTAGATAAATATAGTTAAATACATGCATAGATGTTTATATATTCTAAAGACATTTATCTATATGCATATATACATACATTTATATTTAAAGATACACATACACGCATATATTTACATGTTACAAAGAAATGACAATGGTTGACTTTAAACAAATAGATTAGTGTAGAGAAACTATCACATAGTATAGTTTAAGATGAGGGTAGAAAGAAGAAGCTCATTATGAGTTTGTTCAAAACATGGGGGAAGGGACAAATGTTAATTTTGTTGTTGTAGATTTAGGGTATCCATACTTTATTTAGTATGTGTTGGTTGTGTTTTTAAAAAAATTGTAAGGTTTATGTCTTTACTAGTTATGTTTTAGCTTGTACATGAGAAATAATTTATGTGCTATAAAAATTTGTAGATATGTCGATTATTTATTCTTTGAAATAGTTAGGGGAGTTAAAACTCCCATGGCTTTTTATACTCATTGCATTGTGCATAATATATAAAGATGTGCACGAGGTATTAATTTGTTATGTAGGGTGTGGATCATAGCACCTATATTTATATGTTTGCATATGTAAGGAATATACTTGTACATATATATACATACATATATTTGCATGCATGCATACATATGTAGATACATATATGAATGAAGAAACAAAAGATGATAGACAAATCAAGTAATAAGTAGTTGGACATATCAATGACAAAAGTAACTATTGAAAAGATTTGATCAAAGAGCAAGGGTGGAACATAACCTACTATAGGATGCACATAAAAATGAAAATGCAATAATTATTTTTTCCATAGCATAATCCAATGACCAGATATAGGTTTTGTTAGTATAGATCTTGGCTATGTGTCTTTTCATTTGTCAATTCTGATTCGTCAATTGAATTTGTCTTTTCAATGTAGATGTTAAGTAGGAAGATGTTTGGGTTATGCTATGAACATCTTGGCTATGGTGTATGTCTTCATTAGCCATGCTTAATTATATAGTTAATAAATAATTAATAGTAAATACTTTGTTTTTTCTCAAATGAAGCATAATTTTAATATGCATTTTAAGAATAAACCACCGATACCTAAATATATCTCAATTGCTTCGACCTAATTTTCATTGCTATTTATTAGATTTGGGCACAATTGCAATATGATGCCTATGTGCACAAAATTCAAACAACAACAAACAATAGACATTAACCCATAAAATACAAGCATTTAAAAAATTACAGAACAACACATACATATATATGCATGTGCGGATATGTATATATAAGCTATGTGTATATACATGTGTATATGTTTCTATATGTATGTGCATATGCACATGTATAACTTTGCACACATATAGTTACTGTGTGAAACCCAATCCTAATACCTGCAAAACAAAGAGAATAAACGTATTAAGTTAGTTATTGCAAGCATGAACAAGGATTCCCCATGAAATCCATTTACACAACTCAAATTAGGAAAGAAAGCAATGAAGAACACAATGAAGCAATAAAATATAGATTCAATCCTAATTAGAATAGCAAACATATGATCCCATGGGGGAATTGGTGCCAATTTGATGTGAAAATTGGACCTTTCCCAATTCCTAAGATGCAAGCTTGATGTGTTGAGGAGATTTGATCCACTTTCTTGATGAAGAATGAGAGCTCCAAGCCAAAAATCTGCAAAAACCTAGCTAAGAACTCAAGATTGATGGATGGAAACGGCTAAATATTTTAGCATAATAACTTTGCATAATTTGTGGATGATAAAATGAGGATATGAGATCTTTATTTATAGAATGTCAAGATGGATGAATGTCCAAATTTGAGCAATGTGGGACTAACATTCATCCAATGGAAAGATGTCACTTGTCAATCTATGAGTGGATGGAGGATGTGCAAGTTTTGAGGATTGTGCCAATAAATGCATATTTTTGAATTTCAAATTTGTTGAAATGACTTGTAAGAGGGAAAGGGAAAATGCAATAAATTCCACTTGGCTCAAGGAAAAGGACATGTAAGATGAAGTTATTGCCTTGTTGAATGTACATTTTGACTTGGAATTTTTGAATTTAAACTTGGAGAATATTCCAAAAGATGCCTTGTGAGAAAATAGAGATTTAATAAATGAATTAAATCTATTTTCATGTGCAACTTGCAAAATATAGAGGATGGGACATGACAAGAAATTAAATTAATCAAGGGTTAATTAATTTAATGAGAGATTAGAGGATGTGACCTATTTGACTCAAATTTATGGATTTATTTAAATCAAATAAGAGAGGAATATGATAAGAGAATAATTAAATAAGGATTTTGATTTATTTAATTAGAAGAGATGATGCTAAATTAAATCAAATAAGGTTTTAATTTATTTAATTTAATGGATAGACTTTAGAGATTTAATCAAATAAAATTGATTATTTAATTAAATGGGGATAATTAGATCGGATTGATTTAATTAACAAAAGAGAGAGACTTAATTAGATAAAATGATTTATTTAATTAAGAGAGGAATGTTGATGAATTTAATCAAATAAGGGAATTTGATTAAATGGTTAGACCGAGGGATGATTCAGATGAAACGATGTTAGTAGTCAAGATCAAATGCACAATGTCAATCGGTATATTTTACGTGTCTACAGTTACATATGTGTATGTATGTGTATATGAATGTATATACATACATATATATTTACATACGTGTAAGAACATATGCATTCATATACACATATGTACATAGGGTATAAAACCATTATATTTGACACCATTGCAGCGAGAGGTCTTGACAATGCACAAAGATATATATATATATATGCATACACACACACACATATATATACACACATACAAATACATATACATATATATATGTATGTATACATATCTATATATACTTGCATATATGCATGTCTCTGTGCACATATGTACATACACACACACATACAAAAACACACACATATGTATGTGTGTGTATATATAAGACAGTGTTAAGTATCTAGGTAAACAAAAAACAACGACCCATAAAATCAATCCATGATTGCGAAGGACTGAAGAAGAAAGGCTAACCCATATTTATACTCACAAAAACGACCTGAGAAAATGGTCAAACAACACAAAGAATACTTTGCTCAATAGAATTTAAACTTGAAAACTGAGAAATATCGAAAACACAGACTATTTTCATCATCATCTAATAAACTGAAATGCAACTAACTATTTAACTCGGCAACAGACGCAAACCCATAAAGAATAGCGAAGCATAGACATAAAGACACAAAAAACTGATAAAAGCTCTTTCATAAACCCTAGTTTCCCAAGAAAGCCTAACCTATATACACATTCCCTCGCGCAATTTGAGCAAGTTGACAAAGAGCACAAATAATACTTTCCTCAACAGAATTAGAACTTGAAAACCCAAAAATATTTAAAATAGGAACTATTCTCATCTTCATCGACTAAATTGAAATTCAATTAACTATTTAACTTAGCACAAATCCATAAAGAATAGCAAAGAATAGACATGTATGAAAATTAGAATAAATATTTCCATTTAAGTATAGTGTGCAAGAAATGTCATATATGATAGATTACAATGAAGAGTATAATGTATAATTGGTGTGAATCCAAACAGTTTTATGTACATAGAGTCAATGAACTGGAAGTATGTGGATATGATAGCTTGATTGTGATTATAGCTATGTGGATATCAATTAGCATCAACTGGGCCTCCTTATCAAACTTCACTGATATAGGTAACTACATGAAGAGATTAAAGGTAGCAATTAGCTTATGATATTAATATGAAAGAATAAAACTTGCAAATATTAGAAAGAGAAATTATTTCATATAAAAGATAGCGAAAATGGTAAAATTGGTACAATTATGCTTTTGGCCGCTCTCGAGAGAACAACAAGGATAGGAGCTTGATACCAACATCCATTGATGGGGAGTGTGTTTGAGTCCATTAGAAGAGTTGTTAGTTGTCAGTAGCAAAGGAGCAAGCATTGATGAATTATGGTGTTAACTATGGAACTGAACAGGAAACAGTTAGTGATAAAGACAGTGAAAAAGGAAAAAGAAAAGAAAATGTAGAATACAATAGTGTAAATAATGTTAAAAATTACAAATGGCTTGTTCCTTGTTTTGAAAATGAAAGAAATTATGCTTGGCAGGAGACGCAGTTTTGATGTTGATTAATTTTCCTGAGCAAATGAATATACAATGCAGAGAATCAGTGCGAACAAGATATAGAAACTTACAAACCACTTGTTTTTTTCCTTGAATATGGTGTTTAGTGTGCAACTCAAGAGGATACTATGAGTCATAAATATGCATGATGATAGAAATCATCCTTGCAAGGAGGCACAATTTTCATCATGATCAATTTTCGTGAGAAAATGAATCAAAAATGCAAAAAATGAATATGAACAAGGTATGGGAACTTACAAATCAGTAGTTTTTGTCCTCAAACATGATATATATAAACCTTTTCAGAGGACATATATTTTGTAAAGATATGAAGCTATGACCAAGTCTTTATTTCTTATGATGCTGGTAGAGATAGATCTTGTCAACAGGCAGAGATGTCTGCCTCATCAAACAATCTAAGAAAGTGAATAAACAAAACCCAAATGACAATGCAGGAGTTTTTTTCCCAAGTTAGCTTGTTCTGAGAGCCAGTGAAAGAAAATGAATATACATTGCAAGTCATTGAAGTTTAAAGCAGAAGCCAATAACGACAGTTGCATTAGATTCTATTGACATTAAACAAAATTGGCACATTATATATGCATAAGTCTGTTATTAGAATGTTATGCATGCAGAGTAAGAGGAAATGTGAGAGGAAAGCCATATCAAAAAAGAATAAAAGCCATGGAACATTTCCAATATTAACGAGCACATTCCATCGTGGCATAATTATTTTGTGATATATTTAGTAATTATGATAGCAAAACTGTCTATTGGAAATAATTCACAAATGTTTTCATTTTTTTGTATGGTTATGTCCTTGTACATACTCTAACTAGGGGTACATGGCATTTAAAGCATTAGATTTCCATTTACTATTTGCAAGTCCATGGACTGAGATGCAGTTCTTGTCGGCCTTGTTTGTTCGTTTGTTTGGATTGTTTGATGAGACAAAGATTTGTGTATGTTAAAAGACTTTATGTCTACCATGTTGAAAGCAAGAAAGGTGATATTTGTAAGCGCCTATATCTTTTACACTTTCATTTTCGAAATGTTTACTGGATAGGTCAGATTGTTTGATGGGAGTGAAATCAATACCATTTTGAAAAGATTTATGTCTAGCCTTCTGGCATTGAAGAATGAAGCATTTGTAGGTTGCTACATCATTTTCAATGCCATGGCATGTTCTTTTTGCATCTTTTCTTTTTATGAATCAATTCTTATTGTTTGGTATTTGTGAATGGATTTAGGCTTGTACTCTACTATGATGCAAGTGGAAAAGGTAGTGTTTGTAAGATACGCTATCTTTTATGCTTTGATTTTTTCATTTGTCATTTGGTTTGCTTGGAATGTCCGATGAGGATGAAATCAATGCCTTTTGGGAGGGTCTATGTACTATGTGATTTTGCAATTGGGAAAACAAAGTCTTCATGAGTTCCTATATATACATTCACATTAGTGAGGATTGCATAATCTTGCAAGATTGAGGCAATAAAATTCAAATCTTTTGTTTGTGTCGGCACGCGTCCCCACAAAGAGTCTAGGGAAAAACATGGCTATAACATGCTTTGTTTCTTCATGTCTCTACTGCTCAATACAAATGTATAAAAAACTAGATAACGACGGTGTAGAAGACATATGAGCTTACAAATGCCTTGTTGTTCGCTCCCAATACAGTAGACATAGACCGTACCAACAGACAGCCACTCAATCATTTTACACCCAATGATTTTCTAGTTAGTTGGATGCAATTTGTATAATTGTGAAATGAATTCAAGTGCAACTGCATAGCATGCATGCAAATGAAATATTATTTCCATTCTTAATCATGAAAAACATATTGTCATACTAAGTTGTTCATGGTTTTTGGATTTGCAGAACAAGGTGTTGGGAAGTTCCTATCTATTTTACAGTGTTGTTTTACAACTTTTTGCATCTCTGCATTTTATGATTAATTTGCACTATGTGCACTCATGGTTTGCAACTTCATTTGAATTTATAAACAAATATTAAAATTATATCCAACTAATTGGAAAATATGTCAGTGTAAAATCATTGTATCCATGTGGTGTTGTTTGCAATTTGTGTGTAAAAGTCTATTTTCACTATTCTTTATGGGTTAGTGCCTATTGTTAGCTTAAATACTTAGGTGCAGTCCAATTTATTTTAACAAGATTAGAATAGTTTGTAATTTAAATAGTTCCTATTTTTCAAGTTCAAATTTTGTTGAGGGAAGTATTATTTTTGTTGTAGACACAATAGCCAAAAACCCATAATATGCAAACATGCCAAAAAGTGTACAATGACAGTGTAAATGATAGAGGAACTTACAGGCAGGTTGTTATTCAGTTGAAGTACAATGGACATAAACCCTGCAAGTAGACAAATACCTTACTTACATTAAATATTGTAAGCAGATGAATAAGCAATGCTGAAAAACTATAGTGCAATAGATATAGCAACTTAGAAATGCTTGGTCTATTGCCTAGACTATGAAAGGCATAAGTTTACTCAACAGACATAGGCTATGTTCTCCTGTAAGAATTAAAGCAAGTGTATGAAAAATGTAAACCATCCTTTTCTCAAAAGGCCACATACTTAATAGTAGGAGCCATTAACTATGCCTAGCCCTCATGACAATTATAGTGAGGCAATGACAGAAACAGATTTCATCAGCCTCAAACAATATGAAGAAATAAGTGCACAACCAAAGGAAATGGTGATGTAGTTGACATTGCAACTTACACATGTCTTGTTCTTCATGCCAAATCTAATATGAGCAAATAGAGGGAAAACACAAACAATTTTTTCATAACATATTTTAGAGTTGACAGTAAAAGGCATCAGTAAATTGCAAGTGCATATAAATGGAAGAAATGATAGTTAACAGATTTCAGTATCGATACAAAACATGTAAGAATCAAGGAAAAGAAAATGACCATGAATAGGCCATGAGAGACACTGATCCTACAAGAATCGCTTAGTTGCATTTGAACAAGGGACACAAACAATGTTGTTCTGAACAAACTGGAGACTTCTCATCATAAACTATTAATGAATTTCAAGAGCATATAAATTACAAAATAATGTCAACAGGCACCATCCTTGAAGATGGAAAGTATGTTATATTGAACACAGATTAAATTCAGTTACCTTAACTCTCTAATAGATTCAAGAAGCAAAGTCTTCAAATCCTATGTTGTGGCCATGATTTGTTCAAAACATCTCACAATGGCAAAATCATCTTTGCTTTCACTAGCTTTATCTTCGAACTTATACTGCATTAGTGGTTTGAAATGACTAGTGCTAGTAGCACCAGTTGGTCCAATAGAGAAACTATCATTTTATTAGATAAGTTGCAAAATAGTTGTGCCAGGAATCAATCGGTGTTCTTAATAGACTTTCTCAATGGGTTCAATAATGCTTCTAGCAGTGAAAGTATTTAAAAATTAGTGGTAATAGGAGGTCCATAAACAGCTAGCTCATCCCCTTCAAATGGAAAAGCTACATGCATTTTTGCATATATCAAAGATGGTTGATGGCTTTGCAGTTGCCATTTTGAATTTGCATGATGCAACATGAAGAATGATTAAAACTAAATTTCTAGTTATACATATAAAGAGTGATACCTTATACAAGACAAACAGAATAAGATATTTGCCTTTTTTTATATTGTTTGTCAATTGACTAGGCCATCTCTTGTTTTGCAAGAGAATCAGTTTGTGTTTTCTGAATTTCCCTGCAAATACATGGAATGAGATATTTGTGTCTTACTTTTTATAAAATTGTAAACGTTTTTCGTTGCAATGTTTGCATGGGATATAGTGACTTGATGTCTCCCACATGTGATAAAGCAGTGTAGACAAGCCCATGTCAACAAACATCCCACTATATACAGCATGCTTTAAAAATCATATTAATATTGTTTACTTTAGTAGAAATGTTGAGACTCTTCCCATCCCAACAGTGAGCAAAGGCACCATTGCTCACCCTGAACTTTGCAGAAGTTTTCATCAAATTTTGCTTCACCACCCTCCTTTCCATTGTGAATTTTATTTCCAATTTCATTCATGAAGAATTCCCCCAACTTGTTGATCCCATTCAAAGGCATAAGTTTGTCAAGTGTCGAGTAAAGCTTCAAATTTTTACTTAAGAAACAATTCGAAAACTCTAGTCTTGCCACATACAATGTGTTGAAAATCTTTTTGAAGTTATTCAAGGACGAAGTTCTAGAGAGTATAATGTCCAGTTTTGAATTAACCCTTTTGTATAAATTACGTATCTTTGATATGCTTTGATTTTGATGACCTTTGTCAATAACGTGCAAACATGCATTCTCTAAAAGCAGTTTTCTTTATAGCGGTCGATCAAAGATCTAGAATTCATGCAAAAGGCTTGATTCAAGATTGCACATTATACTTTGAGGAACTCTTTTCCACAAAAATCTCAGAGATTTTCAATGCATTCTACCTGCTAAGGCCTAATTCTGTCAATTGCTACTTGCAATGAAAAATGAAGCCAAGGAAAAAAATTAAAAATAGTAAAGAGGGTGGTGAAGCAAAATTTGATAACAATATTGTAAAGTTCTAGTTAATCACTAATGCATTTGTTCATTGACATGATAACAGTGTTATGAAAGAAATTGCAAACAAGCAACCAAGTACTCATATGTATAACTGCAGATATAAATGGAATATTTATTCAAACATGTCAACGTCAATTTGGGAGAATGTCAATGTTCCATGCCATAGTAAAAATATAGAAGCAGAACACAACAACAACTAAACAATCACAAACAATTACAAAAGGAATTTGACTCCACACATGAATATAATTGCAATTTAGCACACCTTCTAAATTAAAAGAGAATAATTTTGCTACA